>CM031234.1:493491760-494179447 GCA_018340775.1 Taxus wallichiana var. yunnanensis
CATAGATTACAACTATGGAAAAGCAGTTAGAGAAGCTATTAGAAAATTCAGCCCATGAAATGTGCTCAAGAATTTGGTGTACAGATTATGAAGTAGAAGGTCACACCAAGGATAGTTGTCCTCATAGAACAATATGCTCATTACTGTTGGATTGTGAGATCTGTCATTTGAATCATGATGCTAGTCACTGTCCTTTGTTACAACACGTGATAAGGAAGAATGTATCCAACTTTTAAAAATTTCTGCTCCACGACCCATGATACTGAGGATTGTCATTGATTGGTCAGATCCAAGATGCTATAAACATTGGGGTACGACAGACAAGTGTAATAGATAATTCTAAGGGTAATAATGAGCACTAGGATCGGGATCATAATCAAATGCGCTATGATAGGAATGAGGGTTGTTTTGAAGGAGGTCATGGAAGAGGATGTGGATATCGAGGTGGATATGGAGGATGAGGTCGTGGTGGAGGAAGAAGCAAGTTTCCTCAAGGAACATTCTATACATGTGGATATCATGATCATTATAGGCATGAATGTTCCTCGAAATATTATATGTTCTTTTTGTGGAAAGAATCATAGCTATGAAGAGTTCTCGACTTATATGATCATCTAAGTAAGCAACATACGAAAAAAAAAAAGGTGTCGGGATGGTTAGAATCTAGTGCATGGTAGAAGATCAATGGATGCCCAAGATAGTAGAAGGACCTGAGGCATTGAAAATGAAGATTACTACACAAGCTGAAGTAGTGCACGTAAGAGATGCATTACACCAAAAGCCTACAATCACCAAGGAGGAGGTTTTGCATGCAAGGTACCCAGATCTTTCTCATCAAAAGGAAGTTTACTAGGATACCATGGAAGTGCTAAGGAATATTTAGGGAGAGAAACCCTACTTAAAGGAGCAGAAGAAAGCATCAGAGACACTCAAAACTGATATCGATGATCTGAGAGAAGTGTGCAAAATGTTGCACTAGGAGAACATCATTCCACTATTAAGAAGTTGGTTTAAAGGGAACACTCCATGCACAAGTATTGATACCAGATGACAGATTCTACATGCAAATATTCCCCCTAATAACATTGACTATGACAAGGAAATTAATCTTAATGCTATTGTGGATGGATGGCTATTGAGAAATATATTGATTGATATAGGTGTGGAAGTAAATGTTCTTACATTAGATGCATGGGTACAAATGGGGAGGCCTCCATTGTAGCCATCATCTAATGTGTTTTTATGGCAAATTGAACTAAGGCCACTCCCATAAGAGTTTTAAAGGATGCATCTATAACCATACAAGGGGCCAAGTTCACTAGGGATTTTGAGGTATTAGCACTTGTAAAAGTAGACAATTTTCCATCCTTCCTTAGATGCCTTTGGTTTATGCGAATAATGTCAACTTGAGATTCAATAAGGGGTATATCATCTTTGAGAACAAGGAGGAAAGATTTGTGGTACCTCTAACAGATGGGAAGTCTACACCATATGTTGAGCCTCTAAGTGAGGAGGACTTAAACATAATTTATGTACGCGTTATTCAGGACCCAAAGGTCAATGAGAAATCAATAGAAGGCATCATATAGTGGGAGTATTCTCATTCTATTAGTGATACTATGAGTATTTCTTCTGACAATTGGGCTCATGGTACCTATGAGCTAGTAGGATGTGAAGTTAAAAATTCAGCTATGCACAAGAAGGTATTTTGTTCTATTCAATGGATAGGATGTGTAGTACCCTGGTATACTGGAGAAAAGATCTTCTTGTATTTTTGGAAGCCATGGAGGCACAGTGCATAGACCAGGTTAGGAGAAGAGACATGTTATCATATGTCTTATGTGGGACAAAGACACGCTTGGTGGGTAGTCAATAAAGATAATATTATAGAATGGGAAGAGATTAGGATTGTCGTATCTATTAGGTTTGTAAGGAACAATGCACCTATGCAGATATGCACTTATCATGGTGATCAACCTGTTCAACATCACATTCAACAATGTGAGAGACTCTGGATAGCAGGACAAGAAGCATTACCACCTTCACTCTGGGTGCATAGATTATACTCTACGCTACAAGGATGCACATGTGCATGATATGTATACACAAAACTACATTGAGAGACTGGAAACTAGAAAAAATTGACTGCAGGAATGATCTAGACCTTTGACTACTTTTCTTCCCAACCTCCAATAGAAGAGGCATTAAAATTTGTCAAGCACTTAACTATGGGAGATAGTGTAAAAGAAGAAGAGCATATTCAGGAATTATTTGGTGAGACAAATCCGGAGCGCATTTTGAAAAGGAAGAAGAAATGGAATCCATACTATTTAAACATGCTTGCCTTGAGAAAGAGAAAAGAAATATGGTTTACATCATGGATGATGAGGAAGTTGAGAACCTTGGTATTGAACATTCACAAGGGGTATGAGAGGTCTTGGAGAGTGCGAGACAAGGATATGTATGCCTATCACGAACCCATAAAGACAAAAAAGGTGAATATAGGTTCGGAGGTTGAGCCTAAGGAAGTCATAATTGGAGACTACTAGTCAGACTTGGAGGTGGCAAAGATCATTGAGTTACTTAGGGATTATTAGGACTTATTCCCTTGGGGGTATCATGAACTTAAAGGTGTGCATGAATCACTTGGGGAAATGAAGATAAATCTTAAGGAAGGTGAACGCCCTATGAGGAAGATACCTTACAAAATGAATCCTAATTTGCATGAAAAGGTAAAAGAATAAATTATTAAAATGTTGAAATCTGGAATTATCAAGCCCCTTGATGAGTCAGAATGGGTTAGTCCAATGGTGATTAGTATAAAAAAGGATGGATGAATTAGTATATATGTGGACTACAGGGATTTGAATGTTGCATGTGTAACAAATCCATTCCCTACACCATTTACTAAGGAAATACTAAAAGGCGTTACAGGGCACGAAATATACTCTTTCACAGATGGGTTTTTTGGGTATCATCAGGTTAGGATTTCTCAAGAGGATCAAGAAAATATAACTTTTACTACTGAATGGGGTAGTTTTTCCTATACTGTGATGCCTTTTGGACTGAAAAATGCACGTGATATATTCTTTTGCATAGCTATTCAGGCATTCAAAAATTTTATTCACAACTTCTTACAGGTCTACCTAGATGATTAGACAATATATGGGATTATGAAAGATCATTGTGACAATCTGCGCTTAATGTTTAAGAGGTGTAGACAATTGAGTATCTCTTTGAACATCAAGAAGTGCATATTTGCTACACCATTTGGAATATTTTTAGGGAATATAATCTACAAGGAATGTTTTCTTGGTTGATCCAACTAAGGTTGCATCATTCTAGGATTGGAAGTGCTTACCAATCAAAGTGAGGTGTGCAGATTTTTGGGTCATACAGGTTACTATCAAAAGTTCATTAAAGGGTATGCCAAAATTTCTGCACCCTTAGAATAATTACTAAAATGGAAAGGTACATTTTATTGGGGAGAACCACAGAGCGTGCATTTGAGATATTAAAAGAGAAACTTACTACCATGCCCATTCTGTTTTCCTTATGGGATAAACCATTTCATGATCAGGGGGATATTTTTAGTGTCAAAAGTTCCCTAAACTTCCCTAGACCATGCCAATGTAGTAGATCCTTCAGATATCTTTCTGATGACTATAATAACGTGAAAAAGACACTCTGAGCTCAAGTTATGTCCGGTCAAAGTTCAAATCATAGGAAGTCAACTTTGGTCAACAGGTCAACAAGTGGACCAATGGCAAGGTGACACGTGGCAATTGGTGACAAGACAAAATTGATGGTCTTGTAATTTTTTAAAAATCAGTTCCATGGTATAGAGCTCGTCGCAAGATTTCTGACACATTTTGAACGGACCAAATCTGAGTTCGTATGCGAAAGATATGCATAGTCAAAGTTGTGGTCAAATGATGACATGACACACTCTGACGTGGACAAATGACATATTATGGACATGACACTTGGCATGTTTTTAGTGGTTTTAGATTTAAAATAATAATAATAATATTTTATTTAATCCATTCCATGGGAATAAGCCTAATCCCATGGGATAAGGAGGATTTTGTGGACAAAAGCTATTTAAAGGCTTATCATATCCCTTTCCCACCAAATGTGGGGTCAATGGCTAAATTGGGTGCCTAAACCTATGGAAGGGGATTTGAACCCAGCACCTCATCTAAAAAGATAAGAGGCCTTACCAACCTACCACCCTCTTGTAAGTGATATAAATAAAGCTCACTTATATTTGTAATGGAAGTGCTAGGTTTGTGTCAAGGGAATAAGGAAGTATTTTATGAAAAGTGCAATTTTGGGGCACTTATACTCACTTCCAAATCTCAAGTTATATATGAAAGTTTCTCATAATTTTGATACAATCGTGATGGTGTGATCATTTATCCAATTTGGAGCTTCTGTGATAGATTTATTTGCTATTAAATTCACATGAAGGTATAGAACTAAAGGGAGACACTGCTGCAAGTGGATCAGGAAGGTGAAGGACATAGGATGAGCTCCATTAACATCCTTCAAGGTATGAAACATATTTTTGTAATTTTTTGATTCATTATTGGTTAATGTAAATGTTATTGTATTTATATTTTTTAACATTATTAATGGATTGGTTCACCACGAACCTAGGGACGTAGGAATTCCGAACCCCATAAACAATCTGGTGTTGTGTTCTGATTTTTATTTTTAGTTTCTGATTATTTGCAATAATTTAAATTCATAAAAATAATTTGGATGCAATGGTAATCAGTATTTGACAACTTTGGAAAATTGATTAAAATCAAGAAACAATGATTTTGGGCTTTGATCAAACAAGTGAATGTTGAATAAAAAGGAATTTAAATTTCAGTTTGAAAACATTCCTAAATCAGAATTTGATCAATTTTTGGAGTATAAAAGACTTCAAGTTGATTAAAAATTAACAATCCTTGAAAACGTTTAAAAGTGGAAAAAATAAAACACCCATTTTCGGATCAATTCATGTGCATGTGGGCACCTCTGTATGGCCATTGGTGTTGTGTTAGCTCAACCTAGCGAAGGTATTATAGACCATCGAGTTTGTTTTGCTAGTAGGAAGATGACTCTACTGAACATAATTATACAACTACAAAGTGTGAAGCATTGTCAATGATCTATGCATTACACAAGTTTTGATGATTTTTTAGCAACACCATGTGTTTTATACGATCACATGACATTGAAGTACTTGGTAAACAAGCCTATTTTACAAGGGAACATATGCAGATGGGTACTCCTATTTCAAGAGTTTGACTTCACATTTTGGTGAAGCTAAGGAAAAGCAATTCTAGGACCGCACCATTTATCTAGAATGAACTCGGGAGAAGAAGCACAGACAATTGAAAAAACCATGCCAAATGCATAGTTATATAGGTTACAACACACACCTACGAATTAGAAGACATTGCTTTCTTTCTATGAACTAGTATGGCACGAAGTAATTAAGGAATTAGAAAAGAAATAACATGCTATACGTGTGGCACCGTTTCTGTTAATCAGTGGTGACCTCTACAAGTTAGGAAGAGATGAAGTATTACGACATTTTGTATTAGAGCATGAGCGCAAGGATATTATGGAATAGGCCCATGGTGGTATTGTAGGAGGCCATTATGCAGGGAGATGCGATTGCTCGGAAGATCTTACTTGGCTGGATTATGGTGGGAGACATTGTATAAAGACTTCAAAGAATATTGTATGGTGTGTGATCATTGTCAAGACCTAGGAAAAATAGGGAAAAAAGATGAGATGCCTTTGAGACCAATTACTAGTGCTGAACCATTTGAGAAATGGGCCATTAAATTTGTAAGATCTATTTCGCCACCACGCACGCGGGACTAGGTCGCGCTATATCATTACTTGCATGATTATCTCACAAGGTGGGAAAAAGAAACACCTATGAAAGATTGTACAACAACTAGGTTTTTATGGGAGAATGTTCTTACAAGATATGGATTTTCTTTAAGCTTGACAAGTGATAGGGGCACACACTTTTTGAATGAGAAAATATAAATTCTATTAGATGAGTTTATGGTTACACACCATAAAACCACACCCTACCATCCTAACAAAAATGGAACTGCTTGAGGCTTTCAACAATATTTTGAGCCAAACTTTGACAAACATTTGTGATGTTAGGAGAAAGGATTGGGATAATAAAGTGTCGGCTATTCTTTGGGCATATAGAACAACTTATAAGAGATTGAACAAATCCACACCGTTTCGGTTGGTGTTTGGTGCGAAGCCATTCTCCATATAGAATTTATGCTACCTTCTTTACGCATTGCGCGTCTTTGGGGTCTAGCTGATGAGTAGGATTTAGAAGAGCATATTGAGAAGATGATTCAATCGATGAGTGACAAGCAAAAGCACAATGGAGTTAGAAGTAGGAAAAATCTAGGCATAAGACATGTCATGATAGAAACATAAGGGATAATAAGTTTGAGATTGGAAAAATGGTACTTCTTTATGACTCTAAGTTCTTGTGCCATCTAGGCAAGCTCAAAGTACATTGCTTGGGGCCGTATGTCATCACTTATATACTTGAATCAGGTGCTTTTCAGTTAGAAGCACTTGATGGAACACAACTACCTGGTTACTTTAACGAGAGTAGGCTGAAGCCCTACTTTAAATAAGTGTTCTTGGTGTTTGTAATAAGGTAGTATTGCCATTTAGAATAGGTTTCCATTTTGTATTTCCTTAATGTATTTCCTTCATTCTCGCTATGATTTGTCAATCTAGTTTTTGTTCTTGTGTAATAAGTGTGTTTGCGCATGCATGAAGCTAATTACTATATGATGCATGTTTATGTGCAAAGGACTGCACATATTGTTAGTGTGGGGTAGTTGTAGTTATCTAGGTACAAGGCTATGGGAATTGAAAGGTGAAAGGAATAAGATGTTATGGGTGTGCTTTAAGTCAAAAGAATATTGCTTCTCACAAGTGACCAAGGATGGAGATGAATGAAAGGACAGTATAATGTGAGGTAAGTGGAGGCCATGATAACTACTAGGAGAAGGTACAGTGATAAGGTACTTAGGTGCAAGGGCACGCATGAAGAGAATTTTGTGACTAGAGGGTAGGGAGGTGCGCTAGAAGGTTATAGCTAGGGCACAAAGATGTATTTCACAAAATGAATGAATTTGGTCAATGAATGAGGGGATATTTAGTAGGTGAAGGAGAAATAAATGCATCAAATTTTGAAAAATTTTACTCAATTTAGTGTCCCTCTTACCCATTTACGTGCTTAGGTAACCTGGGGCACGTTTGCGTCACCAACTATCCCCTTGGGATATTATCCAATCTGTGATTTAATCACCTATCTCTAAATTTAATTCATCCCATCACATCTTACCCATGAGTAATTAAGTATTAAATATTTAATTACGCTTCTTCCCATGCATCTTAATCACTTATCCACCCCAAATTTATTCTACCCATGTATCACATCTATTTTTAATCTTCCCTAAGCGGGATATTTTCCCGTAGTCGGGATGAGTCTTATTTTTCTCGAATCGATCATTTTTAGCCATCTCGGGAGTCTTCTCCGCGATCGGCGCCGACCCATATGGTCGGCGCCGATTTTCTAGGAGCGGCGCCGATTATAAAAGCAAGTCCAGAACTCAGTTCTAGGGCGGAAAAATCGAACCGAAAAGAGCGAAGAGACCGAAAAAGAGACGAACGAGTGAAAGGAAGCACTTACGCACGAACAGAGAGTGAGAAAGAGAGATCTTCTTAGCATCAATTGTCTCAGTTAGGGCAGATCCTGTCCTAATCAATCCCTGAGAGGAGCACCGTTACTCTGCCCGTATCATATCAACACCATACACCATTATCTATCATCTGGTGACTCTGTTCCAGCGTCTCTCCATCTTCGGCACATCCTACAGACAACATTCACCTTCCGCTCCCCGAATCTCATCGCATGCCCCCGATTGGTCGGGTCATTTTCGCTGACACTCGATCTTATCTGGGCCGACGCGACGCCGAGCCCCTCCTGCCGCCGCTGATCAGTCCTGGGCCGCCTGATCAAATCCGCCGCCGATTCTACACAGTCGACGCCGATTTCCCTGCAGACAGGTAAAAGGTCACAGGTAACACAAATTTAGCATTATTTCTCGCCTTCCTTGTTTTCTCGTATTTCGTCTCTTGCTTGCTTCTGTTCTGCTTTTATTACTGCAATCAGAGAATCTAGTCTTTATTTACATCTTTTATCATGTATGCTGCTTTTCTTTATTGAAAACGTGGACTGACATCCGCCAAGGAAGCTTATCGCTTCTCGGACCCGCTTCTCGGGCAGTCCACCCATATATCTTCTAACGCCATCTTTTTCTGTCAAGCACCGGTGTTTTGCAGGTTACTCGGATCTATTGTGCGAATTGCTCGTGTGCGCCCGTCTTATCTACATCGACTTCCTCATCCGTCTACATCTTCATCAGGTATCTATTTCATTGAGGTTTTTCAGGGTTTTTGTGTTTAGTTTGGTGCATTAACTTGGACAGGTAACAAGCACGAAATTCTTGATCTACATTCTGGCACGCCCGGTGGGACCGAACCAAAGTCCCTTATGGTAAGTTCATCTCTTTTCTAGTTTTGAACTTTGTTCCTTTTCTTCACTGATTTCTATCAGTCCTATTTGAACATTTCTGTTCATCATTTCAATCTTGCTTTTAGGCGAAGTCATTATCTTGAAATTTTTCTATTTTCTTAAAATAGAAATTTTTCGTTTCGCCATTATCTGGATGTATCTTTCCGGATCTTGTTTGTTGTTTGCTTGATCCTTTCTTGCGGAGCACTTTGCTTGTTCGTGGGATTGTTCGAGGGGAAGAGCTCAACAACGCGCTTTTTGAAGTCCACACACCTTGGAGAGCTAAAACTACAGGTATTCCTCTTTTTCGGTGTTTTCTCCTTTTTAGGTTTTCTTTGTTGGTTGTTTATCACATCCAAACACTTCAGTTTTTGGTGCTTAAAAAGAACCTAATCGCATTTGGGAAAGAACTTGTTTGAATTGTCTTCATCGAAATCAAACATTTCGTTTTAAGTGCTTAAAAAGAACCCTTTCTTTTTCATTGCTGCATGCTTTGTCATCTAGTGTTAATTAGGTTGGAAAATTGATCAAAATCGGTAGTGACACTATTTGATTTTTATTTTTCACCCTTGCACACAAAGCCAAAATCACTAGGTATAAAGCATCTAAACAAAACTCCTTCCCTGGCCTCGCCTACTTGGAAGTGATATCCAAGAGGAAGAGCCTACGCGGTACTCGGGCCGCGCTATAAATTCACGAAAGATTTTGGTATATATTGGCAAAGCACCCGACTCCCTTATCGCAGCGGTGTGTGAAGTGCGGGGGTAGGCCCCTATATCAAGCCACGACTGTCTTTTATCAAGTGCCTTCGGGACTCCTCACCAAACATTACCCAAACCATCCCTAGTTTGGCTATCTGAGTAGTTCCTGTTCTAAAAAGCCTTCCCTAACATTTTCATTTCTTAAAAGCATCAAAATTTAAAGGAGATAATCACTTGCGCTGCTTGAACTATTTGTGCATTAGTTAAGACAATCTTCTTTCTTGCTTGTTTATGACGGCTATCACCCGTTCACAATCTAGGAAAATGGCCCAACAGGTTCCTTCTTCCTCCGAAATCACCACCAGCCAGGATGTTTCGCACCCTCCAATCTTCCTCGGGACCACTGTTAGTGGGTTCCCCCTCATGGTCGTATAATCCTTTCCATCAAGCCAAAACAATCCCATCACGTCCGGCTTCTCCTAGTCCATCAGAAATATCTTCTGACTCAGAGTCTATTCCTCGCGGGATCCTCAATTTCAGTGCTCTCCTCGATCGCAATCCGTAGCCCTCATGGACTATCTAGTACACAAGTCGATCCAAATATCCGACCAAGACCCACCAATCCGACAAGTGTACAATTATCCTCGCGGATCATCCTGTGCCTCTTTAGAGCAGCTTTGCACCATCTCTCTTGCCTCGAGCCACGGAGAAGGGTGAGGCCCCTATGCCTCCCTTTTCTCTTCCACCTACCATGTCGACTAATTCTCAATTAGTCTTACCTATCCCTAACACTGCAGCTACCTCGACTATTCCACAACCCATTTCTGAGAGGTCTTCTGCCCTTGCTATAGTAAATTGCCTCGCACATCCGCACATCGCTGCCGCCAATTCGCTATGCCTCTATCGTTTCTCAAGGTCAATACCTCTTCATGAGCCAACCCCCTCCGAATAGGCAGTTGGCTCCTACTTCTCGTCCTCTAGGGGGTCTTTCTTCCAATATTCCAGCTACTGTGACATTCGCCCATCCTCTAGTATCGGCACCCTTGATACCTAATTCAGCAATAGAAGGCCCCTTTCAGGTCTTGTTCCCCAACATGACCAATCCAACCAACACTCATATTCCTCAATCTATCCCGATCCAATCAACCAACATAGGAGTCCACCAATCACAGGCTCCATCCGTCACCCAACCTTTATTTGCTCAACCACTTATTATCTCGCAGCCTGCCTATACGCAAGCTGCCTCACAGCAAATACCCCACCCGGTGTCACCCAGAACACCTGGTTATTCCTCTTATCATCCTATCCAACAACAGATGAATCCCCCATCGACACCTCAACAACACCCACTACTTGCTTCTCATATAGGACAAACCAATGTACCTCCTCCCCAATCGGATGTGGTTCAATTTCTCTTCAAGAAAATTGCAGACTTGGAAGCCTCCACAAAAGGAGCCCGCCCTTCATACTCCTTTGAAGAAGTATGCAATGAACCCATTCATCCTTCGGTGGCTTTTAAGCCTTATCCTCCCCAATGGGAACTTCCCAAATTCTCAAAATTTCATAGTCGGGAAGACCCCCAACAACATCTGCGAGCATTCAAACATGCTTGCTACCTCATTGTCCAAGATCAGGAGCTCATGCTCCGTACCTTTCCTATGTCTCTAGCGGGTCCCGCTTTGGACTGGTACAATAATATTCCTCAACATTCATTATTTTCTTTCTCTCAATTGGCCCAAATGTTTGTTGAGAACTTCTCAATAAATATTGCCCATAAGATCTCAATCACAGATCTTTACAACATTCGCCAATTTGACGATGAGTCTATTGCAGACTTTGTCGCTCGTTGGAGAGGGATAATCAACCAATTGTCCTTCTCTCTTCCTCAATCACAACAGATCGAGCTGTTCACCCGATCTTGCGCTAGTCACATTTCTTCCACGTTAAGAATCCAAACTTTCCACACCTTCGAAGAAGCCTTCACAATGGCACGCAAACTCGAATCTCGTGCCATTGAACAAGGAAAACTAAAACTTCGCTCCAAATCTAAACCCGATTTCTCTCGGTTCACCAAACCAAATTCTTTTCCTCCTAAAGATAAGAATCAAGGGTCCACCAATGCTATCGTATTAAAAACATCGAGAACCGATAGTACTCCTAATCAACCACCACGAAGAGACCCTTCATCTGCTCGAAAAGGGGCTTCATCATCTCGATCCTTCGCTCCATTGGGGGAATCATATGCCTCCATCTTAGGAAAAATGTTGGAAGTTCGCATGATCGAACTTCCACCCATTAGAGATATTGATGAAAGTCGAGAACGTCCTTTGTGGTACAGAGAAAACGATTTTTGCCACTATCATAGAACCAAGGGTCATGACATCGAACGATGTCAGACTTTCAAAAATCTTGTCCAAAAATTCATTGATAAAGGCGAGCTTATTCTGGATAACCCAAATGCTCCCCCAAATCAAGCGCTGGACGTTTTCAAACAACCCTTCCCCAATCATGCCCCAAATCATAATTCTTCAGAATCTCAAAAACCAAACACCCACACTATCAACTTCATTTCTATGAAGAATCCGCTTCAGAAACCACATCATCTACAAACGCAGCAATCGAATCAGAACCCTCTTCCACTTCACCAATCACTGGAATTCCTCCATCCTCAGATAACCCATCTTTGGATATTCCTACATTGCTAAACACGGAGTCATCTCTCTCCGCTCCTTTGTCCGATCTCCCATCCATACCCGAGACAGTATCTTCCTCATCTGTCTCATCATCAGACATCCTTTCAATGCTCGAGGCAATTACATCCCTTCGAGTTTCCACTTCAGACACATCTACTTCTGCTGCTCCCATTCCGGCTACAACTATGCCCTTGATAAACATCCCTATAATCGTGCCGACTTCGGCGAAAGTGTCCTCAACTTTGACTCTTCCTATCTCTTTTCCTATAGTAGTTCCACCCATGATCACTACACCAAAAGTGGTCCCTTCGCAAGGAACTTCTTCATCACTTACTTCTTCCATCACTAATACTACTTCACCTATTCAGGAAAAATCAAAAGAAGTAACACCAACACCTGCACACTCGATTCCTCAACCTAAACCGCGACAACCAAAATCTAACATTATACCATCAATATCTCCCCATTTGCTTCCTCCAAAAAGGTTACAATCACCTTATGACGTTGAAGTTGTCACCATCCCTGAAAAGGGGAAGCCCATATTTCGGACCATCAAAACTCTCGGTGTTCTTCCACAAAAATCTCTCTCCACGCCTCATAAACGATTAGATTTGCCCGCTGAGAAGGCATCTTCTTCTACACACCTATCAAAGTCATCATCTTCTTCTTCATCAACATCCCTAAAAGTAGACTTACCTACCAAAAAGATGCCACTTCTTCTATCAAAATCCTCATCTTTGTTACCAAAAATCAAGACACCCTATCTTCCTCCAAATTCACCTATTTTGGGAGCTTCTTCCTCTTCCAAACCGACATTATCTAAATCATCCGTAAATCCGACTAAGCAACCCCCTTTGTCTCCAAAAACCGCAAAAATTATCGCATCTCCATCCTCCTCAAAATCCATCTTAGGGACTCCTCCTCCACCAAAGACAATCATGTCTCATTTACTCCCATCCCAAGCACCCAAGACTGCTCCTCCGAATGTCCAAACAAATAAGAGGATCCCTAATAAAACTGTTAAACCTAACATGCAAGTTCTTTTACCCCGGCAGTCGGTTAAGGTAAAAGAACCATCTCCATTATCTCTATCCTCATCTTCGTCTACCGGATTCTACACCGAAATCCTTCATCAACTTATCCAATCTTCAGCCATAACCCTTCCTCCGATTAAGCCTTATAACCCCAAAGGAGTGAAACCTACCTGGTTTAACTCTGATCTGATTTGTGCTTACCACCGTACTCCAGGTCATGACACTGAAGGATGTAAAGCTCTTCAAGCCGTTGTCAAGAACCTTCTGGAAGAAAGTGACCTCTTGTTGGAGGAGGAACAAGTACCTCCTGTTACCCTAGCCTCATCCGAACCTCAACCATCCATTCAGACCTCTAGTGGTTCCACTCCACTGATCTCCTCCTTCCCAAATTGACACAATCCATATCGCCACTAGAACCCAACATTATCATAACCCATCTTCATCTCCAACATCTAGACCACGGGTTGTCATTTCGCAGCCCCGAAGGCGTGTCTCCTTCCTCATCGCCCCACGACCCAAGGTCTCCATTCGTGCCGCACTCGACTCAAGTTCCCGTATCCGCTGAGGAGAGTGTCATGAAGCAACTCACCCAAGCTCCGGTCAAAATGTCTCTTTTTGACCTCATCCAATCCTCTCCACAACATCGCCAGTTTCTAATCGATAATCTGCGCGCATCGCAAAAAATTCCGATGAGCCCCACTCTTCGAGTGGGTTGTTGATCAATGGTCCATCGACCGCCATTTCTTTTGAGGATTCAGAAATTCCTCATCTTTCTTCGCAGGATTTGAGGCTCCTCTCTTCATCACACCCAAGTCAATAACACCGCTTTAAAACGTGTTATGATCGATAGTGGAGCTGCTCTCAACGTCATCTCTTCCCACACATTCGAACAACTTAAGTTACCTAAGAATGTGGTGTCACCTCCGCCTTTCGCCTTCGATCATTTAACGATCAGCTAGCAATCACTCTAGAACCGTGGTCTTACCCATCCGAGTAGGTAAAAAGTCGCTCCATGAACTCTTCTATATTGTCAAGGAAAATTCCACTATAACATGATCCTCGACGCCTCCCGGGTTCGCGCAATGCATCAGTGTCCCATCCACCCTCCATCGATGCCTAAAATATCAATATGAGGGCAAAATCTACACCCATCCAGGAGATCCTTTTCCTTCTGCGCAATGCGACATGACCACAAGGTCTGCCCCTTTAAAAGAAAATGCATCTTCTCCAGATGGGGCTTCATCTTCTTCCATACCTGCAACCAAACTACCAGATTTGCGAAACTGAAGAGACATTGCAGCGCTTTCTCACTAGGAGAGCTTCCTCTCTTTCTTTCGATGCCCATCTCAAACCTAATGAGTATGGTAGACCCGACAAGCAACCCGAATATCAATCAGTCTCTGGCCGCATCGCTACCATTGGTTTGCCCAATCAATGTACTCAATTTCATCTACGGTGGTCTTGATACACCTCATTATTGTCCGGATTCTCCTCCTAGAGCCAAACCTTACCTAACAGGTTTGATTATCTACGTAATCCCACGCTTGCAAAAACTTATCTATATCGATGCGCGTGGAAAGGTTTTGGCCTTGGAAAATATGAACAAGGTATACATGACCTCAAATCCATTCCTACTCTCATGCCACACCAAAAGTTTGGTTTGGGATTTAAACCCATTTCAAAAGCCACCACACTATTCTTGATGAGCCTCTTCCTATCAAGAACCATCTTCCCCACCAAATCCAAGCATCACTTGATGTGGACGATGACATTTCCATCCCACCTAACTTTTTTTTTTGATCAATACCATTTCCTTGGGACCTTTAGTCTATGAGACTAACAATCGGTCTGCTTCTATACCATTAATCTTCCCTGAGATAGTTGGAGACGACTCTCCTACTATCAACACTATCCACTCAGGCGGATGACGACTCTGTCCTCACCTATCTAGGGGCAGAGGATTCATATCTTCCCAAAACCATTCCTTCTGACACGTCTACCCTTCTCAACGAGGCCACTATCGACCTTAATATAGGGACTCCTGAAGACCCTCGCATCATTAAGGTCGGCCAATCCCTTGATCCACAAGAATTAGGGGACTTTACTACTTTTCTTTCCAAACATCGTCAAGCCTTTGCTTGGTCATACGAGGATATGCCAGGACTCGATCCCGATATTGTAGTCCACAATATCGTTACCCTTCCCAACATCAAACCAGTCAAGCAAAAATTACGTAAAATGCACCCTAGAGTAGCCCTTCTTGTTAAAGAAGAATTACAGCGCTTGCTCTCGGCTAACTTCATCCAACCCATCGATTATCCGCAATGGGTGTCCAATGTAGTACCAGTAACTAAGGCTACTGGGAAGATTCGAATTTGTACCGACTTCCGGGATCTTAATCTGGCCTGTCCAAAGGATGATTTTCCTCTTCCTAATATCGACCAACTCGTAGATTTAACTGCGGGTCATGAAATGCTTTCTCTTATGGATGGTTTCTCTGGATATAATCAAATCCTCATCGCACTGTAGACCAGCATAAGACTTCCTTCATAACTCCTTGGGGGACCTTTTGCTATCGTGTCATGCCCTTCGGTCTTAAGAACGCCGGAGCAACTTATCAACGAGCAATGACCTACATCTTCCATGATCTTTTACACAAAATCAGAGGATTACGCTGACGATCTCTCTCGCAAATCCAAACGCCGCCGAGCATCTTTTCATCCTTGCACCTCTCTTTGAGAGGCTTATCCGCTTTTGTCTTCGTCTAAATCCATCTAAATGCGTGTTTGGCGTCCTCACTGGTAAACTTTTAGGGTTTATCATTTCCATCAGGGGTATTGAAGTGGACCCCGCAAAAATAAAAGCCATCCTTGAGATGCCTCCCCCGTCTAACTTAAAGCAACTCCGCAGTCTCCAAGGACGTCTTCAATCAGTGCGTCGTTTTATCTCCCAATTGTCGGACCGTTGTCAACCTTTTCACCATCTTCTCCGTAAGAATGTTCATTTCAAATGGGATGAGCATTGCCAAAAGGCCTTTGATGATCTCAAAGCTTATCTTCTTTCTCCGCCCGTGCTTACACCTCCACGCGAGGGGGAGCCTTTCTATCTTTATATCTCTGTGACTGACCATGCTCTGGGAGCCATGATTTCGCATCGGGACACTTGTGGTAAAGAACAAGCTGTCTATTACATCGCCGCACCTCCATGAGTATGAGACACGTTACTCCGGGGCTGAAAAACTATGTTGCGCTCTCTTCTTTGCAACTTCTAAGCTTCGTCATTATCTTCTTAATCACAAAACTTACATCGTCACAAATGTCAATCCCCTCAAGACAATTCATGCAAAGCCTTATCACAATGATCGCATCACTCGTTGGCTTATGCTCATGACAGAATTTGACCTCGAGTTTATCCCGCAAAAGGCTATCAAGGGTCAGGTTATTGCAGATCAACTAGCTAGTGCTCCTCTTCCGGACACTCAAGACCCCCTTGCTCAATTCCCCGATGAATTTATTCAACAAATCGATTTTGGTCTATCTCCATTTAAAGTAAAGCTCTTCTTTGATGGATCCAAATGCCAGCAAGGGGGAGGTGCGGGTTTCGTGATGATTCCTCCTTGGGGTACGCCTATCCCAGTCGCACACAAATTGAACTTTGAGTGCACCAATAATATGGCTGAGTACGAAGCTCTTGTCTTAGGACTTCAAAATGCCATTAATCTCGGCGCTCGTCGTATTGACATCTTTGGTGATTCTGAACTCATCGTTAATCAGGTCACGGGTGTCTATCAATGCAAGAATGATATCCTTCAAAAATATCGCGACATTGTTCTTGCCCAACTCCAATCTTTCGATAAGTTCACCATCCAATCCATTCCTCGTACTGCAAATCGATTCGCGGATACCATGGCCTCATTAGCATCCCTTATCCCGCCTTTTACTGAAGACTCGCGTCTTTATGTGGCTGTGCAACGATTAGATCAACCATCTTATCTTCAACAGCTAACTTCGATCAATGCTGTCACAACCCATACTCAGGATGAGTGGTATCAACAGATAGTTGATTATCTATCTCATTCGGTGCTTCCTCCAGATCTGACTTCCAATGGTAGAAGGTCTTTTGTCCAACGCGCTAATCGCTATTCTATCCTAGGCGGGATTCTTTACAAACGCGGCTTTGATGGTATTTTGCTTCGATGCCTCAAAACCCATGAATCATCTAAAGCTATTCAGGAGGTCCATGACGGTATCTGTGGTGGACATTTTAGTGGTTTAGCTGTGGCTAAGCGCATCTTACGTTTGGGATATTATTGGCCTTCTCTTAATCAAGATTGTTGTGAATACACTAAGAAATGCGTCAAGTGTCAGCAACATTCCAATCTCACGCACGTCCCTAGTCAGGCTTTGCAACCTCGCGGGATTTGTGGCCTTTTTCACAATGGGGCCTTGATCTTATTGGTCTCATCAATCCCCGCTTCTTCACAAATATCATTCTATCATTATCGCCACCGAGTACTTTACTAAGTGGGTAGAAGCTATCCTCTTTCTTCAACAAAGGCTAAACCCATAGTTGATTTTGTCTATCAACACATCATTTGTCGCTTTGGCATGCTCCACACAAGCTCATCACGTATAATGGTAAATCCTTCAAGAACGCCGATTTGCAAAATCTCTCGCAATGCTTTCAAAATCAAGCTCGCTTTTCTTCTCCATACTATCCTCAAGCTAATGGTCGCCGAAGCTTCCAATAAAACTTTGCGTAATATCCTCGCAGAAGGTAACTAGTCGAGCCGGTAGGGATTGGCATCTACATATCCCTTTCGCTTCTCGGGGCTTATCGGACTAGCATTCGTACTCCTACCGGTGCTACTCCCTTCTCTCTCGCTATATGGGTCTCGAGGCCGCCCTTCCTTTGAGGTCCAAATCCCATCTCTCCGTGTTTCTCTCAGAGAATTTGTCTCTGATGAGGATTATCGTCAAAATCGTCTAGCTCAACTTGAATTATTAGATGAGCGGCGTCTCAACGCTCTTGAGCATCATCAAGTCTATCTCGAGCGTGTCAAGCGTGCTTACAACAAGCATGTGCAACACCGTGACTTCAAAATTGGTGACCTTGTTCTTAAGGAAAATCAAAATGTCACTACACTCGAAAGGAGTCAACGTGGTAAGTTTGCTCCCAACTGGATGGGTCCCTACATTATCACTCATAAATATGGGTCTGGGGCTTATCGTTTGTCTTCCATGGATGGTATCCCTGAAGCAGAACCTCTTAATGCCTTGCATTTACGGCCCTTCTATTGTTAAAATCTCTCTTATACAAATCTAGTCGCAACTCAGATCTTCCATCTGTCCTAATAACCAGTCATCTACTTTCGTGGTGATTTGAAATTGTGTGGTTCTCCGCCTATTGCCTCGTTTACCTTAAATATGAGTATCGCGGCTCTACTCATCAGCACGCTTTTTTGGATATGTTCCTCCTCATGGTAGGAATACCTTAATCACCACTTCATCTGTCCCAAGTACTTATCTTAATCGGATCTGCTCGGGGCATGAGTACATGTTCTTCCATGTTCTCCTCCCCTTCATCTGATCTATCTAGGTCTAAACTCAGCTTCTTCCAAAGAGTTTCAAAAAAAAAAAAAAAAAAAAAAAAAAAAAAAAAAAAGATGCTATCCAAAAAGATAGACTGATCCCTCGAAGGACAGCTATCCATACATTGTCAAGTGAATCAAAAAGCAAATAGACCATACCCTCGAAGGATGGCTATCATACAAATTTCAAAATACAGACCGCTCCCTTGAAGGACGGCTGTTTCTCAAAGAAATATTCAAGGCTTCTTGTAATCAATCAGCCTTCCAAATGGTTTATACACTTGTTAGATCACTGAAAGACTTCCCGCATCGATCAGTCTTTCTCCATATCAAGCAAACTTCCCACATTGATCAGTTTGCTTTTCTGTCCAAATCATGAAGCTGAGATTTTAGACCTTTTGTCGATCATATGGAGAATCCTATTTTCCTATCATGGACATGTATTCTGTCCCTTGTAGGTTCCGACAAGATACTTACTTTCTTTTCTTTCCATTTCTATCCTAGATCTGGTTTGCGACTAGTTAGTGTCAGGTTTATTTTAATCTTATATAGGGCCTTGTATGCTTGGTCTTTCGGTTTCTTATCTGGATCTTCTCTATGGTCGGTTGGAAGTCCGACTTATCATTTCCCTTCTTTTCCGAGTGTCTTCTCTTCTAAGTCACGGTTATTTCTGCTTTCATCTTTTGCTCTTACAATAAGCATTCTCCATTTCTTTGTCTTGCATCCTGTTGAATTGACATTTCACATGTTAATTCAATCAAAATCTATCTTCTATCAACATTCCTCTTATCTATCAAAACATCTATCTTTATTCATTTCTCATTAAAATTACATCCATCTATACATCAAACGCATCTATCTATCTATCCATCAAAATATTTAAAAGCTATGTCCATCCAAGATACTTCCCATCATCTATCAAAATTAAATCAATCTATCTAACCACATCCATCTATCATCTATCAATCTATATCTATCCAATCACATCTATTCTATCCACATTTCAATCTATCTAATCACATCCATCTATCATCTATCAATCTATATCTATCCAATCACATCTATTCTATCCACATTTCAATCTATCTCATCACATCCATCTATCATCTATCAATCTATATCTATCCAATCACATCTATTCTATCCACATTTCAATCTATCTAATCACATCTATTTCTATCATCTATCAGTCTATATCTATCCAATCACATCTATCTATATCCATCTATCCATGTATATCAAAACCAAAAAGTATAAGTACAATTGTATGCCAAATCATATGATGAATCTATATATATACATGTGTGTTTATACAAAAATGGGTGGCTTTCCATCAAGCCATCTATACAATGCCTTCCAATCGAGGCTACATCACTATACAAATGCAAAAGTCTATCAAAACTCTATATAGTAAAATCCGAAGCATGGAGGACACTATCTCCTCCACCCTCCTCTCCACCTGGCTGTCTCTCCTGACCGCCACCGATCGAGCTCGATGCACCTGCTGCTGGAGGTCTCGGCCCACCTCGATCTCTCCCAGTGCTCCCTCCGCCTGAGGCTCCGCTCGCTGTAGCCGTCCCTGCTCTCCTCCTCGCCCCATACCGAGGCACATCTGGGGCATGCTGCGCTAGGGCATCCTCATAATATCTCACCTCAGCAAGGAGAGACTGGTACGTGCTAAGGCTCACAGTACCCGGTGCTCGTAACGAGGCTGCTGGTGCTGCTGGCGCTGCTGGTGGCGCCCCTCCTAGGGTCGTGCCCTGTGTGCCAGACTCTGATGTGGCACCTGTCTCCCCATACTTGGCCCTGAGGGCCTCCCTATGCCGAAAATAGCGGTCCCGCTGCTGGATCACTGTATCTCGCTCCTGCCGAGCGGTGTCTCTCTCCGCAATCAGGGAATCCCTCTCCTCTGTCAAGGCCCTAATCTCCTCTAGAGCTACCTGATGTGTCTGTATCAGTGTGGCATGCTCTCCCTCTAATCTGTCCAGTATAGCAGCTATGTCCTCCTCCCCAGCATCTATCGAGGGCGGGAGATGTCGTGGAAGCTCTGTGTCATACCATGCTGCGTAGCCCTCATCCACCCCCGCGTCATCATCACTATCTATGGAGGGTGGAGCCTCTCTCAGTGGGTCTGCCGGGATCAAAATCGGCAGATCTGTCTCTCTGCCATCCCGCCTATATGGTGTGTATGTGGCCGGTACTGTCTGTACTAGACCAAACTGCCTCAGTATCCGCATGAATGGGACTCGCTCCCACATATCTGGTCTGCGACCTCTGACCACCCGACTCCGTCTCAATGCTACCAAGTGGGCATCCTGACCAACCCATATCGGAAATGCCCGATATGGCCTCCAGATAACCTGATCTGGTGTAAGCGTCCTGAAACGCTCAGAGTACCACTCGGCTGATCTGCCTGTATCTCCTGCGGCCATGTCAGCCCGCCATCTCCGAAATCCATAATCCACACCCCCCACTGCTGCTGGCATCCACGGAAGCCCGGATGGCCTAATCACTGCTATATGCTCATACGCCCAGCAATGGAGCACAAAGCTGACATCGATCCCTGTCCTCCGACCAGTAGTGTACATCCATAGCTCATAATAAATCTGAGCTATCAGGGCATCAGCGAAAGCAAAAATCTGTCTATACTGCAAGATGTCGCACACGCAGCCTAGCAGTAGCAATGGGAATCTCCCACCTCCTGAGTCTGGCAGAGCAAAATAAGATATGGCCATCTGAATCAGGGCTATCCGCCTGCTCCGAGGGCTATCCTGTCTGTACTGTGAGGATATCCTCACTGCCCCAGATACTATCTCCGCATCATCTGCTCTGTCTCTGTACAACCGCACTGTGGCCCTCGCGCCGCTTCTCTGGGTGTGATCTCACCGGGTCCCCTGACCGGTAATCGGAGGATCCTGTATACATCCTCATGGGTGATAGTCATCTCACCCGTCCTAAACCAAAATGTGCACGTGTGGCTGTCCCACCGTCGCACCAATGCTCGCATAAGCTCCACATCCCGTGGCACTCGTCTATAATATCTAAAGCCCCGAGCCTCACCTGCTCTAAATGCCGCTGGGCCGCATCTCACACATCAGTGCAGATCGTCTCTAATAGCTCCGGGATGGCATCCCTCATGTGAAGGGTCTCTCGTGCCTGCATCCACGACATCAAAAGCATAATTAGTCTCTTATTTTCATAAATCACATCTTCCCAAATCATACAAATCAATGAACTTCCATCGGGCGGCGCCGATTTGATAAAATCGGCGCTGCTCATTTTAGTCGGCGCCGATTATTACTAATCGACGCCGATCCCAAACTTCGGCCGACGCCGATTATACCAATCGGCGCCGACTTCTCGCCGCCGACGTGAACTGCACTCGCCCTCATATCCATCCAAATAAAAATCAAACAAAAAAAAAAAAAAAAAAAAAAAATAATAATAATATAACGAAGGGGTTCAAGAATGGTCACTTACCCTGTGTCGTGTCCTCTCGCTTCGTCCGCTCCCGCAGGGCTTCCATTGCGTTCAAATCTATCTCTGTCGGAATCAATCGTCACGTTGAAAATTAATCGTTCACGTTTTCCGTTCGCATATTTATATGCGTCTGGATTGGTCGGCGCCGATTTTTTGGGTCGACGCCGCTTTTTGTAGTCGTCGCCGATTCGTTTGGTCGCCGCCGATTTTTCTTGTCTGTTTGCCATAGTGTTGATACTTGGCTTTCTCATCTATCTGATCATTGTTGTGTGCTAAATCTTGTCTTTTGGCACATCTTTTAGATGTCATTGTCTATTTCGAGTTTGTTCCCTTTGCGTGGAGCACTCGCTTTTCTCTCGGCAGCTTAGAGTTAAACGGGTCTGTAGGCACTAACGTCGTCTGATTCATAGACCGTCTAGTTGTCCCTACCAATGTGTCTCTCTTTCGATGCTGACTATTTTGCAGTTCTCCTTACACTCGCGGGTCTGTAGGCACTAACGTCGTCTCATGAGGAGACCGGCTAGTTTTCCCTACCAATGTGAGTTCCTTAGGTTGCTGCCCTTTTGTTTATTTTTAATGCATCCTCAATGATCAGCTCTACTCCAGCTATCCAACTGGGGCATCCTGCATTTTTCATCTACCTCTTTCAAACTCGGGATCATCTGTTTTATCATCCATCCCATCCCTAGTTTGAGGGGGAGTCACATCACCACAATTCTTCCCTTCTTCCATCCCTTTGTTTTTGTCTCATAACCTTGCTTATCGCAAGTTACTTGACAAAAAGGGGCAAAATGTAGACACCTAAAATTGGTTACCCAATTTAGTGTCCCTTCTCATCCGTTTACTTGCCTAGGTAACCTAGGGCACGTTTACATCACCAACTATCCCCTTGGGATAGTTTTCCAATTTGTGATTTAATCACCTACTCTAAATTTAATTCATCCCATCACATCTTACCCATGAGTAATTAAGTATTAAATATTTAATTACGCTTCTTCCCATGCATCTTAATCACTTATCCACCCCAAATTTATTCTACCCATGTATCACATCTATTTTTAATCTTCCCTAAGCGGGATATTTTCCCGTAGTCGGGATGAGTCTTATTTTTCTCGAATCGATCATTTTTAGCCATCTCGGGAGTCTTCTCCGCGATCGGCGCCGACCCATATGGTCGGCGCCGATTTTCTAGGAGCGGCGCCGATTATAAAAGCAAGTCCAGAACTCAGTTCTAGGACCGAAAAGAGCGAAGAGACCGAAAAAGAGACGAACGAGTGAAAGGAAGCACTTACGCACGAACAGAGAGTGAGAAAGAGAGATCTTCTTAGCATCAATTGTCTCAGTTAGGGCAGATCCTGTCCTAATCAATCCCTGAGAGGAGCACCAAGTATTTCGCCCGTATCATATCAACACCATACACCATTATCTATCATCTGGTGACTCTGTTCCAGCGTCTCTCCATCTTCGGCACATCCTACAGACAACATTCACCTTCCGCTCCCCGAATCTCATCGCACACCCCCGATTGGTCGGGTCATTCTTTCTGACACTCGATCTTATCCAGCCGACGCCGATCAGCCCTGGGCCGCCGCCGATCACCTGGGCCGCCAAATTGACAATGCCCGCCGATTCTACATACGCCGACGCCGATTTCCTCGCAGATGTAAAAGATCACAGGTAACACAAATTTAGCATTATTTCTCGCCTTGTTTTTCGTATTTCTGCCACGCTGCTCGTGTTCTGCTTTTATTACCGCCAATCGAGAATCTAGTCTTTATTTACATCTTTTATCATGTATGCTGCTTTTCTTTATTGAAAACGTGGATCGACATCCGCCAAGGAAGCTTATCGCTTCTCGACCCGCTTCTCGGCACCACCCATATATCTTCTAACGCCATCTTTTTCTCACAAGCACCGGTGTTTTGCAGTTACTCGGATCTATTGTGCGAATTGCTCGTGTGCGCCCGCCTTATCTACATCGACTTCCTCATCCGTCTACATCTTCATCGTATCTCTATTTCATTGAGGTTTTTCAGGGTTATGCCCCTCTCGAAGATTTAGGGCAAAACTAGGGCAAAAATCTGGTGGCGGCCGAAACCTAAAAATTTCCCCTTTTTGGAATTTGGTAAAATTCCCCAAAAAGCTCTATGCCCCACCACTCCGCTGCCATGTGGCACATCCCCATTGGTCCACGGGTTCAAATGACCATTTTACACTTTTTTGAATTTTGGAAAAATTTCCAAAATTCCTCCACGCCCACCGCTCTAGGACACGTGTCATCCTTTGATTTGGTGCGGACCTGAATCAAGTCTCTTTCATCTGTGGGCCCATGGGAAAAAATCTTCCTTTGCACCATTTTTAACACTTTGGTAAAATTTCCAAAATTCTTTCCACACCTCCAACCTCGGCATGAACATGACACGTGGCATCCTCCCATTAGTCCGCGGGGATGCGCTCCAAATTTCCATTTCCTCCTTGGCGGGCCTGTGGGCCAATTTTTTCCTTTGCGCCTTCTACCACTTTGGAAAAAAGCCAAAATTTTCCCCATGCCCACGACCTCTGCCGGCTCCATGGACACGTGGCACATTCTTATTGGTTGCGGGGCTTCTGGGCCAAAAATTTCATTGCACCATTTTTGGAAATTTTCTCAACTTACCCCGCCCCTCCAACCTCTGCTGCCATGTGGCACATCCTTATTCATCGTGGACCTCAAGCCATTTCTTTCCTCTGCGGGCCCATGGACAAAAATTTTCTTTTTGCGCCTCACCCACTCTTTGGTGATTTTTCTAACTTACCTCCGCTGACTGCCATTCTGCCACCACATGGCACATTCCTATTCGTTGCGGGCCTTCCTAGGAAAATTTCCCTCAAAAACACCACTGAGCCATAACTTGCAAAATACTGAGGAGTTAGAAGGAAAATTTTACCTTTATGAAAATGTGAGAGAATTCTCTATCTGATGAAGCCATTTCCGAAATTTTTGAGTGCACGAAAAGTGAAAAAATTTGACTAAGGCACAAGGAAGGAAGCAATAAAAGAAATTTAGTCAAAAATAAGCAAGGGGCTTATTTTGGATAACAATTTTGGCGACTCGAGTGGTCATCTCGCCTCTTTGGATGAATGATCGAGAGGGCTTTAAAGCATCCATTGGGCATGGATTCATCAACTTAAGCGCCGTGTACTCTCAACTCATTCAAAAATTTCTAGGAAGAAGATTGTGAGAGTAGAACATCACTTGATCTGGAGCATGGCCTGCAAAGATGTATCCTTGGGACAAAAATATTGTGCCAAAGCACTTAGGGAAATGTAAAACTAAGCTACAACAAAACAATGTGCACAAACACTTGGAGGAATGAAAATCTAAACTAATATATACAAGGTGAGGAGTTTCCCTTCTAGTAGCAATGCTTTAGATGGATTCCATTAACTGGAATCTATAGTTCTTCACCATCCAATGTAGACAATTGGAAGGTATTGTTGTTCTTAAATTTTGTGACCATGTAGGGGCCACTCCAAATGGCATCAAACTTTGAATGCCTTCCTAGATTTTCTCAGTCTGCATCCCATTTCAACACTAAATCTCTAACTTGGAAGGTTTTAGCCTTAGCTTTCCTATCAAAGGTTCTCTTGATCAAGGCTTGGTCCTTCTCCATTATTTGGGATACATGCTCTCTGATTTCTTAGAGTTCCATCAATTCCCGCATATCTAACCTCCATGGGTTCAAACTCCAACAATTCCAATTGCTTCATGAATTCCAATGTTGGCAACTCAAGTGACATATGCAAGATTGTCTCTCTTCCATAAACAAGTCTGAATAGAGAGTTACCAAAGGATCTCTTGGGAGTTATCCTATCATCCCATAAGGCTGATTTCAGTTTAGTGTGCCAAGTCCTCTAATTTTCATCAAGAGTTCTCCTGATGATCTTTAATAGGTTCTTGTTGGTAGACTCGGCTTGGTCATTACCTTGAGGGTAATAATTTGATGAAGTGCTCGATAAATCCCATTCTTAGCAACCCATTCGATTACCTTTGATCCTATGAATGACAATGCATTATCTCGATATTATAGTGGCGGTATACCAAATCTAGTTATTATCCCTTCATAGAAGTCTAGAATGCTAGATTCATTTGCCTCTTTGAGTGCTACCACCTCACCTATTTGGTGAAGTAGTCTATTGCTTTGTTAGAATCCACTTGTGTCCTTAGCTTGAGTTTGATTAAATGACTCCAATGAATTCCAAACCCCATTGCATGAATGGTTGGTCAACTAAAATTGGGTGCGATGGAAGGGATGCTTAATCTTTCATTTCTGTGAAGAATGCAAAAGTTTTGCACCTCTTGATCCATGCATAACAATCACTAAACACCTTGGGCCAATAATAGCCAAACGTCATAATATTGAGGGCTGTCACTCTTGGAGCAAAATGACCCCTAGTTGATCCACCATGGAACTCTTCTAACATTCTCTTAATTTGATTTGTCCCAATGCATCTCAGTAGCACTCCATTTATATCCTTTTTGAACAAGACACCATCAACAAGTGCATATGGAATAGCCTGCAATCTAAAGTGTCTTCTCTTGGTTTTTTTCATCTCTGGAGGGTATAGTCCTGTTTGTAAGAAGTGCACTATGTCTTGAGTCTAGCAAGGAGTGAGCACACCATCATTCTCTTCTTGAACACCTCTTTGTTCTTGGTTGTCTTGCAACGCCAAAACAACATCCTTCCCATTGCTTGCTTCCATTGATTTTCTCAAGACCAGCTACTCACACAATCCCTTTCCTTGGACCAACTTGGTGACTTTGATCTCAATGTCATACTCCATGATGTGAGTAATCCACCCTGCACGTTTTTCATTTAGGTCTTTGTTGAGGAGGAAGTCCTTAACTCCCACATGAGAAACCAACAGTTGAACCTTGTTGTTTGAAACTAGATGCTTAAATTTCTTCAAGCTCCTAATCACTGCAAGAACATGCTTCTCAATGAAGGAATACCTCACCTCATAGTCCTCCAAGATTTGGCTAAAGAAGGCAATTGGTTGCTCTGCATTTTCTTTGTTTTGTTGTACTAAAATTGCAAAAATTATGTCGTCACCACCAAATGCATGAAGGATAAAATCCTTAGAGAAATATGGGTTAATGAGATTTGGATCTTGTGAGATAGCCTCTTTTATTGCCTCAAAATTGCCTTACCTTCAGTGTCCATTTGAAAGCCATACTTTTCTTCAACATCATAGTTATTGGTTTGACAAGGGTTGCAAATTCTGGAACAAACCTTCGAACAAAATTGATTCTTCCCAAAAAAATTTGAAGGGCCTTCTTGTGGCTTGGTAATGGCAGTGTTTTTATTGCTTCAACCCTCTATAGATCAATTGCTAATCCCTCTTTGGAAATAATGTGGCCTAGGAGCTTTCCTTCATGAGCTAAGAAAATACATTTTTGGGGTTCAAGGATACCCCAAATCTTCTACATCTTTGGAACACTTGTCTCAAATGAAAGAGATGATCTGCTACACTTTTAGAAAATATAGTAATATCATCTAGGTATATCAGCACTATTTTGTTGATCAATCCCTTGAATGCCATATCCATTTCCCTTTGGAAGGTAGCTCCGGCATTAGACAACCCAAATGGCATTTTCCTATATGCATAGGTTCCCCATTTGGTGGTGAAGGATGTTTTGAACTAATCATCCTCCTTTACCATGATCTGATTATACCCTGAATAACCATCTAGCAATGAAAACCTCTCAGAGCTAGCAACAACTTGCAAAATTTTCTCCATAGAAGGAAGTGGGTAATGATCCTTGAGGGATGCTCTATTCAAATCTCTAAAGTCTACACACAATCTGATTTCTCCACTCTTCTTTCTAACTGGAACCAAGTTTGCAACCCAGCTTGAAATCTTGATGGGAAATATGATACTTGCCTCTATTAACTTATTCAATTCCTTCTTCATGAGAGGCTCCATGTGTGGATTGACCGGTCTTTGTTTTTTCCGGTCTAATTCAATTGTGTGTTGAGCTAGCTTGGGATTCAAAGCCCTCAAGTCTTCATAGCTCCAAGAAAATATATCTGGGAACTCTTGGCAAAGTTGCATGAACTCATACCTTTCTTTCTTGGTTGCCACTTTACAAATTTTAAGTGATTTTCCTTCTCCCACCGAGATGGGCACTGAATCTTCTCCCTTGACTTGGATGTTTGCTTTCTCCTTCCTAAATTGATCATTAGGATTAAAGATGTCCTCCAAAGTGACAAGTCCTTTTGGCGCTTTGTTGGTTCTCACTGTACCACTTGATCACCATATTGTTGTTCTAACTTTTCTGATTTTTGGTGAGAACTCAACTTCTTCTTGCAAGAAATTGATGATTTGTTGGTCACTTTCAAACACTTTCCAACTTACATTATTATGCAGCACTTGATGGCCTTACAATCACATGAATGTTTGGCTGCACTTTATCTTCCTTGATACTCTCCACAACATCAAAGGTTGCTCTAATGTCATGTTCTGAAGCCTATCAAGCTTGGTTTTCTTCTAGGGATGGAGTTGATGCCAAAGCCTTCAAAATCCTCAATGAGGTCCCAAACCCTATTCTTATAACATTTGAGCAGGTCATTTTTGGCAACTGTTGTCCTTTAACTTGATTAACAATTAGCTCACTTTACCAAAGACTTGTAAGTTTTTGATACCTCTCTTTCTTAACCAATGAAATCTATGTATTAAAGCTTCATATTCAGCAGTTGTTGTTAGAACATGCAAACTGAAATCTAAAAGCTAAATAATTCTCAATGCCTTGAGGTGAAACAAGCATAGCTCCCCCTGCACCTTGTCTACTTCTTGATCCATTAAAGAACAACCGCCATACCTCATTTTCATCTTTATGGTCTCGGCTTGGTGATGCTTAGGAATAGGCTGATTTTCTTCATGCATGCAATAAAATCCTGGTTCGATTCCTCTATTTCCTTGTAGGGATCAAAAGTATGTACCTTGCTTGCCCATTCATCAAGAGTCAAATCTGGGATGCTTCCAACTTTGGTGTCGGCTTCATCTGTGCTGGATAATTCTCTTGAGCAAATGTTGAACATTTGGCATTGATTGGGCTTGGAGTATGAGGCTCAATGTGAAATTTTGCAATGGGTTCAGACTTGATTGTGGCCTTAGTTCCATATCTAGTCCTCAAACAACATGTGTGACCAATCAGCGAGATAAATAGCCTCTAATTCTAGATGTGAAATCCTTGACAAACATAGGGAAAAAGTGGTGGCAAATCTATCACTAACAAATCTTGAAAAATAATGACATTGGGGCATGCATGCAAAGTGAAGCTCAAATATTTAATTACCCCTACTTTATTATCTTTGTTGTCCCATCTAGTTGTACCACCCCTTTGGCTATGACTTCATATTGGAGGCCCAGTTGATCAGTTATTTGCTTGGGCATAATAGAACTACTTTCCCCAGAATCAATCATACAATTGTGTACTAGTTTATCCCCAATGATCAATGAAACATAGAATGGAGGGGGATTCAAAATTTTACCTTGCTATCCTCCATGCTTCCCTTTAGGCTGAGCAACATTTGTGAGTACCTTCTCTTGCATATGAGCTTGCTGATTTGAAGTTGACCAATTCTTCATGGCAGCTTGTAGTAGATCCCTTTGGCTAGGGATGGATAGTGATTCCCACATAGATATATTCACATTTGTCTTCTTCATTTGTTCAATGATGTTAAATGGGGATGAAATATCCATTTGTTTCCCCTTAGCTTACACATTCTTTTCTTGTACATGGGCTACAATACAATGGCATTTGAGCTTGTCTAGAGGGTGGCTTGGGCTATCCTTGCACATTTGGGCTGTATTTTTCTTGCCAATACTTTGTAGAGTGATGGAAGGTTGTGGATCACCTGGAGCTAATGACCGCCCTTCACTAATATTCCTCTTCTTTGACCGTGTGTTAGATGCTACATTCTAAGAAATTGTTTGATTCATACCACAAAAATCTTGACCTACCAATTCACAAGTGTAGTCTCATTTAGAGTTGTGTTTGGTTGAGATGTTCCTTGTTGTTGATTTGTTTCTTGACTCACCTCACTCTCTACGCCAATTTCTCACACCATAAAATCTTGGTTCAAAGCACCATTCAAGCACATAAACTGGTTGTGAGGTTCATTACATGGGAAACACCAATCATACTCTTGAGCTATATTATTTTGCACTCGGCACTAAGGCTTTAGAGGTAGATGCAGGCATTGGGGTTATAGGGCTGAAATGGTCTATTGACGACAGAGGCCTTGATTTTGATATGCAGCTAGATTGGGTGGCCTATTAGGCTGATATGGTTGCTATTAGGCTGAGTTTAAGACCGATAAGAAGGTCTAACACTTTGGGTTTGCTGCCTCTTGAGTGTAACTAACTCATTGCCTAATTTTTGAAAAAATTTCATGACTTCTTGAAGTTCATTTGGGGCACTAGAGGATGAAGTAGAATTTTCATTTGAATTCTGATTTCTAGGAGTGGGAATAGGAGCTAAAGTAGGTGCTTGACTAGTGCTTGGGCTTTCCAAGTTTGGGTATAATGGCATGGGAGGCCTAGACGCCTACTTTACCAACTTGGATCAAACAATTCTCAACCCTAATGGTAATGTTATAAGTTTGTAGGTATATTTTCACCTCCCATGGATTGGATTAACATAGAAATATTAGAATTTAAAGCTTTGAGATAGTATAAGAAAGAACCTTCGCTTATTGGCCTTACTGCCACCGGAATTCTATCCCAGTCCTTTGAAATCTGAAATTGAAGTCTCATTAGCTGCTCATTGGGAGCTCTCTTGATAGTTGTCGGTTGTTCTAATAGAGACAAATTATCTCCCTTTTCTACAAACTTGCTCATGGAGAGCTATACACAATCGGTTCCAATTTTGGATAGAGCACGCCCCAGGCTCTGAACCATCAAGGATTTCCCTTTGAATGAAGATGCCAACAATTTGACAAAGAACTTACATCTCAACAATATCATGGATTGCACAAACATTAGCAATGTCTTTGACATGATCACCGTGAGAGTGGTCTGATTTTCCCGGTAAAGTATGGGATGTTCTTCAATGCTACAACCGAACTGGGATTTTTGCATTGAGAGAAAGTAGGTCACAAGCTAGTGAAGTTGACATAAGGGTTGTGTTGTGCCATTCGATTGGCCCGAGAACCCTTGTTGATTGGGTGAAAGGTCTACCAGGGTGGAGGAGTTGATATAGTTTTGTTTGGTGGAGATTGAGACCTTTGAATTCTTCTTCCCTCTCTCTTCTTCCGGGATAACTGCAGATTCTCGAGACAATCCCTCTTCTCTAGCCCTTGACCTTATTTAGATCCTTCTCATTAATCTTCAAACTTTGATTTTTGAAACTAGTTGATTTTATCTCTTTGGAGTCACCAGGATGTGTAAATCGGGGCTCTTCTAAGCAAGAAATTTACAACAAATGCACATCAACTTTGTTGTAATGATGATGAAGACCTCTAAGGTCCCACTGGGCGTGCAAAACTATTAGTGCAAATCAATAGGACCCTTGGATGTTTTCTCGCATTTCTAGTTTGATAATGGGCATCCAAGTGTGATTGCACAACATGGAATCTTTTTCCCAAGTGTGGGACTTGTAAAAATGGGAAAAAACTCTCCAGTTAAAGGTTGGTTCCTCTACTCCTCTAATCGATGTATGCATGAAATTTGTAGAGGTTTAACTCAACATTCTACTCTAATTCTGCCAAGGAGACAAGGATAGAAAGAAAAGAAGATAAAACTAAACTAACAAGGTGATGCACCAAAGGAGTGGTGAACATCTATCTCTGATTGACAAAGATTATAGAAATGTAACCCAAATCATGCAAAAATTGCTAAAATTGTAATGAAGGATCAGGATAGAGAAAACAAAACAAGAAAGGATTGAAAATTCATTCACAAAGCTTGCATTGTCATTTCCATTTTTAAATACAGTGCATTACAATAGCAAAGAGGTAGAAAACATGTTGTAGTCCTAAAAAGGTCTGATATTCCAAAAATTCACTTGCTAGGGTGAAGGAGGGAGCTGCAGAACATAAAAATGTCCAACCCTTTACAAATGAGCCAAATTTTGCTTTTAACAATGAAAACCCCAAGTTCAGGAAGGAGAAATGTGGGAAAAATGAAATGAATGATTCAACCACCAACCAAATCCATCAAAATAGCATGGGTACCCTTAAAATTTCATTCCCCAAGATTTTTGACAATGTTGGAGAAGAATGGAATCCATACTGCATTAAAAATGGTGGTTGAATGTTGGTTCTACTCTTTTCCCCATGCTAAAGGTGTTTTTCTCATTTTTCTATCACTAAACTCCACCAAAACAAAATTGAAGATTCCATCGTGTAGAGGACTTCAATAGCTTTCCAATGACACCAAAATCGAGAAAAATTGAGCTCTGGATCAAAAGATATGACCCTCTGAAGATTTAGGGAAAAGCGGGACAAAAATCGGGTCGAAATAAACCTACAAATTTTCCCCTTTTTTGAATTTGGGAAAAATTCCCCAAAAAGCTCAGTGCCCCACCGCTCCGCTACCACATGGTGCATCCCCATTGGTCCACGAGTTCAAATGACCATTTTATGCTTTTTTGAATTTTGGAAAAATTTCCAAAATTCCTTCGCACCTCGCCGCTCCGGGACACATGTCATCCTTTGATTTGGTGTGGATCTGAATCAATTCTCTTTCCTCTGTGGGCCCGCAGGAAAAAATATTCCTTTGCGCCATTTTTAACACTTTGGAAATATTGCCAAAATTCTTTCTGCGCCTCCGACCTCCAGAGCGAACAGGACACGTGGCATCCTCCCATTAGTCTCGCGAGGGATGCGCTCCAAATTTCCATTTCCTCCTTGCGCACTGCGAGCCAATTTTTTTCCTTTGTGCCTTCTACCACTTTGACAAAAGCCAAAATTCTTGCCGCGCCCGACTTCCATTGGTTCCATGGACACGTGGCACATTCTTATTAGTTGCGGGACTTTTGGGTCAAAAATTTCATTGCTCCATTTTTTGGAAATTTTCTCAACTTACCCCGCTCCTCCGACCTCTGCCGCCACGTGGTACATCCTTATTTGTCGCGGACCTCAAGCCATTTCTTTCCTCTGCGGGCCCGCAAGCAAAAATTTCTTTTACGCCCCACCCACTCTTTGGTGATTTTTCTAACTTACCTCCATTAACCCACCATTCCACCGCCATGTGGCACATTCCTATTGGTTGCGGACCTTCCTAGGGAAAATTTCCCTCAAAAACTTTGTCGAGCCATAACTTGCAAAATACAAGGAGTTAGAAGGAAAATTTTACCTTTCTGGAAAGGTGAGAAAATTCTCTATCTGATGAAGCCATTTCCAAAAAATTTTGAGTGCCTAAAAAGTGAAAAAATTCGACTGAGGCACAAGGAAGGAAGGAATGAAAGAAAGTTAGTCAAAAATAAGCAAGGGGCTTATTTTGGATAACAAGATAACATGACGATTCTTTGTTGTATCTTCACTTACAACTAAAGTTAATATTTCTCTACGAGAAATACTCTTATCAATAGACCTAGTTTTTGTACCCAAAGAACTTATTCCTTTAAAAACATTCCCAACAAATTCTTCTTCTACATGTTTTGAATTTTTCCGTCCAAAATCAACACCCAACAATTATAATGTTTCCCTCATATCAACATGATTCAAGAATGTAACCAACAAATGTGCTCTAGCAATTGTAGTCAAATTAACAAATTCACCATATATTATCTCTACATTTTTGTTGTTTTTTCTTTCGTGATAGTGGTTCTTATTGGGAAAATTCTTTTAATTTGTTGAAATCCATCTTCACCAAGTGTTTCACATTTTTCTTGGGAAGTAATTTCATAACTTTTGTTATCACTTCAAAGATAATATTGCGCATCATGATCTCGTGTCCATAAACATACACATGTGAGTACACCAAAATTTGTAAAAAAATTAACATACATGATTACACCATTGATGACCAAGCTAGTAAACACTTTAATATCTCTAAAAAATTAGCTTACTATCTAGTAAACAATAATTTTTAAGTTAACCAAGCTAAAATTGTATTTAAATAGCTTCACGAGGACCAAAACTTTCAACACATAAAACCCAAAAATCTTGTACTATATTTAAAATATTGAGTAAACATCACTAATAATTTAATTACGAGCTCAATAGGGAAGAGAGAGTGTAGAAGAATACATAAGTTTCATTGTCCAATTCAAAATGATGTACTCTTTATTAGAATGCTACCAAGATCTACCACAACATTTTATAACCCAATAAATTTCATAACAAAAATTATTTTCAAATGTCATATTATGTACAACATGTTATATTTAAATTTTGTCAATAATTTACATCTATATATGAGATCATTATTAATCCAATACACGACATATAAATTATATAAACTAAAAAAATGACTCTCGAAATTCAAAATATACTATCACGTGAAGGTCAATATTAGAGAGTAAATCGTAACAATTTTTTTAATGAAAGGTATGGTAGACCATCAAATATATCCCCTAGATTAATCACCTGGGGGGGGGGTTAATCTTGTTTTCGATGACACATACCGTGTGAAATTGTATCTAGCCCGGTAATTTTTATGTATAGATTTTGTATCATAGTAATGGTAGAAAAATAGGACGTAGTGGTCAATAGTAAAATAAGGGGTAATATTTGGAATCCCATGATAACAAACATTTCGAACATTTATTACCAAGTGACCCACCCACGACATTAATGCACTTCAATCCAATTTCAAATATTTCTACTTGGGCAAGTTCAAGAAACTTAGATAAATAAGGAAAATTGGTTTTAAGTAGAATCACTATATAATATACCATATATTGGAACTTAGGGTTAAAATCAAAGAAGAAAAACCAAATACGTGTAAGGTTTATTGTTGTTTTGTCGATCATTGTTGGAAGGAATTTAACAATATGAATTCCCAAATAGATTCTAATCCAACATCTTTGAGATCTACATATTCCAAGGCATTTGAGTATTTTTCTCGATGACACTTGATGAGAAGGTGGTTGGGAGTCCGAACTCATACTGCGGTTTTTACACTAGATATCAATATCATCATTAGTATTAAACATGGTTGTCCAATTTCTCCTACTTTGTTTGTTCTCTACATAGACAAATTAGAGGATGCCATTATAACTTTAAAGGAAACATATGATGATTGCACATTCTCTATGATATAACCATTACTATTTTTTTAGTTGTTTTTGACATCATTCTTATGTCAAATGATTTTATTTTCACATGTATTATTTCTATTGTTTTAGGTTATGGGATCCTATCAAAACCCTTGCCTTTACCCAATCTAAAAAACATATTATCATATTTAAACCTTAGAACTAAATTTTTTTACGATCTATCAAGGGTTTCTATACATATGTACCAATTTTTGCAGCCTTGTCTTTCACTTGTTGTGTCTTCTCTCTCTCTTTGTGCCTTCCTATGAACAGATCTTCTAGCATTCTTCTATGCATTCTCTTCCTCGGTATATTTTCGTTTCTCATTCTTTACATTTCCCATTACTCATCCACTTCAATAATTTTCACCTGCACACATAAATCGTGATAGATATGAATGTCTAAGAATAAACTTGATACAAAACTATATGTGCATACAACTCTATTTATATACAAATCTCAATAGAAATTAGGTTATTTTTAATTTTAGTTTTTTATAACTTAAAAACAACTTTTCTAATTTTAATAGAATTTATATTTAATATGTAAAACAACTTTTCTAATTTAATATTACATATTTTTGGTTAAAAACAATTTAAAAACAAACAAACTTAGTTTAAAACAAAAAAATATGTAAAAAACTAAATTTAAAACATTAAAAACGAACAATATTAAATAAGTAACTTGTAAAACATTAAATTTAGAAGGAGACGTTTTAGTGGTGCTTTGATGGCGCAAAGGGGGTTCGCACGAACGGAGGTTCACGTGAATAGGGGTTCGGGCGAACATGGTTCGCGTGAACCCCTCTCGATTGCACCGACGTGGCACTGGGTGGCACATTTTGGCTCCAAATCCTTTTGGGGGATAATTGTGAGCCAAAATCTATCACTCAAGTGCCACGTAATTAGGGTAAACGAACTAGTTAAATTACAAAATTTTGACACAAAATTCATATTTTTATTAGCTTTCTAAAAATGTAATTTTCATTTTTTTAAAATATGTTTTGTTATTTATTTTTTAATTTTTACTAACATACGGTATTTTAGGACAATCAATAGTACACAATCAACCAAATTTGAAAAATAGTAGAATATATAAAAAAATTGAAAAAAATAAAATTACTATTTATTGAAGTCTTCTTCGTACCTGTGAAAAAAACCTCAATTTCAATATAAATCTTAAATTTTATTGGCATAGACATATGTACACTATTTATTTGAAAATATTTTTACTAAATAATTAATTAAAAATATATAAGTCAAAAAAATATGAAAATTTGACAGAATCTCAAAATTCAAATCTTAAAAATACATCTAAAATTTCATGGTCAAAAAATAAATTTTCATATAAATAAACCACCCGAGGACAGTCATTACTCTTTTATAACATAAGAAACAACGTATGAAAAAAATTAAGAAAAAGACCATATTTTTTACCAATTTTATTTTTAAAAAATATACATGTATTCTAAACTCTAAACACAACATTTCGTTAGTTTGTGGAATTTCATGAATGTGTACGGTTTTGTGGCTATTACCTTTAGAAAATCAATGAAACTGAAAATTCATGTTTATAAAGGTACAAAACATACCAAAAAGTGGGACATTTTATTGTGCTTTGATCCCCTTGTAAAACGGAACATTTAGGAGTGCAAGTTGTTTAGACATATTCTTGGTCCGCCATACAACATCAAACAATCACCCAATCAAATGATGCCACATAAGTGAAATAAAATACATGACATAAGTCCCTAGTAATGGTCCACCCTAAATTTCTTTGTATAAAAACCACTTAATTTAAATATCTTAAAAAATACTTCCCACATGCTCAAAAGAAAATATTTAGATTAAAAAGAATATAATATATTAAAGGATATTATTTTTTTAAATTTTATGGTACTTATATGACTATATAGACCCCTCAACTTAAGGTGCACGAAGTGGTTTACGCAATTTATTTATTTATAGTTTATAATCAAATATTCTAAAAATAATAAATTATTTTATATATGTATTGGTGACAAAAGAAGTCATATTATTTGAAAATGTTAGATTATTGAAACTGTAACTTAAAATACATTTCAACCTTTATTTCTAATCATTTAGTATTTTTAGTATTTTTATATTCTCAAAATTTGTAAATTATATAATGTATTTCCACCTTTACTTGTAAACATTCTCTATATAAACAACAAAATAATTTTAGTTTTTTTAAATGACATATTCAACTAGAAAATAACTATATTAGTACAATTAGCGTTCAACTTTTTTTTAAAAAGTCCTCTTATACATTATTGTAAGTTATATTTTGTTGTAAACTTAAGCACCTCTATAAATTATTTGATCCGAGATTATTATAATCCTTAATAGTATAACCGACGTTATGCTCTATCTATGTGTGTGTGAGAGAATGTGAATAACTGCCCATAATTGTAAAGACTTCATCGTTTTTAATATTTAAAACCAATTTTCCACACCGACCACATCAAAGGAAAATAGGGATTCTTGCAAACCTTCGCGTGCAGCTACGTGGCAAACTACCAGTAAATATTATAAAAATGATTGGACTTACGGATAGCTGCGGTACCTGCAATAAATACTACTAATAATTCATATTCAAAATTCCAAATGTGGATAAGGGTGACACCATTTTAAAAACTGTTTCCTCTCCGAAAGCAACGCGGGATGTGGAAAATGAACAATGTTGCAACTACCAATATTATTAAATACTAAATTTGGAGTGAAGCAAAAAAAATGGAAGAAACAATCAACGCCCGATTTACAGGAGCATGACCACCGACGCTGGTCATACTGTAAAGTCGAAGCACAAATATAACGTGAGTCGGTGAGAGCCGTAATATACCCAATAACTACCTACGCTCGTTCAAAGTTTTGGGAAGGGAGCCAGTGGCACTGGCCACTATACCTATCCTCTTAAGTTATGGGCATTGGGTAGGTGACAATGCCAACGTCAGCACCCCCACATGCCTGCTGACTATTCGCCGCGTCACTAATTAAGAACCGTGTGGATTACTATGACACGACATTAATATTCCCTCCTAGTTTTATCCGGAACAAAATATTTTCCCTATAAATACGCCGCGCCACCCAACCTCAACGCAGCTATTCTATTCGTCCTCATTTGTATCATACATCATGTGCGGAATCCTCGCTGTGTTGGGTTGTTCAGACATTTCCCATGCCAAGCGTGTTCGAGTTTTGGAACTCTCGCGAAGGTAAATTTGTTTCGTGTCTGCAATGGATATGTGTGTGAGAAAATTGAATTTAAACGGTTTTATGTTTTGTGCAGGCTGAGGCATAGAGGCCCCGATTGGAGTGGACTGTACCAGAGCGAAAATGCCTTTCTTGCTCACCAGAGATTGGCTATAATAGACCCTGCATCTGGCGATCAACCTCTCTTTAATGAAAATAAAAATATAGCGGTCACTGTAAGTCCGCCTCCGCTGTTTCTTCTCATAATTTCAACTGCAAATATGTTGTTGCAGTTCATAAGAATTGATTTAACTACACGGGTTTGTGATGTAATATTTATTTGTTTCCAATTGCAGGTGAACGGAGAAATTTATAATCACGAAGAACTGAGACGGGGAATGAAATCTCACAAGTTCAGGACTGGGAGCGATTGTGAAGTGATAGCACATCTGTACGAGGAGCATGGCGAAGAGTTCGTCAATATGTTGGATGGGATGTTCTCCATCGTTTTGCTCGATACACGGGACGGCTCCTTCATTGCTGCCCGAGATCCCATTGGAATTACTTCTCTCTATATTGGATGGGGACTTGACGGTACACATGAGATCACAACGCCCCATTTTTTTTTCTCTTTATAATTGCATGGACTAAATCTCTTCATTGCCACTATTGTTATGGTTTCTTGCAGGATCTGTGTGGTTTGCATCGGAAATGAAAGCTTTGCATGACGATTGTGAACGTTTTGAGGCATTTCCTCCCGGGCACATATACTCCAGCAAACAAGGTTGCCTCCCGCCATTAAACCTTTAGTTTTTATTCTCTTCTTTTTGTAGAAAGCTACGTAGGAAATTTAGAATAATTACGATGTCGAACTTTTGGTTCTGCCTGAAAAATCAAGATCCTTCTGTGGGGTAGGCGGGGTTTTTATAAGGAATCTTCTCATATATCTGCTTATGGAAAGGGAAAAAGCCTTTTCAAAATTAACATGTCAGACGATTTTTAAAGGTATTTTAGCAGATTTAAAATCTCATATTTTTAATATATTATCTCAACCATATCTGTTGATATATTTGAGGATTTTATTGTAAAATACTGATAAGTTGCAGGTTAATAAAGATAAGGTTTTCCTCTAAAATCATTAAAAAAGGATGGTTCATCACGTGGAGAAATTTCTAGTTCCACACTTTCCAACTACCTCTTAAATTCAGACCACAAAAAAAAATTCAACTTCTATTTTTAGGAATAAGATTTTTTTAATTTCTTATAACTAACTGCAAAAATATCATACAACATACAACCTTCTGTTGGGGAAAAAGGTTTAATTGTGGCTTACATTCCCTACTTCCTCCGGAATTCATACTTGTTACCTCCCTTAAATGGACACAAAAAGTTGATTTGTAATAAAATGAAAACGGAAACCCTTTCCTTGTAAATCAGTGGGCTAAGCTATATAGTTATAGAAGATGCTGAACGTAATCATCGCGTATAATTTGAGCTTATTTGATGGTTTGTGCAGGAGGCTTACGGAGATGGTACAACCCAGTATGGTACTCAGAAAATATACCAGCTACTCCATATGATCCCTTGGTTTTAAGACGGGCGTTTGAGAATGTATGAACAGTGCCTATGCCCTGTAAACTAATTTGGGGATAAGAATCCGGAATTTTGGAAGGAAACTAAGCTAGTTGTGTTTGAATTGTTGGTGACATACAGGCAGTAATAAAAAGATTGATGACAGATGTTCCGTTCGGAGTCCTCCTTTCAGGGGGCTGGACTCTTCATTAGTTGCTGCAGTTTCTGCTCGCCATTTGGCGTCTACCCCCGCTGCCAAACTGTGGGGAGCGCAACTACACTCTTTCTGTGTTGGACTAGAGGTATCTCTATCGTCTTACCGCTCGATTGACATTCCTTTTTTGAATTCATTTGCAAAACATGAAGCCCTGAAATTTGTTCTTTAAATATCTCAGGGCTCTCCAGATTTGAAAGCTGCGAGAGAGGTTGCAGATTACCTTGGCACACTTCATCATGAGTTCCACTTTACTGTGCAGGTATTTGTTTCTTTCCTGCACAATTGATTCCTAAAATTATAAATTATGAAGGAAATTGGATCCGGTACATAAGTTTCACAGAGTTTGTGTTGTATCCTGTGGTGTAACAGGATGGCATAGACGCACTCGAGGATGTTATATATCATGTGGAAACATATGACGTGACAACTATAAGAGCGAGCACGCCAATGTTCTTAATGTCTCGTAAAATCAAGTCTCTGGGAGTAAAGATGGTTCTTTCTGGTGAAGGTTCAGACGAGATATTTGGGGGGTATTTGTATTTCCACAAGGCTCCTAACAAACAAGAACTGCACCAGGAAACCTGCCGAAAGGTGAGCACAGATTTCTCTGTATGTTGATGAATGGGTCTGTAAATAGTAGTTTTTTCTGCTTCTTATAGTTGTTGGTATTGGGGAATTCAGATCAAGGCCCTGCACATGTATGACTGCTTGAGGGCTAACAAATCCACATCTGCTTGGGGTTTGGAGGCCCGTGTACCATTTTTTAGACAAAGATTTCATCGATGTTGCTATGAACATTGATCCCCACTGGAAAATGGTAAAATGCCCTGCTTCTATTTCATATAAATTTCATACAACTTTTCCATAATCAAGATTCAATATTTGACTAAATTAAGAAGTTTTTCACAGATAAGGCCTGATGAAGGGCGAATAGAAAAGTGGGTTTTGAGGAAGGCATTTGATGACGAAGAAAATCCTTATCTTCCAAAGGTTTGATTTTCTATCCCCACATTGCTCAATTATTGTCCTGTTTTTTTATGGCCGATTAGGATCAGTTGTTCTCAGTAATAATTCACTGATTCCATTCTGACCCTGATGATCCATCACGGAGTACGATCCGAAACCTTAATTTAAAAATCTTTCACAGTTCTATCCAGAAATATTCACCGTCCGGACCAGGTTATGCTATAAAGCAGAGCAATTATGTTTTTAATATTAGCATTCTACTGGTGTTATTGCAGCACATCCTGTACAGACAAAAAGAGCAGTTCAGTGATGGGGTTGGTTACAGTTGGATTGATGGTTTGAAAGCACACGCGGCAGAGCATGTATGGGTGCCCTTCTTACTCTCTCTACCCATCAGATTCATGAATTACTCCCGTGCGTACTTTATACAAGGATTTTTTTGTTGATTCTCAGGTGACAGACATGATGCTGGTAAACGCCAAATACATTTTCCCTCACAATACACCCACCACAAAGGAAGCATTTTACTACAGGATGATATTTGAAAGGTTTTTCCCACAGGTAGCGTCATAAACTTATTGTTTTTATGCTGTTGGGTTGTGGATTGGATCTTATGGATTTACTTTGAATGTCATGCCCAGGATGCGGCGAGGTTAACAGTGCCAGGAGGGCCAAGTGTGGCGTGTAGCACAGCGAAAGCAGTAGAATGGGATAGTGCATGGTCGAAGCATATGGATCCATCTGGCAGAGCTGCTTTAGGAGTTCATGACTCCGCTTATACAGAGGTGAATGCAGGGGTCTCGCACCCTCCAGCTGTCACTGGTGGCCTGGGGACTCGTTTGGGGAGTGGCCCCATCATAGGAGATACTCTATCTTCAAGGGAAGTTACTATCCAGGGATAACAAATTCCTCCCCCTCAAAGGCTAAAGCTGTAACAGTCATGTAAATATTTGTTTTTGTTTTTATTTTTATTATTACCATGCTTGCTGTATGTCTTCATGGTGCCAAGTCACCATGTGATACACTATATCAACGGTTGAACTTGTGAATTAAATCATGTTTATGCAATAATAAATAAGAATTTTGTGAATCCAAGTTTGTAAAATTTGTGTAAATTGCACAATGTTGCAAACACTAAGGTTGACCTTCAAAGATGATTTGATTAATTATTAAATTAAAAGTGATATAATTTTTTTTTTTTAAATATTGAAGAATGTGTCTGTAATATAGGGGCATCATTTATTTATTTATTTTTTTAAAACTACATAACTATTCAATGATCGTTGGCCTATTGGTGAAGTTGCTTGGTTCACAAAGAGTCCACCAGAGGCACGGATCTAAGCTTAAGAATTCTGTGCACCTCACCCATACATGCATGATATTATGTGCCTAAAAATAGGTTCAACAAAAAAACCACCGTACTCGAACAAACAACAAAGTAATTACGGAAATTAATTAATTAATTTGGGTCATTTTTGATGCGCAACCGCCATGTTTTCATCACGCTTATTCTCTTAAATTAATGTACAATGGGACAAATTAAGATGGTCCATAAATTAATGCATGATGATTCTCAAGTTTCATAATTTAAGTTGTGGGAAGTTGAACTCCAATTTCAAGAGAATTTATGTTAGTCATATATTATAATAATTTCATAATTATTAAAATAATAATAATTAATTTACAATTTTATAACGTTAAAACATTAATACTTAACTTAGAATTTAATAATGTTAAAATAATAAAATTAAAGTTTTCATAATATTAAAATATAATTATTAGCTTAATTTTATAATGTTAAAATACTAATATTTAATTTGGAATTTCATAACGTTAATAATAATATTTAACTTAAAAGTTCACTCTACTAATTTAATTAACTATAATCATGAATTTTTCTTTTAAATTAACTCAATGACTATATTAAATTTTTTATTTAATTTAATAATCTCGTTTTATATGGAATAGAAACATTTAAAATAAATGGGTTTATCATTACTCGAAAGTTTTCACATACATTAAGTTTTATAAGGGAATATTTCATTTGCATAATTTGGACCCATCTCTTTTCTTGATGAAGATGACTTACGCATCCCAAGGTGACACACTCCATCAGAAAACCTTTTCTCCAATAGGCCCTCTACATCTTGAGCATATAGAGCTCAATAATCGTCATCTTGTATGATTCTCTAGAAATGGCCTCTTCTCTTAGAACTAAATCAATCTTCTTATGAAGGGGTAAACATGGCAACTTCATAGGAAAAACATCGATAAACTCTCAGAGGATGTGGTGGTCATGTAATGAGGGTCCTGGTAAATCCTCTAATTGGTCACTAATAGTGATAGTAAAAATTTGGCAACCCATCTACATACATTGTTTTAGTTGTTCATAATGGATATAATGCAAAAAGAAACCGACCTCCGAATTCTTGATAAAGTCACCCCTACACCCAAATCTTGGCAACACTTAGTGCTCTCATGATAACAATCTACCTTGGCCCGATGGGATGCAAGAAAATCCATCCCTAAAATAACCTAACAAGACCCCAAGGGAAGAATACATAAATAAACAACAATGGTGAATGCTCCTAAATCGAGCACACACTCCATCATAAGAGAATTAACTACTAATATGGACTCGATGGACAACTCTATGTTCCAACCTTGTTCTTGTCTAGTTGCCACCAACATACATTGAATCATAATCGAAGGGGATATAAAGGATTTTGAAGATTTTGAATCATATAAAATGGATACTGAAACCCTAGAATACTACTTGCTAACTCTACCACTATGGTCCGATGTTATGCTTTGTCAACCGCTACATATACCCCGAGTGTTCTTCCCATATCACTAAATGTGGTCTCGACATAGGAGCCATCCCTTTCTCTTCCACTATGAGCCTCTACATGTCCTCTGTAAGCATGTTGTGATTTAACCTAAATAGATAATCTTTAAGGGGGTAGTTAACTGATGGTAGATTATCCTAATCAATTGGTTTCTAAAGTTAATTACAACAATATTAAAAATAACCATTAAGCAATGATACACAATGATAGATAACAATAGATAAAAGCACTTACAATGAGAGATATAAGATGACTTGGATGATATCTTACTCGGCACTAATGGGTTGCTTCTAATGATCAAAACAATATGGAAATTACTTGATAGAGCATCACCGTGAAATTGTGTCCCAAATCGCTACACGGACCAAAGCAGATAATGATCAAACAATAATGTCTGGAATTTGGGCCTTTGACAACTTATAATGTTCAATGTTCAATGTGCAATTGATTTGATATTCAAAACCTTAGATAGCCAGGATTCTTTCAAAACAAACATCGTGTGGGTCAGGGAACCCTTGTGCATCGTCGATGTTGCCACTACTCTCGTCATTCTCGCCTAATATGTGATCTCTATAATGTATGCAACCAAATAAATAGTTATGATCTTGCAACAATGAGATTGTACTTTATCTTTTTCCCTACCTTGATTTGGAATGATGATATGTTACTTGTATTTGCATATCTAAGTGGATGAATGCCTTTTACATCATCAACATGTTGAACAAGACAGTGATTTTTGGAACATGGGGAGAAAGAGAATGATATGAACGTTTCATTAGTTCCTTCAACCTATGAATTTTCTAAATTTATCACTCAAAAAATTATCTTGCAATGTGTTGAACAATGGAATGGTTCCAACTATGAAGGACTCGGCCGATGGAATTTATTTTTGAAAATTTCCTTGAAAGACAAATCCAAAACATAGTAATGAATTAGAATACAGGAGAAAATGTGTCATGACCAAGAAAATGGGACCAATTAAAAATTATTTATGACCATGAAATATGTATACTTGAAGCTCATCATACGGGATTAATTTTTACATGATGGGTTCAAAATTGAAAAGTTTTGACAAATGATTTATTTAATGTAACAACACTACCCAAACATACCTCTCTATGGATGGAGGTATTGTACAATAGAAAAGTGACATGTGAGCATGAGAATCGACAAGTAACCTTTCTTCGTACCTGACCTCTCGAGGTCTTGTCGAGACAACTGGTGGAAATGAAATATATGTGGGTGTAGACAAACTAGTTGGGCAATCTTATATCCTCAACACGTAATAATGGGATCTGCAAGTCTAAGGCAAAGAAAGCTCTCCTAACCTGAATTGGTGTAATGGATCGTTCAGATATAATAGCTGCTCGGAGGCTCCAATCAATGTTGAGCTCTGTTGAGATCCTATCTAGTGGCTGTTGGATACATGGAAAATGACTTGTAGGTGCTTCGTGTATATTTCCAGACAAGTTCATGGAAAATGGTAGTGAGAGGTGTAGTGGATTTGTAGGAAACTATGGGTGGTTTTCTGGTCTAGCCTAGAAAATGTTAGCTTGATTGGCTTCTATACTTAATGCGGAAAATTGTGTTATGATATCTAGTGGGAGTGGTGAGGATCTAAATACCAGCGTATGTAAACTGGTGTTAATGTTTAACTGATTAGCAGGCCCGTTGGGTTATGGGACCTGGGGATCACAACCATGAGTTCGTGGTTGTTGTGGACCTGTTATGGTCATGTGAAGAATCAATCTCTTCTTCCGACTATCCAATAGTCATAAGCTTTTTTAGCTTCTATGTTTAATACCAGGAGTTGTGCAATCTTCTTAGAATACCTTACGGGTGTTCTAGCAACTTGTATACGTAAGCCTGTGTCTATGTCAATGAGAAGGTCTCCTGCGTTTAGCTGCGGAACTAATGAATCACAACCAAATGTTTTATCTCTTTCGGGTTCTTGTATGGTCATGCAAATATCCTATCAAGGCAATCTATAGTTGGGTTGACTTGACTAGAATGTGTATGCTTTGTCATCTTCAATATTCAATTCTCTCAATTGTTCACTAACTGCTTGTGGGTTTATTGTCATTTGAAAGACATGAATTCTAAGACCTTGATCTATACCGTAATGTTGTGAAGAGATTTGGCTAAGGTATTACCAGTTTGAATACGTAATCCCCGTGCCTCTGGGTCCCATAATTGTCATGCAAGAGATAATCAAAGTTTAACTGAAATAAGTAAACTAATTATGAAAATAAATCTACACTATGCTTATATTTTTTTTTTTTTTGTATTTTCAAAGATGTGAATTTGAACGAAATTTAAAGAGCAACTATTCTAATATATTCAAATAATGAACAATTAATCTAATAACAAAATTAAAACAAGCAAGGTAGCCTGATGTAGCTATTTGCATGTGCATTTGTGAATTTATCCTAAATATTAAATAACTAACTAATTTAATTGAAAGACCTTCAATCTTACCTCAAAAGTGAGGAATAAATCACAACTTCTCAGAAGCTATCATTCCCCACAGCTTCCTTGGTAATACTGAAAGCAAGCTTAACCGAAAGACAATGATTTGCTATTGTATTTGATATATTTGTAACTAAAAATTCGCAATTCAAACCCGGAGTTTACGAAACGAATGTGACAAATCCAAATTGTATTGTGACTTGTCCCCTCAGTGTGATCTCTTCGTTCCTTCGTGTTCTCGTGAATCCAGAAAAGTGGGAATGTGATAGCGGCAGCAGGAGAAGATGTTCGAACAGTGGCAGCTTGGATGTAAGCCAAACAAAATGCAAGTAGGAGAGGGATAGTGCAAGAGAATAGAGCTTGACTATTCAATTCCTAGCGGGATTGTTACAGGGATACAATGCAAGCATACCAAAATCTATAAGACTTATACTTCCTGTGACAAAACAACAACCTATAATTCTAAGCAGAATCAAGATTTAAATGGACATGATCTAGAACCAGAACTATGGAGCCTTGAACTGAGAGGCTGAAAGCTTTACAAAATCTAAACTTGTTGAGACTTATTGAAGAACTTTCAAAACACACTGAATAATAATTCATAGAGGGAGAGGGACATTTTCTTGTAAACAAGCTTGGTATTTATAGCATTTTGATTTACCAGAGGGTAAGTTTGAATTGAACTCTTCTATTATAAAAAGAGGAATTACTATTTACTAGATGGCTAAAACTTAAATGCAAGCAAGAGTGGTTGAGAAATGCAAGCACCACTTGATTTTTTACGTTGACAAAGCGTCAAAAGTTATGGAAAATGCGCATAGGACCGCCGCCCTACACAGGGCAGCGACATGGACTCGCCACCCTGTCTCAGGTGGCGGTCACAGACCGCCACCTAGGCAGGCGGCGGTCCCAGTAATAAAGACCAAAATGCAAGAAAAGAGAGGAATGAGGTCAGAACAAAGCATGTGAAGGCTGGATAAGGCATTTTGGGATGCAAATGTATACTCAACGTGCTTTCTAGATTCTGAACACCTTGCGAAGAGATCCGAATCATCATTGGGGTTTCGTAACCTCTTCCCGGCAGTACAAGACATACAATTTTGGGTACATACATATTTCCCCCTCGGAGAAGCGTTTTAGCCATGAAGGGGCATAAAACGGTGGGTCCGAGTATGGCGGTCCTGAAATGGGGAGTTAGAAGCTATACCTGACATACCCGTGTGTCACAACGTCGCCATCCAAATTCCCGCTATTTGCAAAATGAAAAGAAGACTCAAGTGCAGATAGATAAATAAATAAATAAATAAATACTAAATTAAAATGAAATGAGAACTTACCATTTGTGCGGGGATAAGAACTTACCTCCGTTGATGCTCCAATGAGAAAGAACATTCAAAACAAGGTTAGAATGTTATATATATGTATAAAACGAGTTCATTTTCCTATTCATTTGCGCATATCGATTTGGCAATTTTTGAGCTCTAGGACCCACGGTAACCATTTTTGATGAGAGTGCAATCAAAACGTTCGTTGCGAGATCATGATCATGCCTTCGAGAGCAGGACATTGACCTGCGAAGTCTTAGGTTAGTTTTTCTCAATTCATTATTTTTAAACCTAAAATATAAAAATGTTGAAATCTTTGTCTTGGGGGTTATTTTTGAAAATCTTAGTGTTAAATGAGTCTCTAGGGGGCACCCATAGGGTAGGCTTTTATTTCACTCAAAATGGTGTATTTTTCTATTTTTAGGCATTTTTAGGGCTTTAGGGGGTTCACCGATTCGGCAAGACCGGACCACCCCGCACCGAGCAACGGTCACCACAGGCCGCCGCCCGTGATGGCAAAGTAGCAGTCAGCAGGACTCGCGCCTTTAGATGGCGGCGTCACAGTAACCATCGCTCGCATAAGGCGGAGGTTATGGAAAGAAAGTGAAAAAGATGCCTTAGTTAATTGTTTTTGCATTTTTGACATTTTTCTATGTTTTTGATGAGCTTATCTATTGGACTATGTTGCTAACTTGCTCTTTTTCTATATTTTGGGTGGATACAGAAGGAGTACATTAGGTGGAGCAGAGAGAGGGAGTGTGATTGGCTCTGACGGTATTAGACGTACTAACCTAGACAGAGCGAGACACTTTGCAGAGGGCCAACATTTTGAGGATTTCACAGGTTCCTCATGTTGCTCCTGCCAGTCACATATTGTGTGACTTATTCTCGTACTTGAGGATGCGACTTGAATACTTTACGGTTCCAGTCTTAGGGGTGAGTGGACTATCACCCTGGAGGACGTCTATCGTATACTGGGGGTTCCGATTCTTGGGAGGCGGTTGTCTCTTAAGACAACAGGATCCAGGTCTTAAATGGTTCAGTGGGCTACCTATATGGGAGATGTTGTTGTCTCCTTTGGCTCGAAGAAGGGGGTGAAGGTCCGATCTATTTCGCTTCTCCTATCCCTATCATCCGTAAGGCTATTATGGGTATCTTGGCCTCACGGTTGATTGGGGATAAGGGAGGAGATACTCTCTTATATTGTTGGGCTCCCATTATCACATGATTGAGGCCCATGGCCGTACTTATGCTTGGGGAGAAGACATTCTTGGGACCACATACCATGACTTATACAGGGTGGTCAGGTTATAGGGGTAGTCCTTGAGTCATCCCACTCTAGTTATGAGTTGGGTGTATGAGCGCATCATCCCCTATGGAAGGGGTGTACTAGCTAGAGGATTTGGGGGTTGTTAGAGCAGCGAGGTGGACGGGGATGACAATACTTAGGATGCCACACTAGCCAGTGGCTTCATGACTACTGCAGACATGGAGGTCACTCCTTATCAGGCCATGGCGGGAGTATGGGGAGAGGAGATGCATACATTGATTTCCTGCTCTACCACAGTCAGTTGGTAGACATGATAGAGAGGGTGGAGGTCCACCCATTTGATCGAGTCCCTCAATAGTTTGGCCTCCCCTATATTGATATGCTTCCTCCAAAGTGGGGCCGCAGTACAGGTTTGTTCATGAGGCTAGGGGAGGTCCTAGAGGAGGCCGAGGTTGGACCACGGTTACTCCTAGAGTTCCTATCATGGTTAGGTGGGTGGTTCGGGCCCGAGGGCAGCCAGTGCTCCTCGAGCACCTTTACTTTAGATCGGAGCTGCTCCTGCTTTCAGTGGGGGAGGATGAGCCTGTTGATGTGGACTCAGACTCTAAGGAGTTCATAAGAGGGGAGACAGAGGAGGAGACGATGGGAGGCGAGGCCGGTGGGATGGCCGAGGAGGATGATAGTGATTCTGAGTGGCATGACACTCAGGATATCTTGAGGGCCGAGAGGGCGGAGGCGAGTGTAGAGAAGGTGACCTTGATCTCAGAGGAGTTGCCTTCTCAGGACTTTGGGGAGATGATGATTCCATGGCAAGACATCATTTCTTTCCATATTTTGGGAGGCTCTGAGTCGGCAAAGCATCGGTGAAGCAGCGCAGATCCTAGAGACCCTACCTGGATGCCTGGAGATCCGAGTGAGTTACTACTCTTTTCTCAACCTTGTTAGTTAGAGATGTTTGGATGATATTTCTTTTTGTTGTTTCGTTTGTTTTTGACTTGTTTTTGGTGATTTTCTAACTTGTTATTTCTCTTTTTATTTACAGTGACTACTCAGGGATGGCGGGATTTGATTCGCCAGGTGTGTGCCAACACCCTGTTGCTTCCTTTGGGGAAGACCTAGGCTTAGCTTACTGAGGACGTTAGAGAGCCTTTAGCAGCCGACCGACACACTGATGTGTTTTCCCATGTCTGGAAGGTGGTAGAGTTAGTGTCCTCCCTTCATACTGAGCTAGCTGGGTACAAGACTGCTGAGCGCCTAATGAGGCGGAGCTGTTCTTGTAGTGAGACCACATCCAGTGGTTGTGATCATGAGAACTCAGTTCATTCAGAGCATTGTCGTAGTAGGAGCCCTAGATGCGATCGTGCACCCTTCGAGATCCCACAGGGATTGAGAGGCCATTTGGTCTTTTTGTAGTGATTTTGTCGGATGTTTATATGAGTTTTTTTTGTATTTTTCGGGCTCATTGACGTTTTGACCATGCCTAGTGCATGATGACATTGTATGTAAAACATGATTCTTATATATATATATATATATATATATATATATATATATAGAATCGTGTTTTACATACAATGTCATCATGCAATATATATATGACATTGTATGTAAAACACGATTCTTATATATATATATATATATATCTTTAGATCTAGATCTTCTTGTATCTAGAGTTTTGTGATTCGTTTCTCATGTGTACACTAGATGTTTTTAGAATCCTTTTTTATATGCTTTTCGTAATGTATGCGAATGGATGACAAGTGATTAACAAATGTTGAATGTAATGTTTCTCTTTTATTTGTTTTTGTAATGCTGATATGTGGTGATGCAAACATATTGTAGTACTGAAATTTTGGCTTCTTTGGGAAATGTTCGTTGCTTTTTCTTGTTTTGGCAAAACATGATGAATATGTAGTGATAATGAGATGAACTTGCCCCATTCCTATCTCCACACAACTAGTTAGATGCGAGGGCTCAACACCAAGAGTTGGGAAGGGCGCAAATTGTATGAGTTTGACTAAATGGAAATGATGAGAGAAAGATAAGGTACCTGAAAGAAATCAAATTTTAGACATGCGTACTTTACTCTTACTCAAAAACTACTAAATAGTTCGAATGTAACTTACTTTCTAGTTTATCTAGACTTAGATCCATGGATGGCAACTTGGTTGAAAAATATGGTTTTGAGGATTTGATCTCTTTGGAATTTGGATACTTAATTTCACTTAATACACTTTGCTTTGAACTTTTAAAATACTAAGATTCATTAATTTATGTGACAGAACCCCTACTTCCTACCTCATGCTACTGGTAAGAAGCATGGGCTTGTCACCGAAGGCAGGACATAGGTGAGTAAGGGCACTTCTTTCCTTTCTCAACCTCACACCACTAGTAAGAGATGCGGGCTCATCACCGAAGGTTGGTGGGGCAAAGAAGTGTGTAAAATAAAATATTCTATTTTGTTTAGTATTTTTTATTTAATTTGGTTTTGACATTTCTGATTTGTGATTTTGGAGTATCCTTGTTTCAAAGAGACGTAAGAGGGATAGATGTGACACCAAGAAGCTTCTAAAATAGACCGTAGGTAAGAACAACTTAACCTAGTAGAAAGAATGAGTATGACCAAGTATGCAGGCCTTGGTATGGTTTTTGTCAAGATTTTGTCTGATCGGATTGATGAGATGATTTTGAAACCATTTTGATGATATTATGAAAATTGAAGAGATATGATTTGAATGCTTTTGCCAATATTTTTAGAAGCTTGTAATAAATTTCTTAAGAATAAGTTCCTTGACCACAAAATTTATGAAATGAGTGAACAAAATGAAACAATTGAGTGACTAATGCAATGCAGGTAGACATAATGTACAAATGGTGATGCTAATGACTTATGCGTAAAACCATTTAAGATGTAAGGAATTGATACAGTCTCATTGAATTCCTCACCTTCTAGTGTACACAAGAGATACACACCATTTCCATAGTCTTTCATGGCTTGGTATGGTCCCAACCACTTGGGTCGGAATTTCCTTCCTTCGCGGTTTTCTTATCAATCCGGTTGTCTAGTCTCGAACTAGACCCCCTCATATATTTCGCTCATAGACCTTTTTGTTATATTGCCAACACATCTGGTCAACATAGGCTATGTGTTGTTGTTCGGCATTTAACCTGGCCTCATCAAGGCTTTCTAGTTGAGATAGGTGTGCCTCTCTATAGGCTTCTTCTACCAAGATCCCTTGTAAAGAGATGTAGAGACTGGGTATTTCAACCTCAAGTAGGAGAACTACTTCTGCCCCAAATACCAATGAGAAAGGGGTTGTCCCTATCGGTGTTCTTATTGACGTTCAATAGGCCCACAAGGCCGGGTATAATTTTAAATGCCAGTCCTGTTTGTTCTCCTTAATTGTTTTAAGGAGAATAGATTTTAATGTTTTATTTGTGGCTTCACCTATTCATTGGCTTGGGGATAATAAAGAGAGGCCTTATGATGGTTTATCTTGAATTTTCTGCATAACTCACGGACATCATCGTTTGAAGGACATGTCATTATCTCGAGATAATGACTTGTGGGACATTGTACCACTGCAAATGATTTGATTTAAAATGAACTTAGCGCTTACAAAACCTGACACGGTGGTGAGAGGCATGGCCTCTACCCATTTAATAAAATATTTTGTGGCCGTGATTATAAAGTTATGGCCATCTATTGATGAGGGAGAGAATTTCCCTATCAAATCTAGGCCCCACGTGGAAAAGGGCCATGGGGTTATGATTGGTTGCAGAGCCTGTGCTGGCATGTGAATCTCGTGGGAGAATTCTTGGCATTTATGACAATTGCGCACAAATTCTACTACGTCATGTTCTAGAGTGGGCCAAAAATAGTGCATCCAATGTATTTTGCGAGAAGTGGCGTGGCCACCAAAGTGGCCTCCACATATCCCACTGTGGGATTTGTAAAGAATCTTTTTGGATTCTTGTGTCAACACATCTTAAAAGCATTCCGTCAAGGCTTTACGATAGAGCACCTATTCTAAAATAACATATTTAGTAGCGATAATGCGTAACCGCCTTCTTTGTTGTGATGTGGCACCTTCTGGGTATGTGTGGTCCATGATGAAATTGACGATGTCAGTGTACCAAGGACATATAGAGATGGGGGCCTGGTTTCGACAAAATATATGCACTCATCGGGAAAGTCTAGATCTACCAGATCACCTCCATCTAACAGATTGTCAGCTAACTAGTCTGCAATGATTTGTCCCTTAATGGATTTTTGGTTTACAAATGTTAGTTCAAACTCACCCATTAAGGTTATGAAATGTCCACCTTTTTAGATAAAGACCCTTGTATGAGGAATGTCTAAATGATCTGTCTTTACAATGACCCTTGTTTCTTGATTCAACATGTAATGTCTTAAACATTTTGTTGTGAAGACTATGGCAAGGCATTCTCTTTCTACCTGTGTGTAACGTGTTTCATAATCAAGCAATGTCCAGCTAATGAAATAAACTGCACGTTCCTATTTATCATTATCTTCCTAAGCCAACATGCAAGCTAGCGAGACATCAGTAGCTTGTGAATATAGGATCAAAGGATGATCTTGTCTACGAGGCATTAGTGTGGGAGGAGACAATAAGAAGCGTTTAATTGCTTCGAAGGCCTCATTGCATTCTTCCATTCAATCAATGCTATAATCCTTTTTTAATAAATTGTTGATTGATGAACAATAACACTTAAGTCGTGATGAACCTTCAAATTACACCGAGTTTTTTGAGAAATGATCTAATACTGCACTCTTCATGGCGTAATCATTTCAAGAATGTACAGCTGGATTTTGGCTGGATTGACATCAATCCCTCGTGACGATATAATGTAGCCCAGAAGCTTGCCTCCTATCACACCAAATACGCATTTCTCTGGATTCAATGTGATGCCATATTCGATCAATCATGAGAGAATGATATAGAGTACTTCTAGGTGATCACAATGCTTCTTGGCCTTGGCCAACAAGTCATCTACATAGGATTCCACAATCTTATGAATAAGGTCATGGAATATGTATGTCATTTCCCGTTGGTATGTAGCGCTAGCGTTCTTAAGACCAAATGGCATGATAGCGTAACAATAAGTTCCCCAAGGAGTTATAAACGTAGTCTTGGCTTGATCCTGTTTAGATATTTTGATTTGATTATATCCCGAGAACCCATCCATGAGAGATAAAAGCTCAAATCCAGTTGTTACATCAACAATGACGTCGATGGATGGTAATGGGAAGTCATCTTTGGGGCAAGCTTTGTTAAAGTCCCTGGAAGTCTATGAAAATGCGTATCTTCCCATTATTTTTGAGAACATGGACGATATTAGATACCCATTGTGAATAGCCGATTGGATTGATGAATCCCACTTGAGAAGTTTCATTACTTCTTCTTTCACCATGAGAGCCACTTTTGGTTTCATTGGTCTTGAATTTTGCTTAATTGGCTTTGCATCTGGTTTGGTGACAAGATTGTGTACCATGATATGTGGTGCAATTCCCATCATTTCTTTGTAATTAAATGTGAAAGCCTTTTGATGTTCCTTGAGGATCTGGGTATGTATTTCTATCTCCTCTAGAGTTAACGAGGATCCCAACTTCAAAATCTTTGGTTCTTCCTCTGTTCCAATATTTATGTCAATCGTTCCTTCAATTAAGGAAGCATTGCCTTCTTCAAATTTAGGTGGGGCTAGAGGTAGTTCCAAACCTTCTCCATTCTCTACCTCGTAGATTTCGAGATTCTTTTGCATGGGGAGATTCTATCATGGGATTTCCAAAATAGGAAGAGGAAGATGGGATTAGGGAGAAATCTACTATGTGATGAGCGAGATGTAGTTCCACATAGGAATTTAGATATCCAAGAGTGACCCTATCGCTATCAAAATGATCTAGGATAGAAAACTCATTCTCATCTTCTATATGTGTCAAGATCGGGGTTGTTGGTATTTTATGCACCAATGGTTCAGTACGAAGTGATACCATGAAACTTGTATTTTCCAACTCACTACTTGGAGTGAAATGGGAAGATGAGGTTGCTATTGAATCAACGAGAAGGTTTTGTTCTCGTGGGATTGCTTCGATTGATATGAAGTTGAATCCTTTGGTTAGATCTAATACCGTTGTTTTATAGAGTTGTAAGTGTTTAGCTCTAGTCTCATATACCTCAGATACTTGGTTTGCAACTAATTACGAGTCTCCTAGTACTCTAATGTTATCAATGCCCATCCTTTTGGCTATGATGAGGCCAAGGAGGAGGGCTTTGTATTCAGCCCCATTATTCGTACATTCGAAGTTTAACTTAAAGGAAAAGGTAGGATCTTTCCCTTGGGAGAGGTAAAGATCACACTTGCCCCAGCTCCGAAATGACATCTAGCTCCATCAAAGTGGAGAGTCCAATATTTTCTTGGAAAAATAGATGTTGGAACATTTTTCGTGTCTGCTTCTTTTGCCTCGCTTACTTCTACCATACAAAATTTTTCTTCGGAAGAGATCCACTTACGAGGGTGCATCCCATACCCATGGAATCAAATGGTAGGAGAATAGGTAGATATTTCTCTAGTAACTCGACAATTTTTGTGGTAGTTCCTAATGATACTGTCTCTATGATGTTAGTCTCATTTTTGAGTGTTGGAATGCCTTCAACTAGATTCGTGATTTCTAATTCTGTTGTAGGTATCAAATTTACTTCTAGTTTTGAATTGAATGGTTTGTTAAGTTGATTTGTTGGGAGCTCAAACTCAAAGTGAACACTTAGTCTCTTCTTCAAATCTGCTAAGTGTATATTGAATGGTTTTGGGTCACCTTGTGCCACAAATATTTTTCCTAGGTGTAAAAATCTTATTTCCTAGAATAACGTGGAAGGGATTGCCTTCATGCAATGTATCCATGGTTGACCGAGAATCATATTATAGTTGGTTTCCGATCTATAATATAAAATTCGGTGAGGACTATCTTGGGTCCTAAGGTGACTAGTAACACTATAGTCCCAATTGAAGTGGCCTTGAGGCTATCATAACCCCTTAGCGTATTTCGTGTTGTGGAACAATTTATTTCTCCATATCCTAGCTTTTGAAGAAAAGCGAAGGGGACTATGTTAACTGCTACCCCATCATCAATCATTGCACGCTTAACATAATTATTGTAAACCCATACCTACAAATGTAAGGTTGGGTCGCCTCTACGTGTAATTTTAGTGTCTGTTGGAATTTTTCTTATATCAAATATAAACTTAGTATCCCTATTTGGCTGCCCTGAAGGGTAGACATCAAATTCTACATGGTTTAATTGCATTTCAGGATGAGTGATGTTAATTAGATGACCAAGACCTAATGCTTCTAAGAGAGCAGCCCTATGGGTGGGAGAGTTTTTCAACAAATCCAAGAAGGAAATGTGAGAGAAGGTCTTTGTTAGGTCATTAATTAGATCGTAAGCACCTATAGGTTTTTCCAGTGTTTGTTGAATGTTGTCTAGTTCTAATGGGTAGGTTGGAACTGGTTGAGAAGAATAATCTCGTGTTCTTGTTATGGTTTCTACATGTAGCTTGGTATCTAACTCTACTAGACCAACTATCTTGGTTTGTGGTCGAGTTCCTAATTGGGGTGCGACCGATGGATTTAATGAAGTTGAGGCTTCATGATCATTATTTCCTATCATAACACCCTTGTTCGTCCCATTTGGATCTAACTTATTATTGTTAGAGTGATTCGGGAGAGGATCGTTAAAAATCTTGAGGGGTGCATTTTGAGGGGAAACTGCTCCCATATAAGTGTTTGGCGTGGGTAATGCAGAATTTTCTAAAAACATATCTATAAAGAGTTGTCTTTGGTCTTCTGGAAAACGTTGCATGAATTTATTGTAGTCGTGGAAAGTCCTAGTATCATGGCCCTAAATCTTGTGGAAACCACAATACAAGTTGGGATTATAGTTTCGAGGTTGTTGGTTTGAAACCTATTGTGGTCCAAAACTCTGATTAGGTTGTTGGTTGTTAGAGTTAAAATTTTGAGGCTGTTGCCTTTGGTTTTGATTCTGATATCCATTTGGGTTTCGGTTTGGACCTTGTGTTTGGATTTTCTATTGTTGTTGTTGTTGTTGTCATGATGGATGATTAAAATCCACCGCGTTGATTGTTGGAGTAAAGTTATTATTTCGTTGATTGTTAATGGGTGGTGAAATGTTCACAACATTTTCCCTTTTAACCTGGTCTGTGACTCCATCATTGTAACCCCACGGTTTTTGTTAAGGATCTTGGGTCCTTGATTGGTATTCCCAACATTAGGATAAGTCATAGTGTTTTGATTGGGAGTGATTAATTTCCCATTCGTTCCATATGTCTTACGACCACTGTCTATTGCCGCTTGATTGATTCGAGAGGGCACTCTCGAGTACTTCATCATAAGTCCTTAGTGGGAAATTCTGGACTTCTTCCTTTATCTCTCTATTGATAGAATGAAGGAATAAGTCACATAGTTCCATCTGATCCATGTTCGGTGCACTTGTACTGATGAGTAGAGGACTGTACACCATCTTTGAATAAAATGAGCAGCATATTCATTATGTTCTTATTTAATGTGAAGTAATTCCCGATCCTCTGTTCTTAACAATTTTTTCATATCAAAAGCTTTGATAAATTCTGACACAAGTTATTTGAACGAGTGTATCGAGGCTTCAGGTATTCTATAATACCAATCAAGGGCAATACCCTCTAAGGTTTTAGGGAATATCTTAGCAACAACCACATCCCAAGGGAGCAATTCTTGAATGGCCGTGGCATAGGCCTTGATATGTGCATTTGGATCTCCCTCCCCTTTGTATTTAGGCAAATCGGGAAGAGGTCTTGGAAGCATGACACTTCGTACAATGAAATCTAGAGGTTCTTTTAAATATTTTGAGTAAGTCCCTACCGCATAGGTTTCACCATCGATGGTGCCTACTGAGGGGGGTGGAGGTGGAACGGGTTGTTGATATGGCATAACATATGTATTTGCAGGGACATAAGGAAATCCCTGTGGTTGAGCGAACATCCTAGGAGAGGAGAACATGTCTCCTTGTGGTGATTTTGAATAAATATTTAAGTAGGGAGGATCATTGCACTCATATGGGTTGTTTGGTACTAAACTAGGAGGTATCATACTTTCAACTGGAGCATCATGTGAAAACACATTTCTAGTTTGTGTTTGCTATGGGTAGTTATACGAATGTTGAGGAGGCATGCCTAACGTGCCTATTCCTATGAGGAGGTAAACTTGGTTGGGATGATGCAAGGGGTTGAAAGTTTCTGCTTTCCCAAAATGTGAAGTTTGATTTTCTTGAGCAAGTTCTAGTCCTCTAACCTTCTCAACTAAGGCCAAGATGACCTCAATTGGTGATGACATAGTGTTTTACCTTAATGGTTGTTGTTGTGTACCTTGAGGTTGTAGAGGGGTGTGGTACCCTGCTATGAATTGATCATTACTCTTCTAAGCTTCACTAAGAGTATTTTCCATAGGTGGAGGAATGGGGGTGTTTTCTTGGGTAGGGTATCAGGTTGTGTTTGTACACTTCCTATAGGTGGGTACATGTTTTGGAAGCATTGTTTGCTTCTAGTGTAGCATGCTAAATAATCCTCATCCAAAAATGGGAGTGGATCTGATCGCCTACTTGATTTGTGGTCCGAACAAAACCCAAGGAGATAAAATGGATTCTCCATTAAATGTCATGTTTTTATAACCTAAGGGCTTTGGTTGTTGCATTTGTGTGAGTTGATCCAGCTCCTCAATTTGCAATAAAGAACTACAGCTAGTTCTTTGAGGAGGAGTTTGTGATGATATGTAGTTGCTTGAATAGTTTTCATCCCATGCGAAAACGAGGGTGACGGATGTCTATTTGTTTGACCATAATATGCATCGATACCCGAGAGAGGTCTACCATATGTGTCATATTCAGGGGTATATAAATACCGCAGAATAATGGGAAAGAGTGAAGATGGATGAAAGAAATGGAAATGAAAAAGGGAACAATTGTTGCGTTCACGTTGGGTTCACCAATTTTGTATGATAGAAAAGTGACATGTGAGCATGAGAATTGACAAGTAGCCTTTCTTAGTACTTGACCTCCCGAGGTCGAGCCGACAACACTGGTGGAAATGAAATATATGTGGGTGTAGACAAACTTGTTGGGAAATCTTATATCCTCAACGCGTAATAATGGGATCTACGAGTCTAAGGCAAAGAAAGCTCTCCTAACCTGAATTGTTGTAATGGATCATTCAGATATAATAGCTTCTCAGAGGCTCCAATCAATGTTGATCTCTGCCGAGATCCCGTCTATTGGTTTATTGGATACATGGAAAATGACCTCGTAGGTGCTTCGTGTATATTTCTAGACAAGGTCTTGGAAAATGGTAGTGAGAGGTGTAGTGGATTTTAGGAAACTATGGGTGGTTTTCTCGTCCAGCCCATAAAATGTTAGCTTGATTAGCTTCTATACTTAATGCGGAAAACTATGTTATGATATCCAAAGGGGAGTGGTGAGGATATAAATACCAAAGATATGTAAACTAGTGTCAATGTTTAACTAATTAGCAAGCCCGTTGGGTTGTGGAACCTGGGATCACAACCATGAGTTTGTGGTTGTTGTGGACCTGTTATGGTCATGTGAAGAATCAATCTCTTCTTCCAACTATCCAATAGTCATAAGATTTTTTAGCCTCTATGTTTAATACCAGGAATTGTGTGATCTTCTCATAATACATTACGAGTGTTCTAGAAACTTGTATACGTAAGCCTGTGTCTATGTCAATGAGAAGGTCTCCTGATTTGGCTATGGAACTAATGAATCACAACCAAATATTTGCTCTCTTTTAGGTTCTTGTATGGTCATGCGGATATCCTATCAAGGCAATCTATAGTTGGGTTGACTTGACCAGAATGCATATGCTTTGTCATCTTCAATATTCAATTCTCTCAATTGTTCACTAACTACTTGTGGGTTTATTGTCATTTGAAAGACGTGAATTCTAAGACCTTGATCTATATCCATTAATGTTGTGAAGAGATTTGGCTGAGGTATTACCGGTTCGAATATGTAATCCCTAGGCTCTCTGGGTCCCGTAATTGTCATGCAAGAGATAATCAAACTTTAACTTGAAATAAGTAAACTAATTATGAAAATAAATCTACACTATGCTTATATTCATTTTTTTTATATTTTCAAAGATGTGAATTTGAACGAAATTTAAAGAGTAGTTATTCTAATATATTTAGATAACGAACAATTAATCTAATAACATAATTAAAACAAGAAAGGTAGCCAGATGTAGCTATTTTCCTGTGCATTTGTGAATTTATCCTAAATATTAAATAACTAACTAATTTAATTGAAAGACCTTCAATCTTACCTCAGAAGTGAGGAATAAATCATAGCTTCTCAGAAGCTATCATTCCCCACAGCTTCCTTGGTAATACTGAAAGCAATCTTAATTGAAATAAAATGATTTGCTATTCTATTTGATATATTTATAACTACAACTTCGACAATTCAAACCTGGAGTTTACAGAACAATGACAAATCTAGTTGTATTGTGACTTGTCCCCTTAGTGTGATCTCTTCGTTCCTTCATGTTCTCATGAATCTAGAAAAGTGGGAATGTGACAGTGGTAGCAGGAGAAGATGTTCGAATAGTGGCAGCTTGGATGTAAGTTGAACAAAATGTAAGTAGGAGAGGTATAGTGCAAGAGAACAGATCTTGACTATTCAATTCCTAGTGGGATTGTTACAGGGATACAATGCAAGTATACCAAATCTATAAGACTTATACTTCCTGTGACAAAACAACAACCTATAATTCTAAGCAGAATCAAGATTTAAATGGACATGATCTAGAACCAGAACTATGGAGCCTTAACTTGAGAGGCTTAAAGCTTTACAAAATCTAAACTTGTTGAGACCTATTAAAGAACTTTCAAAACATGTCTTTGAATAATAATTTATAGTGGGAGAGGGGCCATTTGCTTATAAACAAGCTTGGTATTTATAGCATTTTGATTTACTAGAGGGTAAGTTTGAATTGAACTCTTCTATTATAAACAAAGAGGAATTACTATTTACTAGGTGGCTAAAACTTAAATGCAAGCAAGAGTGGTTGAGAAATGTGAGTGCCACTTGATTTTTTACGTTGACGAAAGCATCGGAAAGTTCTAGAAAATGCGCACAGACCATCGCCCTACGCAGGTGGTGGTTACAAGACCACCCCCGTCTGGCAGCCATCATGGGACCGCCACCGAGACAGGTGGCGGTCCTCAGAATTAAAGACCAAAATGCAAGAAAAGAGAGGAACAAGGTCAGAACAAAGCATGCGAAGGTTGGATAAGGCATTTTGGGATGAAAATGTATACTCAGTGTGCTTTCTAGATTTCGAACACCTTGCGAAGAGATCTGAATCATCATTGGGGTTTATGTAACCTCTTTTCGGTAGTACAGTACATACAATTTTGGGTACGTATAAGTATACCACATTGTCTCATCCACCTTTTCATGTGAAATATTTTCTCATCCTTTGAGGGTAGCCATGGTCTTCTTTTTCTTCTTCTCATTTTTGAAGGGATGTAATTTCAGGTTGAGATTCTAAAATTTTTCCTCGTAATGAGTGTCAACATCACAATGACTAAAATGAACTTTAGTATTCTTCTTAGAAAAGGAAGTAACATTCTTCTTACCTTTCCTTTTTCTTTTATCATTTTTCTTGGTGTCACTTTGTTTTGTTTGAAGCATGCTGAGAGGTAGATGAAATCTTCTTCTTGTCCATATGTAGATAGTGGGCTCGAGCGCAAGCCTCATTCACTTTTACTTGGATTGGCCAAGAGGACTAGTCTCTGCAGTGGCTATGGAGTCCACCAATGTATTTCATCAAAATGTCTCGGTTCACTACATCTTTTACCATTTGACAACTTTCCCAAACTCATTGGTGTACTCTTGTATATTTTGGCTTTGTTTTTACTTGAGATATTACCAATACGTAGACCTCTCTTCCTCATAACAAATAGGATAGATTTTTTTTTATTAGCATCTTAAATTCATCCCACTTAGAAATATGAGGAAGCTTCTTAACAACCAAAGTATGAACATATCTTTCAAACCAAGTTAAAGCATGATTGGTTAATTTTAATCTTGCAAAATGAAATCTACTAACTCTCATTGATTTGATGCAAACTAATATACGTCAAGTTGAGCTATCTAATGGTCTAGCTTCTCAACATTCACGTCCCCATCATAAGGCTGAATTTTTATCTTCACCTCTACTTTGAATGGAGGAGTAAGGTTGGCATGGGGCTGCTCTTCCTCATACTCATGAGTGTCTTCTTTATGGTCTCCTAGTGCCTCTTTTGGAACCCAAAAATTTTCCATGATAAATCCCATGATGGACTCTAACACTCCCATAGATAAGGAAATATTTCCCACATCTTTGGACAAACTTTCCACATCTACCTCCAACTTGTAGAAAATTTCTTCTTCAGTCTCACACACATCTCCACTATGAGCCATGTTTTAGATTCCTTACTTCCACTTCTTGGTTGAAATATCTGCTTCAAAAAGAATGAGGGTACCTTCACCGCTTTCACTACCCTTTTAGGTGAGGGAATCTAACTAAAATTTTTAACACAAGGGTAAGTGCACCAAGTTGGGGGCCAAAAGGGGGTCTTCAAAGGACACATTTTTCTGAAAAATTTTCAACTTGTACGAGTTTTTTGAAATAGTTACACTCAAAATTGGAAGATGTTGTAGAAATATGAATCGTAGAATTTTGAGTATAGTTTCTAAGCTACTAAATTTTATTGAAAATGGATAATTTTAAGTGGGTCAAAAACTAAAATGCCAATAGATGCTCCTGTTTTTGTTAAAAAACATAATAGAGTGACTTTCGTGCCCCCACCATTTTTTGAGCACCATTTCGTATTTTTGGAAACCCTTTGGTATAAAGATAGCTAGGAGCATCTAGTTTGGGATCCATTTTGTTATAGATTTTTTTAGTTAATATTTTTTTATTTATGATTTTTCTAGTACGTAAATTTTAAGTTTTGAAAATAATGGAGCTCTCCGAACATGCCCCCCTAACTACCTCAAAAATATTGAAAAGTAGATTATTAGTTTTTGAATATGTATAGAATTATGCCTAGTTTGGGCTTGTATAATTTTTTAAAAATTTCGATCACCCAAAAAAAAAAAGATGCACCATGAAAGATAGACATATTTACACTTCAAAAATAGCTATAAAAAGGCATAGTTAGAAAATAAATAATATGGAAACCTTATATTAGTCAAAATTTGAAAAATTATATTTTTAGAAAGAAGAGACTCTGCTCTACATTGTGGTATAATTTTTAAAAATGGATCGATTGTTTTATTTTAATTTATCATAGGAAGTGGAATTTTTACATTTTCTTATAAAAACACATTGTTTTTGTGTTTGTGTAGGTCCATGTGTCATGCTTGGGGATCCAACGGGATCACAAGCCTTGAGGCATGGCTTGAAAAAGAGAAAATGCATAACGCGTATGCGTTATGTGTAGTATAAACATTATGTATGCTTTTGACATGCTTATATTCACATAAATAAATGTTCAAGTATACGTTTTTCATTTATTATTATTTATATTATTAAATTTATTTATGTAAATATAAGAAATTAGGGTCACTCTGCACCTTATGGAATTAATCTCATAGCTCCAAGATTCATGCTTTAGGAGATAGTTTTCTAAAGTATAATCTGGTCAGTACATAGGTAATTTTTCAGATTTCAAAGATTCACATTCTAAATATTTTAGCATTTAACTTTTATAATTAAAACCCTAAACCATAGGCCGTAAACCTAAACACTAAAATGTAAACCTTGAGCCCTAAACCCTAAACCCTAAACCTTTAACCATGATCCCTAGACCCTAAAACCTAAACCCTAAACCCTAAACCCTAAACCTTAAAAATTCAGCCCTTACCCGTGATCCCTAAATCCTGAGCCTTAAGTCCTAAACCCTAAACCATAATCCCTAAACCCTAAACCATAAACCATAAACCATGAACCATGAGCCCTAAATACTAAACCCCGACCCCTAAACCCTAAACCTTAAACACCAAATCCTAAACCCCGACCCCAAACCCTAAACCTTAAACACCAAATCCTAAACCCTAAGCCTCAACCTTACACCCTTATCCATGAGCCCTAAAATCTATACCCTAAACCCTAGACCATATACCCTAAGCCCTAAGCCATAAACCCCAAACCCCGAGCCCTAAACCCCGAGCCCTAAACCATAAACCCTAAACCTTAATCCCTAAACATTAAATCCTAAACCCCAACCCCCGAACCCTAACCATAAAACCTAAAACATTAACCGTAAACCATAAACCCTTATCTCTAAACACTAAATCCTTAACTCAAACCCTAAACCCTAAACCCTAAATCCTAAACTTAAGCCCTAACCATAAACACTAAACCCTAAACCCTAAACCTAAAACCTAAATCCTAAACCATAACCTTAAACCTTGAACCCTGAACCCTGAACCCTAAACCTTAAACCCTGAACCATGAGCCCTAAACCCTAAACCCTAAACCCCAAACCATATTTCATCAATATTTCCTAGTCTCGTGCTTAGAACCATCATCAAGTCCACTTATATAACTACCTTGCTTATGAGAGGTGGGACAAGTAACTAAATGGATATGACATCTACCGTGTGCCTGTAAATGCATATATTACACATCTCTTCCAAACTTGTTTCTCCCCACATATACTTGCGCTCTTAAATGTAAATTTATTCACACTCAAACAAATTTCACATTTCCCACATTTCCATGTATGGTATTATGTAAGCTAGATGACCAATTGAAAGCTATAAAAAATAACCATCACAACAAAAAAATAAATCTTAAAGGAAACAAAAGAAACATAGAGAATCTATCAATGCAGAGTGTAGGATCATAATTGAATTTCCCGTCGTATCCTCTCCTCCGGAGAAAGATAAAGTTCAAGTTGTCTACCTGGAATGGATAGTAAATTTTACTTTAACTTCCTAAAGTGTTCAAAATAAGCATAGAAATAGGGAATGGCTAAGAACACTAAGGGGTTATCAATCGCCTAGTAAATATTTCTTGTTTAGTTCTAAACGGAGTTACCTCGCCTATGACTTAGTGAACTTCCATTCATTGATAATTCCTTATATGATAAACCCATGGATGATTTCAAAATCCATTGAAAAAAAGATAGGGGTATTCATCAATCCTAGTGAAGGGTGTGATGTGATTTCCAAGCAACTTGAAATTCACATAGATTTAGACGTCATAACACGAATTTTCAAATACCTCTATCATTATAAATGGAAGCCAAGTGTGTCTCCTATACATCCAAGGATTGAGAACTACTGGGGTATTTGGAAGGATTGGAAAATTAGGAATATACTATTTCCTCCTTCAAAATATCAATAGATGAAAAACATCAATTTTTATGACTCTCTTTGAATGTTCTACCTACAAATTTGATGAACCCTAAACTCTGTGACCTAAACCCTTAACCCTCAACCATGAGACCTAAACCCTAAACCCTAAAACAAAAATAATAAATCCTAAACCCTAAACACTAAATACTAAACCCTAAAACCTAAACCCTAAACCCTTGACCCTGACCCTAAACCTTGAGCCCTAAGCCCTAAACCCTAAATACTAAATCCAGAGCCTCCGAGCTCTAACCCCCAAACCTTAAACCAAGAAACTCTAAACCCCGAACCTTAAGCCATAAACCATGAACCATGAACCCTAAACCCTAATCCCTAAACCATAAACCCTAAACCTTAAGCCTTGAACCCTACACCCTAATCCTTGAGCCCTAAACCCTAAACCTTAAACCCTGAGCCCTAAACCCTAAATCTAGAGCCTTGATCTCTAACCCTTAACTTGAAACCCGTAACTAACCCCTAAACCTTAAATCCGTAACTTTGAACCCCGAACCTTGAGTCATAAACCTTAAACCATGCACCATAACCCCTAAACCCTAAACCCTGAGCCCTGAGCCCTAAACCGTAAACCCTAAACCTTAAGGCCTAAATGTTAAATCCTAAAGGTCCCTAAACACTAAACCCTAAACCCTAAAAATAAATCATAAACCCTAAACCCTGACCCCTAAACCATAAACTCTAAACCCCAAGTACAAAACCCTAAACCCTAAGCCCTAAGCCCTAAGCCTTAAACCCTAAACCCTAAACACTAAACCATAAGCCCTGACACTAAACCCTAAACCCTGAAATTTGTAACCTAAACCCTTAACCCTAAAACCTAAACCCTAAACCTCGAGCCTTAAACCCTAAACTCTGAACCCTTTTCCCTAAACCCTGAACCCTAACCTTTAAACCTTAAACCCTAAACCGTAAACCCTAAATCCTCAACCCTAAACCTTAAACCCTGAGCCCTAAACCCTAAACCATATACCATAAACCCTAATCCCTAAACCCTAAACTCTAAGCCCTAAATCCTAAACCCTAAACCCTAAACCCTAAAACCTAAACCTTGAACCCTAAACCCTAAACCTTGAGCCCTAAACCCTAAACCATAAGCCCTACACCTAGGCCCTAAGCCATAATCCCTAAGCCAAAACCCTAAACCTCAACCTTTAAAGATAAACCTCAACCCTAAACCCTAAAAACTAAACCCTGAGCCCTAAACCCTAAACCCTAAACTCTCAACCCTAAACCCTAGAACCTTGATCCCTAAACCCCGAACCCTTTGCCCTGACCCCGAACCCCGACCTTTAAACCTTAAACCCTAACTCCTAAACCCCGAACCGTAAACCGTAAACCTTAAACCCTAAACCATAAACCCTAAATCCCTAACCCTAAACCTTAAACCCTGAGTCTTAAACCCTAAACCCTATACAATAAACCCTAATCCCTAAGCCCTAAACTCTAAGCCCTAAATCCTAAACCCTAAACCCTAAAACCTAAACCCCGGCCCCTAAACCCTAAACCTCGAGCCCTAAACCTTAAGCCCTCAACCCTAGCCCTAAGCCATAAGCCCTAATAAAAAACCCTAAACCTTGAACCCTCAAACATAAACCCTCAACCCTAAACCCTAAAAACTAAACCCTAAACCCTAAACTCTCAACCCTAAACCCTAAACCCTCAACCCTGATCCCTAAACCCTAAACCCTGAACCTTGAGCCATAAACCCTAAACCCTCAACCTTGACCCTTAAACTCTAAACCTTGAACCTTGAGCCCTAAACCCTAAACCCTCAACCCTTAACCCTGAACCATAAACCCTAAACTCAAAACCCTAAACCATAAACCCTAAACCATGAACCCTAAGCCCTGAGCCCTAAACCCTAAACCCTAAAATCTGAACTATGAGCCTTAAACACTAAACCTTAAACCCTAAACTCTAAACCTTGAGTCCTAAACCCTAAACCCTAAATCATAAACCCTCACCCAAAGGAAATTCCTAAAAAGATCATTCAGCGTGTTTTAGTGTGTAAGGAATAGTGTTTAAGGTGATTGATTGACTCATTTAGTTTTTATGAGAGACTACTTCCTTTGAAGGCCTAAAAAGGCATTTTTGGCCATTTTGTAGTTAATTGAACACCCTTCAGAACAAGCTAAAATGAGCTAGTCATGTCATCGAATTATCAAGGACCATTATTTGTGAAGTATTAACACATCGTTTGTCTCCATAAGAGACATATGAGCAAAAGAATGTATGAGAATCATGAATTTGATTCCATGAAAGGATGCTTTTAGAGCTAGGAAAGGTGAGGGGATGATCTTTATATGGAGCACCATGTTTCTAAGAATGAGAAATCATCTAAGTTCACTTGATGCAATTCACTTGGTACTATTCATAACAACTCATTCAACACCTAGTAGTGTTATCACACCTTAAGGAGGAGGCACATTACAATCACCTCATTTTGGCCATAGGACATGAATCCCATTCAGGGAACAATCCTCTATCTAAAAAGTGAGGATCTCTTTTTAGTAAGAAGTAGACAAACATCATAGAGTTAATTCATGGTCACTAAAGTGAATTATGGACCAAATTTAAAAATTAGTACCAATTCAAGAAGTGGTAGGGCCAAAATCCATTTTAGAAGGTCAAAAACCTAAAAATGACTATATGCTTTCCCAAAACAAAGACCGACTACAATATATATGCCCTGAAAGTTTTAGGTCGTTTGCTAAAATCCTAAAAATGAGTAAGTACTGACTAGATTAGATTTTGAAAAAATATCTTCTAGATTATAACTGTTGAGCTACGAGACCACTTCCATAAGGTGCAGAGTGACCCTAATTTCTTATATTTACTAAAATAAATTTAAAGTATAAGAAATAATAAAAGTATAAGAAATAATAAAATAAATCTTATAAAAATGTACGCATTTTGACTTGTTTGAAATGCATACGTGTTATAACGCATACGCGTTATAGGTTCGGTGATTCCCGAGCCAAAAAAATCAAAACACGAGCGTGTTTTAGCATGACGCATACGTGTTTTTCTTTTCTCGATTCTTGTCCACTTTTTGGCCCCCCAACTTCGTGTACTTACCCACAAGTTAAACCACACAAAAATATTTATCTTAACTTCTTTGATACCAATCTGATCCATAAACCGGCTCTTTTAAATAATAAATAGATCCTATTTTAGGGACAAGGAATGGACAACATACTAAAGTTATTTTTATCAAGTATGTTATGAAAGAAACATTCACACAGTACTAGAATTGAGAGATGAAAGACAAGGAGACAAATATTTTATCCTGGAGAAACCCAATGTGGGAAAACTCCAGTTGGGTAAGCAATTACTCCCTTTACTATGTAATTCTCCAAACAATTACAAGTTTACTATCAATATATGACCTTCTAGAAGGATTCAAGATCCTTCCATTTGCATTACTTGCTTACAATCCTCAACAAGAAAGAACTCAACTGTCTATGAAAAAAAGAATAATTCCAACTTCCTCCTTTGCTCACACTTGAATTCACTCCAAATCACTTGCTTAGAATGATTAAATGCACTTATATTTATAGTTGCTCTTCCCAAAGATGAATGGAAAGGTGAAATAAACCAATTTGAGAAGCCCAAACATTTACAACTATTTAGATTCCTCATTTTGGCATCACCGGGTGCAAAACCGTCCAGGTGTGTAGGGTAGCTATGCAACCACAAAGAAGGTTACATGAACTTTGGTGTTTGCGGGAGGTGGTTGCATAACCTTCGTGGAAGTTTTGTAGCCATTACTTTATTAAGAGCAAAAGTTTCAAGACCATCGTATAGTTATCACACAGAATAAAACAACAATGACCTTTTTCCTATCATTTGAAGGTGTCCGGATCAACGTCACCCTGAATTATCCATTTCTAGAACAATGAACATGTTGAGGATATGTACTGTAAGTTTTAATAGGAGAATACATAAAATTGGGTACTTCTAGATCCTTTTTTGGATCAAATATGAGGAATCAAACTCCTAAAATGATGAGATAATTAAAGTCTCATCACTCCCCCAAAATTAGAATCTTGTAGGACCTCATGCAAGCTTTCTACCTTCCTTGTTCATAGAATAAAAATCACACCGCAATCATAATTTTGGGCGTATGTATTCCATGTTTTGTCCCATGAAGTTGTATAACCTTTGTTTGAAACAACCCAAATTATCCATTATTTTAACTATTTCTTATATTTTTTTCCCATGAATTCCATGTTGGTGCTAGTGCCCAAATCGAGGTGTTCATTAATACATTATGATCCACTCATTTTAAAGTGTTCTAATTATGATAACCGATGTTTGTGCTCTTTTTGAAAGCTCAATTTAATTCCCGATGATGGAACCATGGAAGATCTTTCCAAGATTTTCTAAATGCTCCTAAGGATTCCAAAAAGGTTTTATTTATGTAGTCTGTAAAATTCTCTAATAGGTTATTCTATTTTGGATACAAAAATTATATTTGAGATGGGTTATATGTACCAAGGTTATGAAGGCTATAATAAATTTGTTTAGAGAATAAAAATCATGCCTCATTAAAAACCTTGCACATTCCTATATGTTATTAAATTGTATGAGTTTTTAACCTAGATCCCCTTATTTTTAGGGTAGATGTGAAAGCTTTGAGTTGCACTCCTATTGTACAAAATTTAATGAGAAAGTTTGTGTCATGCCTCAATATAAATCTATGAAATTAGAATTTAGACAACAATTTTTTTAATTCTATGTTTCTAGATATGTAGGCCTTAATGAATTCTACGGGGTATTCTAAATCTTTTAGTATGTTGTTATTTAATATGAAAATATTTCATTTGAGGAATTGTTCCATAAGGAACATGGAATAAAATTTGGAGGTTCTATTTTAAGTGAGCAAATATTCACCTATCTCAAACCTCAGAGCGACCTTGCCTTACAAATTTGTATTATCTTCCCTCAAATTTTTGATTTTAACTTCTAACTCTTTATTCTTGACCTCCACATATTTAGTTTTTTAAATATAGGAAATCCATGCAAGAATTAACTTAGAGACGAAACTAGGAAAAGGAAAGTCTTTATAGACTTCCTTCTCACTTAACTATTTCTTTGACGTATCGACTAACAATTTTTCTATGCTTTCTATTGCCTCAAGAAATGGGATGTGTAGATAGTTTGGAATTTTTAGGAAGTAGATTAAATTTCATTTCCCCTTTCCTTTAACTTATCTTCTATGGACAATACTTCGTTATGTCTCTCCTACAACTTGCTTTCAGAGAATATCCAATTCTATTTTTAGCTCTTTCATCTTACATTAAAAGTTTTCATATTTCTCTTATTCGTTGACTAGATCTCACTCTAAACTCTAAATTCTTACATATTTATCTTATAAGAGATGTTATATTCTTTTAATCTCTTTGTTTTACATTTGTAAAGAAAAATCAACTCTAGATATGGCCATTACCTAATTCATGTAGACACAAAATCACACACTTACTACTATTATTATACCGCCAAGTATGTTGTTTTATATATGGATCTTATGTAAGAAAAGTATTCACTGATGACCCATTCCATAGTCCATCTACTTGTCTTGTTGGTATTTATTTCTTTTATCTTTCACACTTATCACTCATACACACATTTCTAGGTTAGGTCATAGGGATCCTCGTATGTCAATTCTCACTCATTTTTCATCACTTGTCTCTCGGACACTAGTACCTGTGGCGGACACTAGCGCCATGCACACCTGTCCATCCTAGGTGCCTATGTCCTCTTTATGTTTGATCTTATTTTTGACATTTTAGGTCAGTATTTTAGGTTTTCCTCCCATGTACTTGAGGTACTATTTAGCATGTCGAGTCATTAGTGTTAAAATTTGAACAAGAGATCCATATATAAACACAACATACATACCATACTAAACATGAATAATTCTTATCAAGGGATAGCTATCTATATAGAGAAAGGGACTGCATTTGGGCACATTACTTTGCATACACACTGCATAGGAAGGGGAGTTCATTCTATTCCATCCACACATTTGCATTTTATCTAGCTATTTCCCATTATCTTGGCATCATTGGCGTGAGGGCAACCTAGGAGCACTATTGCATACACAAGCACACATAACTACATTAGGTTTGAAATGTATTGCAATGCTCAGTTGTAAGTCCATTGTTGTGGCGCTAAGCATAGTCTGAACCCTCATTTTACATCTTTCCTTTTTAGGATTTGATTTCTATTTGAGGGTTTTACGCTTACATACGTCATTCCAGGTTTACACGTACTCGGTGATCCAAGTGTGATATACATGTGACCAAAGGAAAGCAAATGTGAAGCCCTAGCGACCATATCGTAACTAGGTTCCAAGCTTTTATGTAGACCCAAATGCCTAGAAACAAGCCTAGGGCACCCGTGGGCGCCCCTATCCCTCTCTGGCACCCCATCATAGCCATTTCCACCTTTCCCGCATTTTTATGTGGTTCGTTGCATGATGGTCTCGGGCTTCTATTTCATCATATTTTTCAGTCCACACTCAATGCGTGATAGGTGAAATTCAGATAAGTACCTTAACCCTCTCATTTCTTTTCATAGTTATATTTAAATAAATTGTTTATCATTTATATTCCATTGTATATCATTTATAGATGATCTTTGCATTCAAATTTTTAAAAAATAACTAGATTTAATTGAATCAATTTAATTTTCTATCATTTGCATTAGGTGAACTTGGGCCTCCCTTAACATGTTGTGGTGATGACTAGAAGGATTACTCATTTGGATTCATGTGGTCCTTCAATTTATCCATTGTTTGATATTGAGGATGAAATTGTTCTTCTTCCCTTACTAATAGAGCAATAGTGGTAGGTGTGATAATTGGATCTTTAGATGCCTCTTTTGTGAGTAGTTGTTGTGAATGTGCTTGTGGGAAAGTGATATGTCTTCCCAAATTCTTAAGGATATTTTCCATAATTATTTCTTATTTAAACTCTTAATCCTTCCGCAACACCACTCTCCTTAACTTATATCTCTCAAAAACAAGATGTTTCATCTTGTGGACGTGGTAATTATTCCTCTTGTAACCTATTATGTATCGAAATAAGAGTTACAATAGGTTACTCATTGATTCCACCCTAAGTTTCCATTTTCTCTTCCTATTTTCTTTGTATTTCCTCTTAAGGGTAGGGATTTAATGGAACATTTTCCATACCTTCCTCCTTACTAAATTTCTTCAAAAATATCTACCATGCAACCTCTCCATTTTTCTGTTGTAGAAAATGATTCTTGTAGATGAGGTTAATTAAGACATGATGCTTTAAGGGTTCACTTTTTCTTTTGAAATTTTTCTTCCATAATCTACAAAGAATTGTACAAATATTTTGGAAAATTGAATCTTAACTCGTGGATGAGTTGTCCCATGGCATATATACTTAAAATGTGCATGGTATAGCCAAGTATGATTCGATATTGACCTTCAAGATAAGGTATTCATTACCCACTTGGCTACTATTTTCTATGGGTTAAGAAAACTCTCTTACAGCTTACCTATGCTTTCCTAGCGTTATGCTGATATAACCTAAGAGAGGACTGTCCTTATTCTTGAGAGTTTGTAATGATTTCAATTGTAAATAACTATAGGGCTAACCGAAATTATTTCCGTATTTAGAATCTCGAGACTTTTGATTATGATTTTGATGCTTAACCTTATGGTAATTCTATGAAATTTGAATATTTTCCTTGAAATTATGGATAAATTCTTCAACTATATCTCGATTTAAAACCATCAATTTTTATATAAATCTCAACCATCCCGCACTCTCAAACGTTTCCATGGTGACCTCATCATACATGAGCTTACTAGCACTCACTAGATCTGATTGTTTCTTTTTCCCATTTCTCTAGGATTTTTGATATGCAGGACTCTATTTCCAAAATGCAAGACTTTATTTCTAGCAAAGTGGAGATGAACTAGATAATTTAGAAATTGCAACAGATTTGTGTAACCATATGTTATGTTATGAACCTTTTGTTTGAAGAAAAGAATAAACATTACACACACTTGATTCTAATTTTCCTTAAATTTCTCTACTCCCACTTTATTATCCAATACTGTGGATAAGGATTCACATGTTTCACTAATTATATTTTTAAACATGAGATGTCATCGCAGTTTAATCATGCATGGAAGTCATAATTACCTCATATTTTTTAGTTTAGTTATGGAAAGTTACTCAATGTTATTTAAAAAGTATTTTATACTAGAAAAAGGCTTGATACACATATGAGAATCATTCCCTTGTCAACACATGTCATGTTATCCTTGTGGAGGAAAGAAAAGGGTGTGTCAACATGTTTCTACAATTTTTTCATTTTCCAACATACATTTTTATTTTTAAATTTTCTCGAAGTGGTTTCCATGTGTGGTTTTAGGTTTTTTTTTTTGTAATTTTTCGGAGAAAAAGGATCCAATTTCTATTTTCAACCTCCTTCCTTTATTCAATATCACCATAATTCAAGATTTAGTCACAGGGAAGGAGGAAACCTCATTCACAAAACAAAATTCTAGATGTGTCTTCATTTGATTTTTAAATAATTATTCTAAAATTTGTTTCTAATATAGATGAAGCCTATGATCATAGTAGTGTTATTTGTTCACCATCAATAGGTTTAAGTTAAATAAACCCATTATTATTGATTTATTCAATATAATAGGGACCTAGCCAACAAGTCCATAGTTTTCCCCGAAACTCCTTATACTTGGAATCAAATACCAATTTCCAATCTCCAACTTGAAATTATATTTGTAAGATATGATGGCCATGTTGCACTTTTCCTCAGAATCGGATCAATTCTATATGGTGCAAAGCTTCCATTATTAGTTCATCCAATTCATTGATTTGCAAGATCCTCTATTACTATGCTGGTGCCAATTCTATCCCTACATATAATACTATTTTCAAATACCCGAGATCAAATTCTATGCAGAAAACTCGGCCTTTTCCCATAAACTAACTCATATGGGGAGAATTTGGTAGTGTATTTGAACCATGTTGTGTTATATGCCCAAACAACTTCTCTGTAACTTCAGGACCCATCCCTTGTTGTTAATGTTTATCAACTTATTTAATATATTTTCCATATCTTTGTTAGTGGCTTAAACTCATCCATTTGACTAGGGGTGATAAGGCGAATATTTTTCAGTGTTTGATATGATACAAATCTCCAAATGATTTGATCATGTTAGACACCAATTCTGACCTTGTTATGAAATAATAGATATTGACACCCCGATGTAGAACACATTCACACTCAACCAAACAAAAAGGTTAGTTTAGCACAAATTCTCCCAAATTTTCCTTTACTAGGCAAATAACTCACTATTCACAAGCTAAAAGACTCTTCAAACTGGCAAATTTTAGATTTATATCTCAAATTGGCTTATACTATACTTGCATCATGTTATTATACCTTATACTGGCCAAATCCACAAGTAAATTGATGTAATACTAAATAAATTTGTAAAACACTCATCTTCTCAAAATTGTCCTCAAGCTTCTTGAGAAATTACCATATAGGGGTTCACGTTTGGAATGATCTACTAACAAATGTGACAAACCCAAACCACTTTTGGGTACCCATTTGGCCTCTTATGGTGTAAGAAAAGTTTGGTTTCCTAACTCCAAAGCTAATTATAATTTCTATCATCCACCATTTCACACTAAATCCCACTCCTCAGTAGCCCTTCCTTATGTATTTTTTTGATTTAATTTTTGATGCAAAAGCTCATCAAAAAAACCAAATACCTTTTGGAGTACCCATTTGGACCTTCTTCTTGTCTACCAAGCTTCTTGCACTCATTCTCGAGTCTAACCCTCCTTTCCACTTATTCTTCCTTAACAAATTAGGTCTCTAGATTGTATAGTTACACTAGAAAGAAGAATATGATACATATAACCTAAGTGGAGGTATGCTTGGTCTTAAATATTGAATATTCCTTTATTATAATCCCTTAAGATTATTTCTTTCCAATATTATCTCCTAACTCCTTGAAGAAGCCTTTCAACAACTAGAATTGACTAAACCCTAGCTAGGGTTCTAAGATAACCCGAGTAGGCATAAATTCTTATAAAACAAAAATTACTCAAATTCCAACCTTGTAGCTTCCATTGTAGGGTCTTTGTCACTTATTTGTCCTTCTTAAGTTAACAATGATCCCTAAATACTTCAACAAACCCGAGACTAAACATTTTACTCACCTCTTGACTGGGTAAATCAGAGTACAGGGTATCCTTAAGATACAAAACATAGCATTTTGATAATATTGACTTTAGACTCCTTTAATGGCCTCCACACAACTTGTCATAGGTACTTAACCAATAAAATACCTTCTATCTCATGCCAATATTGTAATGGAATTCAAACAAACTCCTAACTTTGATCATGAGTTAATCTTTCACTATACTTTGCTTCAAATCGTGGTCACCAAGCAATCAAACATTCTCAAAGAAGACAAAGATTTTTACCTGTGCAAATGAGAACTACTAACCTTCATACATATTTCTTCTCCACCTACTATCAGTTCATACACAATACAAATAGTCTTATCACCAAAATTGTGTTCAATGAAAGGTTTTGCAAAGAGCTATGGATATGGGGTAAGACCCCAAAGCTTTGTGCAAAGCCCCTCAATGGACCATATGATAAGAAATGAGAAAGGAATCCTATTTGCATGTATTAAAACTTGAAATAAACAAGAAATCTAACAAATAACATTAACCTCTATTCTTGAAAGCTTAATAAAATGAGCCTAATAAGGATCTAAGCAATCAATTTTGTTGTTTACTCCATGAGGGTGAATGAATCTCACTAAATGGCTACATGGCCAAGTTTAGCTATTCCATTACTAACCTATCATGGGTGCAAGATGAAGCTCTTTTAATGGAGGATAGCCAAGATCAAATGCCTATTAGCTTAGCTAATGCAAATGAGGTCTAATGCCAATATCTCCAAATGTGAGAGAGATTTGTTATGGAAACAAGGTGTGTTGAGAGGGAGGGGTGACCCTTATATTTATAGTTTTTCACTTGGGAGAGTTTGGAATTTGGGTGCATGTGGGACTAAAGCTCAAAAATCACTTTAGGATTAGATTAGGATAAACATGTTTTAGGCTTAGTTAAGCTTGGTTTAGGCTAGTTAACTAGGGTTTAGGCTAGTTAAACTTGATTAGCAAGTGATTAAAGACTCATTGAGAGTTGGAAGGGGTCTGGATAACCAATTGTGATGATGATAGATAGCCTACGAGGCTGATAGAAGTGGTCTAGAGAGAACTAGGGAAGTTTTGAATGGTCAAAAGGATGAATGTTTAGCTAGTAAGAGAGATTTTAGGCAAATAAGCTAATTATAGGTGGAATACAACTGAGAAGGTGTCGTAAATGGGCATCCGAGAATAGAGTGAAGAAGGGTTGATTAAAAATGCTAAGTGTAAGCATGTTTTAGGAGTTTACAAAAATACTTACAAATACTTGTTAATTTCATGCCAAACAGAGAAAAACAGGGATCTCCTTCAAAATTCATTACAAAATATCCTTCCTCTGCCCCTCAAAGTTTCTCATGAATTCTCTCTCATAACTTACTCTTTGCTTCATGTATATCTTTCTTTATTCGAAGTTTTTACCCATAACTAATTGTTATGGTCCTAAGAAAGAGTTACATCATATAGAAAAAGACCAAGAGAACATGGTACAAACAATATAAAATCTTATCTACCATGAATATCCCACATAATGAATCTAATACTTCTAACACCTACTAAGACCCATCCGAATTACACACTTGCAAGCCAAAAATGGCCCAATACCTTTCAAAGTTTGAATCTACAAAAAGAAGGGAAACCTTAATATTTGAATTTTTGAATACTTGAACTCATTTAAACAACATGAAAGGAATTCTAAAGACTTTCTAAGGAATCCTAAACCACCTAAAAATCCCAAATCGACATGTCAAGCCTAAATGGATGCTAGGATAGACGTTCCGCATCATACTCCCAAGGGGATAAGAAAACTTCCCCATAAACTTTGATTTTGCAAGACTATCTTCTTATTTCTTTCCTTCAAGTTGAAGATGATCTTCTTAAGGTGGTGCTTGGTAAATACCAGTAGAGTCTTTTCTTCAATGACCTCTTGGATCACCATTTTTTTGTCACCCTAGACCTTGTTTTTATGATCGCTCAACTCAAAATTTTCTAAGTATGGAATTGGATGCGGAAAGTGTCCACGTATCTTGTTGGCGCAAGTTGGGCATAAAGAATGTAAGGGAGGATTTCAACCTAGTGTTGCATCATCTACCTGCGTCTCAGCCCGTAATCCTTCCTCGGTAGGTTAAAAAGTAAAAAGCATATTAGAAACACAACACGCCCTCCACATGTCACCCGAACGCTCCTCCCAGGAAGAAAAGGAGGAATCCTCCCCAAAATAGTACGCATTTGTCATGTGTGTCTCAGGCGCAAGTTGGGAATCCAATTTCAGAAAAGGTCACGCGAGCTTCCATTCTCCACATGTTAGGAAAGTATTATCACCGACTCTAGGGGTGACAATTGGGTGAATTAAAATCAAATTGCAAATATCTCAACAAGTAGTTGAGATATTGACCCAGAAGGGAAGGATCATTAAATACTACTAGCAGAAACCCTAGTTCCAGACGTCAGAAAGAGAGCCACAAATAGCTATAAAGGGGCATCCAATTAAGAGAGAGAAAAAAGGGGACCTTTTGGAGGACCAGAGGAACGTGAATTATAAGAACATTAGAAGGTTCAATTTTTGTATTAGCCAAGCCTTAGCGAGACTCATTTAAAATAGAATTTGTAATCTGTGCCATTTCGGCCTTATGTATTATTTTCCATATAAATTAAATTTCTAGTTCTGTGCACTTTGGCTTTTGTATATTGAGTCTTTCTATTTCGTTAAGTAGTTCTAGATAATTTATGCAATCCATCATGCTATAAGCCCTTGGGTTTTAACTTATCTTTTATCTACATTCGTCATGTGTTTTGTCTCCTCGAATCTAATTAATCTAAGGTGTTTCTAAATAGGTGGATCATGCTATAACGCTCTTCAAACTATTTTGGGAAACTCACTAGACATTTCTCCTTTTCTTTAGAATCTATCTCAAAGACATCACCTTAGTTAGTTTCGTAGCTCTTTTTTTTTAGTTTTATCCTAACCTTATCTCATACTACAGAGAAGAGCCAACTTCTTTAAAATTTGGAGGTCACCTTAGGGCACATGTCCCACTAACCTAAGGTTTCCTACGACTTTGATGGTTCATCCGCAAGGATCATCGTCAACAATTTTTCTGGCACACCCAGTGGGACTCGAAGCCATAATTGCTTGATTAGAAGTCAGAGATTTATTGATCCTAGCAGTAATTAGTGGTCCACTTAAGGCTTACAAGACAAATTTGAATGAGGGAAAGAGCAAGGGAGGAAGGTGTGTTTGACTATTTACAGCTATCTCCACCATGCAATAGAAGAGGTCGATAGATCCAGAGATCCCCATCTCCCCCAAATCGAACTCTCTTGACACCTCCGCCAAGTAGGCCCTTCACACAGTACTAGAACTTTAAAACCCATTTTAATGGCTCATCTTCAACCCAAACCTCCAAGGCAATTTGTCTCATGGGATTAAGGGAGTCGGATCATTCGCCCACACCCCTAGAAGTGTGGAATCCTATTCTGCTAATGCGCTAAAAGCACTACCCAAATTTAGTGGGGAGGACTTCAAAACTCTTGAGGAACACCTCCAAGACGTGGCAGAGATATGTGTGGTACATTATATAAGAGAGCAAGACATCACCTTGCGATTATTAGCCACTTCCTTCAAAGGAAAAGCCTTGGATTGGTACCGATCCTTAACTCCTAATACTATCGCCACCTGGGACCAATTAGGAGAAGTGTTGGTGGCAAGGTTCAAGTGAAAAGGGAGATAGGTCATCACTCCTACAACAACTGATTAACATCAAAAAGGGCCCATAAGAGTTAATGACATATTTTAACACCAAGTTCCATAAAACTTGGCAAAGGATTCCGACCCTAGAAAGGCCACCCACAAGTATGGCTATTGTTTTTAATTTGAAATCTCTAAATTCAAATATTTCGGTAATGATTCAATCATTAGGAGGGGATTCCTTACCACAAGCCTATAACATTTCCGTCCAAGCTGAGAACAACCTAATAGACGTTGGGAAACTTCCTCCTAGGGCCCCCTTGCTAGTATACCCTGAAATAGCCCCCTTTCACAAACACCAGCTCAGACCCATGCGTCCTTATATAGTTACCCACCTACTTATTCGGCTCCCGCTCCTACTACTGCATCCTCATCCTCGTCTCCTGAAATAGAGGAAATGAAAAATATTCTGAAAACTTTTCTAACAAGATAGTAAATCTCAAAAGAAACTAGGATGCCTATCCAAGACAAAATTATCAAAATTATCAAGGTAGTAGACATGCCTATTCCTCTCAATACCGTAATACCTGAGAATTCCACTGCGTAACCATCAAACCAATGAGTTCTTGTACCAACACATTCTGGATGATTCCACTCGGTAGCGGAAGAGAAATGGTACCAAGACAAAACCATCTGGTCAAGACCCTAATGCATGGTGCTTCCCTTACAATAATCCTCATATGCCAAGGGATTTCCCCAAGGGAACTTGCAACAAAAGGTATCCAAATAATGATCAAGAGAAGGCTATGATGCAAACACATATGGGCCTCCCCAATACGTGGGACCTCAAAATGCCACTTTCACAAAGACACGATGCAAGGGATGTCCCTAGAACAAGAAGCAAATATTACACCAGAGCATGCTCTATTCTCTTGGATAGAAGGAGAGGAGTCCATATTTACAAATGAAGCATCCATTTAAAATCCTGTTTAGTTTAACTACAACACTGATTTTAAGAAAACAATCATATAGGCAAATGCTCTGTTTCCAAATTCAATAGGAAAGATGCACATAGAATCATCAATCATGATAAACACATCACCACCAATCACCATGAAGGAAGTTTCAAAAGGAACTATCAAGATTCAAGATGCCCACCAATCCACCGGAGAAGGGAAGAAATTCCCGTCATCTTCTAAATCCTTACTACATGGACCAATCAATGTAGTCCAAAACTTAAGAAAGCCCCAGCTAATGCTTCCTTGTGGGATCTTTTAAGCATCCCAGAGAAAAAAGAGTTTCTCCAAGAAGCACTCAAACCGAATGATGATCCAACCACCTTAGCCAAGGAGAAGGGACATGAAAATTTTCCTGAATCTCTACAGAAGCGGTACTACTGAATCAAAAGGGAGAGGTCAATAAACCAAGGCCCAACCCCTTCTTTTTGACTCTTATCATAGGTAAAAAATTGTTACATAATTCCATGATAGATTCTAGCACAAGCACTACTGTCATGCCCAAGGTGATTGCAAACACCTTGGGATTGAATATGAACCCTTGAAGAAAGGAGTCATGCAACTAGATGGGAAGTCAGTCCAAACCATTGGAGTTATCAAGGGGCTCCCATTACAGCTCTATTCCTACCCAAATATAATTTTTAGCAAGATATCATGGTAATAGACGCCCGCTAATCTTTGGCCTTTGCCTCTCTCATGATTTCATAGCTAAAATTGGAGGCTATATGTATCTTGATTGGTCCCATTTGATTCTGCAAACCAAATACAGATCCAAGATGAAGGTCGTGTCGAACCCCTCTCCAAGGAACATATAACGGACCAAGTGGCTTCTGGTTTTGAAGCTTCTCATGCTATGATCACCAGGGAGGAAGAATTATACATGGAAGATGGGGAACCCCAAGAGTGGCGATCATCTATCTAACCTTCCCCCCGGAGATCCTTTTGGGAACTTTGATTCCACTGGTTTGGGCACTTATGTCATTTTTGATGAGGATTCCATGATCCTCGAAGTAGTAAGGGACATGATAAAAGGAAGGGGAATCCACCTAGGGATTCTCAAATATGGACCCTACATTTCCATGGAGCCAAAAGTAAGAATGGCTTAGGATCCAGAGTATGCCTAGTGTCCCCTAATGGAATAAAGATACTCCTGTCATTTCACTTCCAATTATCATCTACCATTAATGAGGCGGAATACGAGGCCTTGGTTCATGAATTGTCCATAGCACAGAAAGGAAGACATCGGGAAGTCGAGAATGTTTGGTTATTTGGAATTGGTGGTAATGCAAGTGAGAAATACTACCGCCATAAATAATCCTAGGATGAGATCCTACTAGCACCTGGGTATGGGATCTCATAGATGATTTTGAAGCTTTCGATATTAGGGTAATTCCCCGTGATCAAAATGCAGAGGCTGATAGAATGGCCCTGATAGGATCTCAGTTTGACCCAGTTTAGGATTTGGTGACAAATGAAAACACCATAAGGTTGATCATCCATCCCTCTATCCCTGACAATTTTGACCATTGGTAGGTATTTGATAGTGACCAACAAATCATTCACTTCCTCCAATAGTCTGATCAATTTGTAAATCAACTCCAGCCCAAAATCGAGGAAGCATATGGGGATCAAATAATCCAACTTAAAACAAATAAGCTTCCGAAAGGGTTAATTACCCTTGAGAATATTTTTGACTCAAATGATGCTAGTTCCGACCAAAGAAAGTTTGCGGCAATAAAAGAGGACTATGTCAAACTAGAAATAACTAAAGAAAGAATATTAAAGTTAGAAAATCAGTGGCTCAAAAGGAGAGAGAGAGAGAGACTCGTAGCCTTATGCCATAAGTATGATAAGGTGATGGATTAGACGTATGAAAACAAGCATTGCTATGACAAAGAAATTATCTAACACACCATCAACCTTAAGGAAGGGACTAAGTCAGTGCATTAAAAGCAAAGGCTTGTGAACCCAAAGATAGAATCCCTCATGGATGAAGAATTGAGGAAGCTAGTAAAGGCTCGTATAATCTTCCCTATCAAACACACATGACGTGGTATTGATTTTCGATGTAAAATTTGAGCATTATTTCTTTTTGTATTTTTAATAAAAGAATAAAAACTGCAAGTACTGTGCAAATATTGAAAGAAATGAAGAGGATTCACCAGCAATGTGACGCAAGAATTGATAACGGAGTTCGGCGCTTGAGGCCTACGTCTCCGGTCGGTTGAATGGGACCGATCTATTAAAATCTTGAAAATAATTCTTTACAAAGAATTCTACAAAATTCTGACCTTCTCACAGTCTTCCTCTGTCGAAAATAACAGGGGTTGCTTTTTACATCTCCTCCAAATTCCACTCTAGCTCAAGTTATGAGCATTACTGATAATTTTACACACGATCCAGAATGCTATACAAATAAAATATCACCTCCTTTTATATTGTTTCTAAACCTCCTAGCATGCCGGTTGGGTGCTTATCCTTTTGGATGGGAGGCCCACCCGGTTCCATTCTCCTCCCTTGCTTTTCTCCTTATCTTCTTTTGGGATCATTATCCCACATTTGGGGCATAAAATCTTTGAAGAGGCATTTAAAAATGTAGGTGGGCGGCGGTTTTTTTATGGCTTAAGAGCCACCTTAGCCTATGTGGAGGGCGCATTATTGGGGCATTTCTTGGGGATGGCGCATTGTTTATATTTTAGGCGCCAATAATCCCATCAATATGCATGTACGTTTAATGGTTGGACAATGGTTTAATGACTAATGCGTGGAAAATGGAATAGGTAATGCGTGGAATAGTTTGAAATATATATGCGTGGAAATTGGAAATAATAAAAAGGCGTGGATAATTTAAATAATGCATGCCCAATGTCCCACATGCATGGCGCAAAGGAAATATAGAGTTTATATACACAAGTTGGTTTAATGATTAAATGAGAAGGAGGCCAAGGCACCCCTCCATAATCAGTGTGTCGAACTGGTTGGTGAGGGCCCCAGACCGATAAATAGCGGGGTCCATTTGTCCGAGAATGAGTGTCCAAGACCGGCGTTCCAAAACCCATTTTTAGTACGTCACACAATTCATCCACGTGTCATATAATCGAAACACTTGCGGCGAGCGTGCACGTCCACTGCTGCACAAAACTCCAAATTTTGCCAGTTGCCCAAAAATTTCAGCGGGCTATAACTTTTGCAAACGAGCTCCGTTTCCTGCAAACAAGATGTCGTCGGAATCGTATAATTTTTCTCCACGCTTTAAAAATGACTGCAACAATTTCTGAGAAGATCTTAGATCGGTGTTTCTCTGTGAGGATCCTCTGGATCATTCCTCCCCACTGAGAAACTTTTGGACCCCAAAAGTCAACCTAATTGGTGAATAGGTGAGGGTATTTCTCCCTCACCTTTCCGGTTTCCATCCATTTTGCCTTGTTCGGATGCATGCCTTTGAACCCAACACGAAGATACTCAATATCACCCCTTCGCGAAGTTCTTACTTTCCTGTCCAAAATGATGTCTTCCTGCAACTCATCAAGATACTCAGGAGCAAAATCATCAATGGAAGGCATAATGTTAGAATCATCATGATCAACAATCATAGGCGGTTCATACAATCTTAAATTCTCAACATTTACAACTGAGTAGATTTGCATATATGGAGGTAAATCTAACCGGAAAGCGTTGTTACCAATTTTTTCCAATATTTGGAATGGACCATACCGTATAGGTTTCAATTTTTTACCTTCACCTGTCAGTCTTTCCTTGCTGATGTGAAGCCAAACTGAATCACCAACTTTGAACTTGTGATCAGTTCTATGTTTATCATGCCTAGCTTTGTACTTAGCTTGGCTTTTCTCCAATTGTTCATGGACATACTGATGAACCTGTTGTATTCTCTGCACAAATCTTTTAGCCTTGTCAAAATCACTTGCACCATTAACAACAGTTTCATGTCCATAATATATATCTAATGGAGAATTAGGCAGATATCCATAACAAGTCTCAAATGGAGACTTCAAAGTAGAAGAATGTAAGGCACGATTATAAGCATGTTGCACATAATAAAGATGTTCATCCCACAATTTAGGATGTTTGTTACTATAGCCCCTAAGTAATGTACCAGCATGCGGTTTCTGACCTCTGTTTGACCATCAGTCTGTGGATGAAAAGTAGTGCTCTTTTTCAGTTTTGTGTCCATTAACCCCCACAATGTTGACCAAAATTCCCCAAGAAATCTAGAATCCCGATCAGATATGATTGAAGTAGGTAAACCAAAATGAACCCAAACAAACTGAAAGAATAAATGTGCAGTTCCCTCACCAATTATTTGTTTAGTACATGGAACCAACACACACATTTTGCTAAATCTATCCACTACCACATATAAGTAATCATGTTTTTCCATGTCATGGGCAAGCCTCCTACAAAGTCCATGGAAACACTTTCCCAAGGCCGTGTTGGAATAGGAAGAGGAGTGTAAAGTCCTAATTTCCTGTTACTTGGCTTGCTTGTGGCACAAAGAACACATCCCTTAATATATCGGTTTACATGTTCATGCATTCTAGGCCAATAGCAATATTTTTGTAAATGTGCAACTGTCTTACTAACACCAAAATGCCTGAAATAAGAGAAGTATGTGCTTCCCTAATCATATGCACACGCTCATTTTCTGGAATACAAAGTTTTCCAGAATGATATAACAATCCTTCATGCAAATGATAATCTTTTTCTCCTACTTGTTTCCCACTTACTAGATCCTCATACACTTCTCTAAAATCAACATCATTTGCATATTGTTCCTTGTAACTAACATGAGCCAAAGAACTATGCTTTGCGAAAAGGATAGATCTTCTACTACCAGGTGAGTCTGGATAACATGTCGGCAACCTTGTTTTGAATACCTTTTTTATACCTGATTACAAGATGAAATTGTTGCAAAAATCCCATCCACATAAAATGTCTAGAAGCTTTGCTGCAATTTGGTTTGTGTTTGTAAATATTGAAGCGGTTGATGGTCAGTATGGATAATTGTTTCTTTTCCCATTAAATAATGCTTCCATTTTTTAACACTTTGAACCAAAGCATACAACTCTTTATCATAAGTTGGATAGTTTCTTACCGCACTTGTAAAGGTTTCTGAATGGTAACACATTGGTCATTTGTTCTGCATCAAAACTGCCCCCATTGCGTAGTCACTAGCATCCGTCTCAATCTCAAATGAATGTTGTAAATCCGGAAGTGCCAAGATCGGAGCGGTACTTATCTTCTCTTTCAGTGTATCAAATGCTTTTTGTTGTTTTCCTCCCCACTGAAAGACCTGTTTAATACTTGTCAAAGCATGCAAAGGAGATGCAATATATGAGAAGTTAGCAATAAATTTCCTCCAGTACTGAACTGCACCTAGAAAACTTCTAACTTCCACATTTGTGGGTCTAGGCCATTTCACAATAACCTCTATTTTTGCGGGATCAATTTTCAATTCTCCATTTCCTACTGATATACCCCAAGTAAATTAAAGATGTTTTTCCAAATTCACATTTTGACATCTTCAAATACAATTTCTCTTTCCTTAGTGCATCTAAGACTTTCTGGATGTGTTTAATATGTTCATCCCATGATTTATTGAAAATAAGAATATCATCTAAGTAGACAATAACGAAATTATCAATGAATGGTCTAAAAATTTCATTCATAACTCTCATGAATGTTGCCGGTGCATTGCACAAACCAAAAGGCATCACTAACCATTCAAACAATCCCTGTTTCATTTTAAAAGCAGTTTTCCAAACATCACCTTCTGCAATTCTTACTTGGTGATAACCACTTCTTAAGTCTAACTTAGTGAAATAAATTGCATTCCTTAATTGATCCAGTAAATCATCTATTCTAGGAAGAGGGTAACGATTCTTTATAGTAATCTTGTTTAAAGCACGGAAATCAACACACATTCGCCAAGTGCCATCCTTCTTAGGAACCAATATAATTGGTGAACCACATGGGGATGTACTTGGATGAATTATACCTTGAGCCAAAAGTTCCATTACCTGTCTCTTGATTTCCTCGTTCTCTACTACTGACAACTTGTACATTCCGATATTGGGAAGAGGTGCATCCTGAAGCAACTGTATCTCATGTTGAACCCCTCTTTTGGGAGGTAGACCTTGTGGATCCTGAAAAACATCATCAAAATGAGAAACAATTTTTACCAATTCATCCTTATGTTTTAGATCGCAAGTCTCAAAAGCCATCTCATTTTCTTTTTCCTTGGCTTTGACCACCATGAGCACAAAACTTTTGCTTGAGTTTACAAGCCTTTTCATTTGACCAGTTACCAAGGATAGATTATTCTTTTCACGGTGAGCTCTAATAATAAACTCAATTCCATCCTTTACAAGAAAATATTTATTTTCTTCCCTATAGAAAATTGCTTTACGATCATACAAATAAGGACTTCCCAAAACCACCCCACAAATATCCAAAGGAACTACATCCAATTCAACCTCATCAATAAACTTGTCATAATGGCAAATCTGAAAGTACAAGTTTTAGTTACTGCTGATTTTGCATCATCACAAACCCAGCCCAAAGGATAAGGCTTGGGATGTGGTTTAGTTTTGAGTCCTAGTTTCTTAACAACCTCCTCAGAAATTAGATTAGCTTGAGATCCACTATCAAAAAGAGTATCAATTTTCGTATGCTTTGAAATTACTCTAATGTGGAAAAGCTCATTTCTTTTCTTATCGTCAGGTATAGTTTGTTTACTAGAAGAAGATGCAACATCTGTAGTGCTATTGTTGGAAATTGAAAGAGTTGATTTACCTTGTAAACCCATAGCTGTGATTTTGGTTTCATCACCTGAATCAGAACCAAGATCATGCACTACGGTGTTTGTTTTCTTTTCTTTTCCTTTCTTAACCATCCATTTAGGCTTCTTTTCAGGATGTAATTTCCAACATTTAGACTCATCATGGTTTTTTTACAATGATTACAAAATGGTTTTCATCTTCCTTCTTAACATAGAGTTTGTTTTATGCTTACCCTTTCCTTTTCCTTGTTCTTTCGAACCTTTTCCTTGATTGCTTGTTCTTGATTAAAAAGAAGAAAAGAGGACTCCTTTGTCATTTTCCCTCGTGCTTCCAGGATGGGTTGCTTGAACACATCTTGCATCAAGATTAGTAGGACCTAAAACAAGTATCATATGCCTTAGATAACTATACGATCCACCATATATTTGAGCGTGTTTCTTCTGTGTTTAGGGAAATTCCCAAAATTAGAGCCCTTTTCCTAAATTCTTGTGTGTATTCTTGAACACTTTGTCCCTTAGTTTGTCTTAATGTTTGCCAATCCATCATAGCTTGTTGCTTATAACCAAGAGGATAAAATTGTTGCCTAAGATTTGAAACAAATTCAGACCAAGAAGTGATTTCTATACCTTTGTTTTCTTCCACTTCCTGAAGCTTACTCTCCCACCAAATGAGTGTTGTTCCACCCATCCGAAGAGTTGCCAGATGAATCTTTGCTTCATCATCAACAATTCTCTAAACCCTGCAATATACTTCTATTTGCTTGACCCAGTTATCTAACTTCTCTGCATTTAGCTCTCCAGTATACATAGGCAATTCAAACTTGATATCTAACTTTAATGAAAGAAAATCAGATTTTAAAGAGTCTCTTTTTGGAATGTCAGAACTAGAGCTTTCTTCTTTCTTACCTTCTCTAGTCCCCTTTTCCCTTTTCCTATCTTGGTACATTTCTTCCACCATTTCCTTCATCAGTTGGAAGGATTGACGAAAGTTTTGTTCCACTTCCTCTCGATCCGCCATTGTAGGACTTCGAGATCATCTGGTACCAATTTTGGGATCTCCTTCAACTAATTCTCCTTCACCCTTCTTAGATCGAGACCTTGTTAACATCCAACACACAACTTGCAATCCAAAACACGTTAAACCGAACCAAAAATCAGTCAAAACCAGCTCTGATACCAATGATCTGAAAACCAAATTTAACTAGCAATTGTGCACACACATTTTTCTTGCTTTGTATTGATTTTCGATGTAAAATTTGAGCATTATTTCTTTTTGTATTTTTAATAAAAGAATAAAAACTGCAAGTACTGTGCAAATATTGAAAGAAATGAAGAGGATTCACCAGCAATGTGACGCAAGAATTGATAACGGAGTTCGGCGCTTGAGGCCTACGTCTCCGGGTCCGGTTGAATGGGACCGATCTATTAAAATCTTGAAAATAATTCTTTACAAAGAATTCTACAAAATTCTGACCTTCTCACAGTCTTCCTCTGTCGAAAATAATAGGGGTTGCTTTTTACATCTCCTCCAAATTCCACTCCTAGCTCAAGTTATGAGCATTACAATAATTTTACACAGTCCCGAATGCTATACAAATAAAATATCACTCCTTTTATATTGTTTCTAAACCTCCTAGCATGCCGGCTGGGTGCTTATCCTTTTACACGGCCCACCCGGGTTCCATTCTCCTCCCTTGCTTTTGTCTTATCCTCTTGGGATCATTATCCCACATTTGGGCGCATGAAAAATGGAAGAGGGTTTAAAAATAGGTGGGCAGGCGCATTTTTTAGTGGCTTAAGAGCCGCCTTAGCCTATGTGGAGGCGCATTACTTGGGGCGCATTTCTTGGGGATGGCGCATTGTTTAGTTTTAGGCGCCAAAACAATCCCATCAAATATGCGTGGTACGCATGTTTAATGGTTTGGTTATACTGAAATATGCGTGGAAAATGGAATAGATAATGCGTTGAAATTTAGAAATATATAATGCGTGGAAATTGGAAATAGATAAATAGGCGTGGATAATTTAAATAATGCATGCCTAAATGTCCCACATGCATGGCGCAAAGGCAAATATAGAGTTTATATACACAAGTTGGTTTAATGATTAAATGAGAAGGAGGCCAAGGCACCCCTCCATAATCGAGTGTGTCGAACCTGGCTGAGGGCCCCCAGCCAGTAAATAGCGGGGTCCATTTGTCCGAGAACGAGTGTCCAAGACCGGCGTTCCAAAACCCATTTTTTTAGTACGTCACACAATTCATCCACGTGTCGCAATATAATCGAAACACTTGGCGAGCGTGCACACGTCCAACCTGCACAAAACTCCAAATTTTGCCAGTTGCCCAAAAATTTCAGCGGGCTATAACTTTTGCAAACGAGCTCCGTTTCCTGCAAACAAGATGTCGTCGGAATCGTATAATTTTTCTCCACGCTTTAAAAATGACTGCAACAATTTCAGAAGATTTACGAGAAGATCTTAAATGCATGAATCTATTCCCCTGAGTGATGATGGGTGTGAAGAGATAATGTACCTTTAGGAAGGTGACTCTGAAGGCTGGGTCTCAGACAGGGTTCACTTTATGCAAACTGGGAAGTATCCCAACCATCTCCCTTGAAAAAAGAGATATTATAGGCAACAGGGAGTAATTTTATCATTATTGATGGCTTCTTGTTTAAGAGGAATTTTAATGGAATCCTACTCAGATAATTGGAGAGTGGGAAGCTACAAGAGTCTTACATGAATTACATCACGAAGTTCTGGATGTCACTTTTCAGCCCAGACTACAGCCATAAAAATCATGCAAGCATGATATTTTTAGCCAAGTCTGTTCATTGACAGTCATGAAGAGGAAAACAGGTGAAATGTATGCTAGCTTTATGCTGGCCCTCGAAGAAAGGAAACATTGCCCTCAACCCCATCTTAGTAGAAGAACCCTTCACCCAATGGGGTTCTAGACTTCATCGAATGGTTAATCCAACTTCTAGTACTCGACCACAAATGGATCCTCACAGCAATTGACTACTTCACTCGATGGGTAGAAGTGGTCCCCCTTAAAGAGGCCACGAAAAATGTGATTCTAGGCCTCTTACAAGATATAAATACATGCTTTGGCCCCCCACACTGTCATATCGATAATGCTAAGGCCTTTGTGGGAGCCAAAGTATCTGATTTTTGGTGAAACACAAGGTCTACCTAAAGACGTCTTCCAATTATTATCCACAGGGAAATGGTTTGGCAAAATCTACTAATAAGAACTTAATCAAACTCATAAAGCAAATGGGGCATGAGCATAATAAGTTATGGCATGAGCATATCAAGACCACCTTATGGGCTGACTAGATCACCCCAAAGCAGATCCTGAAGGCTTCGCCTTATGAGATAGTCTATGGGAAAAGCGTCGTGATGCCAATTTCCCTGGAGATCCCCACATTACAAATATTAAAACAAGTTGAGGTGGATGAAAATGGGGAAATGCAAGTGAGGCTCACTAGCTAATAGAGCTCTAAGAAAAGTGAGATTCTACTCATGAGGCCATGATTAGTTTCAAAGCAGTGATCAAGACTTGGTTTGATCGAAAGATGTTGGAACCAAACTTCCAGTGTCAAAAATATCATCTTGAAATGGGACGCAAGAGCTCAAACTTGGTAATCACATAAATTTTGACCCACTATGGATGGGACCCTTCAGAATCAATGCATGCAAGAAGCATAATGTGTTTGAGCTCGAAACAATGGAAGGTGACTCTTTAGCAATTCCGGTGAATGAAATTCACTTAAAGCCTTTTGTATAAGTCCCTTTGCAAAAGTTGTATTATATGTATAGTTTGCTTTTTGTTATTTTCTTTCATCTGTTTTGTCCCTTTAATAAGTGTCCCAGACATGTGTCCTTCATTAAGGCCCCTTGCCCCTTTTTGAAGTTTTGGAGGGAGTGTACTTCCCTGTTTTATCCCCGAAATTAATGATCCAACAACTTCCTTAGCACTCAAGAGAAAATGTTTTGAGGTGACACGAGATCCCTCAAAAGACTCAAAGTGCAGACTCAATTCATTAATGAGAAAGGGGACATTATGGAGGTGACCCGATTTATGTGTGACCCATTACTCTTAAATGAGGAATGACTATTTAAGATATGGGAGCAGTAACGAGGTTCATTCCAAACGCTAGATCCTCTCAATCAATTATCGAGCATTAGATTAAATAAGTTCTGCCCTTTCCCAAAGATCAAGGCAACACCATGACACCTCCCGGTTCTACACCATTGATAAAATCTTATGTAGGACAACCAGATCCCTCTTAGCCCCTCCAACTAAGATTGAAGTTTCTTGATGGAGGGTCTCGATTCAGCGACCTCTACCGTGATCTCCAACCCCACCAAAATGTCTTTGATCCAACCCTCAACAAGAAGCCTAAGGCTTTGAGGGAGGTAGCCTTTGCCAGGTTTCTCAAACTAGGAGACTTTGAATTTTTCAGCTCTAGAATATGGAGCATGAAACTCACTCAATACATGGTGCCCTTAGTTCACCCCCCTCGAAACTCATACGGATGTGCGCAAACCATTTCAACCCCGAGCCCATAGTATCCAGGGTAGAAATTTAATAGTAGTTATCACACCACAAGCCATCAAAGACATGTTGGCCCTAACTCATGACCCAACAACTAGCTTCTATGATATGACCAAGCTCTAAACTGTCTGGTGTAAATGCCAAAATAAATCCCCTTTCCTTAATAGGGAGCTGAAACAATCAAACGCAGTGGCTCTGGGACCCCAGGGTTTCTGTTTCCATTGAAATTTCTTCAAGTGGATTCTCAAGATGATTTTTCCATACTAACCTTCATTTTGAGACAAGATTCTGAAAAGGTGTGGAGGATTGGCGATGATGGCGCCTTGTTTGAATGAGGTCTTATCGTGAAAGAGCAGACATAATCATTTTGATTTCACCAAAGCCATCGCAAGATCCATGTGTGAGAAACTTGCCCAATTCTCGGTGACCTCAACATTCAGGTATTCATCCTATCTCTTTCATCTCATCCTTTATCAGAATGCCAAATATTTTAGTCAATTTATGACTCTGAATATATGGGATATAGAAGTGGACCCACAAAAGGTCATTCCAATATCTGCATGGACCATATACTGTCTCATTCACAAATGTATATGAATTCTTCAATTCTTTTTCATGGAGCCCCTTTTTTGAAATTGATCCAGAGGGGATCAACAATAGGATGAATGACTCGGTGTAATCTATCCTGGCCAACCCCTTGCACCCTTGCGATTAATTTTTCACCAGAGGGCATTCTATGATTCACCTGCATGGTTTCAAGGAGGAATCTTTCATGCTTCCTAGGGTCCTCACGGAGTGAGTAGTAGGCCTAGAGATAGCCAGGTAGCTAGTACTCCTGGACATTGAATTTGATACGTAGGATGGAAAAAGAAGGATATTTTTTATCTCCCCTTCAGCAAAGGAGGAGTCACTATACTAAAAAGGAGGGTGGAGCATAGCCTTATGAATAAGTTGGCTTCTTACGGGTTTTCACTTTAATTCAAGACTCTTGGAGGTACGACCCAAAGGGAAAGATGGCTGCGACTCTACTAGAGAAAAAATCCCTACTCCTGCATCCATGAGCCGAGGGAATTTTTTGAAATGAGGCAGAGTCCCCAAGAGGAGTCACCCGACATATTTGTCAAGCTCAAGGAAATTCCACCCCAGTTTGGGAGACATTCCACCAAGGAAAATATAAGTATGACCCCACTCTCACCATGACCAAGGGACTCCAAACAGCCTTAAAAAAGAGGGACTTGAGAGCAAAAAAAAAATTGAGGCCTATTGGAAATATAGGTGAGAGATTGGCAGACCACCCAAATTTTGAGGCCATCCCTAGCGATGAACAGTGGGAGGATTTATGGGATGCAAAGCATGCATCCAATACAGAAAGAGAGGATACGGTCACTATCATTTCGGAGCGGTCCACAAGATCTACCATAGAATCCTTTGATTCTTGGCAATAACAGATGCCTCCTTTGCCCTTTCCTTCTCTTTCCCAACAAAATCTTCTAGCTCAAACTCCAGCACCACAATCTGTGACTATTCCTTCAGTGAGATCATCTCTATGGAAGATCCAACGCCAGCCCCCATGCAAGAAATTGAAGTCCATGGTGGTTCTTATTTCTCCTCCACCTCTTCCTCCACTAGGGGCCCCATTTCAATCTCCTCCTCCACCACCATCTTCCCTTTTAGTGGTGTTCCCTTATTAGTCACCCCAACTCAATCCCTTCCTCTACCCGAAGTCCCCATCCCCTTTCGGCCTTCCTTCGCCATCCCAATGTTTTCCCCCGTGTGGTGGCAGCCCCTCCTCTCGCCATAGTGACTTCAATGCCTCAACCACAAGTAACCATTCCCTATGGCCTACCACCTGGGTTCCCATTCATGGGTGGGGTTGTCCCATCTTCTTTTGAATTCCTAAGTCAAGCCAAGGCCGCTAAAGCCACCCGAGACAATAGAAGAGTGAAGAAGAAGATGAAGAAGGAAATGTCTGCAAGAGTGCCACAAAACAAATGTGGACATTATATGACCGTCGACATATAGCTCCTTCACTATTGCATGAATTTTCCTCGTATCCAAACTTGTGGAACAAATACAACTTGATGACTACTTTGTTAGCGCATGTTGCGGTAGACCTCTTAGAGTTCTAACCCCAAGACAAATTCAAATTAATGAATGAGACCGCAACACCGGTAGTCATGACAGACTATTTGAAACTTAGCAATCAACTGAAGAAGGAACAATCAAACCTTCACAGAGTAGAGGCCACTATGGCCAGCCATCAAGCTGAGCTCAAGGGAAAGAGCAAAGAAATAGAGCAACTTCATAAGGAGTTAAGGGGAGTTCCTTCGCTAGAAGCCCTTACGGATTCTCAGACTGAGGTTAGAACCCTTGCAGCCAAGCTCACCATCTCTAAGTCATCGGCCAATTCACTCTTGCAGAAAAAGGGATCCTCCAACAGGGGCTCAATTTAAAGAAAGTGGAGGTAGTTAGATCTCGGTCCAAGCTACGTGTGTTATTGAAGGCCAAAAGAGACATCCTCTAGAAAAAGCTAAAATCATTAGAGGACACAGTCAAGGAGGAGTTAACTGAAAAATTGGGATAGCAATCCCAGAAGGGGGATTGTAACATTGGTACATGAACTATATGCTTCCTGTTGTGACAAAATCACCACTAAGGCAATGGATCTAGTCCCCATGCTCAAATTCATATCTGATGCATATGAATTTTTCTCCAGTGTAGTAACCGTAGCCTCCACCATCACCAGCATGAGCTTTTCCAAGGTCCCCAATCAAACTTCTTGATTTAGAAGCTTTATAATGCTTTAGAATCTTCCCTTGAAGGGGTAGGGATTATAGACAGGTGGCTGATTGCCACTAAAATCAATGAGATCCTGAGCTATAACAAGGCTTCATCAAATGCTAGAATCTCTTGATGTAGCTCCACCAGGAATCAAATATAGGAAGCAGAACATCGATGAACTAGTTCAGTTAGGATTCCCTTCTCCCTTTCTTCCGATGACTCTACAATCCTCACAAAGGACCAAATTCAATAGCTCCTAGTTGCCAAATGTCAAGATAAGACTATCTTTCAGTCTTTAAAGGAGAGTTCTAGTGTGGCCGAGGTGGAAGCCATTTTAAACCCTATCATCTAACTAGAGTTCCACTTACATGTAGTAGTGCAAAATCTCCAAAATTCCTCACATAAGGAGATAATCGAGCTAGATCACGCCTTCCAGGCCTTGCAAAGGAGGACATACCCAATGGAGGAGGAATGGCTTGGATATCAGGCTACCTTACAGTAGCTCTAAGTGGAATTTGTTGGGCCACATTTTGATTTTTGAAGCAGAGGGATCGTTGGTTTCTTCCATGGCTGGCATGGAGTCCCTAGGTGAGTCGCCATAATTGTAGAGTCTTTTTTCAGTGACTTATTTGATCACCATTTTGTTATCACACTACCCTTATTTTTATGATCGCTCAACTCAAAATTGGCTAAGTATGGAATTGATTGGATGTAAAGTGTCCACATATCTTGTTGGTGCAAGTTGGGCATAAAGAATGCAAGGGAGGATTTCAACCTAGCGTCACATCATCCACCTGTCTTGGGCCTAGAATCCTTCCCTGACAGGTTAAAAAGTAAAAAGAATAGTAGAAACACGATGCGCCCTCCACGTGTTGCCCGAGTGCTCCTCCCACGAAGAAAAGGAGGAATCCTCCCCAAAATAACACACATTTTCCACATGTCTCTCATGCGCATGTTGGAAATCCATGATTTCAGAAAAGACTATCAAGTGAGCGTCCATTCTCCATGTGTCAGGAAAGGATTATCATCGACTCCAGGGGTGATAGTTGGGTGAATTAAAAGTAAATTACAAATATCTTAACAAGTAGTTGAGATATTGACCCAGAAGGGAAGGATCATTAAATAATGCCAACAGAAACCCTAGTTCCATATGCATCGGAAAGAGAGCCACAAATAGCTATAAAGGGGTGTTTGATTCTAGAGAAAGAAAAAAGGGAGATTTTGGAGGACCAGAGGAACAAGAATTATAAGAACATTTGAAGGTTCAGTTTTTGTATTAGCCAAGCCTTAGTGAGACTCATTTAAAATGGAATTTGTAATCTGTGCCATTTCATCCTTATGTATTATTTTCTATATAAATTAAAGTTCTAGTTCTGTGCACTTTGGCTTTCGTATTATGATTTTCTCTTCTTCATTAAGTAGTTCTAGATAATTTATGCAATCCATCATGTTATAAGCCCTTGGGTTTTAACTTATATTTTATCTACATCTGTCATGTGTTCCATCTCCTCGGCTCTGATTAATCTAAGGTGTTGCTAAATAGGTGGATCATGTTATAACGCTCTTCAAACTATTTTGGGAAACTCACTAGACGTTTCTCCTTTTCTTTAGAATCTATCTCGGTGCATCACCTTAGTTAGTTTCGTAGATCTTTTTTTAGTTTTCTCCTAACCTTATCTCATACTACAGAGAAGATCCAACTTCTTTAAAATCTAGAGGTCACCTTAGGGCACACGTCACACTAACCTAAGGTTTCCTACTTAATCGACTATTCATTTGTAAGGATCATCATCAACAATACCATTCCTTCATTATCTGCTCCATGTCTTCTACAAAAATCTTAGTTCTTTGAATGATCATGTTCTTGATCAAGGAGATGGTTCTAGGGTTGTTTTTGATGTTCTCCACCTTGTGCTTGAGAATATGCACCTTCTCTAACTTCATATGGGTTGACTCTTCATTATTCATGACTTTAAAATTTTCCTTTTCATCCTCTTTTTATCCTTCTCGAGTCATTACATCCTTAAGATTGGAAAATAGTAACTTTTCTTTGAAAAATCACCTTCCTTTGTTTTCACCATATCTATCTCAGTTGTTAAACCTGCATACACAACACTCAAAGAATAATTAGATGAATAAAATAAATCCTCATTATCATTCTTGACCACCTCTTTTACCCTATCCTTACTTCATTTAACTAAATTGTCTTGAATTTCTTCTTGATCTTATAATTCTTTGTCTTCTTGGACTATTTTTCTCCATCCTCCATGATTGTTTTCTTCTTGCCCAAGGTTTGATTGTTTCATCACTTCATCATAATCTAAGTTTTTCTCTTTCTTTCTTAGTTTTTATATGACTAAGATATCACCTTTGTCTTCTTCTCTCTTGAGCTCTCAGATCCTTTTACCTCACCTTATTTTCTCACTCTTATGTGTGAATTGTCTTGATGTTATTCTTCAGCACTTAGCCATTTCCATAGTTTCTTAATTATACCCACTTTTCCTTCCATTAGACCATCATCTCTATAATTTGTACCTCTTGTAGTTTTAATACCATCTTCCTTCTTACATTGAAAGAAAGTTTTCATACTCATTAGCATAACTCTAGGATAATTCTCACTCCATTCTTGGTTGTCCTTGAGTGGATTCAATGTGCGTTTAAATCCTTATTTCACAAGATTGTAAGTGTTAGCCCATCCATAATGAATAGCTCTGCTATAAAACTTTCATGGTATTCTTAACAAGAGATGATAAGAATCCATAGGCATCACATCAAAAATAACTTCATCTCTATACCTTCTAATTTGAAAACTAACTTGATATTGTTCACTAACCAACACTTGATGATTCCTTTGAACCCAATACACCTTATATGGATTAGGATGCACCAATATTTTCAATTTTAGCTTTTCAACCATTTCTAAAGACACTAGATTATTTGTGCTACCATTATCAACAATAATCTTACAACACTTACCTCTTGACTTGCACATTGTCTTGAATAGAGTTCTTCTTTGAGTTGGTTCTTCACATTCTTTTCTTACATTCATCAGCATTATTTTCATCATTAATGCCTCTTCTATAAGTGATGGTGATGCCACACTTTCTTCTTCATCAACATACACAACCTGATCTTTGGATTCACTTGTCTTGCTACTATTTTCCCGAGGGTTCTCCGAAATTCAAAATATCTACGACCAGATTTTTTTTTACATTCAAACACCTTCCTATAAACGCACCTCTTCCTCTTTAAAATTGCCTCTTCTTCTATAGGAATAACCATATATGGAATAACCACCTCTTCAAGTGCTTTATGTTTGTGAATTACTTTCCTCTTCTTAATGAGTTTGTTGTTGTTATCCTCTATTTGTATGATGTCATCTACCTATAATTCCTCTATCTCTGCCTCTAAAATACTATTTTTTATTTCTAGCTAACTTATCTTTTTCTTTCAAGGATTCTTGGTATGCTTCTTCCATTATTTTCAAGGTAATCAAACTAATTTCATATTAAATATCAAGTCTTAGTCCATTCAAGTATCTATCTAATTCGTCAAGATGACCTCTTCAATATGGCCTAACCTCATAGCTAACTTGTAAAACTCTTCAAAGATAATCAAACACAATCATTTCTCTTTGCCTTAAATTTTACAATTTTTTGAACAAACTAGTCTGATAATCAAGGGATAAACTTACCTCTTAACATGACAACCATTTTATCCCATGTTTTTCTATTCTTTCCTCCGATCCTTCTTTATTCTTACACAAAGTCCCACCAAATAAAGCAACATGACCTCGTTAATTTAGTACAAGCATACTTCACCTTTTTGTCCTCAGATATACCTTCAAAATCAAAGTATTTATCCATTTTAGCAATCTAGTCTATCAATTTTTATGGATGTAGGATTTCCTTCGTACTTTGGTACCTTCATCTTAGGATTAGAACTTACTCCCCGACTACTTTCAGAGTCTCATATCTTGTCCTTCCTCCTCTAAAATTGTTTCTTCTACCACCTCTTCTTCTACCTATTATTTATTACTTCCTTCTCCCAAAACCATACCTCTTCTCTGAGTATTTTATAAGGATCCTAATATGTCCTGTATATTCCTCAATATGGAAACTCATTTATTATCTCTAGGTTTTCCTCTCTCGACCTCCTCTAGTTACTCTTCTTGGTGGAATTTTTCTTGTCTTCTCTTCTTCTTGCAAATTTATTTTCACAACTTGCTTCTCTTCTCAATATTTCTTTCTTATCAATATTTCTCTTTCCTCCACTCGATACCACATGAGGTAGATAACATTCACTCTCAACCCAACAACAAGGTTAGTTTAGTTCAAATTCTCCCAAAATGTCCTTTACTAGGAAAATAACTCACTTTTTACAAGCTAAAAGACTCTTCGAACTGGAAAATTTTAGATTTATAGCCAAAATTGGTGTATACTATGCTTGTATCATGTTTTTAGACCATATACTATGCCAATCCACAAGTAAATTGATGCAATACTAAATAAATTTGCAAAACAATCACCTTCTCAAAATTGTCTCCTTAAGCTTTTCGAGAAATTGCCATCCAAGGGTTCATGTTTGGAATGATCTACCAAAAAACTTGACAAACCCAAACCACTTTTGGGTACCCGTTTGGCCTCTTATGATGTAAGAAAGGTCTTTTTCTAACTCCAAAGCTAAGTCTTGTTTTTATCATCCACCTTTTCAAACAAAATCTCACTCCTCAGTAGCCCTTCCTTAAGGGTTTATCTGATCTAAATTTTGATAAAAGAACTCATCATATAAACCAAATACCTTATGGACTACCAATTTAGAAATTCTTCTTATCTACTAAGCTTCTTACACTGGTTCTTAGACTAACCCTCCTTTCCACCTGTTATTCCTTAACAAATTAGGTCTCTAGATTGTATAGTTGTACTAGAAAGAAGACTGTCACACATATTAACTAGGTGGAGGTCTGTTTGGTCTCAAAACTTGAAGATTCATTGACTATAATCCCTTAATATTATTTCTTGCCGATATTAGATCCTAACTCCTTGAAGAATCCTTTCAACCAAATTGAATTGACTAAACCCTAGCTAGGATTCTAAGATAACCCGAGTAGGCATACATTATTATAAAATAAATAATACTCAAATTCCAACCTTGTAGCCTCCAATGTAGGTTTGTTGTCACTTATTTTTCCTTCCTAATTTAACATTGATCCCTAAATACTTCAAAAATCCCGGACTAATCGCTTTACTCACCTCTTGATGGGTAAATTAGAGTTCATGGTATCCTTAAGATACAAAATAGAATTTTTTAATAAGATTTCCTTTAGACTCCTTGAATGGCCTCCACACAAATTTTCATAGGTACTGAACTAAGTAAATACCTTCTTCCTTGTGCCAATAATTCAATGTAATTCAAACAAACTCTTAACTTCGATGTTGAGTTAATCTTTCACTATACTTTGTTTCAAATTAGGGTCACCGAACAATCAAACATTCTTAAAGAAAGAAGATATTTTTACCTATGAAAATGAACACTACTAACCTTCATGCATATTTCTTCTTCACCTACTACAGGTTGATACATAATACAAATAGTCTTATCAGTAAAAAGAGTTACAAATACTTGCCAATTTCATGCCAAAACAGAGCAAAAAGGGATCTCCCTTATTTTCTTATCAAATGTCATTACAAAATATCCTTCCTCTTCTCCTAAGATTTTCTCATGAATAACTCTTTGCTTCATGTATATCTTTCTTTTTCAATTTTTTTACCCATAGCTAATTGTTATGGTCCTAAGAAATAGTTACATCATATAGAAAAGGACCAAGAGAACATGATATAAACAATATAATATCTTATCTACCATGAAGATCCCCCATAATGAATCTAATACTTCTAACACCCACTAAAACCCCTCCTACGTACACACTTCCAATCCAAAAATGGCCTAACACATTTAAAAAATTTGAATCCACAAAAATGATGGAAACCTTAAAATTTGAATTTTTGAATACTCGAACTCATATAAACAACATGAAAGGAATTTTAAAGAATTTCTAAGGACTCCTAAACCACCTAAAAGAAAAAAAAATGATATTTCAAGCCTAAATGGATGCTAGGAGAGATGTTCCCGCATCAACCCAAAATATGAGAAATATTCTTTCATATAAGAAGTCAACCACCTTTTCATCCATAGTAAATTACAAGGCTTGAACCTTTTCCCATTTAGTAACATAATAAATATATATAATAATGTATTCCATTCCTTGGGAGGTTGGATTAATAGAACCAATGAAATATAATCCCCATTTCTCAAAAGGTTCCAAAACCACATGAGCCTGGTGTGGAATTTCATTGAGAGAGAAGGAATTCCCATTTTTAGCACCGGTCACATTTCCATACATATATTTTTGTATATTTTTGTAAGGAAGGATAATAATATCTAGCATCCAAGAATTTTTGAATAATCAGGAGTGATGAGTGGTGACATAATGATGGTCCATCATGGTAATCTCTCAAAACATCATGAATTTCATCCTCTCTTATGTTTGTGTACAACATGAAGTCACGACCAAATTTAAATGACATTCATTTTATCCTTATGAACATTGAACTGTCCTTTATGAGGTGCCTTTTCTATTTAGAGTGAAATAGGATGGAAAATTCCACTGAAGCAAGATAATCAAACATAACAACAAACCATGGTGATGTAGAATATGTGGCTAAAAATTGTTCATCCGGGAATTCATTCTCCACAAGTTTATCTTAACTTGCAGCTTATTAGTCTTGACAAGAAATATGTAGCTACATTAGCTTTTCTATGATTTTCAATTATTGTTACATTGAATTCTTGCAAGATTTATTACCATCTAATAATTCTACTACTTATCAATATCTTGTTAATCAAATACTTTATAGTGGAATGGTATGTATATAATATCACCTTATAACCAAAGTGATGTAATAAAGAAATTTTTAAAAGAATAAACTACAACAAGGAATTATTTGTTAAATATGGTGAAATTTATTTCAACATGTGTTAAGTTTTTACTAATGTAGTAAATATCATGTATGGTTTCTCCTTCTTATTTCTAACCACAAACAACTCCTATTTCTTCATTAGATGCATCGGTTTAGATATAAAAGGAATTTTCCTATCAAGTTCTCTCAAGATAGGAGAAGAAGTGATATTTTCTTTAATGGCCTTAAAATACTACTCACAATCATAAGTCTAGAGAAATTCATATTATTTAGTAAGAAAATAAAACACAGGGATGTTATCTTACGAAAATATTTTGCCAACCTCTTATGATAGCCAACATGATGCAAGAAAATTATTACCTCATTTTGAGTGGTATGTGTTTGAAGTTATCTAATTACTTCAATTTTATTAACATCTACCTTGATTCCTTCTGTTGAAATATGATGCCCCAAATCTATATTGTGATCTATCATAATAAAACAACTTTCATATATAATAAGCAAGCTATGAGTAAGGATTCTCCTATGACATTTTCAATATTTTTTAAAATACTCTTTTTCTAAAGGATTTATTTTATTATATTGGTATAAAAATTTGATATTTACTATCCTAATTATTTTACATAGTAATGCATGATAAAATGATGTAAAATAATATTACGACCCATATAACTTTAGTTCTTTGAATAAGATATGTTTCGGTGGCTAGTTTATTATGTGATTAAGAAACAATTGGTGCTTCTTACACCTAGTTAGCACATTGTGTTGATTATCCAATTATTCTTCAAAATAACTTCCATAGACTCTAAATTCATCCATGTATATCTCAACACATTCATTTGTTGAATTTGTAAATATTGATAAAATTTCCTTTGAAAGGTTGCATGTATATTGCATAGTCCAAGTGTAGGATTTTGTATGCAAAGGTTCCCAGGGGAAATTAAAGGTGGTTTTATATTGATCTTCAAGTGCCATTAGGATATGATTTTATCCACTAAATCCATCCAAAAAGGAAAATTATTCTTTTCCGTCCAAATTATCCAAAACCTTGTCAATAAAGGGAAAAAGAAAGTAACATTTCCAAATGGGTTTTTTCAATTCTCTATAGTTATTCAAAATCTCTGTTGACCCCGTAATCTTAACCAAGTATGAAGGTGCATGGGCGCATAGGGTCCTAGTTATGAAAAGGTGCGCAAGGAAAAAGCATGTGAGAGAAAGGATTAGGGAAGCACATAGCATGTGTGACATGCGAAAGGAGGCACTTAGTCAATTTGAGCACCCAGGGTAGAACACGTGAAAAGTGTGATCATGATAGGATGGCCTAGGAAAGAGCATGCCCTAGATGGAATCTTCTAGAAGAACATCATGAGGTAAAGTGGAAACCTCGACCAAGAAGCATGCTCGCATGGACCACATTCGACACTTGGCACCAGATCTGAGGACGCTGGAAGGTGAGTTGGTAGTGTAGGAGAATTATAAATACAAGTGCCTCATGGAGTAAAAAGGAAGAGAAGAAGTACGAGGTATAGTAGGTTAGAGAGTGAGCGGAGCTCTACAAAATTACTATGAGTGGATATTTGTATTCAAGAAAGAATGCACTAAGCATGGAGTTGTAATTTTTCTTTTTCTATTAGCTTAGTTACATACGTCCAGAGATATGCATGACTGTGGTCTACTCTCTGTGACACTCTATAATGAATCAATGAATATAATGAGGTTACCTGATATAAATAGACATGGATATCAATGGTTTTAATGCACTTTTCTCTCATATGAGTTCTCTTTCCTTTCATGCTATGTATGAATGCTTGTATAATTATTTCTATCATAATGCATGTTTTGGGTTCTATTAAAGTACTTAGTCTAAGGTGACTGCAAGGATCTAGAGGCCGTTCTGAGCCCTATGGTCCTTGTATGTTTCAACCTCCCTCATTAAAACTCTTACACTAATCATAATTGATGCTTCCCACTAAACTCACATAAAAGAGAGACTCGGTACCACGCATGCCTTGGGTGAGTGCTCAACTTCTACTGGGTGATAGGCCGGTGTGCATGGGGTTCCTTCCTTTTATGATAGGAGTAAAAATGACTACATCTTGGTTCCATTTTGCCAAGACCTCTTTTTGAAGTTGTAGTGGGATATAACATACATCATGATCTGTGTAATGAGTAATGACAGAGCAGTTGACATTGGAAATTGTTGAATCGTGGTTCAAGAGCACAGAGGATGAATTTTCTTAGAGATACAGCACTAGACCTGAGTTTAATGCACGTAGATGGGTAGAAGAGAACCTCTACCATGATCTGTATGAGACCTTCTTCTACTACTTCCCAGTAGAACTATATGAATGGCTTTCAGCCTATGCATCTAGATCAAGTTGGTGTTATGGATCACATGTATGGACCGAAGAAGACTACCAAAGGTTGTAGATGTAGATCTGACATGGACCCATGTTGTAGATCATTGGTGGAGAGGAGTACTGACTAGTTACACTCTAGAATACGCCATTTCCACGTATTCTTGTCTGAGGTTACTGAGTTTGAATTTCTCATGAGAACCTAGAGGAACATTTCTACGTGTTATTCCTCTAGCTATGAAGATATTGATGGTTACCATGAGTTTAGAGGCTTTCCCAATGGCCGGCTAAACCATTCTGAGTGCTAGGTAAGGGAAATTTGGGTGGAGGAAGATGGAAGATATCACGATAGAGAAGGAGAGGGAAGAGAGATGGCTCAAGTATAGTGAAGCACGTGAAAGGGAGATTTCTAGATGACACGAAGCTACTAGTGTGATGGATCTATGGAGACAGATGTTGTGGGAAGGAGTTGAGGTTCACGCAGAGATGTGGAACTTGAGTAGTTTGCTACCCCATCTTGGCAAGCATGTGAGGGAGACCCCTTCAGCTTCTGGTGAGAGTTCATCACATGGAGAAAGGAGAGTCATTGGCACATATCTAAACCCACCCAGTGATCGAGCCCTGGCACTTGGTTTTCCCAAACCAGGAAGAAGTGTTATTGACCCAGTTGATATCGGTGGAAGAGACAGATCCACGCCTAGGAGATATAATTTTACAGTCCCTTCTTCTATGGCTGCACATATTCCAATATTTGAGGAGTCTTTAGACAAGGAGTGAGTGTACAAGATTTCGGTCTCACATCAGGGAGTGGCATGGGACAAAGTAGTGGTAGCAGAGTGCTATCACAGCACCATCGATGCATAGTTCAAAGGGGACCATGGGGGCACTTGCACAACTCCTATAGCCCTATCGGACCTGACCCAAAGGGTTCTAGTGGATCTGGTGGCTCTGAGGCACAGGACCTGGTGGATTAGGTGGTGGAGGAAACACCAGAGGGAACCAAGGCTCAGGCTCGGGAGGATAGGGACCCCAACCACCACCTCAAGTATTCTTTGAAATGTCTCTACATTTTCTAGATTACAGGGGCATTGAGGATGTTGTAGAACATGTTCACAAGTGTGAATTACTATGGCATGCGCGAAGGTGTCACAACCCCAGAACGGAAGGCTAGTTAGTTTGTAACCACGTTACAAGGGCACGCGCATAGCTAGTATAGGAAGTATGACCCTCATCAAATGGTGGTGGACTATACTACTTTAAAGAATGCATTCTTGGTAGAGTTCCACATCCCTGAGTTTGAGTAGAAGAGCATCAAGCACTTTGAAGGAGATTCAACAAGGAATGGCAGAGAGTGTGCGGGAGTATGATGCACTTTAAAAATCTCTTGTCTAAATTATCATATGATATCCATCCTTCTCAAAGATGCACAAAGTGGTTTTTTGGAGGATTGATCACCCCTTTTAGAAGGGCCTTGTCTCATAAAACTTTTATAGACTCCACAAAGCATTGGAAGTTGCCTTACGCACCGAGGCTATTGGTAGTATTGATACTAGTGTTAGCCCATTCTTGAGGCTCAAATTGCTGCTATGGAAAAATAGTTGGAAAAATTATCTGTGAACATAGCCCATGAGACTCGTAGTGGTTTGTGGTGCACATGATTTGTGAAATAGAGGGACACGTTAAGGATAATTTCCCCAGAGGATGATGGTACACACTTTGATAGTGGATTGTGAAATTTTTCATGGGGACCATGATGTAAGTAGATGTCCTTGCTAGCAAAGCACATGATCAGGAAGAATGTATCTTGTTACTACAAAATTTACACCTCTACAACCCATGACACTAAGGAATGTAGGCTCATTGATCAGATCCATGAGGCCATTGATCATGGGGTGCACCAAACTAGCATTGCCAGTGGTTCCAAGGATAATGATCACCGTTATGAGGAGCACGCAGATGGAGGCACATGTGGAAGAGGTTTTTGAGGAGGATTCCATGGTCGAGGTAACCACAGAGGAGGAAGGAGTGAGTTCCCACGTGTGGAATATGTTTCAACTGTGGATCTACATAACATTACAAATGTGAGTGCCTGGACCTGTTGCAGTGCTCATGGTGCAGAAAGAAGCATAAGTATGAGGAGTGCTCCTAAATTATTTGAGCATATGAATCAGAAGCACCAGAAGGACAAGGGCATGTAATGGTCAGTATTAAGAAGGAAGACATATAGTGGATGCCCCGGGTAACACAGGATGAAGGTTTGGAGCCTATCTTGGTAACAACAAGGGTAGAAAGCCACGCACGCAAGAGAGGTACCAAGACAGAAAACCCTGGTTTCAAGGAGGAGGTCATTCATGGAAAGTATCCAGACCCCGCGCATCAAAAGGAGATATATCAGACACCATGGATGTTATTCGAGCTTACAAGGGGAGATCCAATGTCTAAAGGAGTAATCCAGAGGGAGGAACAAGGAAGGAGAGTCGAGGTGCAAAAGGATGACCTGGATGAGGTCAAGGAGGTGTGTAAAATGCTAAGGTAGGAGAATATCATTCCCTTACTAGGATCCTGGTTGAGAGAGAAGGTACCATGCCCAGAGAAGAGTGCGAGAGAGATAGGTCTTACATGTGAACCTTCCCCTCACAAATTCCTACTATGACAAGGAGATTACATTGAATGCAGTTGTAGATGGATGGCTCCTCAACAATATCCTCATTAACACAAGCACAAAGGTTAATGTTCTAACTTTGGATGCATGGCATCAGATGGGAAGACCTGCATTACAACCATCTTCGAATGTGTTATATATGGAAAACAAGACTAAGGAAATGCCCATCGTGTCTTGAAGGATGCAACTATTACTATCTAGGAGATAAGTTTATTGGGACTTTGAAGTCTTGGCACTCACCGAGGTAGAAAATTTCCCAACACTACTTGGGTGTCCTTGGTGTTACAAAAACAATGCAGACCTTCGTTCAACAAAGGGTACATCAACTTTGAGAACAAGGAGGAATGGGTCATTATACCCCTGGTTGATGGGAATTCGACACCCTATATTGAACCATTGGGGAAGAAGTTTTGACAAGATTTATGTGTGCTCAATCAGAGACCCTGAGATGATACACCCTACTAATGGGGTTATCCAGTTTGAAGATGCTCAGTCAGTGAGTGATACCACCAGTCTGGCATGTGACAATTGGGTGCATGGAACTTATGAATTAATGGGATGATAGTTGAGAGGGTCGGTGACCAAGGTAACAAAGGCACGCATGGTTAGGCACCTTGGAGGAAAAGAACTACCCAAGTATTCAGAGGAGCCTTCCCTGAGATCTTTCTAGAGGTAGAAGCTCAAAGGGAAGGATGAGAAGGAATGGAGGGAGATGTTAAGTTATGTCTTACTTGGCATAATAGCAATGGTGGTGGGCCACACATCAAGAGAGCCTTTTAGAGTGGCATGAGGTAAGAATTGCTCTCTCTGTCAGATTTTCTAGGAGCAATGTACCCACCATCATCAAGGAGTACCATGGGAAGGAGCCCACCTCTTTCCATATCCAGGAGTGTGAAAATGGGTCTAGAGAGAAGGTGTGAAGCTTTTCCACCATCCCTCTAGGTGCACAAGTTATATTCTACACTACAGGGTTACACGCATGCATGGTACATTCATTTAGAGACACGCCGCTAGACAAGGAATTGGCAAGAACTCATGGTTGATCTTATTCAAACCTTTTAATATCGTGAGTACCAAGCCATCGCTGATAAGGCCTTACATGGTATCAAGTGCCTTACCATGGAGAATAGTGCCAAGATGGAAGATAGGCTATTAGAATTAATAGGTGAACTAAGATTAGAGGCATGTTTTGAAGAAGAAAAGGAAATAGAAGAGTTACAGCTTGAGTGTGCGTGTTTGGAAAAAGAGAAGGGAAATTTGGTATATGTGATTGATGGAGAGGAATTATAAAGCTTAGATGTTATCCATTTTGTAGGGATGTGCGAGGTAGTGGACAATGCAGATGCTCATGCATGTGCCTACCATGAGCCTTTAAAGATGAAGAAAGTTAACATCGGTTCAGAAGAAGAACCTAAGGAAGCTATTATTGGGGATTACTGACAGAGAAGGAAGTATCAAAATCATTGATCTACTACGTGAATTTGAGGATTTATTTCACGCGGGTATCATGAGCTCAAAGGCATTCACCATTCCTTGGGGAGATGAAGATAAAACTGAAGGATGGTGTGCACGCCCGGTTAGGAAAAGGCCCTACCGAATGAATCCCAACTTACGCATAAAGGTCAAGGAGGAGATAGACAAAATGATAGCTTCTGGATCATTGAGGTAGTGGAAGAATCGAAGTGGATAAGTCCGATGGTAATCAGCATCAAGAAGGATGGGTGGATTAGAATTTGTGTGGATTATAGGGAATTGAATGTAGTTTGTGTCATTGATCCATTTCTGACCCCCTTCACTGAAGAAATTTTAGGAGTCACTGGGTGCAAAATCTATTCCTTTACGGATGGATTTTCAGGGTACCACCAAGTCCTGGATTGCAAAGGAAGACCAGGAAAAGACAACTTTCACCACCGAGTGGGGAAGTTTTGCATATACGGTCATGCCCTTTGGGTTGAAGAATGTGCTAATTGTCTTTTCATGCATAGTGGTGCAAGCATTCCAGGACTTCATCCATAAATTTCTTCAGGTCTATTTGGATGATTGGATAGTATATGGTCTAGTTAAAGACCATTGTGACAATTTGAGGTTAATGTTTGAGAGGTGTAGGCAGTTGAGGATATCCCTCAACATTAAGAAATGTGTGTTTACTACACCCTTTGGGACTTTATTGGGGCATATCATATGTAAGGAGGGCTTGCTGGTAGATCCTCGCTAAAGTTGTAGTTATTTTGGGGTTAAGGGAGCCTACTAACTAGAGCGCAATGTGCATGGATTCCTTCCTTGGCATGTGGGCTATTACAGAAAATTCATTAAGGGATATGCCAAGATCGTGCACACATTAGAGGAGCTGCTTAGACATAAAATGCCTCCATCATGGAGAGAGCGCAGAGAGGGCATTTGATACATTAAAAGATAGGCTTATTACCGCACCTATTTTATGGTTTCCCTCTGGGACAAGCCCTTTCATGTTCATGTAGATGCCTCAGGGACCACCATTGGAGTAAAGTTTGCACATCCAGTGAAGGGATTGTAGATCATCCTCTATTTTGCAAGGTGAAGTCGACACCAATGAGAGCAAAACTATAACCACAACCGAGCGTGAGGCATTATCAATGATCTACGTGCTCTTCAAGTTTAGGCAAAGATCTATTGCAACACCCTTTGTGTTCTACACCAACCACATGGCATTGAAGTACTTAGTGAACAAGCCTATTCTATAAGGATGCATATGTCATAGGTGTTGTTGTTTCAAGAGTTTTAATTCACCAGTGTACTAAAACTTGGAAAAAGCAACCGTGGACTTGATCATCTGTCAAGAATTGATTCAGGGAGGATGCATGCAGTGTATTGAGGAAGAAATTCCATATGCACACATTTTTAGGTTATGCACGTGCCCTAAAATTTAGAGGAGATTGCAATATTCTTAAAGGAAGGTGTTGCACTAGATGGAATAAGACATTGGAAAAGAAGTAGTTGGCCATACGTGTCACACCCTACATGTTAATCAATGGAGACTTATACAAATTGGGACGTGATGAAGTTTTACGCAGGTGTGTCTTAGAGCATGAGCACCTGCCATCATGGAGGAAGCACATGGAGGAAGTGCGGGTGGGCATTATGCAGGTGATGCCACCGTAAGATATTAATGGTAGGTTTATGGTGGGAAACCTTGTACAAGGATTTCAGAGATTATTGTAAAGCATGTGGTCCATTGTTCACGCATTGGAAAACTAGAAGGAAGGAGAGATGAAATGCCTTTGCACCCTATTCCTAGCACAGAGCCTTTTGAAAAGTGGGCGATAGACTTTGTAGGACCTATTACACCGACAACATGTAGGACTGGGTCATGTTATGTCATCACTTGCATAAATTATCTCACAAGGTGGGCAAGAGGCAGCCCTAACTAAAGATTACACGATTTCAGCAACAACAACGCAAAGGTTTTATGGGAAAACATTATCACGAGGTATGGATGTCCGTTAAGTTTGACCAAATGATAGTTGTACTCATTTCTTGAATGAGACCATCGATCCTTTATCGAGTTCATTGTAGCTCATCACAAGGCTACGCCCTATCACCCACAAGAAAATGGAACTGCGGAAGCATTCAACAAGATACTGAGTCATACCTTGACCAAGATTTGTGATGTTGGAAGACAAGATTGGGATGACAAGGTATCGGCAGATCCAAACACTATGGGCTTACAGGACAACGTATAAAAGAATAAATAAAGCCACACCTTTTCAATTGGTGTTTGGTGTGGAAGTTGTTTTTCCAGTTGAATTTATGTTGCCTTCTTTGCGAATAGCGCATGCAGAGGGGTTAGCCATGAAAAGAATTAAAAGAAAGAATTGATGAGCTAATGAAACTCGGATGAGAGATGATCACTTTCCATCGATGGATCCAAACAATGAAAACGGAAAATCAAAAAGGCTTGGCATGATCACCATATTGAAACAAGAAGTTTTAGGTTGGGCGTATGGTGTTATTATATGATTCTAAGTTTCGTGCATCCCGGGAAGTCAAAAGTCCATTGGTTGGGTCCTTACACAATCTCATACATCCTTGATTCGAGTGCATGCCAAAGCCAGTGCTTGGATGGGATGAAATTTCCTAGACACTTCAATGGCAGAATTCAAGCCCTACTTTAAATAAATGTTCTTGGTGTTTTTGTAAATAAGATAGTTTTTCTAGTTAGTTTAGAAGTTTCTTTTATGCATTTTCCATTTCTTGTTTTCCCTTTTGCGCTATTGTTGTTTTGTTTTATGCCTTTACAGGGGTAACTATTGTATATATCTTCCCCTCGCAGTAAGAGTTATTACAAGAGGTATATAATATGGAAATCAAGGAAACTCGTAAAGCTACTTGAGATTTATGCGCGTCGCCAGAAGTTAAGTTGAAATCAACGCAGTAAAAGGATGTTGACATGAAAATGGATGTACCTAGCATAGGTTAAGGGTGTAGGTAAAAGGATGGATCTATTCATGAAAATGGATGTGCCCTATAGCATAGGTAAGGGCGTAGGTAAAAAAAGAGTTATTTTCCATTTGTAAAGTGAATTTGCTACCGACATGAAATGGATGCGCACATGCGCAGTTAAGAAAATTCATGAAATGTAAAAGGATGTCGACATGCAAATCGCGCCCATGGCAACATGCAGTCGAGGTAAAAGCACAAAGTGTTGACATGGAATTTTCAAGTCCTAGTCCTAATGGTGGGAAATTGGGAAATGTCGACAAAGGATGGATGTGTCGAGGCATCTTCAGAGGCGTAACATTTCATAGCGCATGGCAAACCAGAAGGAAGGAGAAGAAAATCGCAAATTCCTAAGAGATTTTCAAATGGCCATAACTTTTCACAGATCGAAAAGCATAATTCACACTAAGGTCAAGTTTGGAATTTTCTTGAAAGCTTACAAGGTCCTATATCCAACTACAACTAGATATATTTAATTGGGTGAGAAAATTTCTTCAAAAAAAAATACAATCACCATTTTTGGTTTGCTAGGGTTCTCACCTACCGCCATAATGAGATGAATTAAATACAACCTTGAGGTGGTTGGGGTAGATTTAGAATTCCTCTCTCTCCCTCTCGGATCATTCTTCCTATAAATTGAAAGGAGGGGCTTATTTCTAAAAGGTTGGACATTCTTGTTTTGCCCCTCCTTCTTCTCTTTGTGATGCGAATAAAAAGAGGAATTTTTGAGTAAAAACCTCCCATCTAGGAAACATGATAATACAACTTTGCCTCTTGCATTTTCAATAGTGTATTGTATCAATTCTTTTCCAGAAAATAATGCATGTCTCTATGGATGAAATCTCAACCCTCTCTATGGATTCATTTGCATCCTCCTAATCTTTCATGAAATCTATGAAATTCTCTCATGATCTTGCATTACATTTTAATGGTTTGTGTTTATTGGCAAAACATAAAAAAGGCTTCATTCCTCGCCACATTACCTTTGATAGTTTGAGGTTTATTTGTTATGAATTTTCTTAAGTTTGGGTTTTCTCCTTGGAAGTTGAGTTATATTATGTTTTACAAACCCTCTCGTATTTTTATGTGCTGCACTAAGTGCTCGATGGGAAAGTTTCCGACCTTCATCCATCCAGAAGCTTTTCCAATTTCGCAAGGTCTCCCACACTTGGGAAAAAGCTTCCATGTTATGCAATTTCCTTTCTCAACCCCTCGATGTTACTCCTTCACTCGCTTTTTGTTGTTTTGTTTTGTCGCCATCAACAGAACCTTATTGCTATTTTTGGAGAATTTGTAAGTGTGCAGAGGACCACACATCACTTTAAGTGTGGGGTGGAGAAAGGTGAAGAAGCACGTGATCAAAGTACCAAGGAAGTTGTGTTGAAAAGCCTTGTTGAGTAGCTAGGTTGAAAGAGGTATATAAAGAGGAAGATAGAAGAATGGTTGGTGCCAGGGTAAAGCTACTTGTAGATCCCACATACTAAGGAGGAGAAAGCACATTTGAAAGCAACACGAGGTAGGCAAGAGCAAGGATCAAGATAGAAGAAGTGCCTTCGACGTGGGTTACGTGTGTGCAAGAGTCTCTTGTTAGGTTGGATTGGTTACGCCAAAAGGTTGGAGGAGTTTTTGCACAGGTTTGGTGCGTAAGGGAAGGCGTTGAAGATGGGATTTGTTTGAAAAAGCTACATTAAATGAACAAAGTATGGTGGTAGGTGAAGTAGCATTTAATGTTTAGAAAAGAGAAAACTATAAGTAAAGGGTCAGGCACTCTCATTTTTACCTTTGAAATAGAAGGGAGTTTGAGATATAAGCAAGTTCCATAAACTAGGGCTTTTAGATTCAATCGAGTGAAGGAAGATCTGTGAGATTGAAGCAACCAGTTTGAATTTGTGAACTAGAAGGGGTTACACGGGTGTGGAGAGAGTGAAGAAATGCTATCTTGTGAAGATTTTATCCCAGTTAGGTTTGAAAAACTAGGGCATGGGTTAGAAGAGTTGTATCACAAATCTGAGATCGAAGGATTGGAAGAAGTAAGATAGAATAACAAGGAGAGGGTAGGAGTGATAAAAATACCTCAACCATGGAACCCAAGAAAGGAAAGGGAAAAGCCAAGGCTAAACAACTAGAACCCGATGGTAGACACAAATGAAGAATGGTATGCAGAGATGCAATACCCAGATGGGGTGATGATGGGGAAGGAATGGGAATCCCACTTGAGAAGTGTACCTGTTAGTGACTATAATCACTACACAAACACAATAGAAAAGGAAATGGTGTTGGAATTAGTATGCCCCACCAACAAATGAACACCTGAGGGTTTGCCTATATACAATGATGATGTTAAGGTTAAAATGGAGAAGGTAGGCTGTTGCAACTCTATGAGTTGCCTTATTTTGGAAAGCCAAAGTTCCTATACAATGGTTGATGTCACGGGTGCACGAAGACTACTTCCACTTTACAGGGCACAAGATGTACGTGACTCCCCAACTGATTTCACAATTTACAGGCCTCATATGTGAGGGAGATAGCCTAGAAGATGACCTTGGTGACAAGGAAGCTATTCAAGAGACCATCACCGAGTATGCCTATAAGAAAGGGTCATGGTACTATGACATTTTAGACATCAAGGACCCCGTAATGAAAATGGCCACGCACATTTGGTGACTAAGATAAATGGCCAAGAAAGATGGACACAGGTCAACAAACCTTGGCTACATGTCTACAAAAATATTGTAGAGGGAACTATATATAACCTATCCACGCATACATTATAGAGGAAATTGTCAGTTGCATGAAGGAAGGGGACATGATCCTCTTCAGCAATGTCTTGCTCACCATTGTATTCATGGAGATTGGGGTGCCTAACACACTAAAAAAATTGTATGGGAGTACCCCACCAGGATCCTTACCCGCAAAGAGGTTTGAAAAATATGCCTATGATATAATGACAACACCCCACAAGGCGCGGCTGGAAAATGGTACACGCACCTGAGGAATGCATTCGGGGCAAAGTGGAGAATCCCTGAACAACTCCCAACAGCCACTGAGGGGAAGCTGAATTCATGGTCTACCAACACTACTACTTGGGTAGATTCAAGATGATAGATGAATCATGGAGCCCTTGGTGCAAGCTCCTTCACATTTACTACCCAATACTTCCAAGCGGGAGTGAATAGGTTTAAAGGAGTCAAATAAGCTAAGAATGGAACTAGGTAGACTAGACCAGAACACAGGGAGATGAGAAAGAATCTGAATTACCCTCACGGTAATCGTGTGTACGTGGAAAAGTATGTGTCACATGAGATTCAAATGATAAGGCCAATGACCCTCCCCATCGCTGGAGGATCGCACGTATGTGTACTTGCAGCATAAGGCCAAAGTTTGAGAAGGGTGCACATCTCGAGAATGAAGTCTCCATACCTGAAGATCCCTTGGGTAAGAAGGGGCCCATGTCAAGGAAGAGAGGGAGAGAGAGGAGAATCACCAATTATGCAGATTGCTCGATAGTGAGCATGCCATCCACGAGCACTCAAACCAAGCACTTACATGTGGAGAAAGAAGTCTCCGTAAAGGAGAAGATGCCGAGGGTAGAGGGCACCTACGTAACCCATCTCCAAGGAAGAATCACCTAGGAAGAAGATAAGGCTGAATCCCTTGATCAGAGCCACCTCTCAGGAAAAAGTAGAGGGTTGATGAAGAAGTTGACTCAAAGGCAACCGACAGCTTGGAGAAATACATGGGCGAAAGAGGGGATGAAAGTGAAGAAGATGGCAGCAAGGAAGAAGAGACAGAGAAAGACCAAGATCCACATGTGTTTAACATCTACGACTCAGAGAGAGGAGAGTGGAGATGAGAAGCAAGAGTTTGTATTCACACAACGCAAGGGCACATAGGATGAGGAAGACACCAAAGACATGGAGGATGAGGAGGTTTCTAGGGAAAAGGAGGGAGCCATAAGTTTTATAAAGGAGCAGATCACGAAGGTGGCAGAGAGAGAAGCACAAAGAATGCTCAAGGTCTTGGTAGACCAAGAGTTGGAGCGTAGTGCACATAGTGCTAAAGGAGGGGAAGGAGGAGAACATTGAAAAATAACATGACAGCCTAGGAGGCCCCACTCTAACAGTAAGCTTCCCCAAAGGCGTGTGCTCGGGTAGAAGAACTCTGATGTAGAACAGAGACAAGTAATGGGCTATGTTGATGACACAAGGAAGGTGTTACGCACATGATTCTAGAGCACCATACCCACGGAAAGGATCATAGCCATGGGGTATTTTGAGAAGGATGGCACATACCCCAAAACCAAGAAGATGCTCTCTTGGGCGTTCGAGTCCCATGTTGATGAGCCAAACTTCAAGTCTTCCAAGGAGCACTCATCACATTACTAGAGTCTAAGGGGTCAATCCCTTAGTGAATGCTCAAGAGCTCTCGAATGAGTAGGTCTGCAATGCACTAAACAAGGTTACGGTCGAGACCGAGGCTAGATTATTTGCACGTAATGAAAAGATTAGAATGTTGGAGGAAAAGTTAGGGAATAAGGAGGAAGAACTGGAGAAGGCCAAGAGCTTTGAGGCCAGGAACTGATCAACGCACAGTTAAGGCATGAGTTAAAGGAAGAAAAAGTAAAGGTGTAGGAAGTATACAAGAAAATGGAGTCTATCAAGGGCATCATCCTCCTAAAGCACCTAGACTTAGCGCCACCCACACAAAATTACTCATCCCTCCTGGAGTGTATGGAAGACCTAACGTGCATCCTCACTATGGAGAGATGACCCTTGGCCCTGGAGTTTGCTGAAGAAGTGGCCACACACTTGAAAGAGGAGGACCGATTAAAGGTGGTAGCACTCGTTGTAGAGTACAACCAAGTACTCACAGAGGTTAAGGTTGTTGCCTAGTCTGCAGAAGCCACATATGATACATGCATGACAGAGATAAGGTGGTGAGCTCCTTGGTCGCCATGCTTGAAGCAGAGCTAAAAGAGTTCCAAGAAAATAACAAGGGGAATAGGGTGGAGAGAGACAGGGTCCTGGCCAAGTAGAGAAGAAATCAGAGGTAATTGAAGCTTTAAGGAGCTCAATTAAGGCCCGGCTAAAGGAATTATACCCCCAGATCACTAGAAGGATGGATAAACTTGAGGACCTGGGCAAAGAGATGGAGTAGATTGTGGATGTTTTGGGCACCCAGGGAGTTGGCCTAAGTTTTGATGAAGTGAGCACCCTGGTGGGAGACCTCTACTAGAAGGCACAAGGTGAGGTTGGAGTATGGAATAAGCTAGAGGTAGACCTCCAAAAATATTTTCCTAGCTTGTTGAGTTGATGCTCCCCCATTCTTCATTATTTTTCCCGATTCTTTCATTCCTTATTCTTTTTGTAAAGTGTAAGATGATTCATTGGTTCCCTGGACAACATGCATCTTGGTCAAGTGAAATGTTTCCAAGGATGGAGAATAGGCGTAGTGTGGGGTGATGTTGGACCCCTGTAATCTTAACCAAGTATGAAGGCGCATGGGCACGCAGGGTCCCAGTTATGAAAAGGCGTGCAAGGAAAAAGCACATGAGAGAAAGGCTTAGGGAAGCACATAGCATGTGTGACACATGAAAGGAGGCTTGGGACTTAGTCAATTTGAGCACCTAGGGTAGAACATGTGAAAAGCATGATCAGTTGTGTGTGGATAAGATGCCATCCTGGTGATAGGCTGGCCTAGGAAAGAGCATGCCCTGATGGAATCTTCTAGAAGAACATCATGAGGTAAAGTGGAAATCTCAGCCTAAAGAAGCATGCTCGCATGGACCACATTCGACACTTGGCACCAGATTTGAGGACGCTAGAAGGTGAGTTGGTAGTGTAGGAGAATTATAAATACAAGTTCCTCCGAAGTAAAAAGGAAGAGAGGAAGTATGAGGTATAGTGGTTAGAGAGTGAGCGGAGCTCTGCAGAATTACTATGAGTGGATATTTGTATTCAGAAAGAATGCACTAAGCATGGAGTTATAATTTTTCTTTTTCTGTTAGCTTAGTTACATACGTCCAGTGATATGCATGACTGCGGTCTACTCTCTGTGACACTCTATAATGAATAAATGAATATAATGAGGTTACCTGATATAAATAGACATGGATATCAATGGTTTTAATGCACTTTTCTCTCATATGAGTTCTCTTTCCTTTCATGTTATGTATGAATGCTTATATAATTCTTTTTGTCATAATGCATGTTCTGGATTCTATTAAAGTACTCAATTTAAGGTGACTGCAAGGATCTAGAGGCCGTTCTGAGCCCTATGGTCCTTGTATGTTTCAACCTCCCTCATTAAAAATCTTACACTAATCATAGTTGATGCTTCCCACTAAACTCACATAAAAGAGAGACTCGGTACCCGCGCGTGCCTCGGTGAGCGCTCAGCTTTTGTTGGGTGATAGGCCAACACGCATGGGGTTCCTTCCTTTTGTGATGGGAGTAAAAATTATTACAATCTCTATTTTCCATTTTTGTAGGCACAATAAGCAAAGGATAGACCCATTGGCTTTGTAAGATAGGGTATATAAAACCTACTTATAACAACTTCTTCATCTTAGTTTTAATAATGTCTTTAAGTGTTGGTTTTATTCTTCTTTGGGGTTACCTTACTATTTTGACATTATTTGTATAGATAAAAGGGGTACATACATTAGTATGGATCCCTCTCATATCAGATATATTCCTAAGGATTTCAAAAGAGATCTTAGTACTATAAATAGTCTGGAATCATATTTTCTACCAACTTACTAGTAATGTTTAATGGTTTACCTGGTTGAAATTCAATTTGCTTAATTCTGGGTGGTTTGAAATTTATTAGGGGAAATAATCAAAAATGAATTTCATGGGTAGATAAGAGGGTGTAATTTATGCAACACTAATATGTTCTCACTAGCATTTTCTCCTTCAAGCACATGGTAGGGGAAGAGAAAGGATTCCTTAGTTCAATGTTTTATATCATCTTATTACTCGTGACATTTTTTCAACTCATTTACATGTCTCTGGTGTGATGAATTTTAAGAAACAAATTATTCCCTAATGTCGATTTCATTAGGACTAGAGAGTTATCTGGAAAAAGGTTTGGCATGTGGGTAAAAATAATTCTTCTTTAGATTGAATCCATTTGAAATGGTCATAACTCAAGACCTAAAATCTATAAGGGAAGAAGCCATGAAAATCCAAGGTTTACTTAAAAGTAATGGATAACCTTTCTTTTGAGTTCAAGGTTTCAATTTTAAGAAGTCTATAGGGTACTCCCAAGCTTCTATTATGACTGCAATGCCCTCTATAATTTATTTTGGTTTTATAATGGTCTAATCGATCATTTGTAATATTGTGGCAATTGGTTTCATATTAGGACAAGGTTTAGAGCATGCTATAAGAAATGACATTGATGGACAATCCTAAATATATAAGAACATTAGGTATATTGATATTTCCAATAGAAAAAAATAACCACATGGCTTCCTGGATCTCCATAATTGGAGGAACAAGCTTTTTAGTGGAATTTAATCTATCTTCCCATCTATTTGGATGGTCTTAAGCTATTGTTTTCTTCTTTCGGGGTTTTTAAGTATAATTATATAGTAGCACTGCACATCGATCGGAAGAAATATGATTTCTTGTATTAGAGGAATTCCATTACCAAGACATTTGATTTATTGTATGAGCTCATATCCAAAATCATATTATGGTGTTGCTTCACTTCTTTTCTTATAATCTCTTTAGAAATGGTATAGCCGGTGAATTATAATTTTTAGTAGGATGTTCATCATACAAAGGTGTTTTTATGATTTGATTCTTCCAAAAAAATCCTTAGATATTCCTTAATGATTGGTGAATAAGGGTGTGGAAAAGTCTTTCTTGAATGGAGCTAAACATTATCATAACTAATGAAATTTATAGTAGAAATTTTTTCTAATTCCAAATATACATATAAGGGTTCCTTATCTCACATTTTTAGGATTGGCCATAGGTTGATTAGGAAATTTTGGTTAGTTCACCTACTCTAATTAAAATTGTTGGGTGTGATTGTATGGTACAATCATCAAGGGCTTCTTATTGGTTTTGCATATTTTGGTCATAATTCATTGGGGAAACCATTTTTGTTGATATTACCGAGGTATCCAATGTTGTTGATATTGACTTGACCATGGTGGATTATTCCATTCTTGAGGATTGTATTAAATCCAAGTTTATGAGATAGCCATGTTGTGTTCCATTGATTTGTAGGACATTAGTTTCTAGGAGTAAAAGAATTAAAATATTAGTTTGAAGGAAAGTTGAAACCTTGTCTTTAACCTACATAGTTAAGTTCTTCCTCTTAATGGGTGTTTTTATTCACATGGTATGTAATTAATGGGAGTAAGTTACTTTAACTAGTGGAGTTGTTTAGATAATAAATTCCACAAATATCTACCATATCTAGAGGATAATCCTTGAGTACTTGTTTATCTCTACATCCGGGAAGTATACTTGATAGAGGCTCAAAACCCTTAGATTTTTCATTTTTACTATCCAAAGAAGTGTTTAAGTGTACTAAGATATCTTTTTGAGATTATAAAACTCTCCACTGATTAAATATACCAGAGTATTCACAAATATCTCTAGTATAAAAATGAATGTACATGTATTTGTAGAAAACAAAATAAATAACAAGTATGAAAGTGTAAATAATAAATCAATATGCAACAAAGCCAAGATTTGTCTAATACATTTTTGAATAGCTCATAAATGAAGATGTACATATATGAGAGTGAATGTGTAACTCCTCCATGATTAGTGGACAAAGATCCCAATCTGAGTTGTAACTTCCACATTTGGCATAGTCACACAAGGAATAACTCCCACCTAGCTAACAATGATGGAAACATATAACTCATGTGACTAACTCTGAGTGTAGCTCCTATGAATAAGTACACCTAAGCAATCGAAATCCTAAAGTGTGGTAATAATTCACATAAATAGAAAAAATAACATCCTATACTAGCACCCCCTTTAAGCATAACTTAGGTGGACGAGAAAAGAAAGCGAGTCCCGGAAAGAAGGCCTAGTGAGGTACCCATGTATAATACAACTCTCACAAAGTTTAGTAAAAGGAGAAAACCTAGTTGAAAAAGACTCCCCCAAAAGAAAAAAATAATATAAGGTAAGACTTGAAATCCCTACTTGAAGCTACAAATACCTAAAGCTACCATGTATCTTAAAAAATAACCTACTCTAGAGTGACTATGGATCAAAACTAGATATAGTGAACAGTAGATCACCATGGAAGAGTGAATAAAACTACTAGCTATCTAATGGATCTCCAACCAAAGTGTGGTTCCTATCCAATGAAATATGCTCCTAATGCAAGGTATAAGTTTTAAATTCTCCATGAAGGGATGATGTATTCAAAGAAGAAGTGAAGAAGAAATGTGGAAGGCCCTATAATTGAGTAGAATACTTCTCAATGTTTGATGCATCTTGAATCAAGGTGCTTACTCCTGAACATTCTATGGTGGACTAGAAGTAGGTGGATCAAGAAATAACTCCTTTAAATCTAGAAGTTGATGAGGAGATGGTGGAGGTGGGTCCCCATCACTATTGTAGTCATATATGCTAGAAGATAAGTCCTCATCATTAGAAATATTCTCAATCTTATAAGTGTCATCAAGTACAAGTGAATTTGGTGAAGAATTTAAAGGAGGGAAAAAGTGAGAGAAGGAATATAACCAAGTCTAGTGATGTATTACACCCACTAAAATGATAATATCATTACACAACTCTTTGACATATAAAAATTTGGTTTGAACTTAAATTACATGCATTGACCAAGGTGATTAATCTGATAGACTGATAGGAGTTTAGTTGATAGTGAGGGAATACTTAGAACATTATTAAATGTTCCTCCACTCACTTCAACACACCCTCTCCTAAAACCTATGTAGAAGTTTCATCACCCAATTGTATTTAAATTACATGTCATGTGACTCTAAGTAATTGAATTCTATGTGTGAAGAGGCCATAGGATGTGATGTAATGGAATCAATAACCCATGTAGGATTCGGTGGTACAAGTACAACTAGGGCTCTCATCTTTTTATCCTTTTCTAATTTGTTCTCTTATATTTTTCCATTTTCATTTTCTTTATAGGATTCATTGATTAATGAAGATGGTTTAATAGATTCAAGGGTGCCTATCTTATTGTTATTGAGAAGAATAATGAGGTGGTCAACCTACTTTTCAAAAACAAATATCATCATGTTTTCTTGTGCAATACCCACATTTGATCCTCTCTTTCTTGGACTTAACACTAGAAGAGGATGCTACATAATTTGACTTTGAGGTGGGTTGATCTTTCTTACTCTCATGATCCTTTTTGATTTGTTTCTTCTCTTTTGAATCCTTTTGTATGTCATACCACACAAGTAGAGAATGTGGTTTAATATAATTTAGTGCACCCATTTGAATTAGTTTATCTTGTTCTTGAGTTAATTTAGTAACAAACTCATCAAAGGAGGGCATGATACATTGTGCTCCAAGTTCTCTTTTGGTTGCATGGAAGGTAGAGACAAAAATATAATATTCAATATTAGTTTGACGAGGAAAAAAGGAACAAATTATTAGTCTTTTTGTCAATTCTACATTCTTTCAGTTGCATTATCACATATTTGAACTTGGGAATAAATCCTGAAGTGTGTCAAAAATACTAGGGCTAAGACCAATCAACTCATTTTCTAGTTTGTTCCCTCTCATTTCATCTTGTTTCCCAAAGAGTTGTTCTAAGGTGTCCCATACTTCCTTGGGTGTTTTGGAAATAATTAGTATATCTAGTGAAATATACAAGGAAAATAATCCATAGGATTCATCACACTTGTCAAACCATTTCTCTTTCTCTTAATCTTCTATTGATTCAGTTTGCAAACCCATAGTTATCCTATAGATATTCTTGCTTCAAAAATCAAGTGACATTGAAGTCTTCCATTTGTTATAGTTGAAGGAAGTTAGTAAAACAAAAATAAAGATCCATTTCATATTTGAGTGTGTTTGCAAAAGAAAAGAATTAATACGAAGGAGTCACAACATTTCCCCCTAAATTAGTACTTTTAGACCCACCCAATTTTGGCACTTTAAAATTGAGATCAATTTATAAAATAAACTATTCCAATGGAACAAACATGAAAAATAGGCACTTTAAAAAATGGGCACTCAAATCTAAGTTTCATATCAAAAGTTAAAATCCTTTCTTTTTCCTCTATTAAAGTCTATTAAATTTTGCACTAAAAATAAATTCCTGTAGATTTCCTTGGAGGAAGCTAAAATATTATTTCAACAAAAATGAAGAAGGGTTGAGCATTAAGCCCCCACTAGTATGAATCCTTGGGTTTTAAACCCCATGAGATCAATTGCTAGGGCATTTGATGTCACAAAACCTGCAAAATAACATAACACTCCCCATAATGTTTTAAAAAAACTGAAAAACCTAGAAAAGGTTTCTCAAATAGAAAACACTTGGTTTGAATGTCGAGGCATGGCCAATAACCTTGGATAAAAATTTAAAAACCTTGAAATCGATTGCCTCGAGAATATGGCCAAGTTTACAATCGATCTTAGGGTTTTACCATCTTCTAGCTCCAATGATGTAACCCGATTTGCATGAAAAATGGCCCGAGTCAAAAAATTTACACATACCTTTGTTAATTTCTCAAATGAAGAATTCAAAACTAAAACTAAACTTAAAATAGACACATGTTTTCTCCAGCCATCTCTAATACCATATCAGATTATTTGTAAATATCTCTACTAGAAAAATGAATACACATGTATTAGCAGAAAACAAAACAAATAACAAGAAAGAAAGTGAAAAAATAACTAAATATCTAGCAAAGACAAGATTTATCCAATACAATATTGGAATATCTCACAAATGAATATGTACATATAGGAGATTGAATTTGTAACTCCTCCATGATTAGTGGAAAAATATCCCAAAATAGAATTGTAACTCCCACACTTGGCATAGTCAAACAAAGAGTAACTCCCACTTAGCTAACAATGATGGCCAAGTGTAACTCATGTGACTAACTCCAAGTGTAACTCTTATGACTAAGTACACCTAAATAAGATAAATCTTAAAGTGTAAGAATAATCCATATAAATAAATAAATGGAATAAGTAATATCCTACACTAATAGGGTCACTTCATGACTTGTTTTCTTTTATTTATTCCTTTGAAGTCCAAGTTGTCCTTGAAAAATTCTACAAAGATTAGAAACATTTCCAATTCCTAGTTTTCTTACATCACCTCTCCGATTATATTCAAAGCATTTATGTATTCATCATCCATCCCTCTAAGATATATTATTTTTGTTAGATTTTGGTCCAGTCAATTACTAAATCATTTATGGACAAAGAGATATCTATTAAGATAATCCTCAAGGCTCTCATCTTACTTTTGTATCATCATGGAGAGTTCTTCTTTTCTATATTGACATTTATAATACTCTTGCTATTTATCTAGGAAATTTTTTCCATTTTACCCCAAGTATGAATAGAGTTATGGGCCAAACCCATAAACTATTGCATGAAAGAGTGTTTAAGGGTTGAAGGTAATAGTCTTAGCTTTTGGTTATCAATAGTGTGATCATAAGTTTAGAAAAGGACCTTAAACTCAAATATAAAATGATCAGGGTCTTCTAAAGCTATTCCCCTAAAGGTAGGAAATTTTGATGGGGATATATTCTTCATGGAGCATGTTATTCATCATTTATCATAATGGGATAGGTGAATGTTATTCCCTATGGAGGGGCTACATTTTCTACTCCTTCCATTTTTTCTTATGGTTCATCCTCAATTGTTGAACCTATGGTATGATTTTGATACTAGGGGATTCTAATTTATGAATCATCCTTTCAAATATCTAACCCTACGCATGAACTAAAATAATTATTTTTAAAATCCTAGATTTAACTAAAGAAGTGTTAAAGGAAATATTAGGTCAATGTTTCCTCTAAATAAAGACATTGTAAGAGTTTTCCATTTCCACATACTTCAAGAAGCTCATAAGGTATACATATTGTCATTTGAAGGTGCTTGAATCATTAGAGGAAGTAAGGAATCAACATTCTTACATGGAAACTTACAAGAATAATTCTCACAACATCCTAGCTCAATAAATACCTATTGATACCTATCCCTAAAAATAACACCAAAAAGTGGGGAGGATCATTGTACCCTCCACTTTAGTTAATTACGTATATCAAACTAGGGAGACATCAAAGGCTATATGCTTTAGGTAACATCACGAAACATGTTTCCAATAACATTACTAATCTAAGATAAAATAGAAAACATTCAAATGCTATAAAAATATGGGAAAACAACAATGCATGAAGAAAATAATAAACCATTAAACTAAAAACATAACCAAAATAAATAAACCTTTAGCTGAGATATCTATCTTAACAATTCTATAATTCATTCAAATGTAGAGAACATGAAACAAAAGTAGTAAAAATCTATAAATATCCTCCTCTATGGGTGATAGTGGCCATTTATCTCTCACTCGTAGATTTGGCTCGAAATTAATTAGAAATGATCAACACCGATATCCAACAAATGTAATTATATTAACTAACTTGATGTTTTTCACATGAGATATGAAAATGAGAGATCATTTTTTCCAATTTCTAATGAATTATGTATAATATACTTGGATTTTGAATATTTCAACCTCTCATGAATCAAAATATACCTTATTCATTCATGACGACTTATTTGAATACAATGCCTTGTAGAAGCTGGACAAAGATCCAACTTGTCAATTGACAAATGGATGATAATACAACTATCCTATTACTAAGAAACTATGAACTTTTCAATATTGAGTTTGCATTAGGACTCTTGTCACAAAAGGTGGGAGAGTGTCCTTTTTTCCTTATTACCGATTTCCATGTTCACATCATTGGAATGCCAAGTATTGCATCAAAGAACTCTTATTTAGGGTCTCCATGGACTACAAAATCCTTCTCATCCTTTTACTTTATTACATAGATTTGACAACCAAGAACATTTATAGTCAGGTTCATAGCTTTCGAGTTGGATTCCTAATCTTATAGGTATTAGCCTTACACTTTTCTTGGTTTTCCTACACTTTTCTCAAGAGTCCTACACTTTTCTTGACATATATATACTTTTATCATATTTTTCATATGCAGAGTAAATCGATGAATTCCAAATATCATTTACATAGTAAAAATTGAGGCCTTTAATCAACTTGTTTCTAGCTACCATACATGTTACCTTATTTTCACATGAAAATACATTTATTTCACAAGAACAATTAGGAGTTAGGTAATGACAAACAAGTCAGAATTCCTTCAAGGTAAATTCATCATACATGCATCATACTTAATCTCTTTAATAGAAAAAATAATTTCATTAATGATTAAGTATGTTCCAAACTGACTCAAAAATGGGGAATTAAGCTCCCAAAAAGATGATATTATTTAAATCTCATCACTATTGAGGTAAACCCACCCTTGCCTACATCATGTATGGATTCTTCTACTGAACCTAGTTCTCATTATAAAGGGTTTGATTTATTAGAGAAATTGAATAACACACTGCTAAGATCTCTCTTCTTGATTTATTACAAAAGGTGCCTATTTATAAGGATATATTATATAAGACATTATTATCGTTACCTTATCTCCCACCATTCATCCTACCACTTTTCCATCTATTATGGTAATTGTCAAATCTATGGATGGATAAGGACATAACATTTAGTTGTTGATATCCCACCATGATTTGGTGATTAACCCTATACACCCCTTCTTATTACCATACAAATTCAAGGTTTCCTCATTAAGTTGTGTTGATAAATAATGTCTCTAGTTTCAATATGTTTCCTAGTTATTTGATTAAAAATATGGGAGTTTCTATGCACACAATTGACAAGACTATTACTACCGGGGTTTTGATAATATCACACGATCTACATTAGGCACCATTACTATTGATCTCTTCATTATCCCTAAGATGTTGTTCACTACATTTCACATCATGGACATGGATTTACATTATAATCTTCTTTTGGGTCATCCTTGAATATATTTTATGCAATTTTTCCCATGTAATTTTCATCAATGTATCAATTTCATAGATGGCGTATGTGAGTATATTGTGGATGTTGACATATATCCCATAAAATATTGAAAATTTGACACATCTACTTCTCAAGTACCCATTATTACTCATCCTCAATAACCTATACCTACAAATAAACTACCCACATATATCATAGGAGAATCCTATTATGACTCCAATACTATCATTTTTACACCACCACTACTTGAGCATACTATGGATTTAGATCATATTGCTTACTCTGCTACTAATGATCCATCTCATACTCCTAAAGTTTTGGCTAATTCAATACTACATGAAAATGTTAAAGATTAATCTTCAGATAATGATGTTGATACTATTACACTTACTGATGATAGCTTGTGGAAATTTATCTTCAACCCAATTGATGAATATGAATATATGTTTCATTCCCTTTTTGTTTGTACTAGTCTTAGACATTATTGACTTAAATATACTACATCTAACACCAATACTCCAATAAGTCATGAAACATCCTTTATAGTTACCTCTAACCCATTAAAGCATGTTATTAATACATTATATCCTCTTCTAAATATTCATTCCAACCCATATTGACACCTCATAGGAGTTACTATCTATCTTGTTCGATCTTGAGTTACTTACTTTACTTTCTCTATAACATTGACTTCCTAAAAAGTTATCTTAGCAATCGGTTAAACCTTTTTGTGATTATCAATCCATATTAGGACATAATACTAATCATTGTTAGGTTCTCATTTCTAACATTATTATGCTAAAATATGATGAGATTATAACCATATATCTAGAAGACTCACCATTATTGAAAATTTAACATTCACTTGACCTAGCTAACTATCATAAATGACCATGTCTTGATCCTTCCACCGAATACATATTGTTCATGGACAATAGTGAACACTTGATATGATTAATATCGATACTAACATAAATATCATTCCTCTTGTGGGTTTTTATCCTTTAGATATTTTTGAATTTGACCGTGACACTTTGAAAATATCCTCAATAAAGGATATGTTCTTAGGTCATTCCATTTCCCGTACATAGCTATTTTCAAAAGTAATTTAAAACATGAAAATATATGTAAATATTATTGTTATCCAAAATGAGCCCCTGCTTATTTTGGCTAACTTGCCTTCATTCTTTCCTTATGCTTCAAATTCAATTTTCACACATTTAAAGCACTCAAAAGATTCTAGAAATGGCTTCATTAGATAGGATTTTTCTTCCCCTTTCCAGAAAGGTAAAGAAGTCCTCCTAAATCGTATTTTTGAGTTATGGCTCGGCGGAGTTTGGAGGGGAATTTTTCCCTAGGCGGGCTGCGGAGCTTGGGAGAGTTTTGTGCTAAAGAGGCTCGGGCCGCGGAGTGGAGGAAGAATTTTTGCCAAGGAATTTAGCGAGTTGGCGGAGGCATGGAGAGAAATTCAACACTTAGCACTTTTTGGGCTAAAAGCACAAAAGTCATTTGCGCTCCCACGAGCCCGCAAAGGAAATGAAATGATGCCACGTGTCCAAGTCAGCAGTGGGAATCAGGGTGTCTAGAGGATTTTTGGTTTTTTTCCAAAACCATAAAGGCACAAAGATGAAAAGTTGAACCGCATCTCTGCACGTAATCAAAAGGTGCCATGTGTACACATCGAAGTGGAGGTCGTGGCTGGACTTATGGAAAAATTTCCCGGGCGGGAAAATTGGGCGAAATTTTCTCCCGAGGACACATATCAACTAGAGGGCACCACATGTCATTAGAGGAGTAGGGCATGGATATTTTCTAGAAAATTTTCCCAATTTGAAAAAAGAGGAAAAAAGTTCAAATTTCGCCCGCGAACCCGATTTTTGCCCTAATTTCACCATTTTTTCCCTAAATCTTCAGAGGGGCATATCTTTCACACCAAAGCTCATATTTTCATGATTTTGGTATCAATGGAAATCTGTTGAAATTATCCACATGATGGACCCTTCAATTTTAAATTTTGATGGAGTTTTATGGGAGAAAAATTAGAAAATGTCTCTGACATAGGAAAAAATGTAGAACCGACCCCCAACCACCAAAATTGATGAAGTATGGCATCCGTTTCTTCTCCAGCATGGCCAAATGCATCGAAAAATGGATTTGTGAGGGTTCCCTTGCTGTTTTAATGAATCTTATTGGTGGTTGGAGATGTCAAATCAATTTTCCCATGTTTTCTCATTTCTTTCATTTTGTTTGAGCAATAAAAGCCAGTTTTGGCTCATTTGTAAAAAGTTGTTCATCCTTCTTCTCTACCTCTCCCTTCTTTTCTTCCCCAGGGTCGAAAATGGAGTTTGAACCTCCTCCCCTACTCTGTAATGGCATTTTTTCCTCTTACCCATGAAATGATGTTTCTGTGCAAACTTCTAGAGCAATAAAAACATGTTTTGTGATGCATTTGTCCATCCTTGCTCGTTTTTGGTTGTTTTCTTCTTGCCTCTCTTCATTGCAAGTATTTGTGCATGTTTAGATGTTCATTGTAGGTTTTAGATTTGTGTTCATGGAGTTTTGGAACTTTTTGAAATCCATATTTGGTCTTTGATGCACTTTTCCATCCTTTCCATTGCTCACCTCTTCTTGATCGATGGCGGTTTTGATAGATAATCAACACTTTCCTTCTCTGTGTATCACCATTTTAGTGTAGGCTTTGTTTTTCTTCTTTTCTTTCTCTCCTTGTCTCCTTGGAAGTTATATTAGGTTAGATTATCTTGCTTGCCTTTGGAATAGCTTGTGGCAGGTAGTTTAGGAAGAGGAACCAGCCTTCTCTGGAGAACTTTCCCCATTTGCAAAGGTCCCACACTTTGGGAATGCTCAATGTTGTGAAATCACACCAAATGACATTGCCTTAATAAATTAGATTTGAAGGTCATTTTGGGGGTGCTGTGAATTTGCACTAACAATTACACAATTAGGATATATTAATGGTTTGATGGCATTATTCATTTTTTTCACTTTGGTATATTCTACTCTTTACACACATGCATTCATAAGGCATATTAAACTTGATGTAGGACATACATAAGTTGATACACAATGATATGTTTCATCTTGGTTCATTACACTACATAGTTTGATACACAATGATAGGTGATGGATTGGTTCCTTAAAATATAATTTGGAGGTATCTCTCATACTATACAGTTATTTTGTTTCATTATAGTTACTTTACACCATATTTATCATGCTTGATTATATACATAGTATTTATTGCCATCTTTTGAGATAGTAGGACTAAAACATGTGTCTTGTGTAGTAATAAAATATCTTTCTGTCTTTATTTTTACTATTACTAGTATTTATACTTGCTTCATATATTATTTTCAATACTTAAGTAGATTGCTTCCTTGATTGATTATTTCATTATTTGAATCCTTGTTTATAGATGACTATTGTCTTGTTTGATTACAATTTTATGATTTTTTTCTTCATAGGACCTTAGTGCCTTGATTGTATTGCAACATCATGGGTGCCCCATGTTTGTGGTTGTATGCCCACATATAACTATTTTTCTATATACTACTACTTGTCTCTATATAATCTTCTGTTTCTACAACTATGATATTATTTATCTGGTTTATGACATTATTGAATGCTACTTTGATGATTTGATACTATTAGTATCATTGTTTATAAAATTTGTGATTTATACTCCGACGTGTCTATGATAGTATTACCCTAAATTATGATATAATTAACACTTATTTATTTTATGTTTACCAACATACATGTGTATTCTTACTTGTTGTATGTTTCATATTAGTTTCTTTGTGCATCATGGTTTCCACCATGCATAACCCCTTTTACAGTGTACAAGTCCCTAATGGTTTCCACCATTCCACTCTTCTATGTGATCCAACATAGTGTATGGTGGGCCAAGAATGTGTCTCAATAAATTACACTCATAAATCATTTGTTCTACAAGGGTATCGAGGAATCGAGTAAGAAACACACATGAATTTACATCACAATGGATAGATTTAAAGGGGGATAAAATGAGCATTAGGGTCACTTATCTAAAGGGAAGTAATCCTTGTTGGCCATTGTGTCTAGTTGTTTTCATTGATGGAAAAGGGTTCCTATGAGTCTCCTTGAGGTGTCAACCAAGGTCAAAAATGAAGGTTGATTAGTAGTGTCATGATTTGATCAAGTTACTATGGTGTATAAGCATGGTCTTGAGTATGGTACAAGAATATATGGCCATGGGATGAGTTTCAAAGGTTTTCATGAGGTCATACATGGTCCTATAGGTGTATTACAAGTGTCCAAGTATCTACAATAAGTCATCATGGTCAGTTCATGGGTTGTATGCTTTGAGTCAAGTCATTTTAGGATTATTCCTAGACTTAGTGCATGCGATTTAGTATGGTAGATTAATATTTGGAGTATGAAAATACTATATAATCATAGGAAATGTTTTTGGCATTTCACATGATGTGTGGAAGGAGTTTCAGGTCATTTATTAGAGGTTTTATGATGTTTCATGGTCCTTGGGAAGTAAGAAGGTGAAGAAAAGCCAAGTAAGCATATCTAAGTCACTGTGGATGGAGAGTTTCAAGAATTTTTGAGCATGGAGATGAGTTTTTAGATAGAGGATGTTTTCATGGTGCTTCATGACAAATTGTAGGTCAATAAAAACCAAGTTTTGAAGAAGGCAAATCCAACTCGAATTGGAAACTTCAGATGCTCACCTACTCTCACACACTTTTCATGAGTGGAATATGATTTTACATTGAGATGATATTGTTTAGCAAAATTAATGAGGTATTTTATTTTTCAGAATTTTATGAACAATCATTAATAAGCTAAAGTGGTTTAAACCCTAGTTAAACCCTCATATCATAACAACTTGGGATATTTGCATGGTATGGTCTCTAAATTTTCTTGGAGAGATAAATTGATACATCTAGGTTGTGGATAATTCCTCATAGCTCATTTTGGCAATGGTTTGGTGTTCCAGTTGTTTTGCGAAGAGAGAGAAAATCCCTTAGTTTGTGGAGATTTACAGTTTCATGGCTAAGATGAAGGTTCCAAGATTAAAACCAAACTGTTCCAAAATCCTTGGGATATGTTCTACATATCCATGAAAATTTTCAGATAGGTTTCTAGAGAAAATGAAAGATACAGTGTCATAAAATTCATCCTACCAATTGTTTCCTTAAGGGATAAAATGTTAGTCTTTTAGTTTGAGTTGTGTTTGATAATTTTTCTTAATGGAGCTAAAAAAAAATTCATAGATATCATGTAGTCACATAATATGATGTGATGAAGTGGTTTGATGTTGAAACCATAGTGACCTAGTTAGCCCTATTTTGTTTCTCAAGAAGGTGGCTGAAACATGTGTGTTGGATAAAATTTCTCCATGTGACATATGCTTCTTAGTGCTTTAGCATGTTGGTACAAGTGTCCTTGAATTATTATAGGTGGTGGTTGAGATTGGAAAATTGATTTAGAGGTATTTGGGCATGTTTCTCTCAAGGCTGGTTCTTGATTCTTGTTTGGTAGTTTGGAGTAATAGAGTTTGGATTGGTTGGAGGCTTTCCACCGTGAGTTTAAGATAAAGTGAATTTTCTAGAAATAGGATTCATACAAGTTTCCAGTTATATATTAATTGAGACATGATGATGATTTTATCTATGTGAACTCATTCATTTTTTGGGATTGAATTCTAGGTGCTTAAAGACTTAGTTGTTCTTGAATGCTTCTTGGTGTGTTTCATGGTGGAGTTGGATGTTTTGAAGATTCATGAGATTTTTAATGATTCTTTGAGGTTTTTATCATATTTCATGATGATTATGGATCCATGAAAAATATTCCTTGTGCCTTTTAATATCATTTTAGATTTACTAGAGCTTGGAGAGTACATTTTGAGCTTGTTTGGAAATCCTTGTGTTTGTTCATGATGTCTTGACCCCTGCCAACCTAGTTGGGTATTTTGGTGATGTTTATATGATGTTATTATTATATGTTTCAGTTGGGATGACTTACCTACTTGGTCATGGCCAACCTATGTTTTTTTGGAGTTGAGTTGGGTATATAAGCTAGTGTGTTTAGTCATTTGTGACTAGTTGTGGAAAGGAGGAAAAGTGTTACCTAGAGGGGATTGAAGAATATTTTTGAGGGTCCATGGACATACCTAGAATAGGTTTGAATACCTAATAAATTTTTAATATCATATGTGTAAGGAAATTAATATATATTGAGCCCATGAAGAAGAGATTGAGCGAGTTAGGAGAGTGCTTATTTTCATGAGGGTTTGAAGAGTTGTGAGCTGAACTTGGATCACTATTAGTTGTGTGAGCATCATATTATCAGTGGTCATCCATTTCTAGGTGGTTGAGTTGGTGCTTGATCACCTTAGGGGGTTATATCCTCCTTGTGAGGTTGGTTCCTCACTAAACTAGGGGTTAGTGCTCCTTGTAGGTTTGGTGCCTTACAAAACTAGGGTTTGGTGCTCCTTATGAAGTTGGTGCTTCACTAAATTCTTGTCTTTAGTAATAGGTAAAGGTTTAATGGATTTTGTTCCCCTTGAGGGTTTCCCACTTACATATGGTGTTTCTATGTTGTGTATCTTGTTTCATGCTCTTATGATTGAATGTTGCACATCTTAATAAGATCACATGGTTATGTATGTTGAATGGACAACTTATATGATAAATGTATGGTTTGGTAAATGAAGTAAAAATTGTTGTATGACTGATTCACCCCCTTGTAGTCACTATTCTTCTAACAATTGGTATCATTTCTAGGTCATTATGAAGCAATTTTAATAGCTTGAAGAAGATCATATAAGCACAATGGACAAGTCAACTGATCTTTGGAGGAGAAAGTATGAGATTATTGAGTCCTTGGTTTTTGGAATGCAAGAAAAAGTAAGTGATATGGAAGTAGAGCATGATCAAATCATCAAAGAGTTGAAGTCTCAAGTTGAAAGTATGTCAAAGGCCCTAAAGGACAAAGAATAAGCTTGCCTCATGTATGAAGATAAATTGAAATATTTGGAATATGATTTAGAAGGTGATTCCAGAATATTAAAGATGTATGAGAGGTTGTAGAAGAGATCTAAATCTCTTGGTGAGATCTTGGAAAGTAAAATGGCAGCTAATAACAAGTCAGGCTTAAGTTTCAAAGGAAATCAAGTAGATGATGATGAAAACTCTAAATCAAGTTCTCAAGCAGTCAAGAAGGAGACAAACAAGACTGATTCAAGAAGATCTAACCCTATTATAAAACCTAATGCAACTAGGTATGGTGCTTCTTTTAATGGTTATTTCTATGTTTTTCATGATTTTGGTCATAGAGCTAGAGATTGCAAAAGAAGGTATTCTAGGAATGGTGAAAGCTTATTCAAAGGTGAATGTTACTCATGTTGTGAGTATGGTCATAAGGCTAAGGATTGTGGCTGGAATCTAAGTATATATGAGTCAAGAGGAAAGAAGAATGTTGTTTGTTACAACTTTCATAGATCAGGTCATATAAGAAGATTTTATTTGGTCGAAGACCCCATGCAAAGTAAGAGGTTTGATCCACCTAAAAGAGGAAAGAGTGGGGTTTTCAAAAGGTCTACCAAAGAAGAAACAAGTATAGTTGTGATAGCCAAAGAATCTAATCATGATCTTCAAGTCAAGGAAACTGGATCAAATATAGTCTTGAAGCCTAAACCAATGAATTTTTTCAAAGAATGGTTATGCTCCATTAAAGAGACAACCATTGAAAAAAGGGATGATAAGAAGGTAGACAATATAATCGGGAAAAAATAAAATCAAGGAGGTATGGTTGCTATGAATGAAGGACCAAGAGATGATGAGAGTCATATATAATTGATCTAAATTGAGTCACATGTGCTTAGGAAGTTGAGAGGGTTGGATATGCCTTGGGATACATAAAAATTGTAAGGTACGTATTGTAACTTTCCATGAGATTTGAGTCTAGTCACGATAGAGGTTATCTCAAAATTCCATCAAGGTATTAAGATGTGTTATTTGACATGTTTTTTATTTTCTTATTTGTTTATACAAGAAATCTATTGTCTAAGAAAAGGTTTGTCATAGTATTAAAGAGTGTTTTCTTAGTCAAAAATTATCTTATTTGTGTTTTAGAAGTATGTATAATGTGTGTGTCATTCATCAATTTTTTGGTGTCACATTGTTTTAGTCCTCTTGGTAAAAGTATCTTAAAGTTTTAATGTCATATATCTATCAGAGTCTTGTCAAATTGAGAAGATTCTTGCATTTCTCTGTTTCATCTTTAAATGGTCTGTGTCCTGATTTATTGATTCAATGTCAAGGATGTTTGAGGTTGTATTGTGAGTCTTCAAAATTTTGCAAAGCTATGGAAAGGAATATCAAGGTCATAAGTATGTTAAGTTTGTTCTATGTAAATTCCATTAAGTCTCACAATGTCTCACAAAGATCTGTTTTGAGGTTTTTGGTATTATCAATCCTACAAGTATGTTGAAAAATAATATAAGTTTCATAAAGGTGTTCTAAAATATTTGATCATCCAAGAAGAATCAAATTCAGTTTGAGAATGTTGATTGTATGTCCGTGTTGAGGACCAAGAATAATATTTCTAAGTTTGGCAAGTTGTTAATAAAGTCATCAAGAAGGCCTTAAAATTTTGGTTGATCGATCATTAATAGGAACTATCAAGAAGAACATGAAGTGCATCTTAAGAGTTCTCTAAGCTAAAAATATGTTTCAAGTGAATATGGGATCAAGAAAGTATGAGAGTGTCATAAAAATTCAGATTCTGAAATCTTTCTCCAAAAGGTATGTTGATTCATTGTGATCAAAGGTTTGCAAGAAAGTGTGACAAGGTCTAAAAACTGAGTGTATTTATTTAAGGAAAGTAGTGTGAGTGTGCATCCAAGAACTTCATGATCCAAATGACAGTTCCTTGAAGGATATTGAAGGTTCAAAATATTGGTATAGGGTTATGCAAGCACATCAAGAGTTGAAGAGTAGAGTACCAAATATTTAAAAGAGATATGTTATAGGGTACTTCCTTTGTGACCATTTCTTAACCTTTGAGTCAGTACATGTGGTGCATCAAGTGATTTCTTACATCATGATAAGATATGAAGATATATTTAAGGCTAAAGATATGTGAAATATGTGAAATATTTGAGGAATGTGCAAACTTAGGGGAGTTTGGTTAAGGTTTGCAAGGTGAAAAATAGGGCCAAGTATGTCTTATGGTAGAGTTTTTGATTAGTTGAAGTGTGTGAAGATAACATCAAGACATTGAGAAGTTCTACAATATTCCAAGACGATGATCTAAATTTACTCCAAGGAGGTAAAGGCATGATTATGTCTTGCACAATGTATATCATCTTTGAAGAAATATTATATGATCGTGGGTAAAGGTATATTTTATTCCTATACTCACGATCTTACTTATTAGAGATTGCACTTGTATAATTATTGTATGAGGAGTCGGGATCTTAGAATATTGTTTCAAGATTTTTTTCAGATGACTTTGAGGGTTACACTATGTGGAAATATGCATGTTTAAAACAAGAACATATAATAAGGTGGTTTAGCATTATAAATGTGAAAACATGTTTTTGTATCAGTCCTTTGAAGAGATATGATGATCATAAAGAAAATTTAAAATCATTTTGAATCAATGAATCCAAGATAAGTAAGCATTGTCAATCCGTAAGAAGTGGTGATGAGGACTATAAGCTGTGAACAATAAGAAAATCATTGTCTAAGGATAATGGGAAGTTTTGGTCTGTGAACATGATAAATAGTGAATCCAAAGGGATGAGGAGCATCTACAGAAGTGTGTCCATATTTTTCATATCCATAGAAGGCTTGACACCATGCAAAAACCTTTAAAATGTTAAAGACAAAGTGATAATTCTAAGTCTATCATGACTTTATGCTTGAAATTTGTTATTGTGAGACATTCATTAGAAGGTAAGGTATGTATATATTTTTGAAGGTATTATATACATAAATGAGTGTGATTTTTCATGATTGAGGTCCTAAAGGTCTAAGTTAAGGCTATCATACTCCAAGAAAATACAATGAATGGTAGATGATTACTTTCATTACAAATGTCTCGAGAACATTATATGCATCAAAATGTGTATCATTAGTATGATACAAGGTATAATTGAAAATGATATAGTTATGTCTTCACCGAGTCTCACTCTTTGATTCCCGCATCTTGTGCAAACATGCATCATGAAGTCTATATGAAGGATTGTAAACAATGTCGAACAACGAAGGATGTTCTTAGGTGATAAATAGTGATTAAAGATAGCATAATATGGCTACAAAAGGTTGATATGTACAGTTATAATGAGCTACATGTCCATGATAGATTCTTGAAGTAGGGGGCTTATTTTGATCTGCGGTCAATGTATCTTAGGTGTCAAGAAGGTATTGTAAAGGAAAAAATGATGAATGCTAATAAGTATGGGTATAGGGGAACATGTCATATGATATGAAAGATAAAATTTGATGAAAAAGGGAAAAAAGACACCGAAAGTCATTTTAGGACTATGACATTTTGCATAATCCATCTCCATGGATTTTGGTCAAGGTATGTGTTTGAATTTTTACATTATCTCATAGAGGAAAATGTTATGATCACAAGGGGGTCATAAGTTGATAATTCATGAGCTTAGTATGCTTCTATGGCATGATCAAGTTAGTAATTTTTGACTAAAAGTGTGCTTTAGGGACATTGGTCCTAAAGGTGGATATGATAGAGATTAAAGGAAGAGTGGTATATTTGGCATGGTATAGACATATAGGATGATGTATAGGAAAGATGGAGACAAATTATGGTGGATTTATTCTTGGGGAGTTATGTGCATGGTTATTTTGGGTCCATAAATCTCATATAACAACCGTTGAGGTCAAAGAAGAGAAAGTATAGACCAAGGGGGAGTCAAGTCAAGCAAGTAAGTAGTTTTGTGCATTGTTGTCATTGTGAGTTGTAATTTTCCATTTCTATTTTTCATTATAGCCTTTTTCATATATGTCAAATGGTGAGATTAACATCACAAACATGGAAAAGAGGTCTTGTAGGTGTTTTAGTCTTGTTGGTTTCCATAAATGTTTTTAAAGGTGGTTTCCATCAATGAAAAAGGGGGAGATTGTTGGCCATTGTGTCTAGTTTTTGTCATTGATTTCAAAATCCATTGATGGAAAAGGGTGTGTATGAGTCTCCATGAGGTGTCAACCATGGTCAAACATGAATGTTGATTGGTAATGTCGGGATTTGGTCAAGATACTATGGTGTCTAAACATGGTCTTGAGTATGGTACAAAATACATGGTCATGGGATGAGTTCTAAAGGTTTTCATGAGGTCATACATGGTCCTAGAGGTGTGTTATAGGTGTCTATATTTCTGCAATGAGTCATCATGGTTAGTTCATGGGTTGTATGGCTTGAGTCAGGTCATTATAGGCCTATTCCTAGACCTAGAGTATGTGGTTTGGTATGGTAGATTGATATTTGGAGTAGTACAGTCTTATCTAAGCATGGTAAATTTTTTGTGGCATTGCACATGATGTGTGGAAGGATTTTTAGGTAATTTATTAGAAGTTTGATAATGTTTCATGGTCCTTGGGAAGCAAGAAGGTAAAGACAAGCCAAGTAAGCACATGTAAGCCACTATAGATGGAAAGTTTCATGAACATGTGACCATAGAGGTGAGTTTGGTTAGATAGAGGATGTTGTCACGGTGCTTCATGATGAATTTTAGGTCAATATGAAGAGAATTGTGAAATTTGTGAAGTGTTTGGTAAAACCAAGTTTTAAAGAAGGAAAATCCAACTCGAATTGGGAACTTCAGATGCTCACATAATCTCACACACTTTGCATGGGACCCAAAGGTTTTGGGGGATTATTTTAAATTAATATAATAGTGTTTATTAAAAATAATGAGGCAATTTGATTATCAGAATTTTATGAAAAAGTTTTATCAAGATAAAGTGGATTTAAAACCCTAGTTAAACCCTCATAAAGAAAGTGACTTGGAATATTTACATGGTATGGTCTCTAAATTGTCTTAGAAATATAAAGTGATGCACCAAGGTTGTAGAGGATTCCTCAAAGGTAATTTTGGTTGTGGTTTGATGTTCCAGTTTTTTGGGAAGAGAGAGAAAATCAATTATTTTGTGGAGATTTATAGTGTCATGGGTTGTATGGCTTGAGTCAGGTCATTCTAGGCCTATTCCTAGACCTAGAGCATGTGGTTTGGTATGGTAGATTAATATTTGGAGTAGTAAAGTCCTATCTAAGCATGGTAAATTTGTTGTGGCATTGTATATGATGTCCTGGAAATATTTTTAGGTAATTTATCGAAGTTTGATAATGTTTCATGGTCCTTGGGAAGCAAGAAGGTGAAGACAAGCCAAGTAAGCACATGTAAGCCACTATAGATGGAAAGTTTCATGAACATGTGACCATAGAGGTGAGTTTGGTTAGATAGATGATGTTGTCATAGTGCTTCATGATGAATTTTAGGTCAGTATGAAGATAATTGTGAAAGTTGCGAAGTGTTTGGTAAAACCAAGTTTTAAAGAAGGAAAATCCAACTCGAATTGGGAACTTCAGATGCTCACATACTCTCACACACTTTGCATGGGACCCAATTTTTTTGGGGGATTATTTTAAATTAATATAATAGTTTTTATTAAAAATAATGAGGCAATTTGATCGTCAAAATTTTATGAAAACGTTTTAACAAGATAAAGTGGATTTAAAACCCTAGTTAAACCCTCATAGCAAAGCGACTTGGAATATTTAGATGGTATGTTCTATAAATTGTCTTGGAAAGATAAAGTGATGCACCAAGGTTATAGAGGATTCCTCAAAGGTAATTTTGGTTGTGGTTTGATGTTCCAGATTGTTTTGGGAAGAGAGATAAAATTAATTATTTTATGGAGATTTATAGTTTTAGGGTTGAGATGGAGGTTTAAGGATGAAAACCAAAATATTACATAATCCTTGGGAGATGTGGCACACATATATGAAAAGTTTAAAATAGTTTTATAACATAAAATGGAATATAAATGTACTCAAATTGAACCTATTAAGCTATTAGAAATGACAAAGGAGAGACAATAATTACTTGTCGAATGTAGCTTGAGGTGAATGATGGTGGTGATTGCAGAAGGTGGTGGTTCGGTGACTATGGAAACAAGGTGGCACGATGCTTCCCTTGTGTACTTTGGAACTCTGGAGGAATCTATGGGTGAACCAAATGACGTTTGAATATTGTGATGGGATTTGGAAGGTCGCAAGATCACTGGAATGCTTTCGTGTTCGAATGCAATAAGTGTAAGTCCAAAAAGTCAGATTCAAAACTTGAACAAAGAGTTATAAAATATTATTCAACCTAACCAATGGTAGTTAGGTGACTAGTGTTGACCGAGGGATAACCAAAGTGTCGATTAAGGTGAATAAGTCCAAGTTTCCAAAAATAGCCTGATCTTTGCTATTTTTGGTGTGATTTGAATCTTCATTCGGGTCCTAAGTGGAGAATGGCACTTAGATAAGTAGGAGTGTTGTTGGAGAAGAAATAGGGAATTAATGTTAGGGATAGACTAAGTCCCAGTTAGTTGGGATAAGTAGGGACTTAGTCTTAGTTAATTACTAGGCTAGGAATAGGTCTTAGGTGAGGTGTAAATCAACTTAATTAAAGTAATTAAATTAATTGATAATGTGAGGATGAATATTAATTTAATTAAAGGTGATTAAATTAATATGAATGTGGGGAAGAGGGCCTTGGCTAGATATATGTGTTGCATTGATTATTTGAAGGGGACTAAGGGAGTTTGACCCAAATTTGGTGTCTACATTTGCCCCTTTTTTTCGTGTAGTTTGTATTGATAAGTGACGCTGACAAAAATAGGAGGTAGGTGTTCCAGGTATGAGTGAAAGTTAGGTTGCCCCAAGTATGGGTGGAGGTGATCCCCTCAAATGAGGAGCAGATGATGAAGGGATAAACCAAGTCAAATTGGACGTTTGATAAAGTGAGTAGTAATGAAATATTAGGGATAGGTGGGGTGTAGGTAATGATGATATCGGTGTGGGTACTAGGTAGCAACATTCAAACATACGCGCATGTATAAAATGCAACAAGGTACTAAGCTGAAGAGTGCATGAATGCTACATCGTCAAAGGTCGATAAGTTTATCCAAATGAGGTTGATGTGGTCCAGGTATCCAAGGTATAGGATACGGTCCTGAAACAAAACTAGGTGAGGTGCAAGAACAGGTAGTAGGTATGTCCCAGAGCACCAAAAGGTTTGGTCGAGATAAATATCATGAAATTTAGGCAAGGTAAGGTCAGTAGGAAAAACAACACAAGTAGCATCATCGCAAGGTATAATCGAGTAAGTGAATTTGAGTGTCCAAGGGGTGGGTTTTGGGTGAGGTCAAGAGGTAAGGCCATAGGTAAGGCTATGGGTAAGGCCACAAGATAGGAAATTTTTTTCCCCAAATGAAACAAAGGTCACGTATTAGGTAATAAGGTGATAGGGTGAGCCACAAGGGCTTGGGTAAGGGTGGGGTAGCAATAAAAACTGTAGTAGGAAATCAAACAGATTAAATATGGCACAAAGGGTTTAAGTTGGGTGACCGTCACCGTAAAAGGTAAATTGGTACTAGTCAAATTAAACTGACATCGGTCTATTAGGATTTTATAACTACGATCATGGGAGAGTGAGTATATTATATATTTTTACATGAGGCATTTGATCCTATGGTTTCCATCTTTGGAGAGGTGGTGGGTGACTGACCGAGCTTAGTTCCAACATCATTTTTGGGCTGATGTACATTGTACATCCTCGGGAGACCAAGTTAGCGGTGTTGATGATGGTGGTGGTGCGATGCTATGTACTCCTAGATTAGGAGGGCAATAGGTTTCCCGAGTAGTGATGGGGGTATTACAGGATATGTGTAGTGCCCCCACATAAAATAAAAACAAAGTTAAAAAAAATGAAATAAGCTAAGATTGAAGCACGCGAGTCTAGGATGTTGGTCTCATGACGGTGGAGTGGCAACTTTTTCAACCCATTCCTACATAACATGAAGAGAAACACATCCTAGATGGATTTTTAGACATGTCACGTCCCTTGCGGGTAATCCAAGCATGTTATTTTAAACTTGAAGCATAACCACGATGGAACCCAAGTTATCATATGAAGTTATCGATAATTGGTTAGTTACAGTGAATTTAGAACATTATGGGAACTGTGAAAATGGATCCCCAACTATAGTCATCCTTCAAACAGTACCATGATGGGTTAAATCATTCTTGTGCCGAGTGAAAACTTTAACATAATTTCTCCTCGTTTTATTATCAAAAATTGATGATTTTAATCTATATCTTATTTTGAAGTAGGTTCTTTTTTCCCGAGAGAAAAAGGGAAATTCTGACCTTCCTCTATTTTGTTTGCTAAATATTGAAGGAGAAGAAAAATATTGAGGTTTTAGAGGCGTTGTATTCGGGTGTAACATCTTGCCATTTTGATTTTACTTCTGATAAGATGTGTTACGTGCAATGTAACCTTTGCAACTACCTTCAAAGAAATGGTCTCATGGAATGTTTTGATCGTTGGGTATGCACCAAAAATGGGTTTTGTGAAACGACTTTAGAATTTTCAAGGTAATGCAAATGGCGAATAAATGGCCAATCTGTATATGTTCCCAAACTTCTCCCAAGCCAATCCAAAATGGGAGTTTAGAGAAAGGTATAGGTTCCTAGAGGGTAGGAGAAGATCCAAACTCCATAACTATTTCCGAAGCTTATCTCCTGTGTTAAGAATGGAAGGACAACAATACACTTTAGTTTTTGGAAGGAAGTAAAGTGTAAAGGTAGGTAGTCAACCTTTGTTTTGATTTATTTTTGCTATGGCTATGAAGTAGTGTGAGTTTCATTATATATGCCCTGAAATGCATGCATTGTCTGTTGAGGGATAGGATATTTATTCAAGTATTTGGTGTTAAGGATATTAGAGTAGAAAAAAGGAGACAAAAAAAAGAAATGGAAAAGGAAATAAATCACATTGTGCTTGATCGAAAGAATGATGGCCTAAGTAGAAAAAGTTGAGATATCAGTCCTAAAACATTGATAAATCCACTTTTCACAAGCATGTCATCTTCTGCCTTAGAAAACAAAGACCATTGAGTAACTGATAAGCTAGCACCACAACTTGTTTTCCCATTGAAAGGAAGAAGCATAGCTCAAAGAACACATTATCAAACATTTTTAAGCGTCATCCTTTTGATCTACTCTATAAGATCAATCTCAAAGAGACATGTGAATTTCTTTAGTCTCTTCCCATGTTGCAAGAGAAGAATGGTGAAAGCATGAATATGTAATTGGGCACTCCATGTAGCGGATACATTTATGATTATCTCAACTTTCATAGATGCATGAAATTGGTGGATGTGGATTGGATATACTTCATTTGTGTTGACTATTGGAAATTTAGAGAAATGTCTTCTAAAAAATGCCATTGGGACCCTTATGTAAATCTTGTGATCAGTTCGGTAATGACTCAAGGAAGGTCAGTCACATGGGGAAGAAAATTTAAAGTTTTCATGGAGTGGTCAATCGAAAGGATGAGAGAATCATAATACCAACTCATCTAATTATAGCGATGAAGTATGAGTAAGCCACAAACTATTATTGGAATTCTGAAGTTGATGTAGTCTTGTCAAATGCGGGAATCACAAGTTTCGTAAAAAAGGTATGGTTTTCCCCTTTTCTCTTGTACTAAATCTTTCTTCATCATTTATAGCTTTTTAAAATTAAATGTTGAATGATATGGAATGTAATCCCAAAAATTGACAAAATATTACCTTGACGCGAACTCTTAAAAATTAAAAAAAGATCTCAAAAGTCATGCGCATGGAGCGCCACACCCAAACGTATCATAAAACCAAAACTCTTTGCATGACCCCTGTGACATGGAACACCTTAGGGAACCTTAACTGATTTGTTTGAAATTATTTAATGCTCTTTCAATTCATATTCCTAAACCCTCTTAGCTTATCATTCACTTATGGTGACATGGTCATTTTAATAAAACATGATTGGTTTTGGCTTACGGTTGTCACTTAGCTTGAGTGAAACTGAAAACCACTACCTTCTACCTCTAGACTACCAAAAATAGGATCGTAACCCACCTTTAGTTTAATGAAAACACCTTTGGAAACTAATTTTGCAAGTGGATTTTGGGGCCCAATAGTCATTTATGCAACAAGAGTTCTTTGACGTAATTACGATAATTGGCCCCGAAGTTTCCCTTATAACTTGTGATCTTCTCGTCATAATCAACTTCCGTCAAACACAATGAATTTTCTATATATGGGGTAATAAGTAGGAATCATAAAATTTTGTGATGGAACCTGAAACGAGTGTGTTCGAGACCCAGTTGTAAGCACTTTTTTTGTTCTGGACAGTTTTCTCAACCTTAGCTAGAATCTCCTTTTTTAGTCTCATTTGACTTCTAGCCACATGTGTGACCCTCTAATACTTTGTTATAATGTTATGTATAATTTTATTGAATATTTTATCTTGTATAATTAAATTTTGAAATGTATAGTGATTTTCTCTCTCTACCCTCTTCTCTCTCTAGAAATGACTTTGATACTTGAATGATTTGAAAATGTAAATGAAATGGGAAATGTGAATTGGTTATAAATGAAATGATAATGGACATGAAATGAAAATGGTTATGACATTGTGAATGGAAAATAAAATGTCTCTTAACTTTCTCTCTCATCCTTACTCTCTCTCTCTCTCTAGTACCAAAATATTAAGTGCAACTGAATGTGAAATCATGAATGCATGAGAAACAAACTCTCTCGCTCTCTCTCTCTAATTGAAAATGTTAAAAATTATGAATGTGTGGATTTATGTTTGAGTGTAGGGGATTTCCATACTCAGTCCTATGACTGACGCAACATTGGTTGTAGGTACTCGAATAAGAGGAATTTTATGGATGTGATATGTTGTAATTAATGAGTTTTCATTGAAAATTTGTATTCATCTTACAATACATGTATTACCATATCATAATGATATGTATTGTTGTTCAAGAATTGTTCTTGGTATATTTTAAAAGGGAATACCAATGTGGCTATATTTTATAGTGTCAAATTGGATGTGAAGTTGTACTCAATGTTGTACCTATGTTATAAATATATTAAACTAATATTTTGTTATGTTAATTATTGGTATATTTCCTTAACACCCACAATGCTAGGTAGAATCTCCTCTCATCAAAACTAACGAAAATAAAAGAACGAGTTATAATGCCTATTGTACTTCCTCCTCCCATTTGAGTCTTTTCCAGGGTATAAAACATTGATCATGTTAATAAAATACTCTGATCTCATTAATCATCTTCATGCTTCACACCTAAGACGTCTTATTAAGGACCATTTCCTTGATATTTTATGATGTGGTGCATATATGTTGTGAAACATATCATATTGGGATGAGTTAGGTGATCATGTCTAGGTGTTATAGGTCTGACCATATCATCAATAAGTTAACCCCATTGTGTGTAATTTCCCTCGGTACCCTAGTGGGTGGCCAAATCCTTACAAGATAGTTGGTGGTTCTATGTACGATTGATCTCTTATGAGATATAAATTATGTGAGTGGATACTACGTGTCAAATTACTTGCGTATTTACCCAACAATTGAAATAGGTCCTTCGAGAGGCTTTTGTAATTCATAAGATTATTTGGGATATCTCTCTTGTAATATACACTTAATACTTACATGTGTAAGAGCAATGAAATGAGTTTTCTTGTGTGAGGTCATACTCCTAAGTGTTATAGGAATTACATTTGTTTTAAAATGATGTTAATACAAGACCAAAGTAACTGTGTAAATGTAGTTAGTAAAAGGGTAAATAAGATTAAACTAAGAAATGACCGCTACGAAAAATGGTACGCCATTGAACAATGTCAAAACCAAAAAAATATCAGATGTGATCATAAAATGAATGTAATAAACTAGAGCTCCATGACTAATACAACAACCTAATAAATAAATAAAAAATTATGATGCATGATCACATGCTTTGTTTGCATAAATGTGGATTAAACAACAATGCTAATGAAATAATAAAATGTAGCCTTGAGAATGGGATAACTTCAGTTGTAGCCAAGGTCTTGTGTGTTAAGGAAATTGCACTCTAGTTGGACTTGTAAAATTTAGTAAAACCCTTGGTGTAGATAGGAATATATTAAACCTAGGATCACTCAGGAAGTAGAATTTATGGTCAAAACATGTAATTAAATGTTTCTATTAAGAGTAAATCCTTAAGATGATGAAACAAAAGTAGTTTGAAATGTAAAATCTGTCACTTAAATTCAAAGAAAATCTCTATAATGGGAAAAAGGTGTAATGTACACTTCCATGCACAATATGATTGTAAAAATATGAATTCCTAATTGGAGCAATGAATTGTGAATCAAGAATGATACAACTTAATTAGTTAACCTTCATAGTTGGTTGTAATAACTTGAAGATGAAAAGAGTGTAATTTTAGTATTAAACAATGCTATGAAATGAACTCGAGATAGGTTTTCTATTGATCTAGTGTAATGAAATTACTTGTATAATTTAGATTATGAGCAATAATAGAACACCAAATAACATAATATTTTAGAATAATGATCTCAATATGCAATTATAATAGCTTCACCACTTTGAGGGGGAAACCTCCAAACCATATAATAAGACTCAAATGCTCAAATGATAATGAACTACTACCTACAATCCCCTATATATACTATTCATATGCTATGGCCATCACCAAGGCCAACCTATTAAGCATGAGAAAGTATAAATGATATAATAAAATGATATGGTAAGCCACAAGTCGGCTACTCATATCCTAATACAAATAATAGGTTAAGGGTGTAGCATGCCCTTCCCCTTCAAACCAACATTGTCCTCAATGTTGAATAATCATGGATGTTGCTACAGAAAACTTTCATCCTCATAGGTTGTATCGATATGCTCGATTCTTCCACGTGATCAAATATTCCTTAATGTCTCTAGTTCTCACCTCTTAGTACATGTTTTGCAGAATCTTCTTTGGCTCCAAAATGATTCATCCTTCCTCATCAAGTTCTCGTAAATATGTCCTGGCTTAAAATTTGTCCAATAACCTTCTTCGAGACATGAAACATGGAATATTGGGTGTATGTGTGAAGATGGAGGCAACTCTAGTTTATAAGCAACATTACCAATTTTTGTAGAACACGATAAGGGTCATAATGTTTAGGAGCAAGTTTTTGTCCTTTTTCTATTTCTTTAGAGACATCTGTTTATAAAGTCAAGACATACAAAAACGCAGTCACCAATTTCAAAATTTCTTTCACTACGGTGTTGATTTGCTTGTTGTTTCATCCTGTTTTGAGATAATGCTAAATTCTCCTTTAAACTAGCCAAAACCTATTGTTGATGTTGAATGTGTTCCTCAACATCTTTGACCTTAGTTTGCACCGTCAAGGAGGAAATGATAGAAGGTGGATGGTAACCATATAATGCTAAAAATGGGGTCATTTGAGAAGAGGTATGAAAAGATGTGTTATACCAGCATTTTTCAAGTGGTAGCAATTTAATCCACCTTTCTGCTTATCGATATACAAAACAATGTAGATACCCCTCTAAGCATTTGTTGACCACTTCCATTTTCTAATTAGTTTGAGGATTATAAGATGAATTGTGAGCTAGATGATTACCCAAACATGAAAATAATTCCGTCCAAAAATTACTTGTGAAAATAGGATCACGATCACTTACAATTATCTTTGGGGTTCCATGTAGCCTTTGAACTCGTCTCCAAAAAAATAGGCGTGGCAGTCTTGAATGTAAATGGATGTGATAGGGCACAAAAATGGGCATATTTTGTGAGCCTATCCATAGTCACGAAAATAACATTCTCACCCTATGAACAAGGAAATCCGGTGATGAAATCCATGAAGACCTCCTCCCCTCTCTGGCTAGGAATTGGTAAGGGTTGCAACAGGCTTGGTGTCTTAATTGTTTCCCCTTTGTTTTGTTGGCACACTAAACACTCGATAAAAAAATTTATACATCCCCTTTGAGTTTTATTGGTGCAAAATCATAGCACCCCCAAATGAGTTATGGATATGCTTTTCTAAGGTAGTTTCATTTGGTGTGATTGCACAACATTGAGCTTTCCCAAAGTGTGGGACCTTTGCAAAATGGGGAAAGCTCTCTAGATAAGGTTGGTTCCTCTTATTAAACTACTTGCCACAAACTATACCAGTGCATGCAAGCTAATCCTAAACCTAATATAACTTCCAAGGAGATAAGGAGAGAAAGAAAACAAGGAAAAACAGAGCCTACACTAAAATAATGATACACCAGAGAAGGAAAATGTTGATCATCTATCAAAACTGCCATGGAACAAGAAGAGGTGAGCAATGGAAAGGATGGACAAGTGCATCATAGACCAAAGATGAATTTCACACAGAAAATGTTCCAAAACTCCATGAACACAGCTCTAAAACCTACAATGAACATCCAAACATGCACAAATACCTGTAATGAAGAGAGGCAAGAAGAAAAAAACAAAAAAATGAGCAAGGATGGAAAAATGCATCACAAAACACATTTTTTATTGCTCCAAAAGTTTGCACAGAACATCATTTCATGGGTAAGAGGAAAAATTCCATTACAGAGCAGGGGAGGAGGTTCAAACTCCATTTTCAACCCTGGGGAAGAAAAGAAGGGAGAGGAAAAAAAGAAGGATGAACAACTTTTTACAAATGAGCCAAAATTGGCTTTTATTGCTTGAACAAAATGAAAGAAATGAGAAAACACAAGAAAATTGATTTGACATCTCCAACCACCGAAAAGATTCATTAAAATATCAAGGGAACCCTCACAAATCCATTTTTTGATGCATTCGGCCATGCTGGAGAAGAAACGGACGCCACACTTCATCAATTTTGGTGGTTGGGGTTAGTTCGCATTTTTCCCATGCCGAGACATTTTCCAATTTTCTCTCTCGACAAAACTCCATCAAAATTTGAAATTTAAGTGTCCATCATGTGGATAATTTCAACAACTTTCCATTAATATGAAAATCATAAAAATCTGAAATTTGGGGTGAAAGATATGCCCTTCAAGATTTAGGGCAAAATGGCAAAATTAGGGCAAAAATAAGGTTCGCGGGCCAAAATTTAAACTTTTTCCCTCTTTTTTCAAATTGGGAAATTTTCCCAAAAATTCTCTACACCCCACTCCTCTAATGACATGCGGCACCTTCTAGTTAGCTACGGGTTCAAAACAACATTTTGCCCCTTTCCGTAAAATTGGGAAATTTTCCCAAAATTTTCCGCCACTCCGCTATTGATGTGGACACGTGGCACCTTCTGATTGGTCATGGAGATGCAGTCCAAATTTTCACCTTTACACTTTTATGGTTTTGGAAAAAAACCAAAAATCCTTCCAACCCCTTGACTCTCACTGCTAACTTGGACATGTGGCATCATTTCATTTCATTTGCGGGCTCCCAGAGAGCAAATGACTTTTTCACTTTTAGCCGAAAAAGTTCTAAGTGTCGAATTTCTCTCCAAGCCCCCACCAACTCACCAAATTCCTTGGAAAAATTTCCTTCTCCACTCCGCCGGCCTGAGCCTCTTTGGCACAAAACTCTCCCAAGCTCCACGGGCCCACCTAGGAAAATTTCCCCTCCAAACTCTGCCGAGCCATAACTCAAAAAATACAAGGAGTTAGGAGGACTTCTTTACCTTTCTGGAAAGGGGAAGAAAAATCCTATCTAATGAAGCCATTTCTAGAATATTTTGAGTTCTTGAAATGTGTGAAAATTGAATTTGAAGCACAAGGAAGGAAATAATGAAGGCAAGTTAGCCAAAATAAGCAGGGGCTCATTTTGGATAACAATTTTGGTGACTCAGAGGGGTCATCTACCTGCTAGATGAATGATCAGTAGCCTTTAAAGCATCCATTGGGCATGGATTCAAGATTGATAACCAATTCTGATCTTAACTATGAAAATATGACCTCTCGAGCCACTTGGAAACCGTCTTTGAAAACATAAAGCTGTTTGTGACCAAATGCCAAGACAATGCACTGTGCAAGAGCAAAACCAGCACCACAAAAATATGTACAAACTAAAAATCATACATGATTCAAATGGAAAATTTAGAGTGTGCAAAAGCACTTCTTCTACTAAAAACAAACCTACCTACACTACTCTAACCCGAGAGCAAAGGGAGCTCAAACAAAACCCGCAATTGGTAGGGAGAAATAGCTTCCTTCCTCAAAAATGGAAGCCATGTAAATGATATGGAGCTGATCATGGCTGTTAGGATGAGTGGAAAATCAACAAGAAGCTTGTCTTCTACCCAAATTAGCAAGGTGTCAACTAAAGACAAATCAAATACCTTTTTAGTTGCTCTGCATTTGGATTGTAGAGGTATTTCAGCTGATCCTTGCACTTTGAAAAGCTCATACTCATGCTCGAAGTAAGCATGAGCATTGAAAACTCCTCCTTTGGCTCTAATGAAGCCAAATGCCTTATTAGTCAAGGTCTGATCCGTTTGATATGCCCATAGCTTTGAAATTTAACTCCAAAAATGGAATCTTCTTGTGGAATTTCTTGGATGGATGGCGTGGAAGAAGTGGTGGAACTCTTCTGCTATTTTCCTTCCTCTTCCAATGAAGAACATGGAAGATTAATATCTTCCAACCTTGATTCCAAAGAGATACTATAAAATGTAGGCTGCTGAAAATGAATGCTCTCCTTCATGGTAGTAGGTTCTTATGTTTGGAAGATTGATGATGAAGGATAAAACAATCTGATTTCAAATGGTTCCTCTCCATCAAAACAGTCCTCCAAATCTGATAGATAAACTATCTCATTATTTTCTTGCTGCAAATGTTCAACCTCTTCCATGGTGTTCTCTTGATCTGTAACTTGCTCACCATGGTTTCCTTCACTCTCAAACATGAAGCTTGAAAGATCAAACTCTTCTTCAACATCAAATCTTGAAGGGGATGAAGTAGAAGGAAGAACTGAAGGTTCTTCTATAGCCTGTTTTGAGTTCAAAGCCCTTGGACCTACATTTTTCTCCTCCACAGCTGGAATGTTCTCCTCTTCTTTTAGATTTGGAGTGGCTTCTCTTTCCTCGCTTCTTGAAGAAAATATTGCTCTTGAATGACCTCTTCCTCTAACATGAAGTTTCTCAAATCAAACTCTCTAGTCTGTTGTTCTAGAGGACAAGTTGGGGCTGAAAGATCTCTTTTAGAGCTTTCTTCTTCCATGGCTGATTGTGCAACTTGAATTAGATCAGAATTTCCTTCAAGTAGAGTGCCAACATGGACACTACATTCTAAGCAAATTGATTGCTGATCTACTTCTTCTTTTTGCTCTTCTTCTGCTGCAACAAAATCAGTCCTAACCACCATTGACTCTTCAACTTTGACCTCCTCCATTGGTTTGACCATCAAGGGGATCTTTATAAACCCAAATTTGGCAGCCCAACTCTTCAAATTGTCTGTCATTTTTTTTGCTGGCTCCTCTTTTTGTTTTCCTTGGTTGGCATTCTGATTTTTACCTTCCCAACATGGATTTTTATCTTCCTCGGTGGGTTGTAACTCAATTGATTTTGTAATTTTTTTGGTGGTGGAGGAGGTATAAACTCTTGTTTCTTTGGAGGGGATGATTGTTTAGAAGGGAAAAAGACAGAAGAATTGAGATGGGTCGGAAGACTAGGGAATGGAGAAATGGATTCAACACTTGGGGCGAATTCAATGGGAAGCTTGGAAATTGAAACCCAAATTGAGATGATGTTGCTTAAGGAATGGAAAGAGAAAAACCAGATGATGGTGTAGAACTTACCCATTGACAAGGTTGCTCGTAACCAAATTCATAGACCCTTATCTCTACTATCCATTGTGCATGTTGGGGCAGCATCTCCACCATGAAGTCCAGCTTTTCTTGAGGGTTGTAGTGTCTTGGAAAAGGGCCAACCCATGGACAAGGTGCCCTGTAACCAATTCTGAAAGCCTCCATTTGAGTTGTTGCTCTTGATTGCACCATGCCAATCTCCATTTTTTGGATCTTCTCCAACAGATCTACATTTTCTTCTTGACTTCCCTCATAATATGCATACCCTTGTGCTTGACATGCTTCATAGCCAAACTAACTTTGGCATTTCTCAGATGGGTATGCATATTGGTTTTGAATTTGATCAAAATGCTGATTTGGAGGATTTGAAAAACATGTTGGAGGTGGGAAACATTGTTGTTGTTGTAAATGCAAATTCCATGAGGGAAATGAAGTCATGATTGCACAACTTCATGGAATGAAAAAGAGTGAAAGGGATGGAAAGAAGAATGAATGAAAAAGGAATGGAAATGAATGAAAAGGAAGGTATGCAACTTTAGAGATGGGTTGCTTATCGATGGAGTTTCTAGATGTGTTTGTAAGTGTCTCCAAAGGCTGAAATCTTCACAGAACACACTAACCTACAAAAGATGAATTGGAAGACCTCTAAGGTCCCACCAGTGCGTGCCAAAAATTTTAGTGCAAAATCACAGCACCCCCAAATGAGTTATGGATCTTCTTTTCTATGGCAATGTCATTTGGTGTGATTGCATAACATTGAGCTTTCCCAAAGTGTGGGACCTTTGCAAAGTGTGGGAAAGCTCTCCAGAGAAGGTTGGTTCCTCTTTCTAAAATACCTACCACAAGTTATTCCAATGAAGGAAAGGTAATCCTAAACCTAATCTAACTTCCAAGGAGATAGGGAGAGAAATAAAACAAGGAAAAACAAAGCCTACACTAAAACAAAGTGATACACCGAGAAGGAAAATGTTGATCATTTATCAAAACTGACATGAAATAAGAAGAGGTGAGCAATGGAAAGGATGGAAAAGTGCATCATAGACCAAAGATGAATTTCACAAGGAAAATGTTCCAAAACCTACAATGAACATCCAAACATTGAAAAATACCATGTAATGAAGAGAGGCAAGAAGAAAACAACTGAAAAAATGAGCAAGGATGGACAAATGCATCACAAAACATGTTTATTACTGCTCCAAAAGTTTACATAGAACATCATTTCACAGGTAAGAGGAAAAAATTTCATTATAGAGCAGGGGAGGAGGTTCAAACTTGATTTTTAACCCTAGGGAAGAAAAGAAGGGAGAGGCAGAGAAGAAGGATGAACAACCTTTTACAAATGAGCCAAAACTAGCTTTTATCACTCAAACAAAATGAAAGAAATGAGAAAATACGAGTAAATTGATTTGACATCTCCAACCACCAACAAGATGCATTAAAATAGTAAGGGAACCCTCAAAAATCCATTTTTCAATGCATTCGGCCATGTTGGAGAAGAAACGGATGCCATACTTCATCAATTTTGGTGGTTGGGGGTCGGTTCTGCATTTTCTCACGTGCCAGAGACATTTTCCCATTTTTCTCCTACAAAAATCCATCAAAATTTGAAATTGAAGTCTCCATCATGTGGAGAATTTCAACATATTTCCATTGATACCAAAATTGTGAAAATCTGAGCTTTGGTGCGAAAGATATGCCCTTATGAAGATTTAGGGAAAAAATAGGGTTCGCGGGCCGAATTTGAACTTTTTCCCTCTTTTTTCAAATTGGGAAATTTTCCCAAAAATTATTCATGCCCCACTCCTCCGATGACATGTGGCACCCTCTAGTTAGTTGTGGGTTCAAAACAACATTTTTCCCCTTTTCACAAAATTGGGAAATTTTCTCAAAATTCTCTCATGCGCCCCGCCACTCCGTTGTTGACGTGGACACGTGGTGCCTTCTTCCGGGTCGGGAGTGCGGTCCAACTTGTCACCTTTTTGCTTTTATGGTTTTGGCAAAAAACCAAAAATCCTCCCGACCCCTCAACTCCCACTCGCTAACTTGGACACGTGGCATCATTTCATTTCCTTTGCAAGTTTGCATGAGGAGCGCAAATGACTTTTGCGCTTTTAGCCCAAAAAGCACTAAGTTTCGAATTTCTCTCCATGCCCTCACCAACTAGCCAAATTCCTTGGTAAAATTTCCTTCTCCACTCCGCTGGCCCAAGCCTCTTTGGCACAAAACTCTCCCAAGCTCCACGGGCCTGTCTAGGAAAATTTCCTCCAAACTCCACCAAGCCATAACTAAAAAAATACAAGGAGTTAGGAGGACTTCTTTACCTTTCTGAAAAGGGGAAGAAAAATCCTATCTAATTAAACCATTTATAGAATCTCTTGAAAATTTACAATGTGTGAAAATTTAAGTTGAAGAAAAAGGAAGGAAAGAATGAAGGCAAGTTAGCCAAAATAGCAGGGGCTCATTTTGGATAACAAGTCCTTCCCAAAAGAATTCTCTTTTACTCTATGACATGTCTTCAAAAACCCAGAGTGTCCTCGAATAGGTGAGGCATGTAGCTCTACAAGAATCTTATGCTTCAACTCAGAATCTTTACTCAAGTATAACATGTCCTTGTACCATAGGCATTACCTTTCCACTCAAATTTGTTAGATGTCATAGATCATTGCTTGATATTATGTATTAGAGATTGTGTATCCTTTTCTTGATCCCATTCCAATTTTTCTTCATCCACCCAATCAGCCATCAACATGGACATTCCACATAGTAAGGAATCTGCAGATGTATCCCTTCTAGACAATGGATCAGCTACTACATTTTCTTTACCCTTTTTGTATATGATTTCAAAATCATAACCCAACATTTTATTACCCACTTTTGTTTTTCCTCGGATGATACCCTTTTCTCTAAAAATTGTTTGAGACTATCATGATCTGTTTTACCTTGAAGTGTCTACCAATGAGATAGGGCCTCCATTTCTTGATCGCATAAAGAATAGCCATCATTTCTTTCTCATAGACAGGTTTGAGTAGATATTTTTCTTTGAATTGGTGACTCTTAAATGCAATTGGTCTTCCTTCCTACATTAACACTTCTCCCAATCTTGATCCCGAAGCATCACATTCAACAAGGAAGGTTTTTGAGAATTTGGTAGTAGCCAAAGCTGGGGTGATGCACATGGCTTCCTTCAGCTGCTCAAAGGATTTAATAGCTACGTTTGTCCAATGGAAGGAATCCTTCTTTAGTAATGTAGTGAGTGGGGTTGTTATTCTACCATATCCCGCACAAATCCTCTTTAGTACCCTGTTAGTCCTAGGAACCCACAAATATTTTTAAGAGTTTTGGGCCTTGGCCATTCCACCATAGCTTTGATCTTCTGAGGATCAACTTTGACGCCTTCATGGGATACAATGTGACCCAAGTACTCTACCTCTTGTACACCAAAAGAACATTTGGATGACTTTGCATAGAGAGTATGTTTCTCCAAAACTTCCAACACTTTATTTACATGTTTTAAGTGTTCTTCCCATGTCTTACTGTAAATCAATATGTCATCAATGAAAACTAATACATATTTCCTTAAAAATGGCCTAAAAATAGTGTTCATCAAGCTTTGAAAGGTTGAGGGCACATTTGTAAGACTAAAATGCATTACCAAAAACTCATAATGGCCCTCATAAGTCTTGAAAGCCATTTTATGAACATCTTTCTCTTTTATTCTAATTTGATGGTACCCCAAATGAAGATCTAATTTTTGAAATAAATAGCATCATGCAATTCATCAAGTAAATCATCAAGGTGTACTTGTTAAGTTATCGGTAATCTAGACACATCCTCCATGTTTCATCTTTCTCATGTACCATGACCATTGGTGAAGAATATGCACTCTGGTTATGCCTAATGATATCTACCTTCAACATTTTCTCAACCATTTTATCGATCTCAATTTTCTAGGAATATGGGTATCTATATGGTCTAATGTTAGGTGTTTGGCTCCCTGGAATCAACTGAATGGCATGATCACGATCCTTTTTGTGTATAATCAAAGATTGAAAAAGATAAGGGTGTATGAGGTTTACTGTTGTTGGGTGATGGGTGAAATGTGCATGCATTGACTTCCGATCTTGGTCGATCATTTGAACTCCTTTTTTTTGGTGGGAAGGACTACCCCTGAAATAAGAAAGCAAGACCACAAGAGAGTTAAACAAAGATATGTAATGAACTTCTTAGCATATGCTAGATCCAGGAAGTGTGATACTCCCTAGAGGGCTATCAATCCATTATTTTATAAATCAATACTAAATAACAAAAACATGTAAATAAATGGAATCTAGTGATAGCACTCGATTTGGGTGCCTCGGTTACTATCAAGGTCGATTCAATTAAATATTAAACTATGTGGGTAAAAAGGGTGTTTGGGTAAGGTTCGGGTAGGTTGGGTAGTTCATGGGTCACGACAAAGTCCGGTTGAGGTTTGGTAGGGTATTATAGGTAGTTTGGGTAAAGGGTAGCTTGTTGGCTTGCTCTGTGTTAGCAGACATAGAGACAAATGCCAAAGAGAGGGTAGACCGATGTCGCTTAAGGTTGACCAAGATCGGTCACCGTAAAAGTGATAGAGGGCCGAGAACATAGGTGTTTTTAGGTTCTCTCAGGTGGGTACGAGATAGTTGGGAGAATGTGGGTGAAGTTTGGGTGAAGGGTGGGCTCAAGGTCAAATCTAAGATGTCTTTAGAGGGTGGTCTTTAGGTGAATTTGGGTAGAAGTTTGGTAACTAGTAGATGGTAGGGTGACCGAAGGCGGTTAGGGTTAACCGTAACGGTCACTAGTTTTGGGTCAGAGTTTGGAAATGGGGATTGGGATACTCTTTGTGATTGGCCAGAGGGTTGATAGGGAGTGGAATGGGGTGAGAGAGGGTCCTAGGTGTAGGTGTGGGCTGGATAGGTGAGATTGAGATGGTTAGAGAGAAATGGAGAAGCACAAGTAGGGAAACCACAAGTGAGAGTTCTACTTACTTGGAGTCCAATGCTTGCAGAATCGTGAGTAGCTGGAGAAGAGATATGGTAAGTGTTGGCAACAGTGGTGGTTGGTTGGTTGGAGAAATCTTGCTTGAGATCAATCTAGTCGGGTAGCCTACAATGGTTGCTCTCTCAAAGATCCTTGTGAGTCCATCCATAACTGGTTCTAGCTTGGAGTTCTGCAAGCTTTTGTTGTGTTTCCACTAGTAGCCAACGATCATGCGAAATTCAATGCTCGATGCCCATCAACTAGTAATGCAAAGAATCAACCCAAAAATGACCAAAATGACCAACAATGACCAACCCTTTGAAAAGAGCCAGGACTGGGTATTTGTAGGTGACCGTAGTCTGGTCCCACCCGATCAACATTGGTCGATGGCAAACCGACACTGGTTATGTTGGGGTGATTTGTTTTTTAAAAGTGGGGAATATGCCTTCCCCACTTGATTTTTAGTGGCGGAGCACATGCATCCTCCACCTTAAGAATGGGTAATAGGATAAGGAGAGGTCATATGAGTGCATTGGCCACTATTAGGGCTTTTTAGAAGGGTATGGGTAATGTAAGGAGTGGAATGGTGAGGTGGAGGTGTAAGTGGGGTAGTGGACTGGTGAGGTGGGTAGGTGAGGTGGCCACGATTGGCATGTTGAGGTGGCCTTGATGAGTAGGTAAAGGGGGAATTTAATTAATTTATGTTAATTAAATCCTTGGGTGTGTGAATGAGGGTCATTGTGATGTGTGAAAGAGGTTATGCATGATTGAATTAGGGTTAAATCAATTGCTTGTGTAGAATGTGGTTATTAGGTTATTTGGGAGGAAGATGATGAAATGTGACATGTTTTTGGTGTCTACATTTTCCCCTTTTTGTTGGGCAGCCTGTAGTGGTAGGGCGTGACAAAAACAAAGCTTGGTTCTTGCCCCATGTGAAGTAGGGTGAGAAGGTGGGTGTTGGGTGCCTCAAATAGGGGCATGAGTGATCCCCCCTCAAATCGGGCACTGACAATGAGAATAGAGAGAGTCAGTGCGTGGTTTAAGAAAGTACAATGAGAGGCATGAAAGAGATGAGGTGAGTGGGGATGGAGATGACGAGAGGTAAGGTAGGTGAGTAGGTAGAGAATTCAAACATATGCACATATTGTAAAATGTAATGAGGTACAAGGGTTGATCAACATAAGAAATTGATGGTAGCTAAGGTTGCAAGGGTCATCCAAACATGGATTATTGAGGTCTAGTATCTAGGGTAAAGGATACAGTCTGGGCACTCAATGAGGTAAGATGTAGGAACACATAGGGTGGTTCCCATACATCTAAAAGGTCAAGGTTTGTGTGAACAAGGGTCACAGCCATAGGTAAGGTAAGGTCATAAGACTGAGTAAAATAGGTACAATCATCACAAGATGCAACAAGTGAGGACATGGAAATATCCACATAATCAATGGGTGGGGTAGGTAGGTATAGGTAGGTAGGTGTGGGTAGGGTAGTGTCAATCAAGTGTACGTACATGCAGAGATTACAACATGGTACCATGGTGAAGATCGTTCAAAATCTACATCATCTAAGGTTGATCGGGTTATCCAAACATGGGTTGTTGAGGTCCAAAGAACTAGGGTAAAGAATACGGTTCATGCACGCAATGAGGTAAGATGCGGGAATGCATTGGGTGGTTCTCACACATCTAAGAGGTCAAAGTTTTTTTGGGTAAAGGTCACGGCCGTAGGTAAGGTAAGCTTGGAAGGCTAACAACATGGTAACAACATCGTAAGGTAGAGTGAGTGTGCGAGATCGATGGCATCCCAAGGGGGCTGATGTGTGTAAAAGGTGAGTTCTAGGGTCGGGTCGGGTGGTCTCTAGGTGATGTGAAAAAGTTGTGGGTCGGGTGATTGGGTGAAAGTGTTGGAAAGTGGGGTCCATGGTAACCGATGTCGGTTAGGGTTAACCGATGTCGATGGGTAAACTGACCACGGTAAGTTAGGGCATATGACCGATGCTGGTTAAGGTAAACCGACGCCGGTTAGGTCAAGGGTTTTATAAAAAGAAAAATTCCACATTTTTTGGAATCATTTATCCCGTGCGAAATAGAGAAAAATGACATGAGAGAGAGGAAAAGTGGGAAAGTTTCTAGAGGAAATAGAGAGCTGAGTTGGTGAGCCGAATAGTGGGTGATTAGCAATTGAGATGTGGGTCCATGAGATTGGATGGAGTGATTTGGTTGGGTGGTGGTGAGGTGAGCGATTGGTGATGGCAAAGGCCGGAGAGGGATCGGGCGGGCCACTAGTGTAGTGGCTAGATGTGCCACCATGGCGATGGCAGCGTGATGAGGTAAGAATCAAACCCATGTTGTGTTTTGTGAGGTAGATTAGGTGAGAGGTCGGTTTTGAGAAAATGTGATTTTGGGGGAAATTGAAATTTGAATGTGGGAGGGTGAATTGGGTAAAATAGGAATGGGGAGAGAGGTAGGTGGGTGAATGAGGGGTGGGATGGGGTTGAGGGGAAGTGTAGGTGAGAATGGGTGGGTAGAAGGGTTAGGAGAGGGATTTTTGAGAGGGGAGGGTTTGGGGTTACGGTTTTTGCCGCAATGTGGGATCGCGCCGATTGGGATTTAGCCGGCGTCGATGATGTATAACCGGTATTAGTCATGAAGCAAGTGGATCGATGCCGCTTTAGGGGTGACCGGGTCGGTTAGAGATAACTCGCACTCGGTCATATTTTGGGGAAAAGGGGCCAAAAGGGCCCCCTGTGTTGAGTAGGTGAGGTAGGTAAGGGTAAAAGACGGTGTTTTGGTGAGAAAAGATAACATAGTCGGGGTGAAACGGGTATGGGTAGATGATAATGGGTGAGGGTGGGGTAGGTAGATAGAAATGTGAGACGAAGGTAGGTTGGGAAGAAAGAAAGAGGTGGGGTAGGATGTCTAGGTGAGGTTTTGAAGGAAATTGTAGGTATGATGAAGGTAAATTAATGTGATGTTTGTGTTAGATGCAGGGGTGAGATCAGTCGCGGATGAGAGACAGACAGCCACCCCCGCTTCTTGAGAGTGCGAGGCATGATGATAGTTGAGGAGTGGTGGCACATGGAAGAGGTGGGTTTGATTGGGGTCTGACGCTATCGGCATGCATTCCAGCAAATGAGTCTGATGGTCGCCCTCATCGATCGATGGGATTTGGTGACCAACACGTTCCACCTACCAACAGGTGAGATGAAAATCACCCTAGAGGACATGTATAGGATCCTGCGATTACCGATATTGGGGATACAGTGTACTCAATCTCTTCAAAGGCCACCGAGGAGTTGATGCCGATAGTGTTTGGTGAGGAACTAGCAGATATAAATTTTCACAAAGGCCAACTTGAGCTATAGGGAGATGTACCTAGCCCGTCCAGAGGAGATGAGGCTAGTAGTGCTACTGATGGAGGTAGTTTGTTGTTTGGCATTGCTAGATGCAGAGAGGTGGGAGGTTCCCCGATTGTTGATGGTGGTACTACATGACATGATGATAGATTAGACCTATTTTTCCTTGGTGCCAAAGCATTCTGTGCGGTTGTATAAAGAGTTATGGGTGTATGGGTGTCTCGCAGTTCAACTTATGTTGCGCATTTGTTCTTCTACATTGTTGGGCCTATGAGCACATAGTTTGTGTGCGCCAATGAGTATGCCCCAAGTAGATTCATTTGAGCCAAGATTGGTTCGGGTGGGTTACAAGAGATGGGTGTCGGTGAAGAGCATTGAATAGACAGGATACACATGATGTAGCATACTTTAGGTGATTATTGAGGGATTTTCTAGAGTGGACATCATATGGAGACCATATGTGGGTTATCCCTCATACGATGGATGGATGCATGATGATCTAGATTGCCTTTAGGTACTTATATGGATAGAGTGGCACCGTGCAAGGGAGCACGAGATGATCCCAATTGCTAGGGTCATATAGAACTTTGGTCTCGCCACAAGATATACCTCCACCCTTACCTCATTACAGGAGAGATGACCTGGAGAGGCCATTGCCTCTACCATAGCCGATAGTGCCTACAAGGCAGGAGGAGTAGGTGATAGACCGGTAGATTGATGATGCTAGAGTGACAGATAGATACAGACACTGGTGGGTGGCTCATTTACGAGTAGTACCACCCAAGTCGGGCAGCGATTTAGCCACCATCATGGTGCAGAGAGACGCCCTATAGGGCAAGTGGCGACCTCGATTACCCAAATTGGGGATGGTGCAGGATAGTTAGCTAGTTCAGAGGTGGAGGTGGCTGAGTTACATACACAGTGGCTAGTCTATAGGCCCAGATGGCCCAAGGTGGAGATGGAGATGGAGATGGTGATGATGATCGTGTGGCCGCCTACAAGAATAGGTTACAGGGTTACAGGCCGCTTAGCCATGACACAGGCATAGATTGGGGCCTTATAGGCCCAGATATAGGAACAGGGCGAGGTTGATGGCACCACCACAACAGCACCGAGACAGGTCCCAGTTCACAGAAGGGGAAGGATAAGGTTCTACAGATGACGGTAAAGGGTTAGAGGCTGATGGGGCCACCATAGATAGTACCCGTATCTAGGTCATGGAGGTGAGAGAGATGAGGCCGTGTAATATTAGGACCAGCCGACTACAAAAAAGATAGATTGTCTATCGTATGTAGAGTACAATGCACAGAGGACTTTAGTGAGAGAATGAGATCATGCACCCATAGCATGGAGATCACAGGGGCCATCAAACCCTAAGACAAGGTCGGGGTGAGGCCATTATTTCATGTAGCCATCCCTGTGTGATGTACCAAAGAAGGACCTAGCCACCACCCATGATGGGTGGGGAGATGTTAGCAGTCGCAAGATAGGAGTCGAGATAGGAGGAGGAGACAAGAGAGATAGAGATGGAGGATGTCTGGCACAGATGCTACCTAATATATGTCTCTCAAATTTAAGGTAGTTGTTTTGATTTTGATATATACGCCTACGTCTTTGAAGAGAGTGAGGATGTATGAGAGTTTTTATATTTTTGATCATATACCAGCTTACATGCCAAAGATGGTGAGGTGTATATGAGATTTTTTTAGAGATGAATATTTTTTATATCAATGTATATTGTATGGACATCCATATTTATATGATGAGATGGATGATTTGATGATGATGCTTTGATGTTGATAGACTGTGATTGTTTATGCATAGATGGATGAGTGATAGGTGTGTTAGGCATGGTTGAGTCAGGTCATTGTTAGGCATGATGGAGTCAGGTCATAGGCATGGTTGAGTCAGGTTGGTGTTAGGCATGATGGAGTCAGGTCATAGGCATGGTTGAGTCAGGTTGGTGTTAGGCATGATGGAGTCAGGTCATAGGCATGGTTGAGTTAATTTCTTAGGTATTTGATATGATGGAAAAGAAATGATGATGAATGCATATGTTTTGGTTTAATTTGTGCTATGTATGGTAACATGGATCATGTTGGTATGATCGCATGTAATGTAGGATTGTGGTAAATGTGATGTATTAGTTTCCACTTATTTGATGATAAATTGGAAACTAACTAGAGTAGAATGTGACAAGGATAGGTAGCCAAAAGGCGAGAAGGTGAATGGTGGTGAATGAGAAAGGGGGAAGAAGGTGATGGTGATGGTCAAGCTAACCTCTAAGGGCCCCATGCCCTTGAAGTGCTACCTACATAGCCCCGGTGAAGAGGGGCCTCAAACTGATGTAGTTTTCCCTTAAGCTAAGGAGCAAAAGAAAATGTGTCGAGAAGGGTTGGTCAAGTTGAGGTAGGTTATGTTCGTTGGTACGTAGGTAAGGGTAAATGGGTATGGGTAGATAGGATTGATGGGTACGGGTCAAGGGTACGGTGGAGTAGGCACGGGTTATGGGGTACGAGTAGATAGGTAATGTGGGGGTAACTAGGTTAACGGTTATGGGTGTGGGTAGTTAGGTGGGGTGATGGGAAATAAATAGGAGAGGGAAAAGGTATGATCGAAGAGGTAAGGGTCATGGGTATGGGTAAAGGTGAATGGGTATGGGTTAATGAGTATGGGTCATGGGTATGGTCAATGGGTATGGGTAGATAGGTAGGTGAGAGGGTACATGTGAGTAGGTAGGGTCAATGGGTATGGGTAAGTAGATAGGGTTCATGGGTATGGGTAGGTAAGTAGGGTGAATGGGTAAGGTAAAAAGTGGGAAGATTTTAGGTCAGCGGTATGGGTGCAGGTTGGTAAGGTGATGAAGATCGATGTGGTATGAAATAGAGATCGATAGTAGGTGTGGGTGAGAGGTAGGTGGAAATGAGCCGAAAGTGGGGTTTTGGTTTGAAGGAGGTCAATAGTTTGAAAAGTAGGGAACTATAACAGGGTTGATGATGCAACCAAATTGGGAAGGACCATCGATGCGCATGCCAAGGGTAGGTGTGAAGAATCTCCGCCCCTAAAAGACCTTGCAGCAGTTGGACTGCTTTCAAGGTGAAGTAATGTGCAGGATCATGACAAATCATACTTGTGACATCATCTCGTGGTAGGTAGAAATAGTAGGATAATGTGGGAAGAGGGTGATATGGTGAAAGGTTGGAAACATGAAGGGGAATAAAACACCTTTTTTATAAGATGGCCGATATCCCAGATAGGTGATTCCATGGCAAGAAGGGTGTGTTATGTTTAAATGATAGACTGATCAATGTGGGAAGTCTATGTGGGATGATTAGATAATCTCCTTGAGGTCTTCGTGAAGCTGATCAATGCGGAAAGCTTTGATAGGGGTCTAGTCTTTTTATTACTAGGTAGAGTATGACTAGTGCAAGATAGTTGTCCTTCGAGGGAGCGATCTATTTATATCAGCTAGATACAAATGGTAGATGTCCTTTTGAGAGATTCATCTTTATGTGTGGAATTTTGACTCAAGGAGGTTGTTCCCATTTTTGATAGGGGAGTTTGAATTGACCAATGCAGCCATGGACAAGGCTATAGAGGAATACAAACGACTTAATGCAAAAGGTGGAGTGATGGTGGAGGTAGGAGTTGGGTTGTGTGAGGGGTATATGGAGTGGTATATGACCATGGGATTCCATCCATGAGGGGATGAAAAGTATCCATGAGAATCATGCCATGAGTAGAGCCGTGGTACTCATATTGAAGACAAGGTTTGAAAAAGTGACGGATAGTCACATGATTCTTATTTAATCGTAGGCATGTGAGGTGGTGATAAGAGGAGTGGGTGCTCACGGGATGAGCTGGTAATAGTTAATGGGTGATGAAGCACTTGGTTCAATAGTAGAATGGTTGAAGATGCAAGATGTTAAGGGGCTCAGGTTTGGGTTTACCATCGAGTGAAGATAAATGATAAGCACCTGATCCATAGGTATGGGTAACGATATAGGGTCCAAGCCAATTAGGAGCAAATTTACCCCGTAGATGTTTCTCAGCTTTTGTGACATGTTGATTTTCCTTCAAGATGAGATCTCCGACTTGGAAGGTGTGTGGGTGGACATGCTTTTCATAAGCATGTTTGATGCATTTTTGGTATATTTTGAGGTGATTTAAAGCATGAAGACGTCATTCGTCTAACAACTCTAGTTGTGCCAAATGATCTTGGCAAAAGTCATCTTTGGTGAGCATGTCTTTGAGCGATATGTAGAGAGAGGGTATCTAGACTTTGAAGGGCAAGACAACCTCGACATCGTAGACCAAAGAGAAAGTTGTAGCAGCAGTTGATGTGCGGATACTAGTGCGATATGCCCATAGGGCAAAAGGAATGTGCGTATACCAATCCTTCCCAAAGATCATTGACCACTTTCATGAGGATTTTTTTAGGGTTTTGTTGGTTGATTCAGCTTGGCCATTGGTCCGTGGGTAATAAGGTGAAGAAAAATTGAGTTGGATGACAAAGGTATCATAGAGTTTCGGAGGGTTTTGTTTTTGAATTGTTTACCGTTATCGGTGATAAGGCAATGAGGAACACCGAAGTGAAAAATAATATGATCATCTCTTGTCGGCTTTGGTAGAGATGAGTGGAATGGCTTCTACCCATTTGGTGTAGTATTCAAAGAGTGGTTAAGATCCATTGGTGGCATTAGGAAGAATGAGGGTTGATCTCACCGATGAGATCAAGGCCCCATTGAGAGAAGGGCCGGAGGTCTCATGCGACCCGTAAGGCATGGCCTAGGTGTGATGGAGGTTTGAGTGTTGTTGGAATTTTACACATCGTTTGACGTAGTCACAACAATCATGGTTGAGGGTGGGCCAAGAAATGTTGATCAGATTTCTAGGTTGATCATACTAGCATCCAGTGTGATTGCACAACATTGAATCCTTTCTCCAAGTGTGGGACTTGCAAAAATGAGAAAGGAATCTCCAGAGAAGGCTGGTTCCTCTTCCTAAACTACCTACCACAAGCTATTCTAGTGTAGGAAAGCTAATCTAATCCTAATCTAACCTCCAAGGAGACAGGAGAGAGAGAGAAAGAGAAAAAAGAACAAAAGCCTACACTAAAACGGTGATACACCAGAGAAGGAAAATGATGAACATCTATCAAAACTACTATGAACACAGCTCCAACCTTGCAATGAACATTTAAATGTGCAAAAATACCTGCAATGAAGAGAGGAAAGAAGAAAACAAGCAAAAAATGAGCAAGGATGGATAGATGCATCACAAAACACGTTTTTGTTGCTCCAGAAGTTTACAGAACATCATTTTAATGGTAAAAGGAAAAAAATGCCATTACAGAGTAGGGGAGGAGGTTCAAACTCCATTTTCAACCCTGGGAAGAAAAGAAAGGAGAGCAAAGCAGAAAAGATGAACAACCCTTTGAAAAATGAGCCAAATCTGGCTTTTACAATGCATGGGTCGAGCCCAAGAGAGAGAAAACGTGTAAAAATGTGGAGACCATTCCTCATTGAATGAAGATGCATTAAAACAACATGGGCATCCTTACAGACCCATGCCCTGACATTTTTGGCCATGCTGAAGAAGAATGCGACCCATTTTGCATTAAAAATGGTTGTTGAAACGTCATTTCTGGCCATTACCACATGCTAGAGACATTTCTTGATTTTCTCTCTCTAAACTCCATCAAAATGAAAAAATGACCCCGGAATCATGTAGATAATTTCACCAGATTTCCATTGATATAAAGAACGTGAAAATTTGAGCTCTGGATCGAAAGTTATGGCCATTTGAAGATTTAGGGCAAAAACAGGCCAAAACGGATCGGCGGGAAAAAAGTTTGAATTTTTTACCCGTTTGGTCTTTGGAAATTTTTCAAATTTTCCCCATGCTCCGCCACTTGGATGACATGTGGCTACGATGTTTTGGGCTCATCCTTTGGGCATTTCCCTTCCTTTAATTTTTTCCACTTGGACATGTGGCACTATTTTATTGGCTTGGGCCTGAGGGGCGCACTTTGTCCTTCGAAAATTTGGCATTTTTCACTTTGGGAAAATTTCCCGTTCCCCCCCCGCGCTCCGCCACTTGGATGACACGTGTCAAGATTCCATTCGATGGCGGGGCAGCGGGCCAAAACATTTACCTTTGAAAACTTCGACTGAAACTTGGAAAATTTTCTAAGTCCTTCTCTTTTTGCCCTTTTCGCGTCCCACGTGTTCGGGATGAAAATCTCTTGCTTTGGCCGATTCGGGCTTCCTTGTTCTTGTTTGTGGCTTTTTGGCATTTCACGTCCCACGCATCCCTCGTGTACCTTTGTCCCAACCGCTGTCCCGGACGAAAATCTCCTACTTCGGCCGATTCGGGCTTCCTTGTTCCTGTTTGCAGCCTTTTCACCTTTTCACGTCCCACACGTCCCTTGCGTACTTTTGTCCCAACTGTCCTAGACTTCCTGGGACAAATATCTCCGAACCGCCTAAAATGGACTGTCTTTCGGCAAACCGGCCGATTCGTGTCCCATGCGTACTTTTGTCCCGGCTGTCCCAAACCACGTGAAACAAAGACTTAGGTGATTTTCCTTGCTTTCGGCCGATTCGGCTTTGGCATCCCTCTCGTCCCGATGTCCCAACTGTCCCGCAGACCGCCTAGGACAAAAATGTCTGACTTAGCCATTTTTTTTTTTTTTCGGCCCCAAGCTTGGTACGACAAACCTCAGTACGACCCGAACCCTTCAGACCCAAAATGCTTTAAAACAATCCTGCAACCTTATTTTTGCATTTTTCCATTTTTCTAACTCATTGGGATTTCTTCTTGGATGGGAGAGTTAGAAAAAGGCCGAGGGGGCCCCAAAAAACATGATTTTGGGCCTCGAATCAATCTACTTGCTCGGGACTAAATAATTTGATGCATGTTATCAAAATTACCTTGAGGGTGAATTTTGGATAACAATTTTGGTGACTCAATGGGGTTATCTAGCTACTGCTTGGATGAAGAACACCATTCCTGAAGCATCCATTGGGCATGGAGTCATGAGTTGTAGCCTGCAAACTGATCTGAACTTTGAAAACCTCCTCTCTGAGCCACTTGAAAACCACTAAAATGGAAAATGAACTATGCAAGAGCAAAACCAGCACCACAAAAACTATGTACAAAACTGAAAATCATACATGCTCCAAATGGAACATGCAGAGTGTGCACAAGCACTTCTTTTGCTGAAAGCAAACCTACCTACTCTACTCTAACTAGAAGCAAAGGTGAGCTAAACAAACCCTACAACTGGTTGTGCAAAATAGCTTCCTTTCTTCAAAATTGGCAGCCATGCAAATGATTTGGAGCTGAGTGTGGCTATTAGGATGGGTGGAAAATCAACAAGAAGCTGGTCTTCTACCCAAATCATCAAGGTATCAGGTGAAGGAAAATTCAATACCTCTTTTAGTTGTTCTACATTTGGATTGGAGAGGTATGACAGCTGATCCTTGGTTCTTTGTAGCTCATCCTCATGCTTAGAGGCAAGCATGACTGGTTGTGGCTTCTCCTTTGGCTCCAATGAAGCCAAATACCTGATTGGGCAAGGTCTGATCCATTTGATATGCCCATAATTCTGATTTTCAACTCCAAAAATGGAGTCTTCTTGTAGACCCTCTTGAATGGATGGTGTGGAAGCAATGGTAGAACCCTTCTGCCCTTTCTCTTCCTCCAATGAAGAACATGGAAGATTTAAATCTTCCAATCTTGATTCCAAAGAGCTGCTATAAGATGCAGGTTGCTACAAATGAATGCTCTCCTCCATGACAACGGAGGCTCTTGTGTTTGGAACGTGGATGATGAAAGAGAGAATGGTGGAAACTCAACCGGTTCTTCTTCATCAAAATAGTCCTCCAAATCAGATAGGTAAACTACCTCATTGTTGTCCTGCTGCAAATGTTCAACCTCTCCCATGGTGTTCTCTTGATCTGCAACTTGATCACCATGGTTTCTTTCATCCTCCAACATTGAGTTTGAGAGATCAAACTCTTCTTTAGTACTAGAACTTGAGAGAGATGAAGTAGAAAGAAGAACTGAAGGTTCTTCTATAACCTGCTTTGTGCTCAAAGCCTTTGGATCTGCACTTTTCTCCTCCACAACTAGAATGTGCTCCTCTTCTTTTGGATTTGGAGCAGCTTCTTCCTCCTCTACTACTTGAAGACAATCTTGCTCTTGATAGAACTCTTCCTCTAGCACGAAGTTTGTTAAGTCAAACTCTTCGATCTGCTGCTCTAGAGGACAAGTTGGGACTGCAGGATCTTCTTCAGAGCTTTCTTCCTCCATGGCTGATTGTGCAACTTGAATTGAATCAGCATTCCCTTCAAATAGAGTGCCAACATGGACACTACTTTCTAAGCAAACTGCTTGATGATCTGCTTCTTCTTTTTGCTCTTCTTCTGCTGCCACAAAATAAGTCCTAACCATCACCTTTTCTCCAACTCCAACCTCTTCTAAAGGCTTAACCATCAAGGGGATCTTTTTCATCCCAAATTTAAGAGCCCAACTCTTCAGACTTTGAATTTCTTCATCCTTGTTTGGCTTTTCTTTTTGTTGTTGTTTTCCTTGACTAGAATTCTGATTTTTATCCTCCCAACATGGATTTGGGAATGCAAGAGGAGAAGTGGATTGTAACTCAAATGGCTTGGCAATTTTTCGTGGTGGTGGAGGAGGTAGAAACTCTTGTTTCTTTGGAGGAGGGGGTATTTCTGTTAGCTCTTGTGGAGGGGATGACTGTTTGGAAGGAAAAGGGACAAAAGAATTGAGATGAGGTGGAAGACTAGGGGGTGGAGAAATGGATTCAACACTTGGGACAGCAGATGGAGAGTTTAAAACTTGACACTGCTGAGATAAAATAGATTGGGAAAGAGGAAAAAGAAAGGCATGAGATGGCGTGCTTACCCATTGACAAGGTTGCTGAATACTCCTCTCATACACCTCTATTCCTTCAATCCACTTTGCAAGCAATGGCAGCATTGCAATCATGAAGTCAAGCTTCTCTTGAGGGCTGTAATGCCTTGGAAAAGGTCCCACCCATGGACAGGGTGCTCCACAACCGATTCCAAATGCTTTCATTTGTGCTTGAGCCCTGGACTGCACCATGTTTACCTCCATCTTTTGGATTTTCTCCAACAGACCAGCATCTTGCATCTGATGGTCTTCATTATATGCATACTCTTGCTCTTGGAAAGCTCCATAGCCAAACTGATTTTGGCATTGCTGCTCATATGGGTATGTATGCTGATTTTGAATTTGTTCAAAATGCTGATTTGGAGGATTTAAAAAACATGTTGGAGGTGGGAAACATTGCTGCTGTTGTAAATGTGAGTTCCATGATGGAAATGAAGTCATAATTGCACAACTTCATGGAATGGAAAAGAATGAAAGGGATGGAAAGAAGGATGGATGGGAATGGATGAAAAACAGGTCTATAACTTCAGAAATGGGTTGTTGATCAGATGGAGTTGCCAGATGTGTTTGCAAGTGCCTCCAAAGGCTGAAATCTTCACAGGAACACACCAACCTGCAAAAGATGAAGTGGAAGACCTCTAAGGTCCCACCGGGTGTGCCAAAACTGTAGTGTAATTCACAACACCCCCGGATGTTGATCAGATTTCTAGGTTGATCATACTAGCATCCAGTGTGATTGCACAACATTGAATCCTTTCTCCAAGTGTGGGACTTGCAAAAATGAGAAAGGAATCTCCAGAGAAGGCTGGTTCCTCTTCCTAAACTACCTGCCACAAGTTGTTCCAGTGCAGGCAAGCTAATCTAATCCTAATCTAACCTCCAAGGAGACAGGGAGAGAGAGAAAGAGAAAAAAAACAAAAGCCTACACTAAAACGGTGATACACCAGAGAAGGAAAATGCTGAACATCTATCAAAACTACTATGAACACAGCTCCAACCTTGCAATGAACATTTAAACATGCACAAATACCTGCAATGAAGAGAGGAAAGAAGAAAACAAGCAAAAAAATGAGCAAGGATGGACAGATGCATCACAAAACACGTTTTTGTTGCTCCAGAAGTTTACACAGAACATCATTTTAATGGTAAAAGGAAAAAATGCCATTACAAAGTAGGGGAGGAGGTTCAAACTCCATTTTCAACCTTGGGAAGAAAATAAAGGAGAGAAGAGTAGAAAAGATGAACAACTTTGAAAAATGAGCCAAATCTGGCTTTTACAATGCATGGGTCGAGCCCAGGAGAGAGAAAACATGTAAAAAATGTGGGAGCCATTCCTCATTGAATGAAGATGCATTAAAATAGCATGGGCATCCTTACAGACCCATGCCCTGACATTTTTGGCCATGCTGAAGAAGAATGTGACCCATTTTGCATTAAAACTGGTTGTTGAAACGTCATTTCTGGCCATTACCACGTGCCAGAGACGTTTCTTGATTTTCTCTCTCCAAAATCCATCAAAATTCAAAAATTACCCTAGAATCATTGTATATAATTTCACCAGCTTTCCATTGATATAAAGAACGTGAAAATCCAAGCTCTGGATCGAAAGTTATGGCCATTTGAAGATTTAGGGCAAAAACAAGCCCAAATGGATCGGCGGGAAAAAGTTTGAATTTTTTACCCGTTTGGTCTTTGGAAACTTTTCAAATTTTCCCCATGCTTCGCCACTTGGATGCAGTGTGCCATTCATGGCTCATCTAAAATTTCTTTGGGCCCTTCCTTTAATTTTTTTCCACTTGGACACGTGGCACTATTTTATTGGCTCGGGCCTGAGGGGCGCACTTTGTCCTTCAAAAATTTGGCATTTTTCACTTTGGGAAAATTTCCCATTTCCCCCGTGCTCCACCACTTGGATGACACGTGTCAAGATTCCATTCATGGTGGGGCCAGCGGGCCAAAACTTTTCCTTTTTGAACTTTTGACCAAACTTGGAAAATTTTCTAAGTCCTTCTCTTTTGTGGCCTTTTCGCATCCCACACGTCCTGCATTTAAAATCTCCCCGCTCGGCCGATTCGGGCTTCCTTGTTCTTTTTGTGGCCTTTTCATTTCCTTTTCCCACCCACGCGTCCCTCGCGTACCTTTGTCCCAACTGTCCCGGATGAAAATCTCCTACTTCGGCCGATTCGGGCTTCCTTGTTCCTGTTTGCGGCCTTTTCACCTTTTCGCGTCCCATGCGTCCCTCGCGTACTTTTGTCCCAACTGTCCCGGACTACCTGGGACAAATATCTCCGAACCGCCCGAAATGGACTGTCTTTCGGTAAATCGGCCGATTCGCGTCCCACGCATACTTTTGTCCCGGCTGTCCCAAACCGCGTGAAACAAAGACTTAGGTGATTTTCCTTACTTTCGGCCGATTCGGCTTTTCACGTCCCGTCCCGACGTCCCAACCCAGCTTGCGACCGCTTTGGACAAAAATGTCTGACTTATTTGATTTTCTTTGTTTTTCGGCCCCAAGCTTGGTACGACGAACCTCAGTACCGAACCCTTCAGACCAAATGCTTTAAAACAGTCCTGCAACCTTATTTTTGCATTTTTCCATTTTTCTAACTCGTTGGGATTTCTTCTTGGATGGGGAGTTAGAGAAAAGCCGAGGGGGCCCCAAAAAACACAATTTCAGGCCTTGAATCAATCTACTTGCTCGGACTGAATAATTTGATGCATGTTATCAAAATTACCTTGAGGGGTGAATTTTGGATAACATATTGTTGGTACCAAAGTTCGGATGGGTCGGTGGTAGGTTTCTCGATGAGATGGACAACGTGAGAAAGGTAGGAGGGTGATTGCAATCTCCACATGACAACGAAGATTTTGGAATTGGTAGGTGATGAGGGTATTTGTGAGGTGAGGCAAGCCATGGTATCTCGCGAACTTGTTCATAGAGAAGGGAATGGTTTGAATTTTATAGTGGGTGAAGGTGGTTAACAAGAGGTCTACATGGTGTTTATACCATTGTAATTCCTCATTGTGACATTGGTAGAGTCCATTGATCTGATTTACTACCTATTGAGAATCACCGAAGATATTAATGGATTTACTATCTAGGGTTTGGGCGGTTTGGATACCTAGTACGAGTGCTTCATATTTGGTGATGTTATTGGTACACTCGAAGTCAAGTTTGAAATAAAGTGGGATGGGTTCACTTTGTCATGTGGAATGAGGATGATTCCAGCTCTCGCCCCACATTGACACTTAGATCTGTCAAAGAATAAGTTCATTTGATATTGTAGAGGTTCCTCGACAGGTCCATCAAGGGAAAGGGTAGTGATGGATTCATTAAGGAATTAAAATTTGTTGGGTTGGTGGTCAAAGAGTGGGGCGTCGGCTAGTTGATCAGCGAGTAGCATGATTCATCGTGAAATGAATTGGTTTTGGAATGGTTTAGAGTACATATAATGTAAGGGGTCAAAGGTGTTGGTTATGATGAAGGTAGTGTGGTTGAGTAGGTAGGGATGAAGTTTGGTGGCCACAAAGACTAAATCAAGTCACAACTTTTCCGCGTGTGTATACCTAGTCCCGTAATTAACAAGGATACAACTTATAAAATAGACTACTTGTCCCTTATGTTGGTCATCTCAATGAGTGAGCATGGCACCCAAGGAATGGTCAGTGTAGAAATGTAGAGGTAGAATGGTTGATCGTCCTTAGGAGGGGTAAGCACAGTGGCTATAATAGGTACGCTTTCAAGGCTTCAAAATCGTTGTGATAGTCCGCGCTCCAATGGAAGGTGGTATCCTTCTTAAGGAGGTGGAGAAAGGGTTCATAACGATCTGATAATTAGGAAATGAAGCGATGAATAGATTACACTTTCCTTGTAAACTACGAAGTTGGCAGAGGTTAGTGGGTGGAGGCATCTCGAGGATGGCCTTGATTTTGGCCGAGTCAACTTCAATACCTCACAAGGAAATAATGAAGCCCAAGAGTTTATCGGAGAGGATGAAGAAAACACATTTCTTAGGTTAAAGGTGTACTCAATATTGGATGAGATGGTCAAAGATGATTTTGAGGACAGGTAAATGTTTAGCGCGACTTTTGGATTTTCCAAAAGGTCATCGACATAGTCTTCCAAGATGTGATGCATGATGTCATGGAAGATATAGGTCATGGCTCATTGGTAAGTGGCAACTTCGTTATTTAGTCTAAAGGGAATGACGCTATAGCAGAAGGTCCCCTAGGGGTAATGAAGGTGGTCTTGTGTTGATCCTCAAGTGCGATTAATATTTGATTATAACTCGAGAACTCATCCATGAGATATAGCATCTCATGTCTGGCGATGAGGTCAACCAATTGATCGATGCTGAGTAGAGGAAAGTCATCCTTAGGACAAGTCGAAGTTGAGGTACTTGAAGTTGGTGCATATGCGAGTCCCCCTGTTGCTTTGGTAACGGGAATGATGTTGGAAATCCATTATGGGTAGTCGATTGGTAGAATGAAGGAGACAGAGAGGAGGTGTTAGAGCTCTTCTTTGACGAGAAGGGAAATGCGTGGGTGCATTTTTCACAGCTTTTGTTTTATGGGTTTAGCATCAGGTAAGGTGATGATGTTATGGACCACAATATTTGGGTCAATACTAGGCATATCAGCGTATGTCCAAGTGAAAGCGTTGCTATAGTCACGAAGGAAAGAAGTGTATGCTTCTTGTTCAGCAAAGTCCAAAGATTGGCCTATCTTTAGAATGTGGGGGTCATCCGATGTGTGGATGTTGATGTCGATGGTAGATTCATTCAGCATGTTTTGGGTTTCAGAAGGTAGTGTGTGGTGGAGATAGGAGTCTTCCACACCCAGATAGGTGAGAATGGAGTCATCATTTTGACATTGGATGACATGAATAGAAGGGGTGTCATCATCGATCATATCAGGATAGAGGATGGGAAAAGAAGTAGGAGCCTTGCCATCTCGTTGAATGGTGAGGGGTCCCAAGGAAATGGTGTTTATGGAAAAAAAGGTAGGAGGAATAGACTCTGGGTCTATAGACTCCACGAGTGAAAGGGGGATTTGGGTGAGGTGTCTCCGTAATGAGGTCGACATGGGATTGTTTAAGCATAGGCTCAACAAATCCCACCCCACTACGCGCTTGTGTTTGCGAGAGGTGCAAGGAATGACAGTGTGATGGCCCTGTTCGTAGAGACTGAAGCCAAAACCCTTCCAAGCACAACGATGTAGGAAGGTATGGGTAAAATTTATGTTAGTTAATGAGGGAAGGGTGGTGGTAAATGGTAGGGTTTGGGTAGGTGGTTCAGGTGTGTAAGTGGGAGTGTCAATACCCCCATAGGTCGATTGGTACGAAGATTAGAGGATCCATATGTGAGAACTTTACTAATGCAAGGGTCATAATAGGGATGTTGTTGAAGGTTGTTGTACTCTTCTGCGAGGTATGAAGGGTATCAACATTGTAAAGGCGGTACTCCCCAATGTCAAGCAATCGAAAAACACCTTCTAGTGGATTAGTATCTCTGGGATATAAGTGGCGGGAATGGATTTTTCCACGGGGTTGTGGGTTATGGAGTAGAGGTGGTTCCGTGGGGTTATTGTGGTGGTAGTAATGAGAGGTGATGTAGGGGTTGAAGAAGAAGTGGTAATTTAGGCGAGAGCAAAGTGGTGGTGGTAGCTGAAGCGGAGGTGGAAGTAGAGGTGGTGATAGGTATGAGGACATTGTTGGGTTGGTATAACATGTTACAAGTTTTGAATGGGGAAGGGTCAGCTTGTATTGTGTAGTTTTTTCCCTCATGTTCAAACTTGAGACAATGATGAAGGGTGGAGGGGACACATCCCATGGCACAAATCCAAGGTCGGCCAAGCAACATGTTGTATTGGAACTCTCCTTCTAGGATATAGAAGATTTCGGGATGCTACAGGGGACCAACACGAATGTGTAGGATTATTGTCCCCAAGGTGGTGGTTATGGCATCGTTGAAAGAATGTAGCATAATTGGATCATTATGCATACAATTGGCGGAATGCACATTTGGTTGAACGCATGAGAGGAGATGATGTTGATGCTAGCTCCACCATCTATCATAATACATCGAACATGTACATTGTCGACATAGGAAGAGATGAAAAGGGCGGGGTGCGGATCCTCCATTTGGTGAGGTGTGATCTTGTCATCGATAAGGTGAGGGCAGCCACCTGAGATGAGGTGATGAGTGTCGGGGTGGAAGGTGAAGAAATAAAGGAGGCCACATGGTGTGGCATGATAATGAATATGACCGGTGTGGGGTCATTAGGAGGAACCTCAATGGATTGTAGGACTTCAATGAGGGCCTCAAGGCGGTGAGATTCAAAAGTTTGGATGAGGTCATTGTTAGTGCAGATTCATAGCACCCCCAAATCGACCCTCGATCTGTTGTAGACAAATGGGTTTGAATACACAACATGGAGTTTTCCCAAAGTGTGGGACCTTTGCAAATGGGGAAAGCTCTCTAGAGAAGGTTGGTTCCTCTTTCTAAACTACCTACCACAAGCTATTCCAGTGCGAAGGCAAGTTAATCTAACCTAATCTAACTTCCAAGGAGACAAGGAGAGGAAGAAAACAAGGAAAAACATAGCCTACACTAAAACGGTGATACACCGAGAAGGAAAGTGTTGATTATCTATAAAAATTGTTGTTAACTAAAATAAGCTCCCTCTTATTTTGGGTTAACTAGCTTCCTTTTTGTGCCTCAGTCAAATTTTTACAAATTTCAGTCACTCAAATTTTTTTGGGTATTGCTTCATCAGATAGAGAATTTTTTTCCTTTCTAGAAAGGTAAGGAAGTCCTCCTAACTCCTTGTATTTTTTGAGTTATGGCTCAACGGAGTTTGGAGGGAAAATTTGCCAAGGCAGACCTACGGGAAAATTTTTGGCACTTAGCCCTTTTGGGAAAAAAACTCAAAGGAAAATTTTGGCCCAAAAGCCCGCAAAGTAAAATAAATTGTTTGAGGCCCGCAACTAGTCAAGATGCGCCACGTGTCAAGGTGGAGTGGCGGGGACGGAAAGGACTTTAAATTTTTGGCTTTTTTGTCAAAATTTCTCAAAGGAAAAAATAGAAGTGCATCCCCACCGAGCTAAGCAAAAGATGCCACGTGTCCATTCATCGGTGGGGATCGAGGTGTCGGGAGGATTTTGGAAATTTTGTGAAAGTGGTGAAAACACAAAAGCAAAAATTGAACCACATCTCTACAAAAAGATGCTAACCGAGAGGGCACCACGTGTCATCGAGTGGCAAACCTATGGAGATTTTTTTTTGGAAAATTTCCAAATTTGAAAAAGAGGAAAAAGTTAGGATTTTGCCCTCTGAACCCGATTTTGCAATAATTTCACCATTTTTGCCCTAAATCTTCAAAGGGCCATATCTTTCGATCCAAGCTCAAATTTTCATGATTTTGGTGTCATTGGAAAGTTGTTGAAATCCTCTACATGATGGATACTTCAATTTTAAATTTTTATGGAGTTTGTGGGATAAAATTGAGGAAATGTCTCTGGCATGGAAAAAATGCAGAACCGACCCCCAACCACCAAAATTGATGAAGTATGGCATCCGTTTCTTCTCCAACATGGCCGAATGCATTGAAAAATGGATTTGTGAGGGTGCCCTTATTGTTTTAATGAATCTTGTTGGTGGTTGGAGATGTCAAATCAATTTTCCCACGTTTTCTCATTTCTTTCATTCTGTTCGAGCGATAAAAGCCAAGTTTTGGCTCATTTGTAAAAAGTTGTTCATCCTTCTTCTCTGCCTCTCCCTTCTTTTTTTCCCCAGGGTCAAAAATGGAGTTTGAACCTCCTCCACTTCTCTATAATGGAATTTTTTTCTCTTACCCGTGAAATGATGTTCTGTGAACTTCTGAGCAATAAAAATGTGTTTTGTGATGCATTTTCCATCCTTGATCATTTTTGGTTGTTTTCTTCTTGCCTCTCTTCATTTCAGGTATTTGTGCATTTTGGATGTTCATTACAGGTTTTGGAGCTGTGTTCATGGGTTTTGGAACATTTTCTGTGTGAAATCCATCTTTGGTCTATGATGCACTTGTCCATCCTTTCCATTGCTCACATCTTCTTGTTCCATATGCAGTTTGATAGATGATCATGATTTTCCTTCTCTGGTGTATCATCGTTTTAGTGTAGGCTTTTCTTTCCTTTTTTTCTCTCTCCTTGTCTCCTTAGAAGTTAGATTAGGTTAGATTAGCTTTCCTGCACTGGAATAGCTTGTGGCAGGTAGTTTAGGAAGAGGAACCAACCTTCTCTGGAGAGCTTTCCCCATTTGCAAAGGTCCCACACTTTGGGAAAGCTCAATGTTGTGCAATCACACCAAATGACTTTGCCTTAGAAAAGCAGATCCATAACTCATTTGGGGGTGTTGTGAATTTACACTACAAATTTGGCACGCCCGGTGGGACATTGGGGTTAGATATTTCATCTTCTCTTAGTGTCTCATGCAAACAACAACATATCTTACACCACCGTGCACCACTAACAGTTTTGGCATGCCCGGTGGGACCAAGAGGTCTTCCACTTCATTTTTGGAGGTTGATGTGTTCCTGTGAAAATTTTAGCCTTTAGAGGCACTTGCAAGCACATCTGGCAACTCCATCTAATCAACAACCCATCTCTGAAGTTGCAGACCTTCTTTCCATTCATTTTCATCCATTCTTCCTTCCATCCCTTCCATCTTCTTCCATCCCATGAAGTTTTGCAATCATTACTTCATTTTTCCATGGAATTCACATTCACAACAACAGTATATTCCACCTCCAACATGTTTTACAACTCCTTCAAATCAGCATTTTGAACAAATTCAAAATCATCATGCTTACCCATATGAGCAATACCAAAATCAGTTTGGTTATGAAACATATCAAGAGCAAGGGTACGCATGCAATGAAGATAGTATCAAATGCAAGATGCTGGTCTATTGGAGAAGATCCAAAAATGGAGGCAAACATGGTGCAATCAAGGGCTTAAGCCCAAATGGAGGCTTTCAGAATTGGTTACAAGGCACCTTGTCCATGGGTTGGCCCTTTTCCAAGACACTTCAGCCCTCATGAGAAGTTGGACTTCATGGTGGAGATAATGCCCCAACTTACATAATGGACAAGTGGAGATAGAGGCCTATGAACTTGGTGTCGAAAGCCTTGTTAATGGGTAAATCCTACACCATTATCTGGTAATTTTCTCTCTACTCCTCAAACAACACCATCTCAATTTGGGCTTCAATTTTCAAGCTTCCCATTGAATTATGCCCCAAGTGTTTATTTCATTTCTCCATCCCCTAGTCTTCCACCTCATCTCAATTATTCTATCCTTTTCCCTTCTAAACATTCATTCCCTCTAAATAAACAAGAGGTTCTACCTCCTCCACCACAAAAAAAATAATTACAAAACCAATTGAGTCACACCCATCCCTCCTCTTGCTTTCCCAAATCCATGTTGGGAAGAAAACAATCAAAAATCTAGTCAAGGAGAACAGCAAAAAGAAGAGCTAAAAAAAGAAGAAAAAATAAAAGTTTGGTAAGTTTGGCTCTCAAATTTGGGATAACAAAGATCCCCTTGATGGTTAAGCCTACAGAGGAGGTAAAGGTTGAAGAACAAGTGGTGGCCAAGGCTGATTTTATAGCAGTAGAGAAGCAAGAAGATTAGTCATCAAGTTGCTCAGAGTGTAGTGTCCATGTTGGCACTCTGCTGGAAGAAGATGTTGATCCAATAGAAGTTGCACAATCAGCCATGGAAGAGGAAAGCTCTAAAAGAGATCTTGCAGTCCCAATTAGTCCTCTAGAACAACATATTGAAGAGTTTGATTTGTCAAACTTCATGCTAGAGGAAGAGGTCATTCAAGAGAAAGATTTTCTTCAAGAAGCAGAGGAAGGAGAAGCTGCTCCAAATCCAAAAGAAGAGGAGCACATTCCAAATTATGGAGGAGAAAAATGCAGATCCAAAATATTTAAACATAAAACAAGCTATAGAAGAACATTTAGTTCTTCCTTCTACTTCATTCTCTTCAAGATCCGATGTTGAAGAAGAGTTTGATCTTTCAAACTTCATGTTTGAGGATGAAGGAAACCATGGTGAGCAAGTTACAGATCAAGAGAACACCATGGAAGAGGTTGAACATTTGCAGCAGGACAACAATGAGGTAGTTTATCTGTCAGATTTGGAGGATTGTTTTGATGGAGAAGAACCGGTTGAGTTTCTATTGTTTTCTCCTTCATCATCCACCTTCCAAGCACATGAGCCTATTGTCATGGAGGATAACTTTCAATTGCAGCAGCCTGCATCTTATAGTAGCTCTTTGGAATCAAGTTTGGGAGATATAAATCTTCCATGTTCTTCATTAGAGGAAGAAGGAAAGAGTAGAAGAGTTCCACCATTCCTTCCACACCATCCATTCAAGAAGGTCTATAAGAGGACTCCATTTTGGAGTTGAATTTCAGAGTTATGGGCATATCAAATGGATTAGACCTTGCCCAATCAGGTATTTGGCTTCATTGGAGCTAAAGGAGAAGCCACAACTAGTCATGCTTGCCTCTAAGCATGAGGATGATATGCAAAGCACCAAGGATCAGATACCATACCTCTTCAATCCAAATGCAGAGCAACTAAAAGAGGTATCTAATTTTCTTTCAGCTAACACCTTGCTAATTTGGGTAGAAGACCAGCTTATTGTTGATTTTCCACTCATCCAACCAGCCATGTTCAGTCCAAATCAATTTGCATGGCTGCCATTTTTGAGGAAGGGAAGCTATTTCTCCCTACCAGTTACAGGCTTGTTTGAGCTCCCTTTTCTCTTGGTTAGAGTAGTGTAGGTAGGTTTGCTTTCAGCAGAAGAAGTTCTTTTGCACACTCTACATATCCCACTTGGGGTATGTATGATTTCCAATTTTGTACATAGTTGTTTGGTGTTGTTTTGGTTGCTCTTGCATAGTGCATTCAGTGGCTTTTGGTGAAGATCAACTCCAAGTTTCAGTGGGTTTCCAAGTGGCTCAGAGGTCATATTTTCATGGTTCAAATTATAGTTGGTTATCAGGCTTGACTCCATGCCCAATGGATGCTTCCAAAGGTTACTAATCATTCATCTAGCAAGAAGATGACCCCTGAGAGTCACCAAATTATTAACCAAAATAAGCTCCCTCTTATTTTGGGTTAACTAGCTTCCTTTTTGTGCCTCATTCAAATTTTTACACATTTTAGGCACTCAAATTTTCTAGGTATTGCTTCATTAGATAGAGAATTTTTTCCCCTTTCCAGAAAAGGTAAGGAAGTCCTCCTAACTCCTTGTATTTTTTGAGTTATGGCTCAGCGAGTTTGGAGGAAAAATTTACCAAGGAAAACCCAAGAGAAAATTTTTGGTGCTTAGCCCTTTTGGGCAAAAAAACTCAAAGGAAAATTTTGGCCCAAAAGCCCGCAGAGGAAAATAAATTGTTTGAGGCCTGCAACTAGTCAGGATGCACCATGTGTCAAGGCAAGAGTGAGCGAGGGGCGAAGGAATTTAAAGTTTTGGGATTTTTGTCAAAATTTCTCAAAGGAAAAAATAAAGCACATCCCCACCGAGCTAAGTAAAATATGCCACATGTCCATTCATCGGTGGGGATCGGGGCATTGGGAGGATTTTGGAAATTTTGCCAAAGTGGTGAAAACACAAAAGGAAAAAATGGAACCGCATCTCCATGACTAACCAAAAAGGCGCCACAGTCATCGAGTGGTGGACTGTGGAGATTTTGGAAAAATTTCCCAATTTGAAAAAGAGGGAAAAAATCAGGATTTTGCCCCATGAACCCAATTTTTGCCCTAATTTCACCATTTTTGCCCTAAATCTTCAAAAGGCCATATCTTTCAATCCAAAGCTCATATTTTCACGATTTTGGTGTCATTGGAAAGTTGTTGAAATCCTCTACGTGATGGACACTTCAATTTTAAATTTTGATGGAGTTTTTATGAGAAAATTGAAGAAATTTCTCTGACATGGGAAAAAATGTAGAACCAACCCCCAACCACCAAAATTGATGAAGTATGGCATCTATTTCTTCTCCAGCATGTCTGAATGCATTGAAAATTGGATTTTTGAGGGTGCCCTTACTTTTTAATGAATCTTGTTGGTGGTTGGAGATTTCAAATTGATTTTCCCACATTTTCTCATTTCTTTCATTATGTTCGAGCGATAAAAGCCAATTTTGGCTCATTTGTAAAAAGTTGTTCATCCCTCTTCTCTGTCTCTCCCTTCTTTTCTTCCCAAGGGTTGAAAATGGAGTTTTAACCTCCTCCCCTATTATGTAATGGCATTTTTTCCTCTTACCCATGAAATGATGTTCTGTGCAAACTTCTGGAGCAATAAAAAACGTGTTTTGTGATGCATTTGTCCATTCTTTCTCATTTTTTGGTTGTTTTCTTCTTACCTCTCTTCATTGTAGGTATTTTTGCATGTTTTGATGTTCATTGCAGGGTTTGGAGCTATGTTCATGGATTTTTGCAACATTTTCTCGTGTGAAATCCATCTTTGGTCCTGTGATGCACTTGTCCATCCTTTCCATTGCTCACCTCTTCTTGTTCTGGCGGTTTTGATAGATGATCAACATTTTCCTTCTCTAATGTATCATTGTTTTAGTGTAGGCTTTTCTTTCCTTGTTTTCTTTCTCTTCTTATCTCCTAGAAGTTATAATAGGTTAGATTAGCTTTCCTGCACTAGAATAGCTTATGGCAAGTAGTTTAGGAAGAGGAACTAGCCTTCTCTGGAGAGCTTTCCCCATTTGCAAAGGTCCCACACTTTGGGAAAGCTCAATGTTGTGCAATCACACCAAATGACTTTGCCTTAGAAAATTAGATCCATAACTCATTTAGGGGTGCTGTGATTTTGCACTAACAACTACCATGGAACAAAAAGCGGTGAGAAATGGAAAGGATGGACAAGTGCATCACGACCTAAGATGAATTTCACAAAAAAATGTTCCAAAACTCCATGAATGTAGATCCAAAACTTGTAATGAACATCCGAACATACACAAATACCTGTAATGAAGAGAGGTAAGGAAAGCAACAAAGAAAACAAGCCAAGGATGGACAAATGCATCACAAAACACGCTTTTTTTTGCTCAAAATTTACACAAAGTGCATCATTTCATGGGTAAGAGGCAAAAATTCCATTACAGAGTAGAGGAGGAGGTTTAAACTCCATTTTAAACCCTAGGGAAAGAAAATAAAGGAGAGGTAGAGAAGAAGGATGAAGAACCTTTTTAAAAATGAGCCAAAACTAGATTTTATCGCTCGAACAAAATGAACGAAATGAGAAAACGCGGGAAAATCAATTTTGAAACTCCAACCACCAACAAGATCCATTTAATTAGCTCGAAAAATTATGGGTTTCCATGAAAAATCCCATACTTCATCGTATTTCTTTCTTAGCAGAGCAAGAAAGAGGCCCATACTTCATTAATTTTGGTGGTTGGGGTTGTTTTCTGTAATTTTTTCATGCCAGAGACGTTTTCCCATTTTTCTCCTATAAAACTCCATCAAAATCAAAAATTGAAGTGTCCATCGTGTAGAGGATTTTGATAGATTTCCATTGATACCAAAATCACAAAAATCTGAGCTCTGGATCGAAAGATATGGCCCTTTGAAGATTTAGGGCAAAACAGGGCAAAATTAGGGCAAAAATCGGGTCTGTTGGCCAAAATTTGACCTTTTCCCCTTTCGCAAAATTGGAAAATTTTCCAAAGATTCTCTATGACCCCACCACTCCGATGACATGTGGTGCTTTATAATTGATTGCGAGGATGTGGTTCCATTTTTTCCTTTGCACTTTTCACCACTTTGGCGACAATTCCAAAATCCTCCCGACACCCCGATCCCCACCGATGAATGGATACGTGGCACCTTTTGATTGGTCGGTGGGGATGCACTTCCATTTTTTCCTTTAACACATTTTGACCAAATGCCAAAAACTAGAAGTCCCTCCGACGCCCACACTCTGCCTTAACATGTGGCATCATTTCATTGGGCATGCGGCCTTAAGCAATTTCATTTCCTTTGCGGGCTCGTAGGAGCACAAATGACTTTTACGCTTTTAGCCCAAAAAGCACTAAGTTCTCAATTTATTCCTCCACTCCACCGGCCCAAGCCTCTTTGGCACAAAACTCTCCCAAGCTCCGCGGGCCCGCCTTAGGAAAATTTCCCCTCCAAACTCCGCTCGAGCCATAACTCAAAAAATATAAGGAGTTAGGAGGACTTCTTTACCTTTCGGAAAGGGGAAGAAAATCCCTTTTGATGAAGCCATTTCTAAAATATTTTGAGTGCTTGCAATGTGTGAAAATTTAAGTTGAATAACAAGGAAGGAAAGAATGAAGGTAAGTTAGCCAAAATAAGCAGGGGCTCATTTTGGATAACAATCGTCTGAGGACATTTTGAGTAGCAATTGATGGAGTTGTTTGATCATGATGTGATGGGCTCTCCCATTGGAAACAAGGAAGGTGGGTCCTCGATGGTGATCCTAGGGGTAGGTGTGAGTGTGATGTGAGGTATAGTTGAAGCAGTAGGTTCATCTGCCCTGGTTTTTCCCTTATCACGTTGAGCCCGAGTGGCTATTCGAACCATATTGATTTCAAATATGGGTGGTGGGTAGGAGGGTATAATGTGTGGGATGGTGATGGTTTATTTGGTAATGGTATAGGTGGGGTGATTATGATTATGGGAGTAAAGGGATATTTGTCTAAAAGATCATCCTCTATTATGCCCCAGTGCACGATAATAAGCACGATCAGGAGTCGTCAAACCATTTTGGTTTTGGTTTGAGTGGGTCATAGGGTCAGATGGGTGGTAAGGTGATGTGGGAAGAGGTGAGTAGGTTAGCCAAGATAGTCACATATGATCCTGCCATTGGGTCGCATTATGCAATGTGGGTATGGTTTTGAGTGAGGAACTCTATAGTGATTTAGGAGCGGGTGCCATGGATCACGATATGGGGGTGGTCCAGTGGTTTGGGTACATTTATGTTTGTGTTGCGGTGTGGGTCACACTTTATTAGGTAAGGGTGTAGTGGATGATTTGGTTTTGGGTTTAGGTATCACTTTGGGAGGTGGGGTGGTCAAGAATGGTAGACGGTCTGATGAAGAGGGTCATGTTGAAGGTGGGAGAGGATGGGTTATCCAAGGTGAGAGAGGTGATGGTGTGAAGGTAGGGGTAATAGACGGTAGTGGTAATTGGTATTTCCTAGTAAGTAAAGGCAATTTTGTGAGTTTTGGTGGTATAGGAGGATGTGGTAAATGGGGGTGTCAACTTTTGGCTATACTGTATACTCAATTTGGTCACTATGGTTAACGGATGAGGGCCCAATAGAGATGGCAGTGGTGAAGGAGATGAATAGGTGATAGGTGATGCTAGCATCGGCGTCACGGGTGGTTGGTGTTTTGGTTTTGGTAGGGGTGTATTTTTGGTGAAGGGGTGAGAGGGGGTAGTCAAATCAAGCTTGATTGTTGGATGGGTAAGGCTCGATGTGGGTCGCACTTCCAAAGACACAAGAAATGGTGTAGATTGATGAGGGGTTAGGAAGTGGTGATCTGGAGGATTCAAATGAGGAAGGTATGTGCATGGGCAGAGGTAATGAGGAGGTGTTTCCATCACTTTGGTGGGTAGGGTAGGTATGGATGTTGCCACTATTGTAGGGTAAATAGTGGGTGAGTTGGTAGGTAAGGTCTGCGCATTAGGGTGGAGATGGGAATTCAAAGGTGTTCTCAAAGTAATGAATGATCAACATACTCTGGATAGTCTGTCAAATGTGGCAATGAAGAGAGGAAGGGAATGAGGGTGGATTTGGTGGTGATCCTTGTAAATGGAATGGTTATCTCATGAAATAGGGAATCCTTCTACATCTGATTTTGTAGGAAGGAGAGATGAGAAAAGATCATTTAATGTTGTAGAAGAGGGTAGTGGGTCGATTGTTCTCATTATGGATTCTTCTTTGTGGTGAAGTGTGGGTAAGGTAGATGAAGAATGATCTTTTGTGATGTGTGGTGAGGTGGGGGAAGGGGAAGGTACTTCCAACTCCTCGATGAGTATGGAAGTAGGTGTTGATGGCAATTCGTCAAGTATGAGGGTAGGGGGTCCAAGACAGGGCCAGGTATGGTAGGTATAGCATCTGAGGAAGATGTATCTGTTTGCACTAGATTAACTTCTATTGGTAATGGTGAAGGAGGTGAGGGTGATGGTACAGGTAAAGGTGTATGTTCGAGAGGCTCTTCCGTAGGTGTGGTTGGGGGCATGGTACAATTGGTATGGGTAGGATATCAAAGATGGCATGAACCTCCCGAATCGTGTCACTATCAATGACGAATGGTTGTGTTGGGTAGGGGTGTATGATTAGGGAATGGTTTTTGGAAGATGTGTAGGTTTTGGTTTGTAGGTGCATTGGGGTTCTCCAAAACAAGATCTCCTCTATCTAACATTTCTTGGACAATGGTTTTGAAGGTGATGCAATTGTTGGTGTTGTGCCCACAGATATGATGGTAGTCACAGATTTTGTTCTCCCTATACCATGAGGGTATCAGGTGGGCAGGATCAAAACCAGGGTGTGGCTTAATAGCTGGAAGGGTGATGGCTCCTACATTCAAGAGTTTTTTCGAATGTTAATGCAGGTATGGATTAGCGATGGGGGTATATTTCTTTTGTTCATTTTGAAGAGGAATGTTTGTACTGGCGAGAGGTTAGGTGGAGGTTTTGGTAGGTTGGATGGGTGAGGCGGGCCAGCCTTGAGGACCACCATGTGGGTGGAGCCTTTGGCTCTAGGAGGGTTGAGAGGAGCGGTCGGTGGCATCTTGGAAGCAAAGGTAGGATCATGTGGTTTAAAAGGAGCGCCTTTGTTGCGTAATTGAATCCTTTTCTCTTCGAGGGCTCAGATTTCAAGCTTTCGGGCCATGGTGAATGCCTCGTCAAATGTACAAAATGTCTAGATTTGTAGAGTGGATGAGATGTGGTGAGCACAAGCTCATGTAAATATTTCTATTAGCTCGATCATGGTAGGGGAACGTGAGTTTGTTGACGAGGTCGCGCAAACGAGCAACAAATTCTATGACTGACTCGTCATCATATTGATGCATGGTGTACAAGTCAGTCATGGTGACTTTCTTGACCACATTGATGGAGAAGTGATCCAGAAGGTTTGGGCTACCTGGTCAAAGGAGAAGATAGAGTGCATAGGTAAAGCACTATACCAATCAAGAGTAGTTCCATTGAGAGACATGGGAAACGTTTGCAAGAGTAAAGCGTCGTCATGAGAAATGAGGTATCACATGTATCTTAAAGACCTCAGATGTTGTTGTGGGTCTTCTTTGTTATTGAAATGGTTGAATTTTGGCATTTCCTAGTGTGGGGGGTATGGACGAATAGGGACAGAGAAGTGAATAGGCTCATTACAAATCTCCTCGTAGGTGAGAGATGTGCGTGAACCGAAAAGAGATGCTTCTAGTGTGTGCATCCTATCCATCATCATCTTAATAAGTTCGGGGTAGGTTGCAGAAAGAAATTTGGCTTCCCAAAGGAGGGGGAGGAAGGTATGAAGAATACGAGGTGGAAGGCATCACGTTATGTGAAGGAGCCACGTATGAGAACTATGGAGGTATGTGTGAGGAGAAGGATGAGGAGGGGTAATGTGTGGAATAAGAAGTAGAAGCTACGGGTGGAGGTTGAAAGTGTGTGTATACAGGAGGGGTCGGGGTGACCACCCTAGTAGTGACAGGAGGAAGTGATTGGGGAATAGATAGGACTAGGTTCAAAGGGGGTATAGTTGGTGATACTAGCGAGGGTTGAGATAAATCGGGTATGTAGGAAGTGGATGACATGGGGGTCGAAGATGTCAAAGGTGTAGTGAACGTCATATAGGGTGTGGATACCACCATGGTAGGGTCGAGCTACGACACTACTGGTGATAGGGGAGATGTGGGGAGAGCCGAGCTAGAGGTAGGTGACACGGTAATGGGTGTAAGAGCAGGAGGAATGGACACGTGCATACCATAGATAGGGTGGCTTGAGGAATCCCGAGTGGATGAGTGGGCTAGATAGTGTTGTAAGGCGAAGGGTTCGATCTAAGAACCGCGTAAATTCTACGTCACCCATACCAACAACATAGGGGAAAACGGGATCCATAGGGGACAACATGGAAGGTGGTGAGTGACTAGGTGGGAGAGGTTGAAGGCTAGCATGAAATGCAAGTGTATTGGCCTGGTTGTGCGTCACACCACCATGTGAACAAGTATTGACATGGTGGGGCTTATTTCGTAAATGACACGAAATACAACAAAGACAGAGGAAAAAAATAGGTGGTGATGGGTAGACTAGGTATAAAAGGTCAGCTAGAAATTTGAATAGGATAACCAATGCTTTGGTTAGGGAAATCGATGCCGACCACAGTAACCGCAGAAAGTCACTATGGAAAGTGGACAGTTTGTCAAAACAAGACAAATGGGTGACGATCTACTAAGTAGATAAGTTGTTGATGGACTTTACCAGAAAGTGAATATGAGGAGAGTTACGAGACTCGAACAACAAAAGAAGGTGAAGTAGGTGTCCTTTTGGTTAGGTTAACAAGAAGGGAAGTAAACCGAAGCGTTGGTTGGGTAAAATCGTGACAATCGGAGGGTAACTCGACAAAGGTCACCTGGACCGACATCGGCTACCATGAAATTAAAACAGAGATGAAGAAAAGGTGGTTGTGAGTTAAAATCATATATGGAATCAAACCCGAGATTCGAGAATGATGAAAAATAGGGTCCAAGCACACTCAGTTGAAGCCATAATACACCAACTATGATGAGGAGCATGCCAGAGAAATAAGAAGATGAAGAATGTGACCTCTCACCTCAAAACGCAAGCCAAGTAGAAACACTAAGAAAAATACAATCCTAAGAGTGCTTTTTCCATTATGTTTATTCATCTTGTGCTATTTAAGGATTGACTCATGAACTTTAGAATAGAATTTTTTTGGTGAGGATGGCTTCCTATGAAGAAGGATATCTACAAGGAGAGGTTTCAGGTTTGTTATGGTGGGGCGGCCGTCCTCTCATATGACTCGGCAAAGTAATGAGTTGGGTGCCCACAGTGTCATGATTGTGTGATCACCTACAGCTTCTTCTAGGTGATATGTTGTTTAAGAATGTTTGTATTTTGAATTTTTGTGCAGTTTGGTAAGACTCAAAGAGAGAAAGAGAAACAGAGTGCTTTTCTATGATTCGTTTGTCAACCATCAGCTAGTCATGACCTCTAGCATATAGGTTGCCCTCATTTAATGTGAGCTAAATGCAGAAAACTAGAATGATATGAAGTTGATTTTTAAACCCAAATCGAAATATTGGATTTGATGACACAAAAAGATGAAAAGGAGAAGGGATGATATTTCACTAATGTGATACTAATCAAAGGGAAGAAATTTTCATTTTTAAAACACCAAAAGATGATTGCTTTTAGACAATAGAAGAGGAGAAGATTCCAGGGGAGAAACTTTAGTGTGAGAACCTTTTAGAAAGGGAAACAAACAAGCAACTTTCACCTAGAAATGAAGAAATGCAAGGAACCCTGGATGGGTCCCACCGAGCGTGCCAAAATGTTTCGATCCTTTTTGCGTACAATTGGAGACTGAAACAAATAAGGGTGTAGGAGGTTTACCTATTGTTGGGTGATGGGTGGAATGCGCATGTGTTGACTTCCAATCTTGGTCGATTGTGTGAACTCCTTTTTGGCTAGGAAGGACTACCCCAAATAAGAAAGCAAGACCACAAGAGAGAGTTAAACAACATATGCAGTGGACTGCCTAGCATATGCTAGATCCAGAAGTGTGATACTCCCTAGAGGGATATCAATCCACTATTTTATAAATCAATACTTAATAACAAAAACATGTAAATAAATTGAATCTAGTGCTTTGGCACTCCGATTTGGGTGCCTTAGGTTGCTATCAGTGTCGATTCAATTAAATACTAAACTATGCGGGTAAAAAGGGTGTTTGGGTCAGGTTCTAGGTAGGTTGGATAGTTTGTGGGTCATAGGCAGTGCCTGGTTGAGGTTGGGTAGGGTATTGTAGGTAGTTTGGGTAAAGGGGTAGGTTATTGGCCCGATCTATGTTAGCGACATAGAGACCAACGTTGATTGAGGTGGACCGATGCTAGTTAAGGTTGACCGGTATCGGTCATTGTAGAAGTGATAAAGGGCTAGAACAAAGGTGTTTCGGTTCTCTTAGGTGGAGTGCACAGAGAGTCTGTGAGAATGTGGGTGAAGTTTAGGTGAAGGGTAATATCAAGGTCGAGCCAAGAGGTCTTTAGAGGGTGGTCTTTAGGTGAATTTGGGTAGAAGGTGGGTAGCTTGCAGAAAGTAGGGTGACCGACGGTGGTCGGTCGATCAATAGTGGTTAGGGTTAACCGGTGACGGTCACTAGTTTTGGGTCAGAGTTTGGAAATGGGGATTGGGGTACCCTCTGTGATTGGCTAGAGGGTTGATAGGGAGCAGAATGGGGTGAGAGAGGGTCCTAGGTGTAGGTGTGGGTTGGATAGGTGAGATTGAAATGGTAGGAGAGAAATAGAGAAGCACAAGTAGGGAAAACACCAGTGAGAGTTCTACTTACTTGGAGTCCAATGCTTGCAGAATCGTGAGTAGCTGGAGAAGAGAGATGGTGAGTTTTGGCGATGGTGGTTGGTTGGTTAGAGAACTCTTACTCGAGCTCAGTCTAGTCAGGTATCCTTTAATGACTTGCTCTCTCAAAGATCCTTGTGAGTGCATCCACAACTGGTTCTAGCTTGGATTTTTGTAAGCTTTTCCCGTGTTTCCAATAGTAACCAATGATCATGTGAAATTCAATGCTTGATTCCCATTAACCAAGAATGCAAGAATCAACCCAAAAATGACCAACAATGACCAACCCTTTGAAAAGAGCCAAGACAAGGTATTTGCGCGGTGACCGCTGGTCCCCACCCGACCGATATCGATCAAACTATGACCGACACCGATTATGTTGGGGGGATTTGTTTTTTTAAAAGTTGGGAATATGCCTTCCCACTTTATTTTTGAGGGTGGATCATATGTGTCCTATGCCTTAAAAATGGGTAGTAGGATAAGGAGAGGTCCTATGAGTGGAGTGGCCATTATTAGGGTTTTCTAGAAGGGTATGGGCAAGGTATGGGCAAGGTAGGGAGTGGAATGGTGAGGTGGAGGTGTAAGTGGGGTAGTGGAAATGTGAGGTGGAGGTGCAAGTGGGGTAGTGGACTGGTGAGGTGGGTAGGTGAGCAGTCCAAGTGGCATGGTGAGGTGGCCTTGATGAGTGGGTAAAAGGGGAATTTAATTAATTGATGTTAATTAAATCCATGGATGTGTGAATGAGGGTCATTGTGATGTGTGAAATAGGTTGTGCGTGATCGAATTAGGGTTAAATCAATCACCTATGTAGAATGTGGTTATTAGGTTATTTTGGAGGAATGGTGAAATGTGATGTGTTTTTGGTGTCTACATTTTTCCCCTTTTTGTTGGGCAGCCTGTAGTGGTAGGCGGCATGACAAAAACAAAGCTTGGTTCTTGCCCCATGTGAAGGAGGGTGAGAAGGTGGGTGTTAGGTGCCCCAAATAGGGGCATGAGTGATCCCCCCCAAAATCGGACACGACGATGAGAATAGAGAGAGTCAGTGGGTGGTTTGAGAAATTATGGTGAGAGGCATGAAAGAGATGAGGTGCATAGGTATGGAGATGATGAGAGGTAAGGTAGGTGAGTAGGTAGAGAATTCAAACATATGCACATGTTGTAAAATGTGATGAGGTACAAGGGTTTCTCAACATAAGAAATTGATGGAAACTAAGGTCACAAGGGTCATCCAAACATGGGTTATCGAGGTCCAGTATCCAGGGGTAAAGGATACGATCCAGGAACTCAACGAGGTAAGATGCAGGAACACATAGGGTGGTTCTGGTACATCCAAAAGGTCAAGGTTTGTTTGGACAAGGGTCACAACCATAGGTAAGGTAAGGTCATAAGGCTGAGAAAAATAGGTACCATCATCACAAGATGCAACAAGTGAGGACATGAAAATATCCACATAATCAATGGGTGGGGTAAATAGGTGTAGGTAGGTAGGGGTGGGTAAGGTAGTGTCAATCAAGAATACACACATGTAAAGATTGCAACTTGGTACCATGGTGAAGAGATTTCAAACTCTACATTGTCTAAGGTCAATTGGGTTATCCAAACATGAGTTATTGAGGTCTAGTATCTAGGGTAAAGGATACAGTCTGGAGTACGCAACAAGGTAAGATGCAGGGAACACATAGGGTGGTTCCGACACATCCAAGAGGTCAAATTTTTTTGGGTAAAGGTCATGGCCATAGGCAAGGTAAGATTGGAAGGCTAACAACATGGTAATAGCATCGCAAGGTAGAGCGACTACGTGAGGTCGATGGCATCCCAAGGGGGTGGTGTGCGTAAAAAGTTGAGTTCGGGGTCAAGGTCAGGGTGGTCTCTGGGTGATGTGAAAAAGGTTGTGGGTTAGGGTGATTGGGTGAAAGTGGTGAAAAGTGGGGTCCATGGTAACCTTCCGCATCTGATGAGAGCTAATAATCTGTGGAGACTTAGCTACCATCCCATTCAATTGTATTGTCCTTCCATATGATTGAAATCACATGAATAATTCCTTGAAATTCATCTCTATAAGAACTAAGGTTGTGAGCCATTGGACACCCAAACCAATATCCGCCTCTCTATAGAAATAGAAAACATAGGTGAGTCTAACATGTAGTCTCCCATGGAAAACTTGATACTATGGCACTTACCCGTGCACTTGACTATCCCACCATCTGCAATCATAACTTTCATTTCTGAGCCGGTAAATAAAACAATTAAGGCGGGTAGGCGACTTACTATTTATGAACTTATGACTACTCCCGTAGTCAATCAACACTATCACCTTCTATTTTTGAGATAGCCAATACCCTTGAGTGTTTGAGGAGTACTAATACCTTAAAATGCATGGCAAAAATTGTAGGTTGGTGATCTTCTACTTCATCTTCTACGGGTTCCTCAACGTCTCCTATAATTTCAGCTTCCTCATCATCCTCATTACCTCCGTCAATATAGAAAAACTTCTTCTCAAAGCACATTTGTGTCCCACCCATATTTTCTATCACAGCTTAAAACATAATCCTTTTTCTCTCTTTTCTTCCATTTGTTGAGGAGTCATCTAATTGGCCTAGAAAATGAAGGGGAAGAGATACTACGGTCTTTGGTGTTAATGAAAGGAGTCCTCCTACTATAACTAACTTTTTCCTCTACTCAACGTGCCATGATAATAGAATCGAAAGATTGAGTGGATTAAACATATGTACCTCATGCTCGATGTGGTCTTAAGACCCCAAGAAATAGGTCATTCATATTCTCTTCTAGAATATTCTCCACCCTTAAGGATAGGTTCTAGAATTGATGCACATAATCTTTGACTGATCCTATTTTCCGTAACTTTTCTAATTGACTAAAGTAGTTCTCTGAAACACTGGAACTATAGTGCAATTGTAACTCCTTGGTAAAAACTATCCAAGTGACACTGAGACCATTCTTCTGCCTCTGAGCACATAACCATCGATACCAAACAAATTGGTTTGGTTCAAGATACAGGGATGCCAATGTCACCTTTTGTCTTGATGGTGTTTGATGTAACTCAAAGAAGTTCTCCATTTGATTTATCCAATTCAGGGATCCTTACCATCAAATTTGTGCATATCCACTTTCGACATCATGTTCCGTGGTTGCGAATAAGTTGGATTATGATTGGGCTGGAAAAGTGATCCAACATGGTTATTTTGTCCATGATTTTGAACTGAAGATCCTCCTTGGTTGATATGGGGCAGATTTGGGCCATACTATTTACCCTTTACATGTTGCATGATATCATCCAACCGATTGATTTTTTCTATGTCTCCTTTAGAGGTCATCTCAGATTATACATTTCACAACTCATACTCAAGTTGGCTCACCTTATGATCAACCAAGGTAAACCTTAGTGATGAGGAATCTGTATTTACCCCTTCTGACTCCATCTCTTCAATCACTACCCCATCTTTATCTAGGGTTTTACCCAGAGTAACCAGATTCTTTTTTGCTCTTGTGGAAGGCCTGCCATGATGTCAAACCTTAGGGTTTAGGGTTTTGATAAAAATTTGACTGAAAAGGAAAAAACACAGAGAATATACTAATACTATTTTTAGAAATTTCTGAAAATGTAAATAACTTGAAAACATTCCACACAGTTTGCACCCTAGGAGTGATTTTATGAAAAACCTTAAATTTGTAATAACTTTTGTAATATAAATCAAAAAGTCTGAAATTTTCATATAACCTTACTTGAAATGTTTCTCAACTCGGTAAAAATATCTCCCACCAATTCACTCTGGTTCTCAATATATGGCGGAAACAAAAATTAGGGTTTTTGCCCTATTTTGGCCCCGATCGCAACTTTGATACCACTTGAATGAGATTACTTGTATAATTTAGATTATGAGAAATAATAGAAAACCAAATAACAAAATATTTTAGAATAATGATCTCAATTTTCAATTAGAATAGCTTCACCACTTTGAGGGGCAACCTCCAAACTATATAATAAGACTCAAATGCTCAAATGATAATGAACTACTACCTACAATCCCCTATATATACTATTCATATGTTATTTCCATCATTGAGGATGACCTATTAGGCATGAGAAAGTATAAATTATATAATAAAATGATATGGTAAGCCATAATTCGGCTACTCATATCCTAATACAAGTAATAGGTTAAGGCGTAGCATCTAAGTAACCTTCCTTTTTCTTCCCGTGAATTTTCCTCCTTGTAATGAGAGTATTTTTCCAAACCAAGTAAACACTACTCTTTCAATGAAATCCTTGAGTCAAATATTAGAAGACGCATGTGTTTATATACATTCCTAATCAAAATCATACTATATAAAGTTATTCCTATAATAGAAACGAGAAAATTCTAAAGGAACCACTATAGTTGAAATGTTAAACAAAAACATGCAGCCTAGTTTTAAAGGAGCGAAGGGTCCCATGTTATGTGTTCCTTAGAAAATTATAGTCAACTAATAAAAATAGGATTCTAATAAATATTTCATCATGAAAAATGATGTGTTGTGGGAAGTGCCTGTGAGTAAGTGTATATTGTAGTGTGTCATTGTTTTACTTTATCATTTTTGAAATGTGTGGCTTTGATCCGCATCATGTGTTTCATGTTATGTATGTGGGTCCATGGTTACATAAATTTCTCATGTGTTATATATTTATTATCTTAATTGATCCTACGTGGTGTTATGTTTCAAGCAATGTAAGCCAAAATAATTTATACTATTATGTTGTGTATTGTATTTGTGTGTGTTAAATGTGGGCATTATAATATGATTGAGGAGCATGTTTGTTTTGTGTGGGCACTAGCATATCTTATGTAGCTATATAGGAGATTTGGGCCCATCGAGGATGTAGAGGTATGGCATTTGTTGTACATATTTATTACATTGTTGGGTGTATGAGCACATAATTGTTGTGTTCCCACTTAAACTTCCGCTAAGCGGATTGGCATCATGTTGTTACTAGAGATGGATACAGAAATGGGTGGCGGTAGGGGTTCATCTATGGGTTGAGGAGGTAGTACATGATGTGACCTTTTACGACACAAGATTTAAAGGTGTTATATGCTATGGACATAGTATTGCGGCCATATGTGGATTTCCCATCATATGGAGGTACGGAAGAGGAGTTACAGGGTATACGGTTAGTTAGATGGATACATGACAGGCATGATGGTGAGCACGAGATGATTCTAGTGGATAGGGTATGATGTCTATTATTAATCATACCTATGTATATATGTATTGATATACATACACTCCCTTTATATAGTTGATGATGATATTGGACTGATGATGTACTTGGTTTCATTTCTATTGTATTGTTATTATAGAAACTAGGTGAGTTAGGCATGGTTGAGTTAGATGTATGCATGGTCGAGTCAGAAAATGTCCAAGTTATTGTTTTAATGGAAATTAGGTTGTGTTAGGCATGGTTGAGTCAGATTTAGGCATGGTGGAGTTAGATGTAGGCATGGTTGAGTTAGTATGAATTTAGAAGGTGTAGGCATTGTTGAGTCGAAAAATGTCCAAGTTATTGTTTTAATGTAAATTAGGTTATATTAGGCATGGTTGATTCATTATAGATTGTCAAGATATTAGTGTCGTGGAAGTTGGGCTTTTTAGGCATGGTTGAATCAAAAATTCCAAGTTACTATTTTTATGGAAATTATGTGTTGTAGGTATGGTTTGGTTTAATTTCCACATAATTGATATTATGGAAATATAGATTATTCAGGTGTGATGTGATTGATGTTGTAGTATGGTAGGTATGTTTAAATGATTTATGTTCTATGATACATTAATTTCCAAGTTATTGTGTAGATGAAAACTAACTAGGTTATGGTGTATGTGTAAAGTGGGGGTGAAAATGGTTAGGGAAAGAGTGGCTAAGATAACCTCTAAGGGCCCCACATCTACGGAGTGCTACCTACATAGCCCCGATGAAAAGGGGCCTCAAGCCGATGTAGTTCTCTCATAGGATAGGGAAAAATAAGATGAGGTAGCTGAGTAGGTTGGTGAGTTTAGGTATGGGTAAATGGGTAAGGTAATTTAGGCATGGTTAACTATGGTTGATTAGGCATGGTTAAGTCTAGGTTGTTTAGGCATGGTTGATTCTAGGTTGATTAGGCATGGTTGAGTCAAGGTTGTTAATTTCCAAGTTATTGTGTAGATGAAAACTAACTAGGTTATGGTGTATGTGTAAAGTGGGGGTGAAAATGGTTAGGGAAAGAGTGGCTAAGATAACCTCTAAGGGCCCCACATCTACGGAGTGCTTACCACATAGCCCCGATGAAAAGGGGCCTCAAGCCGATGTAGTTCTCTCATAGGATAGGGAAAAATAAGATGAGGTAGCTGAGTAGGTTGGTGAGTTTAGGTATGGGTAAATGGGTAAGGTAATTTAGGCATGGTTAACTATGGTTGATTAGGCATGGTTAAGTCTAGGTTGTTTAGGCATGGTTGATTCTAGGTTGATTAGGCATGGTTGAGTCAAGGTTGTTAATTTCCAAGTTATTGTGTAGATGAAAACTAACTAGGTTATGGTGTATGTGTAAAGTGGGGGTGAAAATGGTTAGGGGAAAGAGTGGCTAAGATAACCTCTAAGGGCCCCACATCTACGAGTGCTTACACCTACATAGCCCCGATGAAAAGGGGCCTCAGGCCGATGTAGTTCTCCCATAGGATAGGGAAGAATAAGATGAGGTAGGTGAGTAGGTTGGTGAGTTTAGGTATGGGTAAATGGGTAAGGTAATTTAGGCATGGTTAACTATGGTTGATTAGGCATGGTTAAGTCTAGGTTGTTTAGGCATGGTTGATTCTAGGTTGATTAGGCATGGTTGAGTTTAGGTTGATTGGGCAAGGTGGAATGTTGAATATAAGTTGATGGAAATAGATGGTGAATGTAAATGTAGGTGAAAGGAGAAGAAATCCCAAAGACTAAATGTCAAAGGTCTTGTCATGTGTAGAAGAATCAATAGGTAAGCAAAGGGGAAAATGGTATAAGAAGTGAAAAATACTCCATAAGTGGCAAGAACCATTATGATCATACCAAAGATAGGGTTATGAACTTAAGCCCTCTAAAGGAATTACATGATTGAACTTTCTAAGGGTGAAAGAATTTACATGATCATGAAGTGTCACATGTGTGCCACGTCCCTTTAGTGGGTAGAAGAAGAGAAAGGGAGGAAGGTGAGGCGGAGTGGTTTGTTTAGCCTAACCTTGTTGTGAGATAGCAAACCCCTTCTGCAAGATACCCAAAACTAGAATAGACAAGTCCATGACTAAAAAGTTGTATTGTATTTTCTTTTTTATTTTTGTATAGACCGATCGATGTGGGAAGCTTTAGAATATTTTATTTTATTTTTGTAGAAATGGTCCTTTTCTTGGATAGACTATGTCAATAGGGCTAGATTTTTATATTTTTCCTTCGAGGGAGCAATCTATTTATAACAACAAGATAGAAAGATAGATGTCCCTTTTGAGGGAGTCATCTATTTACAAGAAGTTTGACTCAAGGAGTTGAATTTGAAAATCCCATATATTAATTTTGAATTTTTTAGACTTTTAGTTCATGGCCAAGATTATAAAGGAGTATAGGCTTCTTTTATGAAGGAAAACCCATAATACACGAGAGGTTAGCTACAAAATAGAGCTTTTAAGTGACGAAAAAAAAAAGGGATTCCATCTTGAAAAGGATGAAAATTATCCATGAGAATCATGCCATGAATAGAGCCATGGTACTCATATTGAAGAAAAAGCTGAAAGGTGACGGATAATCACACAATTCTGGTTTATTCATTGGTCCTTTAAAGAGGTAGATGAAAGGAATGACTACTCAAGGGACAAGCATGTAATGAACAAAAGGTGATATAGTACTTGATTCAATAGTGGAATGGTTGAAGATGTAAGGCATTAAGAGTCTCGTGCTTGGTTTTACCTTCGAGAGAAGATAAATTATAAACACATGATCCATAGGTATGAGTGACGATATAGGGTCCAAGAAATTAGGAGGAAACTTGCCCCGTTTACTTTTTTCCACTTTGGTTACATGTTGATTTTCCTTCAGAACAAGGTCATCGACATTGAAGTTTCGTTCATGGACTCATTTATCATAGGCATGTTTGATACGTTTTTGGTAGATTTGAAGGTGATCGAGATCATTTAAATGGCATTCATCTAGAAGCTCAAGTTGGGCCAAATGGTCTTGGTGAAATTCATCATCATTGAGCATGTCTTTGAGTGAGATAGGAAGAGATGGAATTTGGAATTAGAGAGGCAAGAAAGCCTCTATACCATAGACCAAAGAGAAAGGTGTAGCAGTGGTTGAGGTGTGAATACTAGTGCGATAAACCCATAAGGCAAAAGGAATGTGTGTGTTCCAATCCTTACTAGTATTGTCAACCAATTCATAAGAATTTTGTTAAGAGTTTTTTTAGGTGATTTAGATTGGCCATTTTTTTAGGGTAATATGGTGGAGAACAAGCTGAGTTGAATGCCAAAGGCATCCCAAAGTTTGTGTAGGGTTTTTTTAATTGTTTTCCGGTATGAGTGATGAGGTGGTGAGGAACACCAAAGCAGCAAATGATGTGATGGTTGATGAATTCACAAATTTTCTTAGCTTTTGTAGAAATGAGAGGTATGACTTCCACCCATTTAGTGTAATATTCATTTGCGGTGATGATCCATTGATGATGTTGAGAAGAATGAGGGTTAATCTCTCCAAAAGATCCAAACCCCATTTAGAGAAAGGCCAAAGGTCTCTGGCGACCTGTAAGGCGTGACTAGGGGTGTGGTGAAGATTAGCATGTTGTTGACATTTCACACAATGTTTGACATAGTCACATCAGTCTTGGTTTAGGTTTGTTCATAATATCCAAGGTGAATAATGTGTTTAGTGATGACAAGGCCACTGAAATGACCACAACAAATCCCATCGTGAAATTCTTTAATGGTGTATAGGATTTCAGAACTTGTGAGGCATTGTAGGAGGATACTTTGTCAAAGCCACGTTTGTAGAGAAGACCCCCCATGATGACATAACAAGAGACACTTTTGAGGAAGGCTTGTTTTCCATTGCGAGTGAGTTCCAGAGGCAGAATTGAGAGGGAAAGGTAATCGGTGAACTAATTATACCAAATGTCATGTGGATCAATTTCAATTCTTCCTACAAAGTTAATGTCTCGAAATAAATAAGAGGGTGATTACAACCTTTATATTGTGACAAAGATTTTTTAGTTGGAAGGTGAAGCAGGTATTTGAGAAGCAAGGTAGGCCATGGTATCCGTGAATTTGTTAGTGGAGCGCAGAGTGGTTTGAAGTTCATAATGATCAAAGGTAGTCAAAATCATGTCAACGTGATGTTTATACTTTTGAAGTACCTCATTAAGACACTGATATAAACCATTGACTTGGTTCACAATTAGTTCAGAGTCACCAAAGATATTAATGGATTTCACATCTAAGGTTATGTAGGTATGAAGACCTAAATCGAGTACTTTGTATCCATCAATGTTATTAGTGTAGTCAAAATCTAGTTTGAAAGATAAAGGCATAGCTCACCATCAAGAGGAATAAGGATGACCCCTACACTACCCCCACGCTAACATTTAGAACCATAAAAAAATAAGTTCATATGATAAATGGTGTCGTCAAGGGAGAGGGTAGCAATGGATTCATCAAGGAAATCGAAGTTAGAAGATTGATTTCTAGAAAGAGGTTCATCTGCAAGTGGATCGGTGATGGTTTGTTTTTAACAGAATTTTGATGGATGAATTCGAGATCTAGGTCTGTAAGAAGCATGAGCCAACGTGCAACACATTGGTGTTGATAAGGCTTAGCATACATGTAATGTAAGGGTTCAGTGTTGGTGACAATGAAGGTTTTTAGTTGAGTAGGTAATGACGAAGTTTGGTGGTGATGAATACTAGGGCTAAGAATATTTTTAGTGTGAATATATCTAGTCTCGTAATCCAAAAGAGTACGGCTTATATAATAAACTACCTACTCCCTATGTTTCTCATCATGATGAGTAAGCATGGCTCCCAAGGAATGATCAATGGTAGAAATGTAGAGGTAAAAGGGCTTTTCATCCTTTGGTGGGATGAGCACAGGTGGCTGGAGGAGGTATTCTTTTAACGCCTTAAAATTTTACGGCACTCTTCATCCCAGTTGAAGGAAACATCCTTTTTAAGAAGATGATGAAAAGTGTGACATTGATCAGAGAGTTGAGAAATAAATTGTTGAATAGATTGCAATTTACCTTGAAAACTATGAAGTTGTCATAGGTTAGTAGGTGGAGGCATCTCAAGAATATCCTTGATTTTGGTGGGATCAATTTTGATACCCCATAGAGAAACAATAAAACCAAGGAGTTTTCCAAAGAGGAAGGAAAAGATGTAATTCTTTGGTTTAAGGTGAACACATTATTTGATGAGATGGTCAAAGATTACTTTAAGAACCGCGAGGTGTTTGGCCCGATGCTTAGACTTAGCAAGAAGGTCATTAACATAATCTTCCAAAATGTCATGCATGATGTCATGGAAGATATAGATCATGGCATTTTTATATATAGCACCAATTTTTAAGGCCAAAGGGCATGGCATGATAACAAAATTTCCCCCAGGGGTGATGAAGGTAGTTTTGTTATTGGGCCCCGAATATTGGCTAAGTATGAGAAGGTGTGTGGGCGCGCGGAACCTATATGAATACCGGTGCACGAGTTGAAGGTGCACAAAGTGCATGGTTCTAGCAGAGTTTAGCAAAACACACGGCGTGCACGTAAGATAAGACAATATTGGGACTTTTCCATATTCGAGTTCCAAACAACACACGAGGAAAGCGTGACCCATCTAGCATGCGGAGTGGATAAGGTGTCACCAATGGCTATAGGATCAAAAAGGGAATATTCCATACATGCGATGGAAGGTTCCAAAAGAACATCATTGAATAGAGTGGATAGCTCGGATCAAAGGAGGCATGCTCCATTAGAGTACCACTTGGACACTTGACAGATCAATCTTTTACCTCGAAGAAGACATGGCGACGGTGAAGGCATAAAAGCTATATATAGAGGTGCATGAATAGAGAAAGGGATGATCTTGAGAGAGCAGAGGTGGTGGAAAAGAGGTGAAGCTCTGGAGAAATATAATAGAGGATTCTATGGGTTAGGATTAGAGAAAATATAGGAGTGATGGCATATTTAGAGGGATGGGTCTGTTTTTTTCCTTGTAATATGAAGGACATGGTTAGTTCGATGTATGATCTTGCTCTGCATTATTACATGGGTCTGTTGTGGCCTCAATGAATGTAATGTGGTTATTGAACTCTTGAATGTGAATATAAGGTCCTGTTCTAATACATATATGTGTTCATAAGCATAATCCAAGTGCATTTCCTTTGTGTATGAATTAGTTATATATGTTTTTTTTTATTTCTCTTTTATGGATGCAACGAGATGATAACTCATCCTAGGATTTTAGAAAGAATGCATGGCTCCTTTCCATTCTTATGCACTTAAATATCTATCATAGATGAAGTATTCTAGCAAGACTAACATAAAGGATGGGCTCGGTGCCAACACATGCCTCGGGTGAGCACCCAATGCCCGTTGGATGATAGGTCAGTGCGCATGGGATTAGACTATTATTCTAAGGGTATAAAAATGACTACATCTCGATTCTATTACTGGGACATATTTTTGATGTTTTGAGAAATTTCATGCATCTTGGTCCCTGTGATGCATGATGATAGAACATCTGACCTTGGAAAGTGTTGAAGCATGGTTCAAAAGCACAAAGGATGAATTTGCTCAAAGATTCAGCACTAGACCTGAGTTTGGTGCACGTAGATGGGTAAAAGAGAACCTATACCATGAGTTATATGAGACATTATTTTATTATTTTCTAGTAGAACTATATGAATGGCTTTTAGCATATGCATCTAGATCGATCTGGTACTATAGATCACGCGTATGGACCCAAGATGATTATCAGAGGCTGCAGGATGTAGATCTGACTTAGACACATGTTGTTGATCACTGGTGGAAAGGAGTGATGACCATTATACTCTAGAATATGTCATTAATAGTATTATTGCCCGAAGTTTACGAGTTCGAGTTTCTAATGGATCCCAGAGGATCATTTTTGCATGGTATTCCTTTCGTTATGAAGATCCTTATCATTACCTTAATTTTAGAGGCATTTCCCATGACAAGCTAAGCTTCCTAAGCATTGGGAGAGGAAGCTAGGGCGAGAGAAGATGAGACATTGTAGCTGAAATGAAAGGGATGAGAAACGACTCAAGTATAGCAAAGCTCGTGAAAGGGATATAACTAGACAATGCGAGGTTGCAAGTGTGATGGATCTATGGAGGCAGACGTTGCAGGAAGAAGTTAAGGTTCACGTAGAGGACATGGAACTTGAGCGATCTGTTACCCCATCTTGGCAAGCGTGGGAGAGAAGCCCCTTCATTCGATGAGATTTCATCACATGGAGAGAAGAGAACCATTGGCACACATCTGAACCCACCTAGCAACAAACCCCTAGCGCTTGGTTTTCCATATCAAGGGAGAAGTATTGTTAACCTAGTTGGTATCGGTGGGAGTAACCGATTTGTGCCCAGGAGATATAATTTATCATTTGGAACATCCATGGTTGTGCAAACCATTCCGATATTTGGAGGAATTTTTAGACAAGGTGCAAGTATGCAAGGTTTGGGTATCACATCTGGGAGTGGCGCAAGACACACAACTAGTAGTGGGACAATATCACAAACCATTGGTGCATAGTTTAGTGGGACATTGGGAACACTAGGCAACCACTTCAAGCCATTTGTTAGCTGCAAGAGGTGGATCTGGTGGTATAAGAGCTAGAGGACATGGTGGACCTATCAGATCTTAAGGATCTAGTGGGTCAGGAGGAATAGGACCTAGTGGATCCAATGGATCTAGTGGAGGAGGAAACACTAGAGGGAACCAAGGCTCTGGATCAGGAGGAAAAGGGCCTCAGCCACCTCCATAAGTATTTTTGAGATGTCTTTACACTTACCAGACTATAGGGGTATTGAAGATGCTACAGAGCATGTGCACAAGTGTGAATTACTATGGCACGCAAAAGGGATCACTACCCCAGTGTGAAGGAAATTTATTTTGTAATAATTTTGCAAGGGCGTGTGCATAGTTGGTATCGAAAATATGACCCTCATCAAACGGTGGTAGACTACACTTTGCATTGAAGAATGCCTTCCTAGTAGAGTTCCATATCCTAGAATTTGAACAGAAGAGCATCAGCACTATGAAGGAGATCCAGAAAGGAATGGAAAAGAGTGTGTGGGAGTATGACACATGTTTCAAGACTCTCTTATCAAAACTATCCTATGACATCCACCCTTCTCAACATGCTCAATGGTTTATTGGGGGATTGATAACACCATTTAGAAGGGCTCTATCACACAAGACCTTGTCAGACCCATGCGAGGCCTTGGAAGCTACCTTGCACACAGAGGCTATTGGGAGCATTGATACTAGTGGTATCCCTTTTGTGGAGGCTCAAATTGTTGCAATGGACAAGTAGTTGGAGAATTTTTCTATAAACTTAGTGCATGAGGTTCGTAGTGGGCTTTGGTGTACAAACTGTGAAGTGGAAAGGAATGCAAAGGATAGTTTCCCTTAGTATTTGGTATGCGCTATGGAATAGACTCAGAAAATTTTCCATGGGGATCATGATGCAAGTATGTGCCCTCTACTACAATGCACAATCCACAAGAATGTTTTTATTGAAATATATGTACCTCTACGACCCATGATACCAAGGATTGCAGACTAATTGATCAAATACATTATTCTATTGATCTTGGTTTGTGCCAGACTAGTCTTACAAGTAGTTCCAAGGATGATGATTGTCACTATGAAGGGCATGCAAATGGAGGAGCACATGGAAGAGGTTTTCATGGAGGATTTTGTGGTCGCAGGAACTGTTACAACTATGGATCTACAGAGCATTACAAGTGTGAGTTTCACGATCTCATTCTAAATGCTCATGGTGCGGAAGAAACACAAGTACTAATAATGTCTAGAGCTTTATGAGCATATAAACCAGCAACACCAAAAAGACAAAGGAACTAGGATGGTATGCATTAAGAAGGCCTATTCACATTGGATGCCAAGAGTGGCGCATGAATCAAGGATAGAACACAGTATTAGCGACGACACTTGCAGAGAGTCACACATGCCCGTGAGATGCCAAGACAAAGGACACTAGTTTCAAGAGAGGAAGTGGTACATAGAAAGTATCTAGACCCTGCTCATCAGAAGGAGGTGTATCAAGAGACTATGGACGTGATTCGGAGTTTACAAGTGGAGATCCAATGTCTAAAGGAGCAATTAAAGTAGTTGGAGCAAAGGAAGAATGTCGAGGCTCCAAAGGATGACTGGATGAGGTCAAGGAAGTATGTAGGATGTTAAGGCAAGAGAATATTATTCCCTTGCTAGGAGAATGGCTGAGGGAGAAGGTACCACGCACTAGAGTAGAGTGCAAAAGGTAGGTTTTGCATGCAAACCTTCCTCCTCATAGCCTTGACTATGATAAGGAAATTACATTGAATGCAATTGTTGATGGATGGCTTCTAAGTAATATCCTCATCAACATGAGAGCAAAGGTCAATGTTCTTATCTTGGATGCTTGACATCAAATTGGGAGACCCGCATTACAACCATCTTCAAATGTGTTGTATATGGAAAACAAGACAAAAGAAATTCCCATTAGAGTCTTGAAGGATGTGTTTATCACTATTCAAGGGGATAAGTTCACTGGGACTTTGAAGTCTTGGTGCTCGCCGAGGCGGATAACTTTCCAAAGATTACTTCGATGCCCATGGTTCTATAAGAACAATGTCGACCTATGGTTTAACAAGGGGTATATCAGCTTTGAGAATAAGGAAGAAAGGATGATTATCCCTTTTACAGATGGGAAATCAGCACCCTATATTGATCCCTTAGGAGAGGAATTCCTTGATAGAATCTATGTGTGCGCCATCGAGAGACCCCGAGATAATTCATCCCATGGAGGAGTCATCAAGTTTGAAGATGCTCGTCCTTTAGTGATACCACTAGCATGGCATGTGACAATTAGGTGCATGTGACTTATGAGTTGATTGGGATACATTTGAGAGGATCTGTAATGAGGGTAATGAAGGCATGTTCATCAAGTACACTGGATGGAAGAAATTTCTAAGTTACTCTAGAGAGCATACCCTAAAATTACGAGAAATGGAGGCTCAGTGGAAGAATGAGGATGAGAGAAGAGGAATGCTCGGTTATAACTTTCTCGGAACTACAAAGACGCTAGTGGGCTACACATCAGGAGAGCCTCCTAGAATTATGTGAGGTAAGAATCAAATTTTCTCTAAGGTTTTCTAGAAGCAACGCACCCACTATCATACAAGACTACTATGGTAAAGAGACCACCTCATTTCATGTCCAAATGTGTGAGAAGGCTTGGATGGGAAGCACATAAGCTTTACTACCTTCGTTATGGGTGCATAAGTTATATTCCACCTTACAAGGTTGTGTGCATGCATGGTATATTCATTCGAGATGCGTCGTCAAACAGGTAATTGGCAAGAGTTGGTGGCTGATCTCATTCAAGCTTTCGAGTATAGGAGTACAAAGCCATCATTGGATAAGGTGTTGCAAGTAATCAAGCACCTTACAATGGGAGATAGTGTTATCACACAACATAGACTACTAGAGTTGTTGGGTGAGCCTTATTTGGAGACGCGCCTCAATGAAGAAGAATCAAAGGAAGTACAACTTGAGTGAGCATGCATAGAAAAGGAAAAAGGAAAAATGGTCTATGTAGTAGACGGTGACGAGATGGAAAATTTGGATGTTAACCATTCTTAAGGTATGCGTGAAGTCATAGATAGCACTGATGAGCAAGAATGTGACTACAATGAGCCCTTGAAAATAAATAAGGTCAATATTGGGACATAGATAGAACCTAAGGAAGCTATCAATGGGGACTATTGGTCGAAAAAGAATTTTCAAAGATCATTGATCATTGCGCCCGAGTTCAGGATTTGTTCCCTCGTGGGTACCATGAACTCAAAGGCATCCACCATTCCTTAGGGGAGATGAAGATCAAGTTGAAGGAATGTGCACGCCCAATCCAAAAGAGGCCTTATCGGATGAATTAAAATTTGTGTGTATGGGTCAAGGAGGAAATAGACAAGATGATAGCATCCGTATCATTAAGGTCATGGAGGAATCGAATGGATAAGCCCAATGGTTATTACTATCAAGAAGGATGGAAGGATAAGGATCTGTGTTGACTATAGGGACCTAAATTCAGTATGTGTCATCAATCATTTTCCAACCCCTTTACTAAAGAAATTTTGGAGGGAGTAGCGGGCAAGCAAAGTCTACTCTTTCACGGATGGGTTCTCGTGGTATCACCAAGTCAAAATTACAAAGGAATGCCAGAGAAAGAAAAATTTTGCCACCGAATTGGGAAGTTTTTCCTACACGGTTATGCCCTTTGGATTGAAGAATGCACCTGTTGTGTTCTCATGCATCGTAGTATAAGAATTTAAGGACTTCATCCATAAATTTCTTCAAGTTTACCTGATGATTAGACTGTGTATGGATTGGTGAAAGACCATTGTGAAAATTTGAGGCTGATGTTTGATAGATGTCGGTAATTAAGGATATCCCTCAACATTAAGAAATATGTCGTTCTTACTCCATTTGGGACCCTTTTAAGACATATTATATGCAAAGAAGGCTTACTAGTGGATCCCACCAAATTTGTAGTTATTGTGGGATTATGGGAGCCTACTAGTCAAAGAGAAGTGCGTAGATTCCTTGGGCATACGGGGTACTACAACAAATTCATCAAGGGGTATGCCAAGATTTCTGCGCCCTTGGAGGAATTTCTAAAACATAACACTACCTTTCATTGGGGAGAGGCACAATAGAGGGCATTTGACACTTTGAAGGATAGGCTTATCACAAAGGCGCCCATACTATGTTTTCCTTATTGGGACAAGCCTTTCCATGTTCATGTTGATGCCTCGGGGATAGTTATGGGAGTAGTACTACCACAACTTTGGTGAGGGAATTGTTGATCATCCCTTGTGTTTTGGAAGTAGAAACTTGACACCAAAGAAAATAGAATTACAAAACTACTAAGTGCGAGGCACTATCAATGATCTATGTGTTGCACAAGTTCAAATAGTACATGTTGACAACACCATTTATATTCTACACATGAACAATATAACATTGAATTACTTAGTCAACAAGCACATTTTACAAGAGTGCATATGCCAAAGCATGCTATTATTTCAAGATTTTGAGTTCACAGTGGTTGTAAAACCAAGAAAAAGCAATTCAGGACCTGACCACTTATCAAGGATTAACTCAAGGGAGGACACATAAAGCATTGAGGATACCATGTTAAACACATAACTATTTAGGTTACTGACGCATGCCCTTAGACTTGGAAGATATCGCAGTGTTCTTGAAAATAGGTGTGGCACCGAAAGGAATGAAGGCTCTAGAGAGGAAGTAGTTAGTAATATGCGTCGCACCCTATAAGTTGATTAGTGGACATTTGTATAAGTTAGGATGTGATGAGAATCTGTGCCAATGTGTATTGGAACATGAGTGCATGGAAATTATGGAGGAAGTGCATGGTGGGATTGTAGGAGGACACTATGCAGGAAATGCTTCTGCGTGGAAGATTCTACTTGCAAGGATTTGGTGCAAAACCATCTACCATGATTGTATTGATTTTTGCAAGGCCTATGGCCATTACCAATGCCTTGCGGACTGGGAAGAGGGATGAAATTCCCTTACGACCAATAGCCAAAGATCGAACCATTTGAAAAATGGGCAATCGACTTCGTAGGGTCAATTTTTCCAAATTTACGAAGAAGAGTAGTTCGTGATATATCATTACTTGCATTGATTACTTGACACAATGGGCTGAGGCCGTGCCTACAAAGGATTGCACTACAATGACATTTACTATATTTTTATGGGATAAAATAATCAATATGTATGGTTGTCCTTTGAGTTTGACAAGTGATAGAGGTACACAATTTCTTAATGAAATAGTCGGGATTCGATAGCAAAATTTATGGTAGCCCATCACAAGACTACCCACTATCACCCAAAAGAAAATGGAACTGCTGAGGCATTTAACAAAATACTAAGTCACACATTGACTAAGATATGTGACATTGGAAGACAAGATTGGGATGACAAGGTATCCGTCATTCTATGGACATACAGGGACAACCTACAAAAAGGTTGAATAAGGCCACACCATTTCAATTGGTGTTTGGCACAGAGGTTGTTTTACCGGTTGAATTCATGTTACCATTGCTCGTATAAAGACGTGGGGGAGGGTTGGATGATGAACAAGCACTAGAAGAGAGGATTGATAAGTTGATGCACTTAAATGAAAGGTGAACACTTGCTAGATAGAGTCGAAGATACAAAAATAAATATAAAATGCATGGCATGATTGTCATATCAAGAACAAGCAGGTTTGAGGTTTGGTAGATGGTGTTGTTGCATATGATTCTAAGTATCTATGCCATCCCGGGAAGTTGAACTTCCTTTGGTTGGGACCCTACATCATCTCATACATTCTATATTTAGGCACTTGCCAGTACAAGTGCTAGATGGGACGATATTACCAGGTTATTTCAATGGGAGTAGGTTGAAGCCCTATAAAAATAAGTCTTCTTGGTGTTTGTAAATAAGGCAATATTTCCAGTTAGCTTAGGATTTCCCTTTATTGCTTTTCTTTTCTTGTGTTTCCCTTTCTCGTTCCTTGTTCCTTTCTTTTTGTTTCATTTTGCACCTTTTACACCAAGAACCACATTATTTTCCAAGGTTGTGTATACGCAGAGGACCATGGATCTAGTTTAGTGTGGGGTGGAGTAATGCAAAACAAAGTATAGGCCTATAATACAAGTTGAGTGGCCCAGTAGAAGGAAGTGCATAATATTGAGAAAGCACATGGGGAAATGGTGGATAATGAATTATGGTGTTAAGAAGGATGTAATAAAGACCACGTCAAAGAATGAAGATTACAGAACAACATGAAGTAGGTGATGTAAAAAGTAGGTAAAGGATAGAAGAAGTGCCTTCAATGCTGTAGACGTGCACGTAAGATTCTTCGGTCGATTAGTTTTTGCACACCGGAAGGTTGTAGAAGGTTTTTTGCACATGATTGGACGCGTGGGTAAGGGTGCTTAAATTCGGCCTAGTGGAAAAAGCTACATTTAATGTTAAAGTATGTTGGTAGGTGGTATAAAATGTATTGCTCAAGGAAAGCAAAAACTATAAATATAAGGTCGGGAAAGTCATTATTCTACCTTGCTATTATGAATTTGAAGCACTTTTGCGAACTAGGGCATCCAGAGAAATTTGTTTGAAGGAGGAAGAATATTAGAAATCTAAGTCTGTGAACAAAGTGGATCTGTAAACTAGGAGGAAGGAGTACACGGGTGTGAGAAGAGTTTGTTTGAAGCGCATCGTCTTGTGGAGGTATTTTCCTAGTTAGGGTTTGGTAGCTAGGGCATGAAGATAGAAGGATTTCTTCTAGGAATTGGGTTTTGGGATTGAGCGAGTAGTAGTGCGAGCAAGCGAGTGTTATATATTTTAAACTAATAAAAAGAATAGCACTAAAGAAGGTTACCATTTCACCAAAGAAACAAAAGGGAAAGGGTAAGGGAAAACAAATTACTACCGTCATGAGCTCCAATGAGGAATGGTATGTAGAAATGTAGTACCCAGATGGAGTGTTGTTGGGAAACGAGTGGGTGTCGCACTTAAGATAGATGACCATGAGTGATTATAACCATTGCACAAGCACTACAGAGAAATAAATGGCGTTAGAGCTGGTTCATCCAACCAACAAAAGGACACCAGATCGAATGCCAATTTATAGTAACGAGGTGAAAGTAAATCTTGAAAAGGTAGGGCTATTGCAAGAATCGTATGATTTTCCTTACTTTGGCAAGCCCGAATGCCTTTATCATGGATGGTAAACATTACGCATGCATGCAAGACCATTTCTACTTTGTAGGATGCAAAATGTGCATAACATCATGGCTTATATCTAAGTTCACTAGCCTAAATTATGAAGGGGAATCCATAGATGATGATCTAAGCAAAAAGGAGGCTATCAAGGAGACAAGAATAGCTTATGACTACAAAAAGGGTTTTGCGGTAATTTGACATTGCAGAAATTCTAGACCCTGTTATGAGGATGGTCGCGCACTTGGTCACCAAGCTTAATGATCAAGAAATATGGACACAAGTGAACAAGGCATGGTTGAATATATGCTAGAAAATATTAGAAGGGACCATCTAAAAATTGTTCACCTTTATTGCGGATGAGATCATAAGCAGCGCATAGGAGGGAGAAAAGATCTTATTTAGCAAAAGTCCTTCTCACCATCTTCTTCTTAAAGATTTGAGTACCGAGATGGGCCTGAGAAATTTGTTTGGGAGTACCCAGAAGATAAATCCTCACCTATGAAAATGTTTGATAAGTATACTTGTGAAACCATGATGTTTAATCACAAGGCACACCTAGAGAAGTGGTATAAATGAATGTGTGACACATTTAGGGTAGAGTGGAGGATCCCATAGTAGTTTCCCGTGCTCGTAGATGAAGAAGCAAAATTTATAGTTTACCAACACTTCTGCATTGGCAGGTTCACTTTGACAAATGGGACATAGTGTAAGATTTCTTTCTCCTTCACCATGCAATACTTCTAGGAAGGGGTCAACAGGTTTTAGGAGGCCAAAAGAATAAGGTTCAACCTTAGTGAGGTGGACCAAGACCACCACGAGCTATGTCAAAAGCTCATGTACCCTAAGAAATGTGTGTGTATGTGGAGAAGTATATCTCCCATGAAGTACAAATGATGAAGCCAATAATGTTGTCGATTGTTGGAAGGGCTACAGTAAGGGTATATCTACGCATAAGGCCGAAATTTGAAAAAGGAACCTATTTGGAGAGTGATGTATCCATTCCAAAAGACCCCATAGGTCAGAAAAAGGCTGCACCAAATAAGAGGGAAAGAGAAGTGCAGAGAAAAAGGCACCAAGTGTGCGTGACCGCACAATCGGTGGGCACGCTGAAATAAATCCACAAATCCTAGCACTTATGCACACGAAATAAGTCCCTAGTCAAGATGAAGTCCCTAGAAGAAGAGGCGATGGAGCATGAAGATCCCCTCATCCATGAAGAATCACCAACAAATAGGTCACCTATCAAGGAGAAGGAGAAAGAAGAATCTCCTATACTAGAATCACCAGTTAGGAAGAAGTAGAAGGTGGCAGAAGAGGCAGACTCAGAGGAGACAGAAATCCTAGATGCCTACATTGGCGATAAGGATGAAAACAATCCTAAAGGAGGTGAAGACCATCTAGTGTATGATATACATGATTCGAGGAGGAGGGAGATGAAGAGAAGAATGATGAGAAAGATGAGGATAATGACAAGGAAGAAGCAAAAGATCAAGGCAAGGGGTAAGTGAAGAGGTGAGCACAAAAAACCAAGGAACCCCAAGCCTCACCAAGGAGAAAGTGGAGAAAACCGTGGAGAAAGAAGTGGCGAGAATCATGAAGAAGTTGGTGGAACAAGAGTTAGAGCAAAGCACGGATGAAATTTTGAAGGAGATGGAAGAAGAAAGCATTGGGAAGGAGTATGGCAGCATGGGTGGGAATCCCAATTTGGTAATAAGTTTCCCAAAAGCTGCGCAAACAAGTGGGAAAGGCATAGTGGTGGCACAAGATCAGGGAATGGGATACATTAATGATCCTAGTAAGGTACTACGTGCATGCTTCCAAAGCACCATACCAACAGAGTAACTCCTGGCTATGTCATCATTTGATGAAGAAGGCACATATCCCTAAACCAAGAAGATGCTATCTTGGGCATTCGAGTCTCACGTAGATGAACTTAAGTTTGAAGTAAGTCAGAGAGCATTGATGAAGGTGTAAGAAACAAAAGGAGTAAATCCCTTGGTGAATGCTCAACAATTATCAAATGAACATGTCTGTAATGTACTCAAAAAAGTTTCAGTTGAGGTTGAGGCTGTGACTGTTCGAAAGGAATGACAAAATGAGATTCTTGGAGGAGGAATTGGAGAAGGAGAAGAAGGATCTCACCGAAAAGATAAATAAATTAAAGCAAGAATATCTTATCAAAGGCATAGTTAAGGTGTGAGCTGAAAGAGGAGAAGGCAAGGGTGCATGAGCTGCACAAAAAGATTGAGATGATTACGGGTGCTATTGTTTTGAAGCATCCTGACCTAGTACCACCTGAATAGAAATATGAATCAACCTTGCAGAGTGTCTAGAGTATTTGGCATGCATCCGCGTGATAGAAAGGTGAACACTTGCCTTAGAATATACAAAAGAAGCGTTGGTGCACCAAGAGAAGGAAGAGAAGGTGAAATTTGTCGAGATTTTTGCTCAATATACTAAACTCCTTGCAGAGGTAAAGACCATCACGCAAGTCACAGAAGTGTATATGAAAAATGTACGATAGGGATAGAGTCGCAAGCATCCTAGTTGTCATCCATGATATGGAACTCAAGGAGTTTCAATAAAATAATAAGGGGAACAAGGTTGAAAGATATTAAATCCTAGCCGAGGTAGAAAAGAAGTCAAAATCTATTGAGACCTTGTGAGGCTCAATCAAAAGTTGGTTAAAGGAGTTGTACCCCCAGATCACCCATAGGATGGATGCGTTTGAAGACTTGGGAAAACAGTTGGAAAGTATTTTTGAGATCATGAGAACCAAAGGGGAGGAATTAAGTTTTAAGGAGGTGAGCACCTTAGTCAAAGACCTCTGTCAATAAGCATGCAGAATGAGGTTGACACTTGGGAGAAGCTAGAGGTAGAAATAGGGAAGGATTTCCCTCTCCTCCTTCAAAAATAAGCATTTGTTCTTCATTCTCCCCATTCTTTCATTCTTTCTCCCAATTATTCATTCCTTCATTCTTTCTTCCCTATTCGGAGCCCGTAATTATTTATTCTTTGAAGAGAATTGTTTCGAGGATGGAGAATAGGCATAGTGTGGGGTGATTTTGGGCCCCATAATATTGGCTAAGTATGAGAAGGCATGTGGGAGCACGAAACCTATACGAAGAAGGGCGCGTGGGTTGAAGGTGTGCGGGCGGGGTTCTAGCGGGTTTAGCAAAACAAACAAGCATTTGCATAAGACAAGATAGTGTTGGGACTTAGCCATATTTGGAGTTCCAGATAGCACACGAGGAAAGTCGTCACATCAGCATGCGGAGTGGAGAAGGTGCCACTGGTAGTTATGGGATCAAAAGGGAATATTCCATGCATGCGATGGAAGGTTCCAAAATAACATCATTGCACAAAGTGGAGAGCTCGAGATCAAAGGAGGCATGCTCCATTGAAGGACCACTTGGACACTTGGCATCCGATCTGTTACCTTAGAAGGCATGGCGGTGAAGAGAAAAGCTATATATAGAGGTGCGTGGATAGTAGAAAGGGATGATCTTGAGAGAGAAGAGGTGGTGGAAAAGAGGTCAAGCTCTGTAGAAATATAATGGAGGATTCTATGGGTTGGGATTAGAGAAAATATAATAGTGATGGCATATTTAGAGGGATGGGTCTATGTTTTTCCTTGTAATATGAAGGACATGGTTAGTTCTGATGTATGATCTTTCTCTGCATTATTATATGGGTTTGTTATGGCCTCAATGAATGTAATGTGGTTATTGAACTCTTGAATATGAATATAAGGTCCCGTTATAATACATATATGTGTTCATGAGCATAATGTTAGTGTGTTTCCTTTGTGTATGAATCGGTTCCATATGATGTTTGTTATTTCTCTCATTATGGATGCAACAAGATGATAACTCATCCTAGGATTTTAGAATGAACGCATGGCTCCTTTCCATTCTTTTGCACTTAAGTATCTATCATACATGAATTATTCTCACAAGACTCACATAAAGGAGGGGCTCGATGCTGCGTATGCCTTGGGTGAGCGCCCAACACCCACTGGGTGATAGGATTACATGCGTGGGATTAGACTATTGTTCTAAGGGTATAAAAATGACTACATTTGTGTTGGTCTTCTAGTGTGAGTAATATTTTGTTATAACCTGAGAAACCATCCATGAGTGAGAACATCTCATGGCCGGTGGTGAGATCAATAAGTTGGTCAATACTAGATAGAGGAAGGTCATCCTTAGGGAAAGCTAGGTTAAGGTCATGAAAATTCATGTAGATGTGAAGTCCCCCTGTCACTTTGGTGATATGAACTATGTTAGAAATTCATTGGGGATATTCAATGGGTAAAATAAAAGAAACAAAAAGGAGGCATTAGTGTTCTTCTTTCACAAGAAGGGCAATATGAGGATGTAATTTTGAAGCTTCCGTTTCACATATTTAGCATCGTGAATAGTTAGGATATTGTGGACCGTGATATTTGGGTCAATACTAGTCATATCAGCATAAGACCAAGCAAAATCATTGCTATAATCTCAGAGGAACGAGGTGAAGGATTCCTTTTCAACAGAGTCTAAAGATTGGCCTATCTTTAGAATGTGGGGTTATCCTGAGTGTGAATATTGATCTATATGGTTGATTCATTCAACATGGTTTGTGTCTTAGAAGGTGATGACCGATGGATATAAGAATCCTCCACACCTAGATAGGTGAGAATGGAGTTATTGTCCTGATATTGAACAACATTGATAGAAGGCATGTCTTCATTGATCATGTTAGGATATAGGAAGGGAAGACAATAGGGAGCATTTTCATCGCGTTGATAAGTCATAGGTCCCAAGAAAATGGTTCTCATGAAAAAAAAATTAGGAGGAATGGATTCTAGATCCATAGACTCCATAGGTGAAGGTGGTGGGGTAGGTGAATGAGGTGGAGGTGTACCTTCCTCTACGAGGTCGATACAATATTTCTTAGAAGAAGGTTCCTTAGAAAATCCAAGACCATGGTGGTCCTTGTGTTTCTGAGTGGTGCAAGGTATGACTATGTGATGAACCTGTTCGTAAAGACCAAATCCAAAGCCTTTCCAAGCACATCGATGAAGGAATGTGTGGGCAAAGTGGTGATTGGTGAGGTATTGGAAATCAGATGAGAATGGACAAATTTGAGTAGGTGGTTTTGGAGTATATGAAGAAGCATCAAGTCCCCCATACGTCAAGTTGGTTCGAAGATGGGGTGGACCATATGGAAATACTTCACCTACACACTGGTTGTAATGTGGGTGTTGATGGAGGCTCCCATACTCTTGAGGAGTAAAGAAGGTATTAACATTATAGAGGTAATACTACCCCAAGGTAAGGCATTGAAAAACACCTACCAAGGGATCAGAAGTTGCTAGTTGGTTAGCAGGAATGGAAGAATCTCTAGGATCCTAATAATAAGAAGAATCTGGTGTTTGAGAAGTAGATGGAATAGCTCATGGGCCAATTTCAGAAGCTAGGTCAAAGTGGGAATAGAGGAGTTGGTTGTGGAAGATGTAGCAGTAGAAGTGGTGGATGAGACAGCGGCTGAAGTGGTGGAGGTAGTAGTGGTAGATGGGGTATCAGCTGGAGAAGAAGTGGTAGTAGTGGTAGATGCCTTAACTAGTATAAGGACATCATTATGTCGATAGAGCATGTTGTAGGTTTTGAACGGTGAAGGATCTTTCGAATGGTGTAGTTGTTCCCTTCATGTTAAAATTTTAAATAGCGGTGTAAGGTTGAAGGAACACAACCCATGACATGAATCCAAGGTTGGCCAAGTAGCAGATTGTATTGGAATTCCCCCTCTAAGACATAGAATAATTCAGGAATAGTATGGGGACCCATGCGAATGTGGAGAAGGATGGTACCAAGGGTGGAAGTCATGGCATCATTAAATGAATGTAGTATAATGGGTTATTATGCATGTAATTGGAAGGGATGTGCATTTGTTTGTACACATGGGAGGAAATGATGTTGATACTAGCACCTCCATCGATCATAATGTGTCAAACATGTATATTATCAATGTATATGGAAATGAATAAGGTGGGGTCAGGATCATCATATTGGAGAGGTATAATTTCTTCATTAGAAAACTTAAGAGAAAATACGTGATGAATGGTAGTGGGGGGCGAAGATGGAGGCAAAGTGGTGAGAGTGGCCACATGATGAGGATTGATAATGGCGGTGGCAGTGTGGGGTCATTAGGTAGAACCTCAATAGATTACAGACCTCAATGAGGGATTGACGATGAAACTCAAAGGTTTGAATGAGGTCATATAAAGACATTTTGAGAGGAGACTGGTGCTGTTTTTTTTATCATGGTACAATGTACAAGTCTGTCAGAAATGGGATATACCAGCCCATAGATAGTGATTTTGGGTGGAGGTGTAGATGGAATGTTGGGTAAAGGTGTAGTGGATTTTTTTTCTATCTTCTCTTTTCCTTTGTATTTTTTTGTGTGAATGGAAACTTGAACCATGTTAATCTAAGGAAGAGAGGGAGATAAATCATAAAAGGTATAACGAAAAGATGGACAAAAACCTAGTATGGGATAAGAACCTTGTGAAATAAGTATGGCACACTGGCATTTTAGAGGGGATTTGGTGAGTTCTCTAATCCCCAGACCATATTGATCTCAAAGGTTAGAGAAGGGAAAGAGGGCTACGAGATGTGGAGGTGAAGGTCATTGAATAGAGATGGGGCAAGGCTGCATGGTGATAGGTGAGGGCGAATGGGAGCTTCATCCAAAATATCTTCTACCAAGAGCTCTTCAGGAGAACACAATTGAAGATGAATATTCTTAAGGGCCTTACGATTTTCAACATCATGTCCTGGCACACGATGATAGGTGATAATCTTGGTATTGTCAAACCCTTATGCTTTAGGTTTGAGTGGGTCATAAGGCTTGAGAGGTAGCAATGTGATGACAAAGGTTTTGAAAAGGTTAGCAAGGATGGTAGTGTAAGACCCTGCCAATGGATCACAATGAGAAGTGAGGGTGGGTTTGGGTGGAGGCTTGGGTGACCTATGTGGGAGAAGCTTTGTTAGAGGTAGAGTTGGTTTAGATGTAGGTTTAAGTGACTTATATGGAAGAGGTACTACTGGAAGTGGTGTTGTAGGTGAGTAGGTTTAACTAACTATTTGGTAGGTAGTGTGGTTGTGGGCTTAGGTTGCTCCTTCTTGGGAAAAGGTGTTGGGGGAGTGCATGAGGTAGAAGGGAATGTAGAAGATGGAAGGGGATGGGTCAACCATGGTGAGAGTGGAGGTGTGGTGAAGGTAGTGGTAGGAGGAAATACGGGCCGTGGAGGTTGAAGAGAGGGTAAAGGCATGGGTAATGATGATGGCATGAGAAGTGGAGAAAGTATGGGATATGGAAAAGGCATATGTAATGAATAAGGTTTGAGTGGGATACAAGATTGTGAGGATGTAAGTTGTTTCATTTTAAGTTTACCGGGGGAAGGAGGTTGCTTGACCAGGTTGATGGATGAGGACCTAAGATGGATGGAACTGGTGAAGGTGAGAGAAGAGAAGTGGAATAAACTGGGGTATGAGGTATAGAAGTTTGGGTCTTACTCTTAGTTGGGGGGATAGGCTTGGTGATAGTTTGGGACAATGTGGATAACTAAATTTTAATGGGAGGATGGACTAGACTCGGTGTCGTCATGACCCCTAATGTAGCGATAGGTTTGGGTGTAGATGTAGGTATAGGTGTAGGTAGAGGTTTGGGTGCAAGTGGTTGTCGGGGTAATGAAAAAGGTTTGGGTGTATGTGAAGATGATGTAGAAGAGGTTACTATAATTAGCTCAGGTGTGGTAGATTTAATGGTCTTGAACACTTTAGGATAATTTGTATAAGTTTCATGGGTAACCTTTGCATTTGAGTTGAAACATGAAGTCGAAGGCACCCCTAAAGCATGGAATAATCAACATAATCCAAGTGGTTGGAAAAAAATGAGAATGGTGTAGAAGTGGAGGGGGATGATGTTGATTTGGTAGTAATCCATGTAAATAAATATGGCGTCTGTGAGACAAGGAAATGGTTGGCTTTAGACTCTGTGGGTAGAAGAGACGATAGCAAATCGACATGGTATTTAAAATCCAGTGGGGAATTATCGCCAACAGGAAGAGATGCCACTAGTGGGTCCTCTGTGGGAAGAGGAGGAGGAAAGGTGGATGATGTAGGCTCTTCCTTCAATGAAGAAGAGGGTAATTTAGGCTCTTCCATGGGTAGAAGAGTGAGTAATGTGGGTTGTTCGACATGTAGAGAGGTGAGTGGGGTAGATGCATCCGAAGAGTAGGTGGACTCCTCCACAGTGAGAGAATAAGGTGGACTCATATGTGGGTAGAGAAGCAAATGAAATAGGTTCCTCCATGGGTGGAGGATCTTGTGCAAGAATTTCCTCAATAGATGGGATGGGAGGAAATTGAGCAGAAGGAGCTGGTATGATATCAAAAATGGCATGAACCTCTCAAACATTGGTATCATTAGTTGAGGTTTCATCGGCTTGGTTGGATGATGGGGTGTGATTTGGAAACATTCTTGAAGATATGGAGGTTTTGGTTAGCCAGTGCATTGGGGTTATCCAAGATGAGATCTCCATTATCTAACATTTCTTAGATGATGTTTTTGAAAGTTATACAATTATCATCACTATGACCTCTAACACAATGATAATTGTAGTAATTATTCTCCTTATACCATGCAGGCATAGGATGGGAAGGGTCAAAACCAGTATGTGTTTTGATGGGTGGAAGAGTGATTGCTCCAGCTTTTAGAAGCTTTTCCAAAACTGAGGAGTAAGGTTCTCTAATGGGAGTATATTTTCGTTGTTCCCGCTTGAACTAGAAAGTCTGAATAGGAGAAATATTAGAAGAAGGTTTTGATTGGTTGGATGGATGAGAAGGGCCGACTTTTAAGACCACTGTATTGGCAGATATTTTCACTTTAGAATAGTTATTTTGTGATTTGGAAGAAGAAGAGGTGTCATTGGATTTAAACGAAGCACTTTTGTTCCGTAATTATAGCTTCTTCTCTTCGATGACACGGATTTCAAGTTTTCGAGACATGGTGAATGCCTCATCGAATGTTCAGAAGGTTTGAACCTCGAGAATTAGAGAGATATGTTTGGCACAAGCTCTTGTAAACAATTCTATTAGTTCGGTTTAAGGTAATTAGAAATTTAGTTGATTAATAAGGTTCCTCCAACATACGAAAAAATCTACGATAGAATCGTCCTCATATTGGCGTAGCGAATAGAAGTCGGTCATGGTAACCTTCTTGACAATGTTAATGGATAAATGATCAATAAATTCCTAGTCTAATTGATTGAATGAGAAGATAGAGTGTCTAGGTAGAGCACTATACCAGTCTAAGGCCGGTCCTGTCAAGGACATTGGAAAAGTTCATAGAAGCAAGGTGTCACATGGGAAATTAGATAACATACATGTTTAAAAGATCATAAATGATGAGTACGGATCTTCCTTGTTATTAAATCGTTTAAATTTTGGCATTTCCCAATGTGCGGGTGTGGATGAATTGGAATAGAAGGGTGAATAGGCTCATTACAAATCTCATCGTAAGTTAGAGAATTGCGGAGCCCTGAAATAGATGCTTCTAGGGTATGCATATTTTCCATCATCATCTTGATCAAATCATTAGTCGGATTGGATTGAGGTGGGCCTCTGGTAATATAAAGAGGTGGATATGATGATTAGGACATATAAGGGACACCTATATATAGAGGTGTTGAGTAAACAAATTGAGAAGGGGGATATAAGTTACTGCAGATGATGACGGCATATACCTTGAATGGGAATTTTAGGTGATGGGAGGTGGTTGAGACAAGGTATAGGTGGGAGGAATTTGTAGAAACCCTCATGGAAATAGGTGGTAGAGTAGCAGGTATATACAAGACAAAACTCGAAAAGGGGTCGCCTTAACCGGGAGGTTGTAAGGAAATAGGAACTAATGAGATGGAAATCCCTACACTAGGGACCGTAGATGATGGTGAGGAAGATGTCGAAGATGTGATAGGTGTTGTAGGTGTGGTAGATATAGAAGATGTCGAATGATTTGAGAAACGATAGGTGGTAAGGTGGAAGTAGGTACCGCTACACTAGTGGTGGCGATATAGAAGTGGGGACCAAAGCGGGAGGGATGGATGCAGGCATACCGTAGATAAGTTGTCCTGACAAGAGTTGTGAGTAGATGAATGAGCTATATAATTATGTATGTAGGATTATGATAAGGGATTTTTTTAAACTCCTCATCACATGCATGTATAGAAATATGTGAGGTGGGGTCCATGGGTGAAGAAATAGAAGGTGGTGAAGGACTAGGTGGCAGTGGTTGGTGACTAGTGTAAAAAAACAAGAGTGTTGGCTTGTCTGCTAGTCAAAACCATGTGAATGGATATAGAATAGGTAATCTAAGTTCTGCAGATGGTACAAAACACAAAAAAGGATAGCAAAAGAAATATGGAAAGTGGAATTTGGTCGTTATTTTGATAGAAAAATCAAAACATAGAGACCGGCAGGTGCCAGTTGGATAACCGATACCGGTAGAGAGAGTGTGGTAACCGATGTTAGTTAATATGAATAAGTGGTAGATTTAAAATCTAGAGATGAAGAGGTGAAAATCAAGTGAAACTGGACTCTGAAAATGATACCAGAGACTCAAAAATATGATGAAGTGACAAAATAAGTCATAGAAAATGTTTATTTGTGAATTGAACATTGTTTTGGGAGAAATAACCAAAAAACAGAAACCGACGTGGGCGATAAACCGATGCTCGGTATGAAGATGTAACTGATGTCGGTCAATGGACTGATACTGGTTACTATGAAATCTTGAGAGGAGATGAAAATTTGAATTTTTGGTAATTAAGTTAACTAAAAATACTAGCCCAGCAATTGAGTATGGCAGTGATGAGTCCTAACATGCCCAAAATAAACCGAAATACACCAGTTGTGATGGTGGGGCATGAAGGATAATAAAAACAAGATGAAACGGCCTCACACCTCAAAACACAATCAATTAAAAGCTAACAAAACATGTAATCCTATGTTGTAGATTTTATGTTGTGTGGCTTATGCCATTTAAAACTGACAATGAGTAGAATATATTTTTGGTCAACGAGGGTGCCCTATAAGTAGTCTATGGCTGGTTTTAGGTATGTTTTGGATAAAGGGGCCCAATATACCTTTTGGTACATGTGGTACAACTCTAATATGATGACTGACCTAAACACTAGTCGGATATGCCTCTAATCCGATTATTAGTCATTAACGGTAATTTTCGGAAGGAAGATGTTTAAGAAGTGTGTAATTTGTTCAAGTGATTCAGGTTTGGGATGTGTGTGCAAGAAGTGAGATACACTTAATTCCCACCAACCATCAGCTGGTCATGACCTCCAACATATAGGTTGCAAATAAATTTAGGTGATTTAAATGCAACATACACAAGGATGAGATGCAGATATTTTTAAGCCCAAATTGAAAGTGAAATTTGATGAGAGCAATAATGAATAGGTCAAGAGTATGAATTTCACTAATGTAATACAAAATAAAAAAGAAGTGTTATTTTTAACCCAAAATACAAATTTCACTTAGACAAGTAGAAGAAGAAGAATGTTCCCAGGAGAAAGTTTAATGTGAACTCTTTCGAAAGGAAATAGACACAAAAATATTCCCTAAGAATGAACAATGCAAAAGAACCCAAATGATAGGGTCCCACTGGGCATGCCAAAATGTTTCACCTCAAATTAATGTGATAAAATAGATAAGTAGGTAACGGGTGTAGGAGGAATACCTATGTTATGTAGATGGTAGAAGGAGTTACACGCACTATAGACTTTTGATCCAAGCTGATTGTGTGAGCTTCCCTTTGGCTAGGAGGAATGACCTATATAAGAAACACAACAAGACCACCAAATAGTATTAAATAGCAAGAGTTAGAGGAATACCTAGCAAGGATAGATCCAAGAAGTGTGATGCTTCCTCGAATGGCTGCCAATCCTCTTTAATACAACTTAATGTAAGAAATAACAATTCCTATTATAGTTGATAAGATTTAGGTATCTCTTATTAACATACAACAAGTGAATTTAACTCAACAAGAAATGGTTAGAATTAAATCTAGATGATTAATGGGCTAGTTTGGGTTTACATGTGTAGCACAGAGTTGTTATAGAGGTATGGGTAAGGTACGGTTAGGTTCTGGGTAGTTTGGAAAGAGATATAAGCTTGCTTTTTTAGAAATATTATCACCATAGAGACCGACATCAACTAGGTGACCGACATCAACTAGGTGACCAATAAAGATTAGGTCACTAGTGTTGATAGGGGAAATATGGTAGAAATGTCAAAAAACTAAGGTTTGGGTGCTCTGTGATTGCACAGAGAATAATGTGGGGCTGAGATAGGTTCATGGGATTTTAATTAAGACTCAAAGATGTTGATATAGGGGTTTAGGCAAGTTATGAAGGGTAAAACAAGAAGAAAGTTAGTCGGAGGCTCTGGAGAGTAGATCTGGGTAAGGTAGAAATAGAGGGAATGGTAGATAACTTAATAAAATGAATTAAGCTATTAGAAATGAAAAAGGAGAGACAACACTTACTTGTTGAATGTAGCCTAGAGGTGAATGATGATAGTGATTACAGAAGGTGGTGATTCGGAGTGAATACGGAAACAAGGCAGCATGATGCTTCCCATGTGTACTCTGGAACTCTAGAGGAATCTATGGGTGAACCAAATGACATATGAATGTTGTGATGGGATTTGGAAGGTCACAAGGTCACTGGAATGCTTTCACATTTGAATGTAAGAAGTGTAAGTCCAAAGAAGTCAGATTTAGAACCTGAACAAAGAGTTAGAAACTCTTATTTAACCTAACCGATGATGGTTAGGTGACCAAAAGATCGGTTGAGGGATAACCAGCATCGGTTAAGGTGAATAAGTCCAAGCTGCCCAAAATAGCCCGATCTTTGTTATTTTTGGCATGATGGAAATCTTCATTCTGGGTTTGTTTGGAGAGGAAATTTGTTGGGTGGAAAATTTTTGAATTCCTTGCCAACGCTCTGGGAATCTAAGTCCCTCTACTTAACCGGTGCAGTTGTCGTGTATGCATGCACAAGAAAGCATGGATTTATGTGGTGGCCTTTTGGATAGGATCAACAGGGCACTCCACGACCCCGCAACAAATTCTTACATTTATCTACAAGGGGGAAATTTTCTATGAAGGTGGGAAAGGGAGTGAGAAAAGAGGTAGGAGAACTAATGTTGTAGGTAGAAAATCATATTCTTGCATGCACTAGTTAGAAACTTCAACACATGCATTTATGAGAAGAAACAACCCTGCAAATGGCAACAAGACGAGATAAGATTGCAAACTCAAAGTTTCTAAAATCTCCTCATCAAAGAGGCTACAAAATCCTTCTTCTTGTATTGATGCTTAAATAGAAGTTGTACATAATGTGGGAATGGAAGAAATTTGAGAATGGAGGAAAGTAGAAGAAAATGGCTATCTCCTTTGCTTTCTCTAAGTACAATGCACTCGTGAGTTTACAAGATCAATTTCTAACCACTTCAATGGCAAGAAGAAGCCATTAAATATCTTGCAAGAAATGGTTACGACTTCCTCTTTGTTAGCAAGAAACATTTTACTATCTTTTCAATCATTCACATCCATTCGAGTTCTTGATTTGTGAAGAAACGCCAATGGCAAAAAAAAAAAAATAGACTTTTCATAATGCGGTCATTACACTCATTTTGTAACTTTGAATTTGATCCGTTCATCTTGCCTTTAAAACTTTAAACCAGATTCGTCCCACGTGGAAGAAATTTACTAGAGCGGCATGGAGGATGCCTTTTGCATTTTTTGACTTTATAGATATTTGGCATTTTTTTGCATGTTTTGTCCACCCTTCGCTTTTGATATAAGCCTTGACACGTGGCCTTACTTGAGTGGAGATAGAGTCGCGGGTCACTTTTATAATTTTACCTTTTTTAATGCGGGCTCAAAAACACAAATTTCTTCGCTAGCCTGTCTCCCATCTTTGACCTTCGATGCGGGCTTAGTATTTGACTTTTTCCTTGGCGTGAGTGGGGTTGCAAGTCACTTTTTAACTGTAAGCCCCTTTAATGAAAACAAGGCTCAAATTCTCAAATCTCCCCAATGGCCCACTTCCCCACCTTGACTTTCTATTTGGGCTTAATATTTGACTTTCTCCCTTTTGTTTGATCGGGGTTGTGGGTCACTTTATGAATTTTCACCTTTTTTACAAAGAGGCTCAAAACCTCAAAGTTCTCTGCCGACCCGCTTCCCGCTTTGACTTTCAAGGCGGGCTCAAGCTTTGAATTTTTCCTCATAGCATGATCAGGGCTGCGGGTCACTTTATGATTTTTCACCCTTTTTACAAAGAGGCTCAAAAACATAAATTTCTCCACCGACCCGCTTTGACTTTCCAACGGTGGGCTCAAGCTTTGAATTTTTCCTTAGCATGATTAGGGCCTGCGGGCCAAATTGACATTTTTGCTAAAATAACAAAAATGTTAAGTTCACAAAAAGGACCCATTCCACCACATCCAATTAGATATGTCCACGTGCACGTGGATACTGGGACCAATATTTGACAAGGAAAAGACACCCGTCATTCATGACTATGGAAAAATGCAGAGAAGAAGAAAACTCCACCATTTCGTGCCCAATTTTCAAATTTCTTTCACGAACCAAGGAATTGAAAACAATACAAGGTTTGACAATCCATGGCCATAGAAAGATTAACAATTTCATTCAAATGAGGACAACAATAAAATTTTCATGCATCCAGACAAGAAAATGGAAAATTTATCAAAACATGTAAACTGGAGAGTTTAAACAACTTCAAATCATGAATTTCTCTATCTTTTCAAACTTCCAACTTTACTTGAACACTTCTAGAGGGTATGAGCTCAAAATATTTTGAATTTGACTTTAAAATGAGGGGGATTTTGAGGGTGACAATAGTTGGCTCTAGCTTAGGGACATGACATAGACCGAGCATAGTGAAGACATGACATGGGAATCCGTAATCTCAATCTCTAGACCATGTAATTCATCGACTGAATTACCTTATCCATTGGGCCTCTTGTCAGTCATGTACAACTTCGAGAAAGATATATCGAAGAAGGAAACACACAAGCACACAATGGGAAGTAAACACACGACATGCAATGAGGGGGAAACAAAACCACATGAAGGAAAGGGAAACACACCTATGGTACAAGGCGGGGAATAATCCACTTTAACAAATGATACAATTTCAAGTATTTCCCACTCCGAGGAAATTCCAGCGGCGTTCTATCCAAATATGAGAGAAGAAAATCATTCTCGCTGCAAGCTTCACGAATCTAGAATGGGTTGAGCCATAATGAATCGAACTTTCCATGGCTGCCTTTTGGTTCTCTTCTCTTGTCCCATAGCAGGATGAAGTCTCCAACTTTGAATTCTCTTGCATTGGCCTTCTTATCAAAAATATTATTTTCTTTCAATCGGTGCTCCTTAATGTGATCTACCACTTGGAGTCTATTTTCTTTCAATTTCTCAAGAAAGAGGATCCTCTTGTCAATGGAATCCTTGTACTAACCATCTTCTATTTCCTGTAGAAGCTTGAGAAATAGCATCTCGATCCTGGGAGGAATTTATGCTTCGACTCCATACAACATTTGGAATGGTGACATACCTATTACCTTCTTGGGAGTGATCCTATCCACCCACAATGCATTGTATAACTTTTTGTGCCAATTCCTTTGATTCTCATTTACAAGATTGTTGACAATGGTCACAATGTTCTTGTTTCTTGATTGATCTATTCGTTTCCTTATGGATAGTAGTCGGAGAAGAATGAGATAGGGAGATTTCATAGCTATAGAAAAACTTGGTCAGCTCTCTTGAAGAGAAATAGGTAGCATTATCTACTACAATCTTCTGTGGCACTCCAAAATGGACTATGATATTCTCCTTGATGAAGTTGCATATTGTTTCAGTGTTGGCTTGTTTGGCTGGAATGGATTCCACCCATTTGGTGAAGTAGTCTGTTACTATGAGTACATAGGTGTGCCCTGTGCTTGAGTGAGGGTTCAGAACACCAATGAAGTCTAGCCCCCACTGTTGAAATAGTTCTTTAATACCCATAGGCCTAAGTGGTAATGCAGCGAGTCATGGTCTTCTAACAAACTATTGGCATGCTTTGCATTTAGAAACCTAGTCTTGAGTGTCTATAAATATGGTGGGCCAATAATACCTTCCTTGGAGGATCTTGTGTGCGGGACCATTGCTGAAAAATGTCCACCATTTAAGCAACTTTTCTTGTTTCTCTTTATCTACACACTTGAGGAAACAACTATCCAGCCTCTTTTGTAAAGCGCATGATTCCAAATTAAAAATTTAGCTTCCTTCAAATTTTAGGGTTCTCCTTTTCTTGTAATAAATATGGGGAGGGCATTCTCCATAAGTTAGGTAATATGCAATATCAACACACCACTCATCGCAATGGTGACAAAGGGAACCTATGGGTTGTCTTACGAACAAGTTGAGCAAGCACATTTTTCTTTGCTATGTTGAACTTTGAGTGTTTCATCTTCAAAATCAACTTGCACAAGCCATTTCCCCTTACAGTTGGAGGGTCGAATCTCCAAGTCATATTATTTTGTCTTTGTAATCCAATTTCCTCTTTTAGTTCCGAAATCCTGCCAGGTGTCAAGATGGACTTGATTACACTTTCGGGACCATCACCACCGTATGGGAATTGAGGATGTCAAACCTGAAGTTTTTACAGCCTTGACCACCGCATGTAGGCATGCTTCTCCAATTGGTTGTATTTCATCTCATGCTTTTTCAAAGGACAACTCATGAAAGCAATAGGTGCTTCCACGCCTTCATCATTTTTCGAATGAGAATGGCAGAGATTGTATGTTCGATGCATAACAATACATGATGAATTATTTTGTTAAAATATGGAGATACAAGAGTCTCAGCCTTGGAAATGGATTTCTTGATCTCTTCAAATGTTTCCTTCCCTTCATTGTTCCATTTGAAGTTTTCTAGTGGTTTCATCATGGAAGTGATGTGCTTTGTCAACTCAACTTCAAAACTCGGGCACAAAATGATGAAGAAAGTTCACATTTCTAAAGAATGAGTGAATTCCTTTCTTGCTTGTGGGTAGGGCTAATGCTTGAATGGATCTAATCCTCTCAAAGATCAATGTGTGCTCCATGTTTGTTCACAATGTGCCCCAATAACTTGCCTTCTCGTGACTCCAAAAATGCACTTTTTGGATTTAGTGATATTTCATGTTTCCTACACCTTGCAAGTACCTGCTCCAAGTGATAGATATGATCTTCCCTCTTCTTTGAAAATACCGTGAGATCATCAAGATATATGACAATGCAATGCTTCAGATCTTTGAAGGCCAAATCCATCGCCCTTTGGAATGTAGCCCCTACATTGATTAGGCCAAAAGGAATTTTACCGTAGGAAAAAGTGCCCCAAGGTGTTGTAAAGGTTGTCTTGGTATGATCCTCCTCTGCCACTTTGATTTGATTATATCCCGAGAATCCATCAAGTAATGAAAGCATTTCAGATCCAATGACTGCTTGCAGATATGGTCCATGATAGGAAGAAGATAATTTTCCTTTAGTGATGCCTGGTTCAGGTTGCAAAAATTTAAACATATCCTTATTTCACCATTCTTCTTTTCAGACCGACACAATGTTATCCACCCACGTTAAATGGTGGATGGGAAATATGATCCTTGCATTAAGCATCTTCATTACCTCCTCCTTGATGGTATCAACAATATTTAGGTTGTCACACCTTTGTTTCGCTGAAGGGCTTAACACCCTGCTTTAAAGGAATTGAGTGATGCATTTCCTTTGGATGGAAGGATTTGAGTTCATCATAAGAGTAGGCAAAGACATCTGAGTATTTCTTGATTAATGCAATAAAACTTATTTTTTCTTCAAAGTAGAAACATTTTCCAATATTGACTATCCTTGGCTCCTCCGGTACCAATGTTTTCTTTATCAAAATCAGTGGGCACCGAGAAGATTGCTTTTCTTTCTCTTGAATGAATCTATCATGTTTGTCAAAGAGGTATTCTAAAGAGACTGGTCCTTTGGGACTTTTGTTCCCTTTCAATTTTATTACTCCCTCATCATCAATCCCTTAAATTATTTCTTTCTCTTCTTTGGGGACTACTTCTGGTGTAGATGTTAACCTCCTTCGAAGAAGAGATTATTGAAATCATCCCTTTTCTCTAAGAAGGCTATAATTTGGTTATCATCATTAAAGACTTGCCAATGATTTGCATTGTCTGGTACACTAGGCATGAATACCATTTCAATGGTCACTTTGTCTTTACCAAAAGAAGGATGAGGTGTCACTAGGGAAGCTGACACTGCAAGAGAATCAGTGTTTTCATTCTATCCCCTTGGAATAGATTCAATGGAAAATGCATCAAGAGATTCAATGCAATCCCATACTTTGTTTTTCTAATGCCGAGTCTTGGATTCTTCACCGATATTGTTGGTGGACCTGTTTTACTACAATCTCTCGCATCACCTCAAGATATCTCGGTTTCTTGATTCCCATGTCCTCTGCTGCACTCATGCTTAAGAGTAGTGCTTCATACTCTGCAGTGTTATTTGTATTATCAAATTGCAGCTTGTAGGAAAATGGGTACAACTCATTGGAAGGAGATTAAAATACTACACCAGCTCTCAAGCCCGCACTAGAATGACTACCATCAAATTCCATTGTCCAAATTTGATCTTCCTCTTCCTCCATGAGAAGTGGAAAGTTCTCCTCTTTTTTGATGTGAGGAAGTAGTTTCCTAGCCCACAATCTTGAAAGAGAATGTTTGCTTTCAAATCATCAGACTTTTGTACTATGAAATTCATCTTTCTTATTGGTAGCAACTTCTTCATCTCACCTTTTACTGGGATAGTTACAAATGACCAATCCATTTTTATCTCTCCACCTAGGTCTCTGCAAAACTTCTACTCAATAGCATACCAAAGGATGCTGGGATGTCTCACCAAGTATGGTTAGGAGCACCTTCTTATCTGGAAAATCGATTAGTGCTACCTGTGCATATTTGATTCTTCCCACCAATGGCACTTGTTTGGATTCCATTGAGTAGTAGGTGTCATTTACCTAGGTCAAGGTGAGGCCTAGAGCATTTGTAACTTTGGTTGGCATCGCATTGTCTCGAGGCTCAAATCTATGATACAATTATTTAGTTGAAGCCTTTAATGAGGAGTGACAGGTAGAAATGTTCAACCCTGTTGGTTTTGGAGGCACCGAGGGATAGCATGTTTTAAGAAGGTGGTGTGGATGGTGTGGGAAGTAAGACTTTAGAATTAGGCCTCGATGATACATGGTTACCACCACAAACTACATTAATGAACTCACAAACCGGGCAGGTGTGTTTGTAGGTATTCTATTTCGAGAGCTAGACTTTGGTTTTGCTTGCATGTTCCACAAAGTCAAATGGGGTTATGGTGAGCGAGGAAGAAGTTCCGTAAATGGAGGAATTTTTACATGGTCGAGGATTTTCTACTTTGGGTGTTGAATTCTCCTTCTCGGGTGTAGAAATTGGATTGGAAGGGGGTGAGGGTGTAGCTTTTGATTGAACCTTAGATGTATTTGCATGAACAACATTTAAAGGAGAATTGCTCTTAGCAACTTTTGAGTCGGGAGAAGAATTAGATTACTTGCTTGAAATAGTACCATGATCCCCGACAACCAAAGTGAGTCTGGTTTTCTTTTTCGACTCCATAAAGGTGCTAATGGTGATCCTCTACCGATGATTTTATTTTGTGTGACCTCTAGAGGAGAATCTTATTTATTCTTCTTATCCTTTACCACAACCGTTGAGGATGAAGCACCTTTCCTAGATTGTGCATGAGTGAAAAGAGCACATGTGAAACTTGGAGCTTCTTCATCATCCTCATTTTCATCATCAACATACTCAATCAGGCCATTATGCATATCAACTTTCTCGACCTCAAGATAGTTTTCATAGTCTTCCATATTTTCTTCTTCAATTTCTCGCTTCCTCCTCCGGCTCTTTGGTGTCATAGATGGCATTGACTAGTGGTGCTTTAAGAGTAAGCTGATGAGGAGGTGGAGAAATCCTTGGCCTATTTGGAGGGTTTGGTCTCCTTAAAGCATTCCACATTGTGATTTGAGATAGGTTCTTCTTCAAGGCAACCAAGTCATTTGCCATTTTTGGAACATCAAATTTGTGGTGACAGAGTTTGAATTCTGACCCTTTTGCTTTCCATTGGGGCCTTTCACCTTTCCAGAAAGGATTAGATCATCATCGGTTTCTATTACATAGTCCTTGGCTTCCCTCAATGTTCTTGGTTGGGATATTTTGAGGAAGAAACCTACTTCTGATGGCAAATCACTGATGAAAAACCTCTTAAAATTATTTTCAGGAGGCACCACATCTTTAAGGATCCTTCTTATCACTCTATCATATCTTTCTATGAAGTCCCTCATTGACTCGGAGGTTTCTTTCTTCATTTGTACCAATTGGACCAAAAGATCCTGACAATATTTTGTGCTCTTGAACCTATGTTTGAATGCACTTATTATATCCTCCCAATAGGTGATGGACCTCGGGGTAGCATGTAGAACCATTTGATAGCTTTCTCTTGAAGTGACTCCACAAAGAGTCGATTGACACATCTTCATCCTCAACACCCAACACACCGCAAGCAAGGTGATAAATGCTTCTACATGCTCTTCATGGACTTGAGAACCATCACCTCTCGAATTTTGGGAAATTTTTTCTCAAGCCTCTCAGTAGCTCATGGAGTGGTTGAGAAAGAGCCAGTGGACCAGTGTTTCCTCCCCATGGTACATTAGGCCTGCGGGTCTCACGATCACGTTCATGTTCATGATCATGATCCCCATTCTATTTATGTTTCTAGCTTCCAACCTTGCTAAGGTTGCGGCTTCTGTTGCTACTCTTTTGTCTACCTCGGCTTGAAGTCTCTTGATTTCTTCGAGTTGAGCTCTTATTTCTTTGTCATCTCTCGCCTCTCTTTCTCTAGCTTCTTCTTCGGTCTCCACGTGAAATCTACAAGGTTCTCATTGATGTATGGAAATTCACCATCTAAAGGATTGGCAACACTCAGGTTCCCAACATGACTAGTTTCTTGAAAAGGAAGCCTCTGGATTCCAAGTAGCTCTTGTCTCCTTTGAAGTTCCTCAAAAATGGGATCAGTTTTTCCTCCTTATCTCTGTTACCGAGTGTATCTTCTATCCACCAGCTTGAAAATATATGCTCTTCTTTGCGGTGCTAGAATTTTTCTTTACCTCTCCAATTCAACAACACATTCTTCTTCAAGGTCCAGAATTCTTGTGGCAATGAAGTAGTGATTGGCACTTTGTCTATTATGTCGATAGCTTCCCTCAAATTTGAAGCAACATCTTCTTGGATGTGGAAGAGAAATTCAGGTCTTTCAACAAGAGGGTTTCCGAATAGCCATGATTTGAATCCATGTGGCTCATATAGCCATTCAAATTCCAAAAATTTCTCTTTTTGAATTTTGAATTTTCTGACCTTGTGGTCGCATTCAGTGTGTGAGATGCTTTATTAAATTTGCCCCATGGTGGGTGTCAAAAAATATTGGCAAGGAAATTTTTCGGGTGGACAAATTTGTGAATTCCTTGCCAATGCTCTGGGAATCTAAGTCCCTCTACTTAACTGGTGCAACTGTCATGTATGCATGCGCAAGAAAGCATGGATTTATGTGGTGGCCTTTCGGCGGGGATCCAACAGGGGAACTCCACTGACCCTACAAAAAATGCTTGCAATTATCTGCAAGGGGGGAATTTTCTATGAAGGTGGGAAAGGGAGTGAGAAAAGAGGTAGGAGAACTAATGTTGTAGGTAGAAAATTAGATTCCTACACGCACTAGTTAGAAACTTCAACACATGCATTTATGAGAAGAAACAACCCTGCAAATGGCAACAAGATGAGATAAGATTGCGAACTCAAAGTTTCTAAAATATCCTCATCAAAGAGGCTACAAAATCCTTCTTCTTGTATTGATGCTTAAACAAAAGTTGTACATAATGTGGGAATGGAAGAAATTTGAGAATGGAGGAAAGTAGAAGAAAATGGCTATCTCCTTTGTTTTCTCTAAGTACAATGCACTCGTGAGTTTACAAGATCAATTGTCAACCCCCTATAATGGCGTGAAGAAGACATTAAATATCTTGCAAGAAATGGTTACAACTTCTTCTTTGTTAGCAAGAAACGGTTTACAATCTTTTCAATCATTCGCGTCTGTTCAGGTTCTTGATTCATGAAGAAACACCAATGGTGGAAAAAACTAGACTTTTCAAAATGCAACAGATTACACTCATTTTGTAACTTTGAATTTGAGTCGTTCATCTTGCCTTTGAAACTTTAAACCAGAGTCGTCCACGTGGGAGAAATTTACTGGAGTGGGCATGGAGGATGCCTTTTGCATTTTGTGACTTTATAGAGATTTGGCATTTTTTACATTTTTGGTCTGCCCTTCCGCTTTTGATATAAGCCTTGACACGTGGCCTTACTTGAGTGGAGATAGAGTCACGGGTCACTTTTATAATTTTACCTTTTTTCAATGCGGGCTCAAAAACACAAATTACTCTGCCGGCCCACCTCCCCACTTTGACCTTCAATGTGGGCTTAGTATTTGACTTTTTCCTTGGCGTGGGCAGGGTTTCGGTCACTTTTTAACTTTAAGCCCCTTTAATGAAAACAAGGCTCAAATTCTCAAATCTCCTCGACGGCCCACTTCCCCGCCTTGACTTTCTATTCAGGCTTAATATTTAACTTTCTCCCTTTTGTTTGATCAGGTTGTCAGGTCACTTTATGAATTTTTGTCTTTTTACAAAGAGGCTCAAAACCTCAAAGTTCTCCGTCAACCCGCTTTTCCACTTTAACTTTCAAGGCGGGCTCAAGCTTTGACTTTTCCTCATAAAGCATGATCAAGGTTGTGGGTCACTTTATGATTTTTGTCCTTTTTACAAAGAGGCTCAAAAACATAAATTTCTTTGCTGACCCACTTTGAATTTCCAATGGCAGGCTCAAGCTTTGACTTTTTCCTTAGCATGTTCAGTAGTCATGGGCTAAATTGACATTTTTGCTAAAATAACAAAAATGTTAAGTTTGTAAAAGGACCCATTCTCGCAAAGATCTAATTAGATATGTCCACATGCACATGGATACTGGGACCAAAATTTGATGGGGAAAAGATGCCCATCATTCACAACTATGGAAAAATGCAGAGAAGAAGAAAACTCCACCATTTTGCGCCCGATTTTCAAATTTCTTTTATGAACCAAGGAATTGAAAAAATACAAGGTTTGAAAATCTATGGCCATAGAAAGATTGACAATATTATTCAAATGAGGACAACAATAAAATTTTCACGCACCCGGACAGGAAAATGGAAAATTTATCAAAACGTGTAGACTGGAGAGTTTAAAAAACTTCAAAGCAATAATTTCTCTATCTTTTCAGACTTCCAACTTTACTAACACTTCGGAGGGAGTGAGCTCAAAAAAATTGAATTTGACTTAAAATGAGGGGGTATTTTTAGGGTGACAATAGGGTCCTAAGTGGAGAATGGCGCTTAGATAAGTAGGAGTGTTGTTGGAGAAGAAATAGGGAATTAATGTTAGGGCTAGACTAAGTCCCAATTAGTTGGGATAAGTAGGGACTTAGTCTTAGTTAATTACTAGGCTAGGAATAGGTCTTGGGTGAGGTGGCTAGGTGAGGTGTAAATCAACTTAATTAAAGTAATTAAATTAATTGATAATGTGAGGATGAATATTAATTTAATTAAAGGTGATTAAATTAATATGAATGTGGGGAAGAGGGCCATGGATAGATATATGAGTTGCATTGATTAATTGAAGGGGACCAAGGGTGTTTGACCCAAATTTGGTATCTACAAGAGGCCTTACACTACAAGTTGGAAGATAAAGTGAGTTGTTCCAAAATAGGATTTGGAGAAAATTCCATTGATATATGAATTGATTTATGATGATGAGTTAGTTATGTGAACTCATTCATTTTTGGGACTAAATTATAGGTGCTTGAAGAACTAGTTGTTATTGCATGCTTATTTGTGTATTACATGGTGGATTTTTGTAACACCTCTATCATCCTTTCATCTGTACTTGCTCATTGTGAAATGGATTGCAACACTAACATATGATTTTTCCATAGTTTTTACTTTGTAAAACATATTAAATCATGTTGCTAGATTAATGTTTATCTCAGTTGGGATTTGTGTGATTAATAATCCATTTATTTCCATGTACTCTTGAATTGTGATGTTTACTTAATTGGTTCATAAAATTAACTGGATGTCTTCAGCTTGTGGAAAGTTGAATCTCGTCTTGGAACTATTTGGTAAGCTAGTAAAATTGGAAAATTATCCTAAGTCAATAATAATTTATTATTATTATTGAGAATCGATTAAGAAAATACCTCGGATCAGTTTCATTGATCCAAGGCATTCCCTTAATTTGATCTACAATTTTGATTAATGTAAGAGATTACAGTTGTTCATTTGTTTGTGGATTATCAATTCATACTAATTGATCTTGGTGACTTGTTCCAGTTTTCCTATGATTCAGCCCCGTATTGAGGGCTAGAAGGTGTCAGAGCTAGCTTGAGTAGCACTACTCCATTTGAAAAACATCACCCAACTGGTAAGGTTCGGTTGTGGTAGTTATTAAGCCTAGACTATGACTATTGTTTTGTTAACATTTGAATTTATATGGTCTAACCTAAGACCTAAGGCATATGAATTATATTGGTTTCTTGGGAACCTAACCTAAATTAATCTATGTTAAGTTTGATCTAATCCCTAACCTATGATGATAAGGAAAGGGGACTTAGACCCTAACTCAATGTTTAACCATCGACATTGGGAAGGGGATGCATGGTCAATGGTAAGTGGGTGGTTTCTACCACCCTTGCATGTACTTGGAGATTTGATTTAATTTGCATTAATGGTGGACACCACCACTCCTTAGTGGTAAGCCAAATTCAAATTTGGCAGGTTGCTAAAAATGAATCTAACAAGGTTGTTTGGTTGGCTAAACAGTTAGAAGCTAACCTAGAAGAGGTTAGAGGAATTGATGGGTTGGTGGGATGAATGGACCATCCTAGAAAGCATTGATGATTTGGAAAAACATTCCAAACTACCTAGGGGAAAACATGCCAGATTTGGTAAAGGAAGTATTGTTTTTGTTTTCCATTTGGTCATTTTTTCTCCTTCTTGCTCTAAAACATAGGTTTTGGGTGTTTGAACTAGTTTTTGATTTTGGTTTGAATCTCTTCTTCTCTATTTCATGGAGAGACTATTTGGGAATATTCCAGTGGAAAGGTGGAGAAAGTTTTGAGTAGATTTACTACTTCGACTATAGAAGCTATCGTGGAATTAGAAGAAGGATCCTAGGAGCTAGAGGAAGACTTCAGGAAGCTCTACCAGGCATGATAGGCTCTAATCCCTTGCAAAAAATTGCTCTATCTAATTAGTTTATAAAAATAACTTTACTTATTATAGAAATCATTTTAGGGTTTTGGGTTTTTATTATTGCACAATAAATGGAATCCTTTGCTTGGTAAGTAGTTGTTGGAACTAGTTTTTGATCTTACAACTTGCATAGTTTCTTTATCATGGTTGAAATGTCAGTTTTCATCACATAACTATTTTGGATGTGTTTGAATCAAACTCGCCTTGACTGTGATGAAAGGAATGAATTTGAGATACGCGTTTTCTATGTATATATATTAGTTTAAGAGTAGTTTAGTGGTGTGTTTTTTATCTCCATTTTTATTCAAGGTTTGTGGAATGCATGTGTATATCTTTAAAGAAAATATGACCCTATGTTATGGGTCGAGTTGGAACTCGATCACTCAGTCAAGTTAGACTAGTATCATTTAATGATATGGTCATCTATCTGGGTTTGTGTTGTATTCTGGTTTGAATACTTGAACCTTTAATACATGTAACTATGGATTCAACGGGATTTTCTCTGGAACACCCTCGTGTGGATGAGTTGTGATTTGAACCCAGTTGGGTAAGATTCATTCAATGGGTTTTGATCATTCTTAGATACTATCCATTTGGCCTTGCATCTTAGATCATTTAGGGATTAGGCAAGTACCATGTTTGATGAAATGAGGATTCTATTTCATTCTCTTTCTTTGTGTCTGTCCCTTCTCTCGAGTGAATTTTTTTTGTGTTGGTCATTTTATAGGCTTGGATATTGTTTCGAGTTGGTATTTGGAAAGGCTCGAGTCATAGTCTTATTATCCTTCTCAAACTAGTAGAGTAGGCTAACCATTGCATGTGTTCGATGCATTCTTATGTGGATTTATGGGTCTTAGTTGGTAGGGTACCGTTATTCTAATGGTTTTGATTGTTCCTTATCTCTTTCTTGGATATTTTGAAGTGGTCTTGTGAAGCTCAACTTATAGCTATGACTGTTTTGAACCTAGGGAAGTTTATAGTCTACCTAGGGGTTATTGTGAATCCTTTTGTGAACTGTTTGGATCTTTAGGTGGACTTCTAGTGTGCTAATAAGTATGCCGAACTGTTATATCTTTTGATATGTTTAAGTTTTGATCACTATTTTTATTAATCTTAAATGATTAGGTTGGAGCCTTGGCATGGACCAATTGGATGGTTTATTAAACTTTCCTTTGAGTGTTGATCAAACTAAACTCTTCTCGATACTTGATCATATGAAGATGATCAAGGATATTGTTTAGTCGGTTGAAAGGTTGTTGATTGTGAGCTTTCTCTACCTTGGTTGAGTCATTTCGTTTCTCAGTCTGAATGATGTATTCGGTTAAGTATGATTCCTTACCAGCCTTGTATGGAATACTTGTATTGACTTAATATTATCTCATTGATGATTATATGTGTTGTGTATTCCAATGACTTGCATGCACTCTAAATTGGTTGAAGCCAAGTTGTTCTTGTTTAGATTTCTTGTTTGATAAGTTAAGTTGGATTTGGGCCTTGAGAGCTTGTTGCTTGTTATTTTATACTCAGCTGTATAAATATTGTCCAATCTTTAGATTGTTGGACTATTGGAATTGAATTCATTTTTGAATGTCACTGATTGGATTCAAGTAAAATGTTTTAATCATGTAGTATGGGCTACATGATTAAGGAATTTTCACTCTTGCTTTCTCATCTACTGTTATGTATACTTGGCTTTGCATTATTGGTGTGATATTGCTTAAGTGAGAATGTATACTTATATGGTTTTGGGTTACTTGTTGGTTGAATATGGATGAATGTTAAATTTTTTTGTTGATAGTATTCTAGTTGATAGAAATCAGACTCATTTGGATAGTTAGATGCTAACATTGTAGGGTTTTGTGATACACTTGAGTATGGTACTTCTGAAGTGTTCAAATAGGAAAAGATCTTTCTAAACCCTTGACTAATTTCTATTAATAAGAAGTGTTCCTTTTCAAAGTTGTTAGTTAGAACATATGGTTCCAAGGATTTAGCTCCTATCATGCTCAGTTCAAATGAACTGACAGATGCTAACACTCTTGCAGATAAATTTCGTGAAAAAGGAAAAGAGGAGACTTATGGAAAGTTGCATTTATTCTATTGATTGAATAAATGTAGTTTGATGAAAAGATTATGTTTCATTTACTTGAACTATCCTTGTGAATAAGTGTTTAAGGCCTAAGGCCAGTTATGTAAACTATTGGAATAACTTGAATTACTTCTTGTCTACTTGAATTTACATCTTAAATTGGAAGTGATTGAAGTGGTTGCTTGAATCATTCTCTCTTGACTAGATTAGTTGTGTGCGAATGATGTTTTCAATTTAAAGAGTTCTTTCACTTGGAAAGTAAGCTTGTAGGGAATCAGATGATTTGCATTGCTTTACTTCTTGACATTGATTAGTAATTTTGGGGAAGTTATATGAAATTTCATCTACTTTATATTACTATTATGATGCAAGGAATATTATTGTTGATCCCTGAATATGTGGAAAAGGGGATAGATAGGAATCATTACCTTTGCGAATGACTTGTATGAAATGGTTATTGGTTGTTATAACTTTTAATTACTGAATTCATTTGAATAAGACAATAATGAATAAGTTATATTTAAACAAGTTTAATGTTGTGGAAATTAAAGTTATGATTGACTATGCTTAATTACATCATTATGAGACTATATTAGTATGGTTGTTTTATGAGGAACAATATAAAATAGACGAAGGTTGCATGACTAAACATAAAGGGGTTTCAAACCTTAGGAATAATCACAAGAGTACTTAATCTCATTGAGTACATATAGGAATCAACCTTGTGAAAAGGAATCTAAGTGATTAAACTATAAACAATCTATCTATCCTAAATGATGATTAAGTACAATAATGAAATGGAATTGTACTTAAGAAAAGATAGGAATGATAACATGGGGTTAGATGTATAACATGAACTAACCTTTAAGGTATTAAGAACAAAGTTCTTCTTGCTGCAATAATGAAGTCATAAATATGATACATATTTGACTTACATGCGTAATGTAATTATGTTACAAAACCTCGATAAAGGGGGTTGTCCACTAATTGGTAATAAAACAAACCCTTCAAATAGACTATGAGGTGGATGAAAAATATCCTTCCATCATAGATGAGTCACACTTAGGGGATAAATTTTAACTAACGACAGTTGAATAGTTGAATGACTTAAAGGAAAGTGAATGTAAGTCATGAGACTATTTCAGGTTTGAATGCATAGAACCCATTTGGAGTCATTAAAATGAACTTTAAAATGCTCCTAAAGTATAATGGGATGTATGTGGTCGCTGCCCTATAATATACTTAATACGTTTCTAAGATTCTTAGTCAACTAAAGGATATTTCAAACTCAAGGGAGATTAAGTAATGAGCATAAATAAATCTGTAGATCCTTCTAGTTGACTTAAGTAGAAACATAATGTTCCTTATTGGAATGTTGATAGAACCCAAGTTAGCCCTTAGGAATGACACCTAAAGGCTGAAAATAACTAGGGTGGGATTAACAAGATGTGAATTAAAGGGATTAATGAACTTGTTAAGAAGGGGGTTTAGATTTTGGAACTTAATGGGTTGTTGCAGCATAATCACTGTGCATAGTACCCATCCAATGATGGGGTTCATTGGGTGGTTACTTGTGGAGTAGTCATTATGGTGTAATAATCCATTCAGCTCCTCTAATCGAGACCATATCAGAATGGGATCTCAATTCATTGTTAAACACTAGGAAGTGATGAGTCCATGGTCTACGGTCGATGTCAACTTGCGTTGACTACGAGTGATGAAGTGTACTTGAAGTGATAGGGGTTGATTAAAATACACTTGATGACCCTTAATTACCGTAAGTGGACTATCTACACTATCCCATGTGGTTTATCTCTTCTTAGCATCTAACACATAAATGGGAAGGAATGACATGAGTCAAGAAAGTCTAATCAAGATAACAGTTTCAAGTGTGGTGAAAGACATATTCCTTCATGACGAGTATGTCATCTTAGAATATAGGCATGGAAAACATGTCTGAAACTTTGGCCAAAGTATCACAAGATGTTGGTTGCATTGTCTTAAATTCACTAGACTAAGGTGCGAGATATAGGATGGGTACTGATAACAAGTACCTAGATAAGCCCTTGGTCAGTTGCACTTGATGAGCCCTTAAATGTAAAATGGAACCACAAGTATACCGAGTATACTATGAAATGAAATATGAGAGATTGGTTCTATACTGAGTCATCATTGAAATGAAATATGAGAGATCAGTTTTACATTGAGTCATAACAACTGCATATGGTTACTATTGTAGGATTGATTAGCATATTTAATGTGGTTCTAAATGTTGAATTTAGAATAGAGAACATTGATATATATATATATATATATATATATATAATTTCCTTGATTTTGTAATCATGAAATGGGGATGTTACATTTTGGATGTTTTAGAGATTCTTGAGATTTTTGGTGATGCTTTGAGGTTTTTCTCATGTTGCATGATGATGATGGAGCCATGACAAAGATTACTTATTCCTATGAAGATCATTTTATATTCACTAGAGCTTTGAGAGTGAATTTTGATCTTGTTTGGAAATCCTTGTACTTATCCATGATGTCTTGACCTTTCTAGCCTAATTGGGCCTTTTTGTGATGTTTATATGATGTTTTTGTTATATTTTTGACTTTGGATGACCAACCTAAATGGTCATGGCTGACCTAGGTGTGTTTTAGATTTGAATTGGGTATATAAGCTAGCGTGCTTAGTCATTTGTGACTAGTTGCGGTAAGGAGGAAAACTGTGACCTAGAGGGGATTTAAGAAGAGTGTTGAGGTTTCATAGAAAGATCCTAGAAGAAATATGAGGGACTGAGAATTTATTAGGATCAGATGTGCAAGGGAAATTTATATATTTATCCCATGAAGAAAAGAGATTGAGTGAGTTAGGAGAGTATTTATTTTGATGAGGGTTTGAAGAGTTGTGAGTTGAACTTGGATCATTATCAATTGTGTGAGCAACATATTATTAGTGTTCATTCATTTCCAGGTGGTTGAGTTGGTTTTTGATCACCTTAGGGGTTTTAGCCTCTTTATGGGGTTGGTGTCTCACTAAACTAGGGGTTGGTGCTCTTTATGAATTTTGTGCTTCACTAAATTCCTTCCTCTTGAGTAATATAAGTAGAGTTTTAGTGGGATTTCTTCCCCTTGAGGCTTTCCCACTTACATATTGTGTTCATGTGTCCGGTATCTTGTTTTATTATCTTATGATTGAATGTTTCACATCTTAATAATCTCACATGGTTATGTATGATGAATGGAAAACTTAAATGATGAATGTATGGTTTGGTAAATGAAGGAAAAACAATTGTATGACTAATTCACCTCCTGAGACACTATGCTTCTAACAATCCCTACACTAGGTCAACCTAGGGTTTCTAAGGCTCATAATTAAGATAGAGGATAAAACCCTACTAAGATATCAATGATTAGGTTACAAGAGGTATGGATCAGGTGATAGATAAGGTAAGCATACACAATATGAATGAAATATAGATAAAGAGAAGATAAGGAGTTGATCATGAATAAGAGGACTATGATAACTAGTATCAAAACACATGTAATACTAAGTTAACATATCACAATAAGGGAAGGAGATGAATTGGTCTATGAAAAATGAGAAAAAGAGTTAGAACACTCACCTTGTACACATGTAGGGTAGTCGAGAATGAATCTATCTCTCTAGAGAAGCAAGACACCGATAGATGATCATTATTAGGTGGAGAAGGGGAAAACCATTACTTTCCTAGACTCAATATAGATGACCCAATAATGCAAGAAACTGACAAAAAGAAGAGTGTTTAATCTAATCCAATCAAATTACAAGATGAACCAAGAGCTAAGAGAGTGGATACAAAGATGCCGTAAAAGATCAAAGTAGGTGGTTGTTCCTAAGGTTTGGGCTTCCTTCCTTTATGAATGTCAAAGTGATGTGTGTTTATATAGGATGCCATTTTTGTGGGAGATGGTATTGGCCAAGAGGAACCTTGTATAAGGGTTGTAAAATGAGATAATGTGTCATGAAAAGTGAAAAACAGTGTAAGTCGTATATCATGGACATGGATGAAAAAAGTGTCAAATGGTAAGATATGAGAAGAAAGTTAGGAGTGCAATGTATATAAGACATAGGAGGAAAAGGATAACTAATGTAAAGAAAAATAAGGGCAAGACTAAATAGTGACACTCTATATGTGTACAATCTCTAATCCATAATTATTACGTGAATAACCATTCCCTATTCCCAAAGTTGTGACCCCTTAAGGAACCCTCTCAAGAAATAGATGCATTAGTGACCCTTATCTCGCACAAAAAATTATTGACGTAAAACACTTGTACAATAATATTTAAATTAACTTAATTATTTGGTTAACATTATAACTCCTTCACAGTCTCTAAGAATATCTAGTTTTTGTCTCCAAAAATCCTCTTGTGATAAAAACTCTCCAAATTTTCTCAAACTCTCCTTTTTAAGGGCTAGAGATACACAAAGTTACCCTTCATATATAACTTCCATCCTTTTATAGCATTTTTAAGCTCATGGTGTGTCACTCAAAAGCTTATCCTTTTAATTGAAATGATCGAGGTTCGAATACCCATCCATTTTCTATTTTGTAGCTTGTTTAGCCTGTGCTTAAAGTTTATAACTAATTTTTTTATTGTATTTACCAAACTTAGATGTAACCTAGTTAAATATGACTAAAGATAGAAAATATGGTGTTATGGGGTCAATTCCTATGACCATGCTTACGTTTTTTAGATAGGATTTTAATTCATTAGGTGAGTTTAGTTTTGCATTGTTGACGTTGGAAGATTGTATAGGATTTTTATAGCCTTGGGTGGTGGAGGTTATTAATGGCTTAGGCCACACTTTGCATATTATTTTTTTGGCACTGAACTCTCTATTGGGCTTGCCATGTGACTCTGCATTAGATGTTGACTTGGCTGCATGAACTTATTGTTTAGAAATTATGAGCTATATTGGTGGTTACTTGGCATTGGGCACAGTGAACTTGGTATGAGGTGGTTGCTTGAATTACATTGTATGATGAGCTCACCATACTTTGAACTTGTTTGAGCTAGTTGTGTTTGGATTTTACAAAAGTATGTGGCTTAGTCCCACATACAATGGAAATTAGTCCTCCATGTGGTTGATAAGAAATAAATATTGCAATTTAATTTGAATAATAAGGTACAAGGTCCCCCTTTTGATAAAAAAATGGACACCATGGCTAATGGGCCCCAACCAAAAAATAACATGGGACACACATTCAAATGTTGAATACCGATGTAAAAACAAAATAACTTTTTTCTCAATCACACTCTACCACTTATCATCACCTAATTCATCCACATGTCAAAGACTAATTATGCCACATCATCTTTGTATAAACTGCCCCATTATTTTTCTAGTTTGATAAATACTTGATGGGTCGTAACTTATGCATATGAGGTTTGTTTTATCATGTTCATAGTGCACTTTGGAAAGATCTCAATGATAACTTATCCATGTAGGTATTTTAATCACAATTGTAGACCATATAATTAATTGTGTGTGGATCCTCCTGAACACAGTCCTCCCCAATGATAAGGTTTTGGGCCTCCAAAAGGTTTGGTTTTATTTTGAAAACATGTGAGGTTATAATCCCCTCATTCTTCCAATTTCCATCCACTCTACCTTTCATGGATGCATTTTTTTCAAAACCACACAAAATATTCCACAAAAACTCTTCACAAAGTCCTCACCCTCATAAAGAATAACATCTTCCTGCAATTCATAAATATATTCAGGAGAAAAATCATTAAAAAAAGGTAATCAAATACTCTTATCCTGATCAATGATCATGGGTGTCTCATACAATTTTAAGCTTTTGACATTTAAAATGAAATACATCTACATATATGGAGGTAATTCTAACCAAAAGGAATTATTACCAATCTTCTCCAAAATCTTAAATGGGCCATACCTGATTGGTTTAAGTTTTTACCTTCACCTGTAAGTCTTTCCTTACTAATATGTAGCCAAACTTGATCACCAAATTGAAAATGATGCTCGACACAATGCTGGTCATACCTAGCCTTATATTTGTCTTGGATATTTTCCAATTGATCTTGGATAGCTTGATGAACCATATGTATATTTTTAATTAAAATTTTATCCTTATTAGAATTATAGAAACCTAAATCTTCCTACACAATTTTATTACTACAATTACACCCTTTATTGTCTTTGTAGACACTCCAAATTCGCACACTCATTTCTTCGCTATTAGTTTCTACACAAATCTACACCATCTCATACCGGTTCAATTAATCAATTAAATACATCCACGACTTACAAATCCACATCCCTCATTAATTAAATCATTTATTTATTCATTAGACATATACAATAGCTCATGACTTAAGTTATACATTTATATCCTCCCATTAATTAATACTTAGCATTTCCCCACATAATCATAAGTTGCATCTATACTCACCCCACGTAAACCCTTCTTACATTAGTTAAATCCTAACAGAATATTCCTAAGTGCTAACTTAGGCAAAACCTAACCACTTAATTAATAATTTTCTAAAACAATTTATATCTATTTATTTCCTACAAACCACTTCTTATCCCAAAAATAAATAACCATTATCTATATTCCTATCATTATCATCTATATGCCGATAAAAATTATTTCCACATCTATCATTATCAACTACACACTTAAATTAACATAATCCAACCTATTTTATTACTCTCCAAAACAAACACAACACATTTATTTGCCAAACACGTTTGTCTCCAACTATCTAACAAATTCCATCCCACGAATCCAAAACAAAAAATCATGATTTAGCAAATGGTTCCAACCTTTTGCCTTGCAAAACTCAAATAGACCGAAATTTTTGGTGATTCAAATCAATCGCTGATGATTATTTAAGCCTATTTTTTTCCTTCCCTCAAGCACCTCCATCTTCAATTCTCGAGTTCCATACTAGTTCACATTCTTCCAGACTTGACTTAGGACCTTCCTTAAGGCATCTATATTGTTGTTTTATTGTATTATTGCTCTTTCCATCACAATTATATTCAATAACTTTATCCATTAGTCTCTAGAAGCATTAAATCAAGCAATCCTCTAACGTCTACATCTCTCCTCTCCCGAAACTTGTCAATCACCTTAATCTCTCAAAGATCTCGATATCAAGAGCTCCACTCTCAACCATTGGAGGAAATTTAAGTCGACTAATGCCCTATCTACATCTGCAATCAACAAATATATACTTTTCTTAATGCTAAATCAAATGAAGCAAGAACTACCACCTAAAATAGTTCTACAATTTAGCTAAAACAAAGCATAAACACCATCATGATAAGAATTAAACAAGGGTTAGATGCTAGCATTCATCAATACAAACTTTGAAACTAACAATGCTAAATATCTAAACTCCTCTATTCTCTAACAACAAATAAATGAATGGACCTAAGTAAGCTCCATGGCTATCAAAATAGTTGTCCTTAATGTTCCAAGAACCTAGGAATGGGGGCTAATCAAAGTTGGGCTACACAAGACCCTTTTGACACCTCCCATATGACCCAAGCACTTTAAGAAAGAGGCTTAACTCTTCAAGATGATGAACTCTCAAAAGGGCAAGGTGCAAGCTCTTAGTCTCTTTGCTATATGCTTTGCATTTACTCTCTAAGGAGTTTAGGTGTAAGTAAAAAGGTAGGTGGAGGGCTCTTTATATAGCCCAAAGGATAAAGGATTCAACACATTCTCATGAATGTGGGATAAAGGTAAAACATGATTAGGAATGGATAAGGTTGCTTTATTAAAGGTAACCTTACTTTAGAAGGGTTTAATACATGTTTAGCAAGTCATGGGAGTTGGGGTATTTTAATTAATCAAAGGTGATTAATTAATAGGTAGGTGTAAGCTTATAGAAGCCAATTAGAAGAATATTAGTGCGATTTAGGCTATTATAAGGGGATTAAATCAATTAAATATTGATTTATTGGTTAAATGGAAGGGAAAGCTAATTAATTAATAATAATTAATTAGTCTAGGTAGAAGGGGGTATTTTAATTAATCAAAGGTCGTTAATTAGGGTATTTGTTGGATAGGAAACTTAATTAATTAGCTTAGTGTAATTAATTAATGATGATATGAGGGAAAATGAGTGCTTTTGACGATATGTCGTTGATTTGCGAGAAAGGGGATAATTAGCACAATTTAAGTATTTAAATTGCTTGGGCGTAATTATAGGTGTCTACATTTGCCCCTCTTTGGGGTGGCGTAAGTGATGCCACTTCAAAGATAGTAGACAAAAGAGATTTTGAAGGGATAGAAGAAAAATTAGTAGGAGGGAGAGATGCCCCCTCGAGTGTCGATGGGGTGATGAAGGAAGTCGATCGACGATCGAAAAAGATGAGAAGTAGGCAGAAGAATGGGGATGAGGTAGGATGCCCCAAGGAGAGGGAGAATTAGGGGTGAAAGGGAAGTGGTGTAGAAGAAATATGGATGAGGGGAGAGAAGAGCTTAACCTCTAGCCACTTATTTGTTTGGAACAAATTTGATGTCATCATATTGCCATAGGAACTACATCATCGGTCCTTATGAAAAATATAAGCATACGACAAAGGTAGAATGACATGAAAAGCCATACTACGAACAATTGTCCATTGCTGAAAGTACCAACTCCATGCAACATACAATAATGCAATGCAATACGAGAAGGAAACAAGCTCATATAACAGGAAAACAAGTACGAACGCACATATCCAACCCAACAACGGTCAAGACAGTTGTACAAATATTTTTGTTATCGCCCAGTCAAGGAAGAGATCCACAAGTTCGTGATTGATGACAAGGGTTAAAAATGATGCCCCAAGCAAGGATACATGCAAGGGGAAATGAAAATGGACACGGGTCCATGAAAAGCATTTGTGCACAACGAAACAACACCAGGCAACCAAAAGTGCCCCAGAGTATGATTTAAGCAAGCAAACTAGCTTTTGTGAATGGTCATTGTGAATCCGTGATCCGCGAGTCGTATTAATCGGGGAAGATGTGAGACAAACCAACAGGATATGGAGAAAATACCATGCGCAAGACACAAGTTTCAGCCGTAAGAAGCAAGTTACCATTTTGTAGGGTGTTTTACTTTTTAGGAATTTTTTGAAAAATTTTGCCTTGTTTTTGGATTTTTTATATATAGATATATATATTTGTTTTATTGTTTTTTTTTTTCCAAACCATGGTAAACAATAGAAGAAAGGAAAAAGAAAAAGAAGGGCCTAGGGGCAAAAAAAGTGCCCTAGGTGGAAGAAAAGAGAAACAAACGACAAAATAATGTCCTTGTTTAGTGGAAAAATGAAAAAAATTATTATTTGAAAAATAATTATTTACGAGGGTGAAGAAGAATAAAAATCACCAGGAGCAATAAAATTGTCCTGGGAGAAGAAAGGGGTATTGACAAAAAAATGCCCCAATACAAAGTGAAAATAAGATAAAAATAATTATTTAATTAAAAATAATTATTCCACAACGAACAGAGGAGAAAACGGTGAGCTAAACGGGTGTCCTGGCCGTCCGATCGGTGAAAAATAGGCTAATATACCCCCAGGGGGGTAAAAACATCACAATCAGTTCATTTTAACCGCTTAGTTTAGAAAACTTACCGTGAGGCTCTGACACTCAGGAGAGATGGTGATCGCATGTGATCGTTTGAGGCGTGTCAGTAGATCAGAGATGATAGATCTATGAGACAATATCAAATGTTGTTTTCAAGTGTTATTTTGATGTCTATGGATGGGATGATATGATGATATTGGTGCGGGGGGGGATATATTTTTTATTATGCGCAACCCCTCTTGCCCCATTGATGATATGATATGTGATGATTAGCTTAGTATACATGCATGATGTAAAACTTAGCATTTTTGTTTATATATGATGTATAGATGATGCTAGATGTGATGATAGTGATGGTAATGTGATGTGAATGATAAAAAATAGAGCACATGCAAGAAACACAGCCAAATGCTACAAAGAACACCAGGAATCAATGCAATACACCATGAATCACCATGCCTTATTAACAAGTAACAAAACACAACCAAATGCATTAAGAAAGAAAGAAAGAATTAACACACTAGCATGTCGAAATCCACTACAATATGCACAAGCAAGAATGAATCTATTCTAAGGAAGAAAAGATAAACTATGAAAAAGTACACCCAAGCAACAAACAACTCAAAAGCGAGCATGCAAAACACTATACAAGCAACAAGCAAAGCAAGAAAACAAGACAATGCAAGTAAATGTTTTTGTAAGATATGTTTTCATAAACCGATTTTCTATTGTTTAGGTTTTTGTGAAACAATTTTATATTGTTTTTTCTATATTGTTTTTGAAAACAATTTTCTATTGTTTTTGTGTTTTCTCAAAACAATTTTATATTGTTTTTGTTCTAATTTCTATTGTTTTTGTGTTTTCTCAAACAATTTTCTATTGTTTTTGTGTTTTCTCAAACAATTTTCTATTGTTTTTGTGTTTTTAACAGTTTTCCAAAGCTATGTGCAGTAACCAAGAAAGCATGGATGCCCCAAATGCGTTAGTGGGAATATACAAGGGCGTAAAAGCCATGTGCTTATGAACAAGAAGGTGAAGTCATTGAGTTGCCCCCAGTGTAAGATGGGAAATAACGAAAGACCACGTCCCTTATAGACGAATAGAAGAAGGCAAAGCCGGATCAAGGCTAGACTAGATGGTGTGCACAAGGAAACTCAAAGGCAAACCAGTGTCCAGGACAAAGACAACTACCCTTCTAATACGTAATGCTTGTGAACAATGAATCCTCCCAAGGTGCTTTGAAACCGGTTTTCACCCAAGGACTTGTCCAAAGTGCCACAATTGTGTGGTTTCACTAGTGATCGACCTGTTTTCTTTTTTTTTTCTCGATTTTTTTTTTGTTTTCTTCAAACATATTTGAATGTTTTTGATGATTTTTTCTCTAACATATTTGAATGTTTTGGTTGATTTTAAAAGTTTTATGAAACTATGTATAGAAGATGAGAAAGCGTGGATGCCCCAAAATGATAGATGGGATGTACAAGGGCATAAGGCCACGTGCGTACTGAGAAAGGTGAAGATGCAAAAAAATGTCCCAACGATAAGGTGGGAGTATTCAAAGGTAAACTCTTCACAGTAGAAATGGGACCCAAGGCCATTATGGATAGGTTCAACATGATGATGAACATAAACCAATGAAATGCTAAAGAAGCAAGGATGCCCCCAAAGTAAGTCAGCCCTAAAGCACACATAGATAAAAAGGAAGGAGAAGATTATTTTTGGAAGGGGACAAAGGTTTCCACAAACATGGAAAATAAGTAATCTTATACACATGGATGTTCTGAATGAAGTAGAAGAATGATGTGAATGATATGAATGTAGCTTAGAAGCCTCACGATGAAGAAGTGATTAGCCAAAGGCATAAATCGTGAGACGAGATATGGACTAGAGTAAGAGTCTGAACAAGGTCCAAAAAAGACACTTGGTAACATACTAATCATGTTTACTCATAGAGATCCAGTGTGTGCACGTGGATTTTATTACCTCTTGAAGTGAAGATTTAATAGACAACAAGTGAAGAGACCCTAGCCAATGTGTAGGAATGATTTATTTTGATAAGTGATTTTGTGAATGGAGGGTGAAAGGATAGCCGTACATTGCTCCGCTACCAGCCAAGCATCCATAGCCCCGACGGAGATGTATTTGATTCTAATCACAACATTTCTCTACTGCCAGTCAGGCCATAGCCCCGATAGAGATTATTGGAAATACCCCAAGAGAGAGTTATATATTAATTTTCTTTTGATTTGTAGCTTTTAGCTTTTGAGTTTTGTTTGATTCTTTTGCTTTCTGAAAACTTATTTCAGCTCTCTTGTTTGACAAGGGGTTAAGAACCACTGATGGCTTGATGGAAGGAGGTGGAAGTGATTGTGATGATGACATTGGCTAGTGTCAACAAATATGTCCAAAATTTCTTCGCAACAAGTTTATTAGATGTTTGAATGTGATAGGATCTCCATGAGGTCAGTCGTTCTTTAATTTACCAAGGTGATAAAAGAGGCAAAAGATACCATAGAGATAAATGTCACAAAATGCATGCAAATAAGCTAACCAAAATATCACCGAAGGGATGAAAATGGTAGGAAGACTTGCAGAAGAATAGCAAGGAAGGGAAGAAAGAAATATCCATGTGTACGCAACACCTGATTGCAATGTTTGATCTTTGTACCTTTGATTTTTGTTGTTTTTTTTTTTTTTTTTTTTTTTATATATATATATATATATATATTTTGAACCGTTGTTACTAACAAAGTCACTCTGTGTGATAGGATCCAACAACGATGTTTGCAACTTCCTTGATAAGGGAGACTAAGCGTGTTTGTTTATCAAGAGTCATGTTTTCCCCAATCTCGATGATCGTGGTGAGTTCACACTCAACAAAGGACTGTGATTTATCCTGAAACATGGATTTTGTATGCGGGAGCTTGAGTTCCCTATCCAGAGGTTTATGCACTTTACGCCATACTTGATGGTTATGTTGATGTGCATTCTTGAATCGTACTTGATTTACAACTTTGAGATTGTTCCAGTTGTTGGGGATTTTGAGCTCTTGGAAGTTTTGACCTGAGCTTGATAATGAACTTGTTTGGGTTTCTTATAGGTTGACACTTGAATTTTCTGACCTCGAGAAGGAGAAGAATGTGAAAATTTACGATTGATGATAGGAACGATAGAATGGTAGTGGGCTTGCACAACACCATTGATAGAAGAAATATGTGATAGATGAAAAGGATACGGTCCAAGAATTGAAGAGGATGGGCTACCAGGAGGTGAGCCACGGATAGAAGGTGAAAGGCTACTAGGATGTGGCCCAAGAATAGAAGAAGAAGGGCTACTAGGACGTGACCCATAAATAGAAGATGAAGGGCTACTAGGATGTGGCCCAAGAATAGAAGAAGAAGGGCTACTAGGACGTGACCCATAGATGTAAGATGATGGACTACCGGATGTGGCCCAAGAATAGAAGATGATGGACTACCCGGGGTGATTCATACATAGAAGATAAGGAGCTAGTTAGATGTGCCCCAATAATCAAAGATAGTGGGCTACTCAAAATGTCCCACAAATAAGAGGGAGGGCTACTAGAAGGTGACCCACACCTAGATGAAGATGAAGGGCTACTTGGCACTCGAATTCCCCAAGAGATTTGATTGAGGAATTATGATAGACGAAGAGTTATTGGGTGATGAGAAGATAGGCCATGGATCTATGCAAGACCAAGGAGTTTCATCACATAATGAAGAATGTGAAGATGGAAGAATAAGAGGAGGATCAAGTTGCATGATCTGAGGCTCTTCCTCCATTTCTTGATAAAAGGAATCAACCTTTCCTCACAATATGCAGATGCATCAAAGTCTAAAGAGAATCCTTTTTTGTAATCTACTAAAGGAATATCTTCATATGCCCCTATAAATGCCCTGATTGTTTCTTCATTCTGAAAGAGATCAATCGGTATGAGTTGTTGATCGATCCCTAGGGGTTTATTGGAAGAAATAGGTTCACTTGGTGTGGAAGAATTAGAAGATGTTTGATGATTATTGATAGAAGAAGATGAGATGAGAGATGAAGAAGATGTGTAGCTAGATCTCTCAGGAATAGAAGAAGGTGGTGTGGACCTACCTATACAATGGTATGTCATATGTAAAATAGTAGGATTAAGTCCAAAGTCTAGTAGATTGTGATGCATGGGTCGATTCAGATGTTTTTCTCAAAGGACTTTGAGTCACACGAATCTTCAAAGAAGGAAGATTCCATGGGGGTGATTGATGAAGAAGGTCCTGCAAAGAAGGGGAGGACTGTGATTCAAGCATCGCATTAGATGAATGATGACAAGGGTCCTGTGAAGAAAGAGAGGACCGTGATTCAAGAATTGTATTATACTTCTGATTGGAGGGATTTGGAGTCGCGTGTATCTTCAAAGGAAGAAGACGTCGTTGGGGTGACTGATAAAAGGGGTCCTGCGAAGAAAGGGAGGACCGCGACATAAGAGTCACATTAGATGATTGAGGATCCTGCAAAGAAAGGACCATGACTTAGAATCCGAATAGTAGTTTTGATCTGAATCCTCAATCAAAATAGTATTTGGATCTGAATCCTCGAGAGAGTCGAGAGGAAATATTTGGATTGGAATCCTCAAAGAAGAGGAAATGTTTGGATTAGAATTAGAAGAAGAGTGGGGGGAACTCGAATAATAATTTGGATTATCGACGTGTCCAAATCATACCACCAACTACTATGAGATGAAGGTGGGGAACGAGTTACCCGTATGGGCTCTCTAAAGACGAAGAACCAAACGAGGTTTAGTTGTGATGGGAATCCTATGATTTGAATTGCTGAACCTAGGTTCCATATTTTTGTAAGTATGGGGAACCGCATGATAGTTAGTCATTTTTGGCACTTGTTTTAAGCACAAATGTCTAGATCTAGATAGTGTGATGGAACTCCTTCAAAGGGAAGGAAGTGACATGTCAATTTGGGTAGCATAAGGACAACCAACTAGACATTGTGTAAGTATGGGGATGCGTGCGTGATTTTTTGAAGAAGGTCTAAGGAAAATAGACATCGTGACGACATAATATCGATGAGATAAAAAGGGATTGTCCTAGAAAATAAGTTTTCTGAATGAATAATCACAAGGAACAATCATGCGAGTGTGAAACCCAAAGCCAATCAACAAGGAAATACACCATATGAAAATGTGATGCAAAGATGATCAACAAGATGTTTTCACTTATGCCAAGTTCAAGGAAATGAACAAAACGTAAGTAAAAACAAGAAGTCAATGCGATCTCCCAATCAAGATATACGATGAGCGAGCTCAAACTTGATTAAGACCTATATCTCAAAAAGTGCCAATTACAATTTGCGAATGACACAACAATATCACCAAGATATGTTAACCCACTTTGCGAGAAAGTGAAGTATTGATATCGAGGTGTTATTGATATAACACACACAAATAGTAACACCTAGCACTCTTTGAAATCGAGGTAATAATAGAACCAAACTAAAAAGCTCAAAGTATAGCTAGGAATAGTTAAAAATGTGTGCAACATAACCATACAATATAGGTATTTATGTCGAGTTTACAAGAAACAAGACGTAAATATCGAAATTGTAGTGATACGATACAAACAAGCTAACTCTTCTAAGGAAGTCCATGCGTGATGAACCACGCCTAACTACAATGACGACCTTGACATGGGTATCAAGATCACAATGGCTACCAATGACGTGAAAACACCTCCGCACACTTTAGACGTTTAACTAACCCACCGCAAAACATGGATGGGCGTAAACGACATAAAAGTGAGAGAAACAGTCGATTGGTAACACAAAGGTAGTCACCCTTCTTTTGATCAACAAAGTGTCAAAAGAATGTGAAGGAAGTAAATCAAAAAAAGATGAAAAATGTTAGCCTCACTTCAACAGAGTTTCACCTCACCCTAAGGCAAGTAAAAACTAGGCAAAAGTAATACGTCACACGTTTCTCAAAAAGAAGGTTCACAACTCAACACTGTTTTAAAATGGTCAAAGTGGGCTCCTGGCCAAAGTATATTCTCCTAGGTGGTTCTCTCGCCCTAGGTGTTACAAAGTTTGCCACGAGCGAGCGCGATTTACCCAAAAAGTCACACTGACTAGTTTGGGAGTATCTCGGCTTTACTTTACCCCCTTCAAGAACAGTAGGCAACTAGTGCGTCTACGTGTACTATCACTGGGGTCGCCACAACGGACAACTTGTAATGCTATCTCACAAAGGAATCACTAGTCAAGTAGGTAGTGCGGAGCACTTCCCGTTTCATCCACAAGGTTCCCTCTTATGTGGACTACTTTGGGGTTCCTGGAACCACCCCCATTGTTGTAGCTTAAGGCGTTATGCCAAAGGGGTTATGTTCCAATTGAGCGGAGAGGGACGTACCCTTTTCCGAAACCTAATACAAAGTGTTTTGAATATGTTGTTCTTTTTATCTTGTTTAATTAGGTGTGGTTTGCTTGAACACCTTTTGGCAACCTGTATAACAACTGTATTAGTAGTTTTTGATTTTGTTTTGGTTCCTCCTTTCTTTGACAAGCGTTTTTAGGTCCTGCACTCAAGCGTTAGTAGTTCTCCAAGAAAATCACATTATTTAAAAGAGGATTAAAAGTTGCTTTTGATTCTCAAGATCATCCAAGGATGCAAGAGAAGAGCATACACAACAAATAATCCAACTAAAAAGTAAAGAAAATCTTTTCAATCAATGAACCATACAAAATTCTTGATAAATGTTCATTCCCTTAAACCAAAAGTGAAAGATGAAGTTTCCAATTTACCAAATGTTATAAAATGAAGACTAAAGTTGCTTTTGATTCTCAAGATCACCCTAAGGTGCAAGAGAAGAGCATACACAAACTTTATCCCAACTATATAGAAATGGAAAACTTCAAATCAAAGGACCATTGAAAAATACTTTGTAAAAGGTTCATTCCCTTAAACCAAAAGTGAAAGATGAAGTTTCCAATTTACCAAATGTTATAAAATGAAGACTAAAGTTGCTTTTGATTCTCAAGATCACCCTAAGGTGCAAGAGAAGAGCATACACAAACTTTATCCCAACTATATAGAAATGGAAAACTTCAAATCAAAGGACCATTGAAAAATGCTTTGTAAAAGGTTCATTCCCTTAAGCAAAATGAATAATCAAGTTTCCAAGTTTAATCCCAATGTTAAAAAGATAGAGATCAAAGTTGTTTTTGATTCTCAAGATCACCAAAAGGTGCAAGAGAAGAGCATACACACGCTTTGGTCTAAATCGAGTAAGCATGGAAATACAACATTCATCAAAACATTAGACATGTTAGAAAATGACCAGTTTTAAAATAACAAGAAAAACCTACAATTTCTATAAGTATAAATCCCAATTTATGTTTTCATTGCATATTTAACTTCAATACCTTTCCAACGTAAAAAAAATGGAGTCATTTTGAGTTCGGGAGCAAAATTTATGGCCTTCGGAAGATGGGTTACACATATGCTCTTATGCTCATGGGTATGCACTTGACATGCACTCAAAAAATGTCAAAAAAACGTCCCTTAACCTGCAAAATGGGTAAATTTTTCCAACCAAGATTCAATTTTGACAACAACCCATCACATTAATATATGAATAGAAGACTCAACGCTATCAAACATTAACATACATGCTCAAGAATTTAAGATTTTCAAGAAATTGACAAAACTAGCATGTAGAATGATGAAAAAGTAAGCTCTAAAAATGAAAACATGATGAAATCTTGAAATTTTCTCACCAAGATTAAATTTTGACAGCAACCCACCACATTAATATGTAAATAGAAGACTCAGCACTATCAAACACTAACCTACATGCTCAAGAATTGAAAATTTTCAAGAAATTGACAAAACTAGCATGTAAAATGTTGAAAAAGTAAGCTCTAAAAATGAAAACATGATGAAATCTTGAAATTTTCTCACCAAGATTAAATTTTGGCAACAACCCACCACATTAATATGTAAATAGAAGACTCAACACTATCAAACACTAACCTACATGCTCAAGAATTTAAAATTTTCAAGAAATTGACAAAACTAGCATGTAGAATGTTAAAAAGTAAGCTCTAAAAATGAAAACATGGATAAATCTTGAAATTTTCCCATCAATTCCAATTTTGACAGCACTTCACCTCCTTCATACCTACAAGGAATACCCAACACATGCAAACTCAACAAAACAAGTTAAGAAAAACAAGTTAGATCAACATGTGTAAAAGAGGGTTAGTAACCAAAAATAAAACTTAACTACAAAAACTTGAAATTAAGTGCAAAGGACAATGGAGTAAGTCCCACCGGCATGCCAAATGTGTGCATGTATACTTTTCTTAATGCTAAATCAAATGAAGCAAGAACTACCACCTAAAATAGTTCTACAATTTAGCTAAAACAAAGCATAAACACCATCATGATAAGAATTAAACAAGGGTTAGATGCTAGCATTCATCAATACAAACTTTGAAACTAACAATGCTAAATATCTAAACTCCTCTATTCTCTAACAACAAATAAATGAATGGACCTAAGTAAGCTCCATGGCTATCAAAATAGTTGTCCTTAATGTTCCAAGAACCTAGGAATGGGGGCTAATCAAAGTTGGGCTACAAGACCCTTTTGACACCTCCCATATGACCCAAGCACTTTAAGAAAGAGGCTTAACTCTTCAAGATGATGAACTCTCAAAAGGGCAAGGTGCAAGCTCTTAGTCTCTTTGCTATATGCTTTGCATTTGCTCTCTAAGGAGTTTAGGTGTAAGTAAAAAGGTAGGTGGAGGGCTCTTTATATAGCCCAAAGGATAAAGGATTCAACACATTCTCATGAATGTGGGATAAAGGTAAAACATGATTAGGAATGGATAAGGTTGTTTTATTAAAGGTAACCTTACTTTAGAAGGGTTTAATACATGTTTAGCAAGTCATGGGAGTTAGGGGTATTTTAATTAATCAAAGGTGATTAATTAATAGGTAGGTGTAAGCTTATAGAAGCCAATTAGAAGAATATTAGTGCGATTTAGGCTATTATAAGGGGATTAAATCAATTAAATATTGATTTATTGGTTAAATGGAAGGGAAAGCTAATTAATTAATAATAATTAATTAGTCTAGGTAGAAGGGGTGATTTTTAATTAATCAAAGGTCGTTAATAGGGTATTTGTTGGATAGGAACTTAATTAATTAGCTTAGTGTAATTAATTAATGATGATATGAGGAAAATGAGTGCTTTTGACCATATATGTCGTTGATTTGAAAGAAAGGGGATAATTAACGTAATTTAAGTATTTAAATTGCTTGGGCATAATTAGACTCCCTAAACTCCCTTTGGACCAGATTATCACCATCAAACCAACATATAATCTGGACTAAATCACTCCCTTTGCCTTTGCATTAAATGGTTATATTATGCAAATTATTTTATTTTCAGTTATCGATTTATACTATCATTATCGTATTAATTTCTCAAAAGTGGAATGACATCCTTGCAAGTAAGTCCATTGAATGTTGGGGAATGGCCTTTGCCAAGAAAAATGCCATATATTTGTTTAATCATGTCTCGTGTAGTGTCTGTGATTGCAGGTTTTCTTGGTAGGACAGGAGCTAATTCATTTGATACACGGAGCACAACAATCAAACATTTTCCATATACATGATCTATGGGTACCTCTAAACCCCACCATTTCAAGGTTTGGTAAGTTTTATTATCTTGTTTATTAGGTTAAGTTGAAGAGGTAAAATTTACTCTAAACATCTTGGCATGCCCAGTGGGACTCTATCCCTTGTTTCTTTTATTTATTTCATCAAAATAACATCTTTTTATTTTTGTGATTCTCTGTGTAAAAAATCACCTGCAATTGGGCAAATTGCACCGTGATTTATCTCGAGTATTTTATATAATCTTACAGATCTTCTTTTTATTTCTTGTTTCTACTTTATGCTTTCTATATTTCCTAACCCGTCATGTAGGGTATTGATCCCGAAAGCTCATGTCTTGGATTGCTAGATCACTTGCTTAAAATTTTGCTAAAAATAAATAAAAAATAAAAGGAGCGTTTTAACAAAGTGAGTCCTAAAACTTTCTTTTTCTTGTTCTTTTGCATTCGATTTCTTGTTCTCATCAAAATTAACACTTCATTTTAGGTCTTCAAAACAAAACATTTCATACTTCTTGATCATCTAGCGTTAATTAGGAGGAAAACTTGTTGCATTCACATATTTTCTCCCTCACACACAACCAAATCACTTCAAAATCAAAAACACATTCAAACAATTCCCACCCGGTGGATACCTACTTTGAATTGATTCCCAAGAGGAGAAGTTTGACTCGGTGTTCTCGGTCAAGTATAAATATATGACTATCGGTATACATCGGCTAAGTACCCGACACCCTTATTGCTGTAGGACTATAAAGTGATGGGGTAGGCCCCAATATCAATCTTGTATCGACAACAAGATGACAGATTTGGGACTCACGTACCTTCAGGTATATCGAGGAATCATGCGTAACATACCTAAAACCATCCATAGCTTGCCATTTCCTAGGACCCTCATTAACCATTTTACACATTTCACTCCTTTTTAATTAAATCAAGATAATTAAAATTCTTCTACTTGACTTGTCTGTTAAATTTGTAGCTTTATTAGAGCTTATTTTGTATCATTGATAATTGATTATCGTTTAATATGAATCAACTCTCTACATCAGTATATCCCCAAAATCATTATGCATCACCTTTTTATTCTAATCAAAATCAAAAAATTCTCTATACAAGAATCTAGTCTTTATTATTCTTATCAACCCACTACATCTTATTCAACATCATTTAGCTCGGAATGTTACTAGAGCCATCTAAACCATCCTATGTATTTTATAGAACTTCCACCCTTCAACCAATCCAAAAATCATATAACAATTCCATCCAACAATCCTATGGCTATCCTTCACAATCAAGCTATTTCCAAACTATGGCTTCTCAACCCATATCTAATGTATCTCATCAAACAGTATTTTCCACAACCTCTCCTTCATCACAATCACATCTGAATCTTAATATATCTTATCCTTCATCTAACCAACCCATCTCTACTTCAATCCCATCTTCAGTGCCTCAGACATCCCAAACTTATACAAATATCCCTACTCAACCTCAATCAATTCCTCTCATCCAAAAAAAAAACATACTCAACCTTTTTCCACTATAATGTCTCTAACATGGTTGATATCTATGATGACTTATGTACTCAAAGTTACAAACATTGATATGTGATTCTTGTCTGAAGACGGTGTACTCTTGTGAACTAAGTAATCATGTTTTTTGTAGATAATATGTTATCTTCTAGAAATAGATACAATTCTGCCATGTCTATGTTGAATTTAAAAATGAATTATTTCATTCCTTCTTATATTGAATGATTCATTACATGTGGAAATAAGAAATTGATTCAGTTTAAACTAGTTCATAGTATTTATTACACTTGAACTTGTGCTTCAATCTTCATGATCTCGATGCAGGATAGCTATACCTTGGATCAATTTCAGTGATCCAAGGCATGCTTTCAATTTCATGATGTTGAGGTCATCTTGACTGAGCTGGGTAGAATATGGGATCTCTAAACCCAGTTGTCTTGGGATCATGGGTGAACTCTGTTGCTCACGTGCTTCTTATGTGATCTTTGAATGTCATTCTGATTCTTCTTTTGGTAAGTTTTAATTTACAATTTTTAGCTATTGCTAAAGGAACCTAATTAAAATATATGTTCCTAAGTTACTAGGTTCTTTTATTAATGAATAATGTTTATTAAAAAGGGAAAACCTAAGACTAAATTAATAGACTTTAACCTAAGGACCTAAGTTAGTTCCTAATCTAATGTTATGAATCTAACCTAATACTTGGGCTAACCTAAGGGGATGGAATGGATGACATGAAAAGGTAGGTTGGTGGCACCAACCTCTATGTATTTATGAGGATTTATTGGGCTTTAAACTCTCTGATTGCTACCAATTTTGGTGAGTGCATGAAGGTTTAGTGGATGGCTAGTTGGCATCTCTACTAAAGTTTTAGATGCATGAAATTTTAAACTTGGTCATAGCCAAATACGAGTTGGCGGTGGTGGGAGATAAGGAAGGACTATCAGTCCTATTTGGAATTTATTATTTTTGGCAATTGCAAAAAAATTGCCTAGGAAGTAGGGGAAGTTGGAAGAAAGAATGGTTTTTAGTTTTGCATTGTTCATTTGGTTTTTGTGAGCTTTTAGCTCTGCATGTGGTTTTTCATTTTAAATCTTACATGCTTATTTTTCCTTGCATGGTGGTGATGGTAATGGAAATATTACTAAGAAGCTATAAGAAGAAGGAGAAGAAGGTTTCGATATTGTTATTGGCATTTTCATGGAAATATTTCTATCGAGGCTTTGCTGGAATATTTGCAAAAAGAAATAGAAGACATGAGCTCTATCAAGCATGATAGGCCCTATCTCTTTAAGTCTTCTACTTTTATTTAAATGTCTTCATTAAAAGAACTCTGCTCTTTTGAAAAACTTTTGGTTCGATTTTTTGTTTACTTATTCTTGCTTCAATGGCGTTTGACTTTATTCTTTTGGATGTAATTTGATTCTTAATTGTTGTGTGGAAAATGAAATTTGGGAAGTGTTGATTTATTACTATTGTGTTAACTTACTTGCAGTAGAACCTTCTTGCAATAGAACGAATCTATGTTGTTCTCTGTTGAATGATTATCTAGACTGAAGGTTGAATATACATTAATATTGGCTGTTTTTGGTTGGGAATCTGTAGATTCTTGGTTTGAATGCTCTCCTTATTGTTGTTTTTGGAAACTAACTTGTAGGAGACTTCAATTGTAGTTAAGACTTATGTCTATGACTTAAGAAAATATTGTGTTCTACATTTGATCTGTTGGCTTGTTGATGGCAGTGAGGACCCACTATTTTTGTTCTACTTATTTTATGACTGTATTTTTAAGAGTATACAGTTTGTTAGTTCAGAGATATACTTATTTTGGGTTTTTTCCCGAAGTAAATTATCTGAATCTTTGATTCTTCACGTAGAACATATTCTTGACAGAGAAGACAAACATGATAGTATGCCTATGAATTTTAGTTTTTGTTCTTTGTGTTTTAATCATGTTTGTAAACCCACTTCGGGCTTATGGTTTCCTTTATTTGATCGGCTGTGAACTTGTTGGTTTGAAAATCATCACTTGGGCGGATCTATGGATAAACAAGCCAAAACGTGCGGAATAGCCCATCTTTGAGTCAGCAAAGTGAAACTGTTTTATTGCTATTCTACCAACAGGAATCAGTGCAAGTCTCACAATATTCTGCCTTCGGGGTTTGGGATCTCATCCCAGTAGGGGTGTTTCCAACTTGCAAAAAGAAAGGAATGAAAGAGAGGATGAAGAAAGATCAGGTCCAAAGGGAGAAAAGAAATGAATTCCAAAGTAGAAAGGTCAGAAGGTTTATGTTTTAGGATTGGTAGTAAACAGAGCCAAACCTACTTGCATAAACGAATAAAGCAATACTGATGAATAAATGACAAAAAAGTAGAGATAGATCCAACAGAATAAATGCATAGATCTGACATAAGAAAGATCAGATGCCCATAACACACATATTCAGCACAAAGTCTCAATATTTGTATTACTATTTTCTTTTACAAAAAAAGTACAAAGCCTTTTCTTTTCACTTCTATTTTTCATCTAAAAAATATCCACCACCTTTGAATACAACAAGTATTCAAGTATATATAGAAGGAGAGAAGAAAAGAATACAAAAGCAAACCAACCACTTAATTACAAAATATCTTACAATAGATTACAAAGTCATTTGTTGACTTTTTGACAACTTTGGTGGATGACATCATCCCATGGTGCAACATGGATGATGTCATCATTTGTGTCAACACACTTTAGATAATTTACAAGGAGAAAGTCAGGAAGAAGGAAACTATTCATCGTCGTCCCACGGCTGAAAGGGGGTATCCTGCTTTTGCTGCTGCTCGGGAGACGAGATGTGGAACTGGGCATGATACTCCATGAACTTGCTGATCATGGGTTGAAGTTGATCCTGGAAGGATCCTTGTGTCGATCACTGATAGCTTCGCAAGTCTCCCACTCATCTCGTGAGCTTTTCTGGGAGTTTGGAATAATCATTTTCCGCCTCTATCAGGTACCCAATGAAGTCACGACATGCCAATAGGTTGTTGATGGATTCGGCGTAAACGTGACCTCTGGTCCCACCCCATGAAACGATCTCCTTGAAGATCTGAATAGTTTCCTCAACCTTTCTTAAGGTGAAAGAAGAAGTGAGCAAGCCTGGAGACATTCTTAGGACAATCTATTCCATTTGATGCATTGCATCCAGGGCTTCCTCCTTTATTTTGTCAATCTTCTCCAGGACGAACTCCAGCTGATCAACCCGATAATCCAGAGTAGAAAGGATTTTGTTGAGGGCTCTGGGGTGACCAAGGACGCCAAACTTGACCAGATCTTTGACTGAACAGTCGAACATTTTCTGAAAGGTCTCATGCTGCATCTTGGCGTGGTCTAGCTCTTCGAGATGGGTCCTGCTATCGCCTGGAGCTCTTTGTTCACCCGATTGATATTCTGATACAAACTGGTGAACTTGGCGATTACTCCTTCGCTTTCCTTGAGGATTTGGCTCCTCCAGTGGAAACTACCATGCCCTGCTCACCGATTTTGGTATACTCATTAATCTTATCCTGGCTCAGAGGCTCAAGAGTTTCGGCGGCAGTTGTAGGAGGCGCACTACCCATTTTCTGCAAGGCATGGAGAAGATATTTATTTTGCTCCTTTAACAGCCTTTTCTCTTCCTTTGCTTCCTGGAGCTTCTTGTAAAGGGCGTCCACTGCAGATAGGGCCTCTCCCTGAAGGCTTTCTGAAGATGTCCCCATCGTGACTTGGGTCACTGTGTAATCTATCGAAGACAGATCCTTTTTATCCTTTAAAGGATTGGGGTATGCTATCTCCATTACTCTCTCCCCTGATGCACTCTGAGAGAAGCGGGTTATAGGTTTTTTCTTCTTGACCCCTTTTGATGGGATGACGGAGAAGTCCATCGGGGCGATGGGAACTTTCCTCTTTTTTTTACTTAGGTGCTGGGAGATCCAGGCTGGACTTATGGGAGAAGGACCAGAAATAGAAAAGGGAGCAACTGCAATAGTAGAAGGAAAAACGTGGAGACACTTGGAGGCGGCATTGAGAGGGAAGCCGAGAAAGTGCTCACGGGAGGAAGGGATACTACAGGGAGGTAGACATAGGAATGGAAGGGAGCTGAGAGATGAGGGAAGAAATGGTGGGGGACAACTATGCCGAGAAGAGAAGATGGATGATGAAGAAGAGGGAACATTAGAAGATGGGGAGAGGACACGACCAAAGGAATGGTCACTTGGGTCACTCGAGAGGGAAGGAGGAGAGGGAGAAGGGATAGAAGGGACCTCAATAGTTATAGTAGTGGCAACATCCTGAGTGGATGTGCCTATCGAAACATCTTCTGCTGCTTCTTCTTCTAAGCTTTCCGGGATTACAACCCGTTCTTGTGAAGCGGAAGGAGGACTTTCAGGAGCTTCCTCTTGGGTGGAGCTTGACTCACCCTCTTTGCCTTTCCCTTTGCTTTTTGGCAGCTTTTTTTCCCGGGAAGGTGGGTTGCCCAACGGAGATGTGGCGAAATCAACTCCGAGGTAAATGAGGTCATTCACTCTACACCAATGCTTTGTTCTTCGCAGAGTTTCCTTTACCCTTTCTTCTATGGTCTAAGGTGCTTTGGTTCTGTCAATTACAACGAAAGGCCAATCATCCCCATCTGTGTCAAGATATACCTGATCAACTTCTTGATTAGCGGTTTGATAACCTTTTGGGACGATGGCCACACCGCATCGATGATTTCGCCACACCGCATCGCCAAAGCCAAGCGGGAATGGTCTTTCCTCCTAAGCTTGACCTCATGATATAGGTCGATATAAATATCCTCGATCTATGGGATGTGGATCAGATCGAGTTTGGCCCTGGGCAGACAATTCCTTGGGTCGAAATTGGGCCTTGCCGGGAAGTTATGTTTCAGATTTAGCAGCTCCAGTTCTGCAAACATATCCTTTTCTTTGTGGTGAGAGAGACAAGTATACCTGCCCACTGTGAGGGGGAAAGGAGTTCCACCTTCTTTCTCTTTAGGCATTTTTTCATGGTGGTAGGTTATAAGCTGCCTCAACAGCTCCAACAGATCAACTTGGGGCCGGCATATCTCGGCAATTTGGTTGGTTCCCCCAAGAAGTTGGCTGCCCTTAGATAGGTAAAGGTGGGGAATTGTGTGAACAAGGCTCCCCATTTCTCTGTAGCTTTGCAGAATAATGCTCTTGGTCATACGACCGTGAGTCATGTTTGGCCTTAAAAGGCAGATGATGCCGTAGAAGAAGGCATCATTAATCTTTGTGAACTGGGGGATACTATTTTCCAGCTTCAATTCTGGATAGTATTCATATATTTTAACTTGGGGCCAAACCCCGCACCGCATTAAGGCTGGATAATCCCTTTCTGAAGCCGCAACATAAATTACGTAAGAGTTCATATAGAACTTCCCCGTTGTGGTAAGTTGTTGGAGCTGCTCAGATATGGTGCTACTTATGATCTCGCCCACTCGAAGCATTGATCTAGCACATTTTTGTTCATTGTCTCTAAATATCTCAGCATCCATTTGTGAAAGTAGTGGGCGTTAGGAAGCCCAAATACTCTGCTCAGGAATGTGATTGTATCACTGAGTTCCTCTGAAAAATCACTTCGATGAATGACTTGTGGCCATCTGGTCACCACCTTCTTATTCTTCAGGTATACCTCATTCATCAACTGCATACACTGATCCTCATTATCGTCCCAAGCCTAGATGCAATCTTCCCAGCTTATGGCCACAAAGTGCCGGTGATGAGGAATGCCAAGCATTATTTCGAAGTGTTGGGCAGTGAGGTTGATTATGACCTCGCCCTTCTCATTATGGACACATCTTGTATCTTTGTTGTAGCAGCGGGCTACTACCATCATGAACTCATTGTTTACGGCACTAACTGGGATCCCACCAGCAAAATGCAGCCCACTGCCCATCAATTTGTCCATCCACGGACTTCCTATGACCTTCCGGGTTCTGGCCTAGAAATCCTCCATATCAATGTGCCCGAGTTCTGAGTCTCTGATATCCAGGTCACACTCTGCCTGGGATTCGGGCATCCTGACCCTCTGATATTTGTACTTCATTTCTTCCTCTGTGAGCTTGGCTTTGCCTTTAGATTTGGTAGGTCTCTTGCTTGATGTTGACATATGTAATTCTGAACTCAGTTGCTGATCTGCAAGAAGAAGAAGTGAAACCCAACGCAAGAAAGTCATATTAGCTGTTTGATCTTCCATTAAAGCGTTGACAGAAGGAAGAGTTAGCAATTTTAAGGCCTCAGGGCACGGGGCATGAATACTGCAGATTGCAGGGTTAAATAGTATGGCACATAGAAAAGGGGTGCTGCAAGGGATAAATCAGCGCCAAAGGGCGCAGGCGCATGGATACTGCAGGTTGCATTTTTTTGTTGTTGCAAGCAGAAGTGTGCCTGCGCCATATGTATGCATTTTATATCGGGTGCTGATATTTTTCATGTTACACGGTACAGGATGCACCAAAGGGCGCAGGTTTAATGTGTGTAACATCATTTTTTCATGCGCCACAGGGGAACTTGGCGCGGCGCATGGAAGGTCTGCATGACATGATGTTGTTGTAATAATGGATGCGCCTGCGCCGTTAACGATTTTGTACTTGGCGCAAATAAAGTTGGTGTTGCATGGATGCAGGGTGCGCCAATGGCACAAATTTTATCAATGCTACACATGAGTTTGGTGCGCCAAGAGGGCGCAGGGAAAGCAGTGTGCAAGCAAGGGAAGTGCGCCTTGAGGGCGCAATTGTTTTTATGCAACAGGCATGGTGGGTGCGCCATTGGCGCGACTGTATATCATGTTGCAGGGGTGGTGGATGTGCCAAAAGAGGAAAAAATACAGTCTTATTTTTAAGCCTTGATTCTTTTCTCTGAGGGGTTTACATGCATTTAAGCTTCTTTTGCAGGGTTCCTTGGGTGATGAAGAAGCTAAAACTCAGAGATTTAAGCAATTTTTTCCAAGACAGAGTCCTCTTTACCAGCAGATCTAGAAAGAGGGGGAAGTGCATGAGGAAGGATAGAAAAAAGCAAGGGGGAGGGTTCATGGTTTCACATATTTATTTAATCTAGTCCCCACAAACAAGCAGCCAATAACCAAAACACAAAACACAAGAGCAAAGGACCACTTACCAAGAATATATATAATGTCAGAGGTGAAACTGGGTCCATGACGTGATATGAGAATGACAGTGCGGCTGCGACAGTGCAGAGGGAAAAGAATAATCACGTGATTTTTGTCTGATGAAAATGACAGGGTGGATGCGCCTATATATAGGTGAGGTGTAATAAATGCGCCAACCACTTTTTCAAGTGGCGCACCAAAATGCCTATCGACAATGAAAAGGATGTGCCCTTTGGTGCATCAAAACACCTACTAACACGAAGCTATGTGCGCCTTTGGCATGCCAAAAGTGTTGTCAACACAGAAATATGTGCGCCTAAGGCGCACCAAAATGCAGCGCAACAAAAGTATTTTTGACACAAAGGCGCATGCACCTTGGCGCATGCAAGAAAGGCGCAACATAGTAAGGCGCACCAAAATGCGTGTCAACACTTCAAACAGTGCGCCAAAGGATTTAAAGGGGGCGCATGAACACTTTATGTTGCATAGACATTAGGTGCGCCCGACCAAAAAAGACCAAAAATGGCTAAGTTCGAAAACTAGATTTCCCGGGAAGGGATTTTGCAACGTTCCGAACGCAAGGAGTCCCTGACGAGGGACCGGAACAAAATTTTGGTAGGGTTATCTGTAAAATTGCCCTTGCCAATTTTACGGGATAACAACTGGCTCTTTCTGGGACTATCTCTGAGCAAACCTCAGGGGTAGAGAATCCCAGATCTTCACGTGCCTATCCATTGGGTAACAGAGTCAAAAACAAGGGAGACCGGAAAGGGAAACACACAACCAACAAAAGCAAACACACGACAAAAACAAACACACAACAAAAGCAAACTATACAAAGAAGAGAGCAAGCTCTACTTCCTGAAGATTTTCAGATGTTGCCCACTATAGGGAAGTGGGAGCTCAGTTCCGTCTAGATACGAGAGATAGAAACTATTCTCTCCATTGAGCTGCTTGATCTTGAAAGGCCCTCTCCACAGGGAATCAAACTTCCCATGCATGCCCTTTGGCTCTCTTCGTTTGTCCCACAAAAGGACGAGGTCTCCCACCTGGAAATTTCTTTTCTTAGCCTTTTTATCGAACAATCTTTTGACTGATTCTGATGTTCGGTGATCTTGTCGACCACCCTTACTCTCTTTTCTTCGAGCTCTGCTAGATACATGATCCTTTTTCAAGGGAATTTTGGAAAGTCTCATCTTCGATTGCCCGTGCCAAGCGCAGAGTAGGGAGTTCAGTGGAAATGGGAAGCTCGGCATCGGTGCCATATAACACTTGAAAAGGTGACATACCGAGAGATCTCTTGGGAGTAATGCGGTCTACCCACAAAGCGTCGTATAAGGATTTGTGCCACATTCGTTGATTCTCATCCACTAGCTTTCGTATGATGGTTACTAAGTTTTTATTACTAGATTCTGCCTGACCATTTCCCTGAGGGTAATAATCTGAGGCGTGAGCCAAAGTTATCCCGTATTCATAGAAAAAACTAATAACTTCCCATGAAGAGAAGTTGGAAGCATTATCAACAACAATCTTGTTTGGAACGCCAAACCTGACAATGATATTTTCTTTGATGAAACTACAAACAACCTCGGAAGTGGCATGTTTGACAGGTATGGCTTCCACCCACTTGGTGAAGTAATCTGTTGCTGTTAGGACATAACTATGTCCGCACTCGATTGGGGATTGAGTGCACCAATAAAATCAATTCCCCACTGCTTGAATGGTTCGTCGATGATGACCGGCCTGAGGGGAAAAGCAGCCAACTTGGGCTTGCCAACAAATTGCTTGTGAAGGTTCACACACTTCACTACCTGTAGTGTATCTTGGAAAAGCGTCGGCCAATAGTACCTGGCCCGAATGATCTTGTGTGCCATCACGGAAGAGGAGAAATGGCCCCCACAGGCCAAATTATGAAAACTTTCAAGTAACTTCACCTGTTGTGGCTTGTCAACACATCGCAAGAAGATGCCATCTATCCCACGTTTGTATAAAACTGTCATCCCAGATGACATATTTGGCTGCTCTGAGCTTTATAGCGCTTCTCCTTTGTAGTTAGGTGAGCTGGGCATTCACCGTAGGTGAGGAAGAAAGCAATATCGAATACCACTCATCGTTGGTTGCGACAAACAAGACCATAGGCAGTGAATTAGGTTTCTCCAACTAGCTTTGTGCTTCATTGGTGCAATCATCTTTTCCTCCAGAAACTTCTGACCCTTGGTTTCGGCCATAAGTTGACATAGGCCTTTGCCTCTTACCAACTTAGTTGGTTTTATATCTAGATCATACTCCTGGACCTTTGCAATCCAATTTCCTCGCAAGCTTCCTAACTCCTGTTGAGTTAAAATTGACTTGACTGCCGTGTCAGGGACCAGCACCACTGTATGAGAATTTAAAATGTAATACCTGAAGTTTTTGACTGCTTTGACAATGGCGAAGGCATGCTTTTCCAATTGAGACATTTTTAATTCATGAGGCTTGAGGGGAGAGCTCATGAATGCAATTGGGGATTCAACATTCTCATAATTCTTTTGCATCAAGATGGTAGATACAGTATGCTCAGATGCATAGCTATACATGATAAAATCCTTGGAGAAATCAAGACATACCAGATCAAAAGTGAGCGATAGAAGCTTTTATTTCTTCGAACGACCTTTTCCCTTCTTCGCTCCATCGGAAATTTGGTGACCCTTTCATCATGTCTAATATATGACGAGTCTTTTCAAAAAAGTCGGGAACAAAGCGCCTGAGAAAATTCACCTTTCCAAAGAAAGAGTGGACGTCGGTCTTGCTTGTAGGCAAAGTAAGGCTCTGAATAGCCTTAACTCTTTCAGTATCTATCTTCATTCCTTCTTTTCTAACAACATGTCCTAGTAACTTTCCTTCTGTGACTCCAAAAATAGACTTTTTCGGGTTCAGGGAAATCCCATGCTCTCGGCATCTGCCAATACTTGCTCCAAATGATCACAATGATCATTTTGTTGTTTAGAGAACACAGTTAAGTCATCTAGATAAACCACAATGACCTTCCCCATCATACCTTTGAATGCAAGGTCCATGGCCCACTGAAAGGTGGCGCCAGCATTGGTCAGGCCAAAAGGCATCCTGCTGTAGGCAAACGTGCCCCAGGGGGTAGTGAATGTTTTTTTAAATTGGTCTTCAAGTGTGACTTCAATCTGATTGTAGCCTGAAAAACCATCAAGTATGGATAGCATTTCTGATCCAGTTACTGCTTGTAGAACTTGATCCATTATAGGAAGGGGGTAGTTGTCCTTTAAGGATGCCTGATTCAGGTTTTGAAAATCTACGCATATGCGTATTTCACCATTTTTCTTGTGCACTGGCATGATGTTTGCTACCCAAGTACTGTGATGGATAGGAAAAATGATTCTCGCATCCAGCATTTTCTGAATTTCAGCCTGGATAGTACCTGAGATCTTAGGGTTATAATGCCTCTACTTTTGGCGAAAGGGTTTGACGTCCTCTTTCAATGGGATGTCATGTTGGATGTCCTTTGGCTTAAAAGACTTTAGATCGGCGTAGGACCATGCCAATACATCCATGTATTTCTTCAGCAATTTGACAAACTTCCGCTTCTCTTCAGGTGTGCAACATTTTCCGATGTTTACAAACTGCGGACGTTCTACCAAACCTAAATTAACCGGTTCGGTTTCTGGGGAGGAGCCAGTATCATCTCGCCTTTTCTTTTTTACAAAACGATCATGCCTATCGAACAACCACTCTAACGAAACCAAGCCTTTGGAATTTTATTTCCTTTGAGTTGACATATGCCATCATTCCCTTCGGATTCCCCGTTTTGACCGGTAACTGATTCACGGCACGTAGAAGTGGATCCTTCAAAATGAAGCTCCTTAAAATTTTCCACCTTTTCTAGAAAGGCAATGAGTTGATTGTCATCATTGAATACTTGCCAATGCTGAGAATTATCTCAGCACGCTTGGCGGAAGACCACTTCAATGGTGTATTTGTCTATTTTCAAACCTGGGTGAGGGAGCATGAGGGATGCTGAAACGGCCAATGAATCGGCCATGTCATTCTGAGCTCTTGGAATGGATTCTATTGAAAAAGCGTCAAACTCTTCGATGTTGTCCCACACCGCATTGCGGTAATGCCTGAGCCTCTCATTCTTCACTTGATATATCCTTTTAACTTGATTTACGACTAGCTCTGCATCACCTTGTACTTTCAGATTTTTGATCCCTCTTTCCTTTGCGGCTTGCATGCCAAGTAGTAGAGATTCATACTCAGCAGTATTATTTGTGTTGAAAAACTGCAGCTTGAAAGAGAGAGGAATAATCTCCTCTTCGGAGATATAAGCACGGCTCCAGCGCCGCATCCACTAGTCACACAGCTGCCATCAAACTGCAAAGTCCAGATCTTGTTAAGGTCTTCTTCTTGGACGAGGACAACCATTTTTCAGACTCGGTAGACAAGAAATAGTTCCCCATTCCTAATGATTCGAAAATAATTTGGGCTTTGGGGTCCTCAGAGTTAGTAACCAAGTACTTCTTTTGTGATTCTGGCTCCAATGTCTGCATTACACCTTTGATGGGGATTCTAGCCTTAGACCAGTCCATGTGAATCTCCCCACCAACTTCACTGCAAAAACTTCTTCCCAGCAAAATTCCATAGGCTGCTGGAATGTTGGCAACGAGGACGGTCATTTTACTCTTTTCTCTGGGAATGCCACAAATGCGAACTGAGCGTCTTTGATCTGACCAATCAGCGGAACCTGCTTGGTTTCCAAGGAATAACATCTGCCAAAAGGCTTGGTAAGGGTAAGGCCCAAAGCATGGGTGACTTTTTCCGGCATGACGTTATCAGAAGCTCCAGAATCAATTATGCAGTTACTTAGTTTGTGGCCATTGATTAGGAGGGAGAGGTAGAAAGGTTCTATCTTGCCTGATGCAGAAGTCGAGGCAACATTTATGCGGGATGCAGGAGGAGTGGAAAGGATTCCTTTTGGGGAGATCTGGGGAGATATGACAGCTTGACTTTGAATATACTTGGTCAACCTTACAAGCTGTTCGGGGTTTGACTGAAGATACTCGGCTTCAGACATTTGGATCTTAGTCTTTTTAGCATGATCTATGATGTCAAACGTGGCCAAGGGTTGCACTGGTGAAGGAATGAGTCCTTCACTTCGCGATGGTAGAATAGGATTACTGGTCTTCATGGAAATAGAAGAAGACTGATTTGGAGGAGAGATGGGGGGAAAAGATTTCTTTGTAAAAGACTTAACAGGGGTTGAGTAGGAAGAGGATTACCTCTTTTAGCAATGGTTGGAGGTGGGTTTGACACGGCCTTCTCTTTTTGTATCCTGGCAGCAACTTCTGATTCTTTTCCTTGTGAGCGGGTGAAAATAGCATATGACTGTCCACTTGCATACCCTTGTGTACCCTCTTCTTCGTCGGATTCTTCATCTTCAAATTCCATATACCCGATAGTAGAGTCGCCAGTCGGTTCACCGACATCTTGATCATCTTCACCTTGAGATGAAGGTTCTTCGTAATTTTGTTCCTCTTCTTCAATTTCAGCCAAAGCGTTGACCGGAGGAGCCTCAAGCACCAACCACGGAGCAGTTGCAGGTAAGCGCGACCTTTGTGGGACATTGTTGGAAACAAAATTCCTCCGTGGGATATCCCGGTATGAGGAAGTGGGGGAAGCTTGGGCTAACTACTTCTTTAATGCAAGTAAGTCATTCACCATCTTTTGAAATGCCGGATCAGATGAAGTAGTGGGAGAAGGGCCCAAAGATTTAAGCTTGGATGATTCCCTTTTTAATTCGCCAGATATTAGCAAGTTATCTTCGATTCGGATGGCAGTGGCCTGGGTGAGAATCAAGGTAGCTACTTGTTCTTACAAGAGTAAGAAACTTACTTTCGAGCTCATAGTGTTCACGAAGAAACACTTTTGATTTTCCGGTGTTGGAAGCATGGCAACAGGCACACGGTTGATTAATGCATTGAACCTGGTGATAAAATCATGCATGGTCTCATTGGCCTCCTTCTTTAGGTGAGTGATCTGTGATAATAATGCAAATGCATCTTCCGAAGGCTTATACCTGTCTTCAAAAGCATCCCGCAAGGTGGCCCAACTAGTAATAGATCCGGCCAGCAAATGCTGAAACCATTCTGCTGCGGGCCCTTGTAAAGTTTCCAGAAAAAGGTGAACCGACACATCTTCATGGGTCACATCTAGGATACTGCATGACATGATGAATGCAGATATGTGTGAATCCGTGCTTTGGTTTCCGCTCCCATCAAATTTGGGAAAATTCTTTCGGTTTCCATGTGGGAGCGCGTGAACAGGATGTGGCAAGGCCAGGGGACCCATAGCATTTCCCCATGGTACCGCCATCTGGACGGGTGGAAAAAGAACACGGGCTGGAAGTGCAGTTCCACTGAGCAGCAAGGCACTACAAAGGGATGTGGAGGCTCCTTGTGAAAACCGGTTCTTTCATGGAGGTGAGGCACTTCTGGCTGACCGATCAGCTGAACTTAGTGATGAAAAGCGCGCTGGTGTTATACTGAAGTTGTGCCTTTGAAGCAGATCGAAAGTGGGATCAACTTCTCCACGAGCTCTCCTGCTGCGAGTAAATGGTTCACTCACCAGTGTACCTTCCAAAACTGCAATATTTTGGATCAGATTTAAAACTCTTTTTGGTTGTACTTGCTGATTTTCTGATTTTTCTGACAAAAACCAGCAGCATGTACTTTTCTAAATATTTAAATTTTATCCTTCTTTTGAAAACCGATTGTGGTTTAATGACAAAGAACAATGAGGATAAAATGATGGTGAAGCTTAGTAAGCTGATTTTCAGATCTAGAGTTGACTTTTCAAAGAGTTTGAAAATTTTGGTAAACTGTCAAAAACTCAGATCTACGGAAAAATACAGATTTTTATAAAAACTCAGCGAACTAAAGATCTCCAACTAGGCCAGATCTATGGATCTCAGAAGAAAATTTTCAATTTGGGTTACTTTTGCAAAAAAATTTAGATTTTGAACAAAAGTTAAAATTTGCAAACAGGTAGTGATTTTTCTGATTTTTACTTGATTTTCTATCATACCACTATCATAGATCTGATAGATCTATTCGATCCCCAGTGAGTCGCCAAAAATTGTTGGTTTGAAAATCTGTCACTTGGGAAAATCTATGGATAAACAAGCCAACAAAGTGCGAGGGCATAGCCCCTCTTTGAGTCAGCAAAGTGAAACTGGTTTATTGTTATTCTACCAGCAGGAATCTGTGCAAGTCTCACAATATTCTACCTTCGGGGTTTGGGATCTCATCCCAGTAGGGGTGTTTCCAACTGCGAAAAGAAAGGAATGAAAGAGAGGATGAAGAAAGATCAGGTCCGAAGGGAGAAAAGAAATGAATTCCAAAGCAGAAAGGTCAGAGGGTTTATGTTTTAGGATTGGTAGTAAACAGAGCCAAACCTACTTGCATAAATGAATAAAGCAATACTGATGAATAAATGACAAAAAAGTAGAGATAGATCCAACAGAATAAACGCATAGATCTGACATAAGAAAGATCAGATGCCCATAACACACATATTCAACACAAAGTCTCAATATTTGTATTACTATTTTCTTCTGTTACAAAAAGTACAAAGCCTTTTCTTTTCACTTCTATTTTTCATCTAAAAAATATCCACCCCCTTTGAATACAACAAGTATTCAAGTATATATAGAAGGAGAGAAGAAAAGAAGACAAAAGCAAACCAACCACTTAATTACAAAATATCTTACAATAGATTACAAAGTCATTTGTTGACTTTTTGACAACTTTGGTGGATGACATCATCCCATGGTGCAACATGGATGATGTCATCATTTGTGTCAACACACTTTAGATAATTTACAAGGAGAAAGTTAGGAAGAAGGAAACTATTCATCGTCGTCCCACGGCTGAAAGGGGGTATCCTGCTTTTGCTGCTCGGGGAGACGAGATGTGGAACTGGGCATGATACTCCATGAACTTGCTGATCATGGGTTGAAGTTGATCCTGGGAAGGATCCTTGTGTCGATCACTGATAGCTTCGCAAGTCTCCCACTCATCTGTGAGCTTTTCTGGGAGTTTGGAATAATCATTTTCCGCCTCTATCAGGTACCCAATGAAGTCACGACATGCCAATAGGTTGTTGATGGATTCGGCATCGAACGTGACCTCTGGTCCCAGCCCCTGTGAAACGATCTCCTTGAAGATCTGAATAGTTTCCTCAACCTTTCTTAAGGTGAAAGAAGAAGTGAGCAAGCCAGAGACATTCTTAGGACAATTTGTTCCATTTGATGCATTGCATCCAGGGCTTCCTCCTTTATTTTGTCGATCTTCTCCAGGACGAACTCCAGCTGATCAACCCGATAATCCAGAGTAGAAAGGATTTTGTTGAGGGCTCTGGGGTGACCAAGGATGCCAAACTTGACCAGATCTTCAACTGAATAGTCAAACATTTTCTGAAAGGTCTCATGCTACATCTTGGCGTGGTCTAGCTCTTCGGAGATGGGTCCTGCTATCGCCTGGAGCTCTTTGTTTGCCCGATTGATATTCTGATACAAACTGGTGAACTTGGTAATTCCTCCTTCGCTTTCCTTGAGGATTTGGCTCCTCCAGGTGGAAACTGCCATGCCTACTCACCAATTTTGGTATACTCATTAATCTTATCCTAGCTCAGAGGCTCAAGAGTTTCGGCGGCAGTTGTAGGAGGCGCACTGCCCATTTTCTGCAAGGCGTGGAGAAGATATGTATTTTGCTCCTTTAATAGCCTTTTCTCTTCCTTTGCTTCCTGGAGCTTCTTGCAAAGGGCATCCACTGCAGATAGGGCCTCTCCCTGAAGGCTTTCTGAAGATGTCCCCATCGTGACTTGGGTCACTGTGTAATCTATCGAAGACAGATCCTTTTTATCCTTTAAAGGATTGGGGTATGCTATCTCCATTACTCTCTCCCCTGATGCACTCTGAGAGAAGCGGGTTATAGGTTTTTTCTTCTTGACCCCTTTTGATGGGATGATGGAGAAGTCCATCGGGGCGATGGGAACTTTCCTCTTTTGTTGACTCAGGTGCTGGGAGATCCAGGCTGGACTTATGGGAGAAGGACCAGAAATAGAAAAGGGAGCAGCTGCAGTAGTAGAAGGAAAAAACGTGGAGACACTTGGAGGCGGCATTGAGAGGGAAGCCGAGAAAGTGCTCACGGGAGGAAGGGATACTGCAGGGGAGGTAGACATAGGAATGGAAGGGAGCTGAGAGATGAGGGAAGAAATGGTGGGGGACAACTCCGCGAGAGAAGAGAAGATGGATGATGAAGAAGGGGGAACAGTAGAAGATGGGGGAGAGGACACGACCAAAGGAATGGTCGCTTGGGTCACTCGAGGAGGGGAAGGAGGAGAGGGAGAAGGGATAGAAGGGACCTCAATAGTTACAGTAGTGGCAACATCCTGAGTGGATGTGCCTATCGGAACATCTTCCACTGCTTCTTCTTCTAAGCTTTCCGGGATTACAACCCATTCTTGTGAAGCGAAGGAGGACTTTCAGGAGCTTCCTCTTGGGTGGAGCTTGACTCACCCTCTTTTCCTTTCCCTTTGCCCTTTGGTAGTTGTTTTCCCGGGAAGGTGCGTTGCCCAATGAAGATGTGGCGAAATCAACTCCGAGGTAAATGAGGCCATTCATTCTGCACCAATGCTCTGTTCTTCGCAGAGTTTCCTTTACCCTTTCTTCTATGGTCTGAGGCACTTTGGTTCTGTCAATTATAATGAAAGGCCAATCATCCCCATCTGTGTCAAGATATACCTGATCAACTTCTTGATCAGCGGTTTGATAACCTTTTGGGACGATGGCCACACCGTACTGGATGATTTCAGCCAAAGCCAAGCGGGAATGGTCTTTCCTCCTGAGCTCGACCTCATGATATAGGTCGATATAAATATCCTTGATCTGTGGGATGTGGATCGGATCGAGTTTGGCCCTGGGCAGACAATTCCTTGGGTCGAAATTGGGCCTTGCCGGGAAGTTATGTTTCAGATTTAGCAGCTCCAGTTCTGCAAACATATCCTTTGCTTTGTGGTGAGAGAGACAAGTATACCTGCCCACTGTGAGGGGGAAAGGAGTTCCACCCTTCTTTCTCTTTAGGCATTTTTCGTGGTAGGTTATAAGTTGCCTCGACAGCTCCAACAGGATCAACTTGGGGCCGGCGTATCTCGGCAATTTGGTTGGTTCCCCTAAGAAGTTGGCTGCCCTTAGAAAGGTAAAGGTGGATAATTGTGTGAACAAGGCTCCCCATTTCTCTATAGCTGCAACAATGCTCTTGGTCGTACGACCGTGAGTCATGTTTGGCCTTAAAAGGCAGATGATGCCGTAGAAGAAGGCATCATTAATCTTTGTGAACTGGGGGATACTATTTTCCAGCTTCAATTATGGATAGTATTCATATGTTTTAACTTGGGGCCAAACCCCACACCGCATTAAAAGCCATGCATAAATTACGTAAGAGTTCATATAGAACTTCCCTGTTTTGGTAAGTTATTGGAGCTGCTCGAGATATGGTGCTTTTATGATCTTTGCCCACTCAAAGTGTTGATCCGGCACATTTTTGTTCATTGTCTCTAAATATCTCAGCATCCATTTGTGAAAGTAGTGGGCGTCAGGAAGCCCAAATACTCTACTCAGGAACGTGATTGTATCACTGAGTTCCTCTGAAAAATCACTTCGATGAATGACTTGTGGCCATCTGGTCACCACCTTCTTATTCTTCAGGTATACCTCATTCATCAACTGCATACACTGATCCTCATTATCGTCCCAAGCCTTGATGCAATCTTCCCGCTTACGGCCACAAAGTACCGGTGATGAGGAATGCCGAGCATTATTTTGAAGTGTTGGGTAGTGAGGTTGATTATGACCTCGCCCTTCTCATTATGGACACATCGTGTATCTTTGTTGTAGCGGGCTACTACCATCATGAACTCATTGTTTACGGCACTAACTGGGATCCCACCAGAAAATGCAGCCCACTTCCCATCGGTTTGTCCATCCACGGACTTCCCGTGACCTTAGGGTTCGGCCCGAAATCCTCCATATCAATGTGCCCGAGTTTTGAGTCTCGATATCCGGTCACACTCTGCTGGGATTCGGGCGCCCCGACCCTCCGATATTTGTACTTCATTTCTTCCTCTGTGAGCTTGGCTTTGCCTTTAGATTTGGTAGGTCTCTTGCTTGATGTTGACATATGTAATTCTTAACTCGATTGCTTGATCTTCAAGAAGAAGAAGTGAAATCCAACGCAAGAAAGTCATATTAGCTGTTTGATCTTCCATTAAAGCGTTGTGAAGGAAGAGTTATTAATTTTAAGGCCTCGGGCGCGGGGCGCATGAATCTGCAGCATTGCGGGGGTTAAATAGTATGGCACACGAAAAGGGGTGCTGCAAGGATAAATTAGTGCCAAAGGGTGCGAGGCACATGGATATGGTAGGTTGCATTTTTTTTTTGTTGTTGCGAAGTGAAGTGCACCCGCACCCATATGTATGCATTTTATATCGGCGCTGATATTTTTCATGTTACATGGGTATAGGATGCGCCAAAGGGCACATGTTTAATGCGTGTAACATCATTTTTTCATGTGCCACAGGGGAACTTGTGTGACACATAGAAGGTCTGCATGACATGATGTTGTTGTAATAATGGATGCACCTGCGCCGTTAACGATTTTGTACTTAGCACAATTAATGTTGGTGTTGCATGGATGCAGGGTGTGCCAATGGTGCAAATTTTATCAATGCTACACATGAGTTTGGTGTGCCAAGAGGGTGCAGGGAAAGTGGGTGTTGCAAGCAAGGGAAGTGCACCTTGAGGGCGCAACTTTTTTATGCAACAGGCATGGTGGGTGCGCCATTGGCGCGACTGTATATCATGTTGCAAGGGTGGCGGATGCACCAAAAGAGGAAAAATACAGTCTTATTTTTAAGCCTTGATTCTTTTCTCTGAGGGGTTTACATGTGTTTAAGCTTCTTTTGCAGGGTTCCTTGGGTGATGAAGAAGCTAAAACTCAGAGATTTAAGCAATTTTTTCCAAGACAGAGTCCTCTTTACCAGCAGATCTGGAAAGAGGGGGAAGTGCATGAGGAAGGATAGAAAAAACAGCAAGGGGGAGGGTTCATGGTTTCACAGATTTATTTAATCTAGTCCCCACAAACAAGCAGCCAATAACCAAAACACAAAACACAAGAGCAAAGGACCACTTACCAAGAATATATATAATGTCGAGAGGTGGCCGGTCCACGACGTGATATGAGAACGACAGCGCGATAGGTGCATAGGGAAAGGTATAATCACGTGATTTTTGTCTGATGAAAATGACAGGGCGGATGCGCCTATATATAGGCGAGGTGTAATAAATGCGCCAACCACTTTTTCAAGTGGCGCGCCAAAATGCCTGTCGACAACAACGGAAAGGATGCGCCCTTTGGCACATCAAAACACCTGCTAACACGAAACTATGTGCGCCTTTAGCGTACCAAAAGTGTTGTCAACATAGAAATATGTGCACCCAAGGCACACCAAAACGTGGTGCAACAAAAGTATTGTTGACATGAAGGCACATGCGCCTTGGTGCATGCAAGAAAGGTGCAACATAGTAAGGCACACCAAAATGCGTGTCGACACTTCAAACAGTGTGCCAAAGGATTTAAAGGGGGCGCATGAACACTTTATGTTGCATAGACATTAGGTGCACCTATCCAAAAATACCAAAAATGGCTAAGTTCGGAAAACTAGATTTCCCGGGAAGGGATTTTGCAACGTTCCGAACGCAAGGAGTCCCTGACGAGGGACCGAGAACAAAAATTTGGTAGGGTTATCTATAAAATTACCCTTGCCAATTTTATGGGATAACGAGAACTAAGGAAGACATGCATATATATTGTTGACCATAGATGTGTATTTTATAAAAGGGAGGTTGTTCACATGTTCTCTTTGCCCTCCTTATTTGGTTGATGATGATTTCTTTCAAGAACTTGAGTTTTGAACTTAGACTATTATCTATTTGTCTTTATTGTTAGGCATTGAGTCTTCTTAAACTTACACTCTTTTGGGTTACCCTGTGGAAAGAGGATACATTGGGTTGATTGCTCAAAGCTCTATGTTATATTAAGCAAAAGGTTTAGTGTTTTCGTGTGATCTGGAAAAGCTATGTCTTCTTCCTGTGATGGAAGTATTGTTCCTCTAATTTGATTCTCTTTTTAAGAGTTGTTTTCCAACATTTGGGTTTGTGGAACTTAGAAATATTTGGTGTGTATCAACACTCATTTCTTGTTTGACTCACTCTGTCTTGGAAACCTTGTGTTGTCATATTGTATTCACAATCGTGATACTGTTGAATCTGGTTTATGACTTCCCTTGAATGGTTGGCATATTGTACTATCTGTTATTGTGGTTTCATTCAATATTTGTATCTTTTCATTAGGATGAGTTCCATCATTTGGATAAGACTGTGATCTGTTATTAAGCTCTGAATTGGTTATTATATCTTTGACATTAGCATTGGAATATAATTATGTTGTTATTAGTATACAAGGGACTACTTGGCTTATCTAAGACTGTAGTAATGAGTTCTGAACTTAGGGTTGGAATGAAATCCTTTAGGGAACCTTTTTCATATGTTGATGTTTTGGGAAGCTTGAATATTTGTTAAGTATTGATCACTTAGGATCCTAACTCTAAAATGAGTTCAGGTTTGTAGGGAACTTTTGCAGTGAGTTAAGTTGGTATTGTTATGATCTTTAGTCGGATAAACCTTCCTTTCTGAAATGTTGAGACTTAATCTTGATCAACCTAATTTTTAGACTCTATACTGAACCTGATATAGTTAATATTGTTTGATGGATTGTATTTAGATTTTTGGTTGGTCTTTTCAGTTACTAATCAGGTTGTTAACTTTTGAATAACAACACAGTATATTTATTACAGAAAGGTAATTTTGAATATCCTTGTACTTCTTCTTGTAAAGTCAGAATAAGTTGAGTTGAGGAACTTAATTTGGAAACTTGACTGAGAAGATAAGGTTAGGTTGGGAAATATGAATTTCTCCCTTCTTTAATACTTTGTTGTTTTGATTTCTAGCATGATGAAATGAGTTCATATGGTTGTGAAATAGAATTAATTATGATGATTTAATTAGTTCTTGTTTATACAGTATTTATAGATTCCATAATCTTTCTCTCTCCTTTTTAGTTTGTGATCTTTCGGAAAGTCTTTCTATTAATCTTATTTTGTGATTTCAGAACTATTTCATAAACAACAAGGTTCCTTTTATGAAACAGTTAGATAAAAGCACAATTTTTTAATGTTATAGTGCTTATCATGCTCAGTTCATATGAACTGACTCGTGCTAACAATTTTGCAGATGGATTTTGTAAAAGATGAAAGGAGAAAGACATATAGAAAGTTACATTTGTTTTACTAAAGAAATTGTCTCTTTATTATGATGATTATGTAGCGTCATTACTTGAGATGTACTTTTGTCGGAAAAGGAAGATGTAATAAAACTAGTTTTATATTGTTTTAATGACACTTTGTAATCCCTGAAATACTTTTGTAATTAGTGAATGGATCACTCCCTTTTGATAAATAAATGGTTTGATGATTGTTGATTTCTACTTTATTGTGATACCTTCATTGGCATAATTGGGATGTATTATTAAGTAATATCTTTAATGAAGGGAAGATAGGTATTTAAGTGTTATGGGATTTGGAAACTTAATAGTTCTTATATTTATAAGACTTTTGGATTAAGGATCTGAAATATTAGTTGATTTATTTACACATAAAAGAGATACAACTAATAGTTGATACTCTTGAATAGATCCTTAAATAATGGAAAGGGAATATGATTGAATTGTGTGTGTGTGTGTGTGTGTGTGTGTGTGTGTGTGTGTGTGTGTGTGTGTGTGTGTGTGTGTGTGTGTGTGTGTGTGAATTATTGGTTGTATTAAAACATATGTGATCTATTTTCATAAATGGACATTAGTCCTTGATAAAGGAAAAAGGATATTTTCCTTGAAATCAATCATAGAGACTTACTTGAAGATCTTGTTAAAGTGTTATGAATATATTATGAGAATGGTTGATTGTGTTCTTACTTAGGTAGTTTTATTTAATAAAAAATATGGATGCTTAAAAAGAAAACTAAAAGGATTTAGACTTCATCATTATGAAGTCTAAAATAAAGGTTTTAAATAAGCTTGTTTTAAGCTAAGGCTAAAGTAAGAAAGGGTTTAATGAACACACCTTCATAACATTGAGATCAATCATGTCGTTATATGATATAAGCTGATTCGTTTAAGATAAACTTAAACATGTAATGGGAATGGTTAGGAAAGTATATTTTACCTGCATACCTACCCCTCGTGTAATTACACCTTGTAACCTTTTTAGGTTAAATGATGCTTAGTTGAATCTTAATGTGTTGTTATCATTAAAATTTAAGACAATGATTAATTGGGTTAATAAACTTATAATCTTAAGTATGCTAGTCCAGTTGAGGAAACTTAGTTGGATGTTGGAACATATCAACTACAACATAGTACCTTCATAATGGCAGGGGTCATTACAAGGATACTATGATGTAGTTGTTATGTCTCAACACCCCACTTAGTTTGTTTTACTCGATTAACATAAGTGGATGACTAGATCATGGTTCTACCCTAAATAGGGATAGGAACATGATCTAGTGTTGAGGTCAAATCATATTTACTTAGGGTAACTAGACACACCCAATCAACACAAGTCGATTGAGTATGTCTATGTATCCTTAGTCACCACGAGTAGTCTTCCACACTAGTGTCGGTTGTTTCCCTTATCTAGTGTTCAACCTTGTATCAGATTGAATCGATAGAATTCATGAAATACCATTATAGATAACAAAAAAAGTGCCATGAGGGACATATTCCTTTCTATGAGTATGTTGTCTAGGAATGTAACATGTTAAACATATTTAAAACTTTGGCCAAAGTATCACAAGTTGTTGGTTGCATTGTTCTATGTCATCTAGTCTAAGATGTAGGATTTCGATAAATATCGGTAACCTATATTCAGATAGGCCTCTTAGATAGAAAAATTGGGTTCCCCTAAAAGGTTAAAGGAACCAAGTATACCTAGAATACACATTATTAAGTTAACATGAGAGATCGGTTTATTACTTGAGTAATTGAATGAGAGATCGGTTTTCACCGAGTCATTTACTGATTGCATATGGTTTTTGTCATGAGATGGATTGCCATTGGAATGTGTGCTCTACATTGCATTAATTTAGAATAGAGAACATTATGTAAGATAAAAAAATCCCTTGTTTCTAAATTCTTAGAATGGGAATGTTATAAGAAAAATCCCATTTCATGCCCTAGCTCATGTTTGTTGGATTTCTCAACAATTTGACGGTTGGATCGAGCTAAAAACTTGCACATAGACTCTAAATGAAAAACATATCGCAATGGAGTTTATTTCATCATGATTGAAGACAAAAAAAAGACCTGTAAATTTTGAGCTCCATTAATGGCCATCATGGCAGCTCTATGCTCGAAGCCATTGCAGGACGAAAATTTTAAATTTTATTTCCAAGCATTCTAATGGGAGAAATCAAGTGAAATTTGGAGGATGTGACTATGACAACGAGCCAAGTCCAAAAAAATATGTTCTGTCGCAAAACGAACAATGGAAGTTCACTTTCTAAAAATAGTAAGTTTTCCTATACATACTTGCTATGTTTGGGAAGTCACCATCAAAAGCGGCTATGGCAAAGGTAGTGTGTACTAAAGATCACTAGGAAGCCAGAATGATTTTCTGGAGTGGAAAATAGTTAAAATTACCACTTACTAAAAATAGTAAGCCCCTATATGGGTGCTTACTAAAAATAGTAAGTCACCCCAAGAAGTGGTCGAGGTGAAGGCAGTGTGTGCAAGAGTGAAAGAGGGAGTTCATCACATCAAGATGGTCAAGAAGAGGAAAAATAACCTCTCACCAAAAATAGTAAGTCTTCCATCTAGAACTTGCTATTAATAGTAAGTTACACTCAAAGGATAGTTTTCACATAATGGGACATAGAGGGGTGATCATTTAGGTCAACATCATTGTTTGAGATCATCATAGGCATTTCTCACAGAGCATTCGAGATCCATCTCAGGGAACTCGACAGTGTTTTTGACATTCACTACATGGTTCGGTCACATGTATATCATGTGCAGGGTGGAAGTTGCAGATCATCAGTGAAACAGTTCATTCAACTTGGCAGGATTGGTTCTGAGTTCCTATCTCTTTGGAAAGGATATTTATGAGTCAGTGTTTATGGTCATCAGTGAAGTCATTCGACAAGTGTTTTTGAACACTTAAACCCAAGGTGTCCTTAAACCATCCAAAGGAGCTTCTCAAGGTGCAAAGAGTTTGGGGATTTAGAGATCATCACGTTGGTGCATTCCATCGAGTCATCTAGAAGGAGTTGTGGATTTCAAGATGAAGATTATTTGTCATCAACATTTCTTTCCCCTTCTTCTTCTTCTTCTCTCTCTCCTCTCTTCTCTCCCCTACTTCCTCTCTCCTCCATGTTCTAATTATTCATTGGGGGTACACTTTTTAGATGTCCTTTAATGAAATTAAAAAAACAACTTTATGTTTCTAATGTAAAATTCACCTTTATGTTATAAAAAGGGACTTAATATTCTCCTAGGAAGTTGAAAAGTTTTAAGTTGTGTGAGGACATATGAAAATCCATTGGGGGGTAGATGAAGAGTCACCTCTCATTCTATAAATTGTAAAGGCCTTCTCTTTTAAAGGGGTTGGTGATTGATTTTGTAAACTCAAGAGTGTATTGTACTTTGAGAGAACAAAAGAGAGCCAATTTATTCCATTCCCCCTCACTAGTTTTCCTCCATTCCCACACTATGTACAACTTTTGTTTAAGAATTAAATATAAGAAGAAGGATTTTCTATCCTTTTTTTACTGAGGGATTTATTGATACTTTGTGCTTATAAATGCTAATCGTTCTTATTGTTATTTGTAGAGTTGTTTCTTCTCATAAATACATGTGTTGAAATTTCTAACTAGTGTGTGCAGGAATCTATTTTTTTACCTACAACATTAGTTATCATATCTCATTCCTTGCTCCTTTTTCCCACTTTATAGAAAAATTCTTGTCTAACAAGAAATCACTAGCTTTATTGCATGGTGGTCAGTGGAGTTCCCCTGTTGGATCCCTAGTTACAAGACCACCAGAAAATCCATCTTTACTCGTGCATGCATAGATGATAGATGCAAGTTGTATAAGTAGAGGGGCTTAGATTCCCGAGCATTGGAAATAAATCCAAAAAAATTCCACCCGAAATTTTTTTATCGCCAATGTTGTTTGGCACCCACCGTAAAGGAGACTTGGCAGCATTTTCACCCAAAATATGACCGCAAGGTCCAAAAATACAAAAAAATCAAAAAATTGAAAAAATAAAAAATTAGATTTGATGGAAATCGTTTGCTTGAAAGACACACTTTTGATTCTTACAAGTGACCTTTTGTATTCTATAATGTCTTTTCATATTCCTATTGTAAAAAATTTCAGTGCTAGAATTTGAAGAAGAATTTTCCAAAGTAGAAGTCGGCTGAAGGCGGGAGAAACAATGGCAGAGGAAGAAGAAATACCTCAACCTATTGTTAGTGGGGAAGAAATACAGTCCTCTCGCTCTTGAACCCCCTCTTCATAGTTTATCGAAATATACCTGCAAGAACTTTCCCAAGTTCAAAGGTGATGGCCCACAACTCTCTGAAGAGCACATATCAACCTTTACCACATCATGTGGAATTCTTGGTGTCCAACATGAATATTTCACTATAAGATTGTTCATGGAGTATCTCCAAGAAAAATTAGTGAATGGTTCTACCTCCTGCACTGCTCGATCCATCACTTGCTGGAATGACATTAAAAGGAAGTTCGAGGAAAGATTCAAATTTACTTGAGGACTATCAAGACCTCCTTGTTCAATTAGAATAAATGAAGAAAGGAGAAAATGAAACTATGAAAGACTTTGTGGCTCGATTCGATCGGTTGCTCCGTAGGATACCAAAAGAGGATTCACCATCAGAGAACAACGTCAAGAGATTATTTATTAGTTCTCAATCACCGGAGGTAGGATTTTTCCTACGAAGAGTTCAACCGAGGACTATTACAAAAGCAAAAATATTAGCCATTAAACTTAATGATGATCTCATCATATCCGGAAATATCAATAATCCCTCAAAGGTTAAAGCTCAACGTCTTATAGATGAGAGAAACAGATTCCTTCTTTGTGAAAATTGGCAAATGAGATGGCATTATTGAAGAGGGAATTTTTTGAACGAGTATCTTTTAAAAGAAAAAAAAAAATCAAATTTCAAGATTACCACAAAGACTTTCCTTGGAGGCTCTGCCCATCAATACTAGTGGTAGAATCCAAGAGGACAAGGAAGGACTCGAACAAGAAAGTGAAGGAGGAAATTTCTTAGAGACAGAAGAAGTGGATGGTGACACTAAAAATAGACTCATTGAATACCATTCACGGAGTGAAGATGATGATGGTGAAGAGGAATTGATTTTCTCATGTGTTGTGTTTACTCACTCCCATTCTCAAAATGGAGCATCCTCTTCTGCTACTCCTATGAAGAAAAAAGGTTGAAGATCCTCCTGTGGTGACTCCTCAAAACAAAATAATTAGTTGAGGATCTCCTCTCCCACCCTCCATTGAGTTCACATTGTTGAAGCTTGACCCTATAGCAAGTAAGAAGGCTCCCACAATTCCAAGTAAGTCTTCTAATGCCTCTTCCAATTCCAAATCTAAATCTACTCCTGTAAAATATAGTAATTTAAAAACTCCTAATGTACCATTCAAAATCCCTCTGTTACCCAAAAATATACTTCTACTTCCAAACTTGTCCTAAACCCAAAAATATTCCCTTTATCACCCTCATCCACATATGATCCTTTTGACTTCATATAATATGCAAAAAAAAAAAGTTAAAGTACATATTACTCAAACCAATATTTGCGGACTTACCTCGAACAGTTTGAGATATATTTCCAGTATATTAGGAGCGGTAGTTCAAAACCATATGTCATGGCTCCTAGCACCAAAGGCATGTTGTCAAGCCCACCTACGCCTCCCTCACATAACATTTTTCCTTAAGTGCATGTAAGACAAACAAGGTCGATCTGTCTCTCTCTTCTTATTAGATAATATGTACTTGAATAATTACATAATAGATATTTGTGCCTCGAGATAATGTGATGCCTTTGAAGGTTGCCAAGGCTCTCAAACTTTCCATGACTCCACCAGGTGGATCATGTTATTCCATGGAATCCAAAGAAGTCCCACTTATGGGAAAATTCAAAGATACATAGGTGGCCCTTGCTAAATTTCTAGACAAGAATATTTCAGTGATGATCTTGGTAGTAGACATTCTAACTTCATTTGGAACATTACTAAGTCGAAGCTTCTATCGAGACTTGGGAGGGAAAATTCAGATGAATTGATCTTCCGCAACTATACCAGTGAAGGGAGACATGGAGAAATTAATTCCAGAGAAGAAGATGAGGTACATGGTGTGGAAGTCTAGAATTTCAAGAAATGACATCTTGTATCAAGATAGCAGGTGGATGAATCAATTTGTGACAACTGAGGAGGAAGATGAGATTCCCATCTTGATAGGACCAAGAATTCCTTCCTAGAGGGGCATGGACCTTGAAGAAGCTTTGAGAAACTTTGAACTGCAAAAGGGTAACTTTTAATTGCCAGATGATGTGGGCCACAAAGAAGAGGAGATAGTTTTGGATAAATTTTGAATAGAGGAATTAGTGGACAAGCCTTTTCATGATGAGGAAATTTTATCATTCCCCTTCACAGATGAATATTCTCTTGAGTATGTCATCCATGAAGAGAAAAATACCAACTTGTGATGAACCCTAAAATGGTTTGAAATAACAATTAGTGCAAGAATTGTTAAGCACTGTGGAAGAAATTGAAGACCTTGAGCTTAGTCTCAAGCTCATGATGTAGGCTATGGAGTTGCAAGATAGGAATGAGTCCAATTCAGAAATCTCAATCAATTTGGAGGGTAGCCATGATGAAGTAAAGAAAGGAAAATAACTTGATGTCCCTCCTGAGCTAATGGATTATGAAGGCAATGATGAAAGTGAGGTATTTTCTTTCCCATTTGAAAAGGAGGACTCTTTCTCTTATGAAGAAGTCAAATCAAGGAGTTTTGAAGCCCTCAAAGTTGAGATTCCTCCAGATGAAGGAGTGATAAAATGTAGTGATCCCCAAAATATGGAAGAAATGCCTCCTGATGGGTTCCTTGAATCTCAAAGTGAATAACTTTCAAGTAAGGGTGAAGATGAACTTCTGGAAACACCAGATAAGGATTCAGTACATGAGATCTTGGAAGCAGCAGAAAGCATTAAAGATCTAGAGCTGAGTCTTGATCTCTTGATTCAAGCCTTGGCCTCAAGATAGACATGAGGTCATTGTTGATCCTCTGTTTGACATACAAACACCTCACATTGATAGGAGTAAAAAGATGAACATTAATGGGTGAAACAAGAAAAATTAAGGTGCTCAATCTATTCAAATAAGAACCAACCCTGGAGTAGTAATGATATGATATAAGAAAAAGCAATAGTGTGGATAAGTGCAGAAGGCAACTAGCACTACGAAACCAATTTCAAAGGAAATGAGGGAAATGGAATCTCGATAAAAGACCCGAGCATCAAAATATCATGTAGGCTCACTCCTACAAAGTGTACATACAAATGTGAAATAACTTGGCTTTCATAAGCAGTTGAGGAGAGGAGGCTACTTTCTGGAACCAATCAATGGCTTCGCATAACAACATCACTCAATGTTTCCCACTCAGGCATAACTTTTGAGGAATGAAAAGTGTTTCAGTGAAAGTGGGTTGTCCCCCGCCTTGTACCATAGGTGAGTTAGGTGTGTTTCTCCTCCTGTCGTGTGTGTATTTTCCTTCCCATGTGTGTTACGTGTTTTATTTCATCATTTTGTTTCATGTGCGTTTCCTTATTTTTATCTCTCTCTTGTAAGTTGTACATGACTCTACATGGCCCAATAGATAATGCACTAGGAAATATGTTGTAAGTTGAGATTATGGGAGTTCTCATGACATGTATTTGTTGCACTTAGTCTATACCATGTCCCCAAGATAGAGCCAGTTGTTGTCATGCAAATGTGCAATAGGAAAATTGGTAATTTCGAGCATGACAACGATACCCTTGTCTTTAAATTTTTCATGTTTTACCCTTCCGAGGCACCTCAGGTCTACCTAGTTAGTTCTGATGACCTCCCAGTTGATGTTAACACAATCCCATAGGTGAATTAGGAAATTCTTGTCAATCCCCCTAGGTGATTTTAGGATTTCTTGAAAAATATCTCTGGTAGTGTTGGGAAGGGCTACCACTGGCCTTCCCAAGACTGATGCAATCCTGAGGAACGGAGGAGAAAAATCCAACATGGAAGTGAATTTAAGGTCTAGTAATCGTAGACACCTAAAATATTCTTACACTTAGCATTTCCTCCAATTCAGTCAATTAATGACACTTCATTAATCAACCCTTCTCTGCTCCATTCTTAGATGCCCATTTATGACACCTTCTTGGTTATATTCTTCTTATATTCAACTCATTTGGCTAATAAACCCCCTTTTATTAGCTAAACCATCTTCATATTCCCCTCTAGATCACTTCTATTGGCTTCCTAGGCTATCTATCAGTCACAAATGGTTAATCAGACTCCTCCCAACTCTCAATGAGTCTCTAATCACTTGTTAATCACGCTTAACTAGCCTAAACCTAGCTTAACTAAGCCTAAAGCATGTTTATCCTAATCTAATCTAAAAGTGGTTTTGGCTTACCTTTAGTCCCACATGCACCCAAATTCCAAACTCTCCCAAGTGGAAAACTATAAATAGAAGGGTCACCCCTCCCTTTCAAACACACACTTTGTTTACAAAAAAATATCATAAGAATTTGGATATTATCTTACATCTGTCAACTCAAAATTTAGTTAGTAAGGGAAGATCCAAGCTTGGCCTTATAGCCAACTTGGAGAGATCTCTTCACTATTTTTGGGAGAAAACAACACACAATTTGATTGCTTAGAATCTAAACTAGGTTCACTTTCATTAAGCTTTCTAAAGAGTAGAATAAAATTAGCATGTTGTTTGTTTAATTCATAATGCATGCTTTTGAAGTTCATTTGTTTATCTCTTATCTTGATGGTTTAGTATAGGTTTGATTAGTGCTTTGAAGTTAGTAGGATTTAGCTTCTTTTCATAAGCACACAAATTTACACATGAACACACTAACATCATGAAATTTATTTTGGAAGATTCAAGAAAGGTTTAGAGGAGTTGGAGCAGTTTCATCAAAAATAAGGTTCTCAGGCCTAGTCAGCGCATAGGGTCAAAAGAGTTTCCGAGCTTTGGAAGTGATTCTGGGAGCTCTGGATGGAGTTAGGAACCAAAAATACATCGTCGTAAAGGGAATTAAAATACATACAATATGGTGAAATAAAAATTTCAACAAAACCTTTGCGTAATATGTCTTCAATTAGTTTTTTCATAGGCATAGGTAATGCACAGGGCCAAAAAAGTAACTAAACTTTGGGAAGTGATTCTGGGAGTTCTGGATGGAGTTAGGAACCAAAAATACATCGTCAAAAAGGAATTAAAATCCTGCAAGGAGGTAAAATAATATTTTTCATAACACTTTGGAGAAATAGGTTTACAACTAGGTTTTCCATACATAACTAGGGAGCCGAGATAAAAATAAAAAAATTTAGGGCTTAAATTAAGGAATCAAGATCTTAGACCCCCACCATTGGATTCATAAGGCCATTTTAAGTAAATTTCATATAAAATTTCACCAAAACATTCCATTGGGAGCTCAAGTTATCGTCGTCGCAAGTTCACTCTCAAGACCTCATACTTAGCCATATTTTGAAGTGGACACGTGTCACCAAGAGCCTGGTGCAATTTTGTGTCCCTTTCATCCCTCAAAATAGGGAAATGAGGAAAATATATTGCTCTGATCCCCTAGAAGACCCATGATCACACATAGGACCTCCAGGATCACCAGTTCAGCCCCTAGGTGCTTGTTGGAGCTCATTCCCTCAATCGCTAAGATTATGAAAAGTGTCGCGTGGAGCGCATCATTCAAATTGATGTCCCCTTTGTACCTTTGTGAAAAGGGACATGAAAATTTGCCCAGCCCCTTGAAGCCCTCAGGTCATTCATATGACCCTCTCTAGTGCAAATTTCTAGCCCCCAGGAGCTAGTGGAGCCAAATGCTCGACCGTCAGATCTTTGCCAAGTGTCGCGATGAGGCGCAACGTGAAAATTGATGTCCCTTTCATCCCTTAATTCCAAAGGAACATAAAATTGTGCCCCCACCTTGGAATGTAATTTTTAAATGTTTAAAATCTGAAACTTAGCCATTTTTCCCGCTTCTTATTCTTCACAGTTCACCCTACCATTGCTCGTAACTCATCCACCATTGATGCTTTGAACCATCTCTACCACAGAAACTAAACACTCAAATCCATGAAAACATACAGGTTTCAGAAGATATATTGATTGGAAAATTTGAAGAAATGAAAGGCGGAGAAGAAGAATGAAGATCTTTGCCTGAAAACTCTCATTGCCGTGAATCATAAAATCTTCATATCTTTCAAAATATAAGTTGGATTGAGATGTCCTCTTTTGTGGGATGTAAGAGAGGAATTTGATCCAATAAATGGTAATTTATTGATTTAGAGTTACGAGCGTAATTAATTAATAATAATTAATTAACCCAAGTAGAAGCATATATTAATTAATGAAAGGTTGTTAATCGACATCCTTAATGATAGGAAGGCTAATTAATTAACAAAAGGTTGTTAATTAATGAATATGAAGAGGAATGTTAGCTAATTAGCAGAAAATCACTAATTATTATGGAAATGACGAGAAAGAGGATAATTAGTGCAATCTTAGCATTAAAGCCTACGTAAGTAGATTTTAGGTGTTTACATTTTCCCCTCTTTAGGGTGGCGTAAGTGACACCACTTCAAAGATAGTAGAAAATTACAAACAAATAATTTTTTTGAAGAGATAGAAGAAAAAATTAATAGAATGAAGGATTCATCCTCGAGTTTCGATGGGGTGATGAAAGAGGTGATCGACAATAAAAAAATATGAAAGAACACAATAGAAGACGTAGAAGAATTGATCCCTATTGCCCCAAATTACTTTTGAAGAAAAGTGTTGATAGAAGGAGAGTGATATGGAAGAAAAATGAATATGAAAAGAGATGGATATAGATATCATCTTGTTGATGTAAAAACCAACTTTATTTCATCATTTTGCTTATGATCTATGTCATCGGTCCTTATTAAAAAGAATGAGTAAAATTTTAGTACGACATGAAAATCCATAAATGAACAAATGTCCAATGCTAAAAACACCAACTCGAGCAACATAAAAATGCAATGCAATACGAGAAAGTAAACAAGATAAGATAACAGAGAAACATAATGCAATGTTTTTGTTATCAAGCTTCAATTCCGACCTGTGCGAATTAATGACAAGGGCTAAAAGTGGTGCCCCAAGCAAGGATACATGCAAGGGGAATAACGGAGGACACTTGGGTCCTATGAAAAGCAATCATCCACTATGAAACAATACCAAACAACAAGTTGTGCCCCAAAGTACAGACATAGTAAGAAAACTAGCTTTGTTGATGGAGGTAGATCAAGATGATTCACAAGTCACGCAAAAGAATAGGTGGGAACCAAAGAGTAAAATTTTACAAGATGATTTATATTATTTTTTATTTTTCTTAAAACATATTTTAATGTTTTTGGATTTTTTGACAATTTTTTGAAGTTATGTAAAGGAAACCAAGAAACATGGATGCCCCCAACGATAGATCGGATGTACAAGGACAGACGAATGACATGCGTATGAGAAAGTGAAGATATGACATGCCCCAAAGATTAGGTGGGATTATTCAAAGAAAAATGCTTCACACGTAGAAGGGGAATCAAGGCCAATATAAAATGCGTTCAATCATGAGGGAGCACGGATACCCCCTTTGTAAGCTGGCCAAGAAACACATGAGAGAAAGGAAGTAGAAAATTTTCTTATAAAAAGGGGACAAAAGTGTTTGCAATCATCATGGAAAAGAGGACATCCTATACACATGGATGTTCTAATTGATTCTAAAGAGCATAGGATGCTATGAAAAGATTTAGAAGGTGGATGATGAAAAATCTATTAGCCCAAGTCACAAATCATGAAACAAGACATGCGTTAAAGTAAGAGTTTAAACAAGGTCCAAAAAGTAACACTTGGTAACATACTAATCATGTTTACTTGATCAAGATCCCATGTGTGCACATGGAAATGAATTACCTCTTGAAGGAAAGAGTTGATAGATAATAAGGAAGACACTAGCCAATGTGTAGGAATGATTTATATTCAAAGGTGATTTGTGAATGGATTATGGAAGGAGATCCGTACATTGCTCCGATGTCGATTAGGTGTCCATAGCCCCGATGGAGATGCATTTGATTCTAATCACAACATTTCTCTCTTGAGAGTCAAGAATCCATAGCCCTGGTGGAGATTATTGGAAATACCCAAAGAGAGAAATATATATCAATTTCCTTTTGTTTTTGTTATTGCTTTTTGATTGATTGATTTTGATTCTTTTGCTTTGTTTACTGAAAAATTATTTCAGCTCTCTTGTTTCACAAGGGGTTAAGAATCACCGATGGCTTGATGGAAGGATGTGGAAGTGATTGAGATAATGACATTGGCTAGTGTCAAAAAATACGTCCAAAATTTCTTCACAACAAGTTTATTAGATGAGAATTGTGATATGATCTCTAAGAGGCCATTGTTCTTTAATTTACCAAGGTGATAAAAGACCAGGGTCAAACAGATACCATAGAGATAAATGTCACAAAATACATGCGAATAGGCTAACCATAATAACATTGAAGGGATGAAAATGGTGGATGACTTGCAGAGGAATATGAAAGAAAGGGAAGAAAGAACATCCATGTGTACGCAATACCTGATTGCAATGTTTGATCTTTGTACCTTTGATTTTGTTTTTATAATGTTTTAATGTTTTCTCTTTCTTTTTTTTTTTTAAGAAATTTTTAAGTGTTTTGGGAGATTGGGACCAACCATGTCACTCTACCTAATAGGATCCAACAATGATGTTCATGATTTCCTTTATAAGGAGACTAAACATGGTTGTTTATAAAGAGAGATATTATCCCCGAACTTGATGATCATGGTGAGTTCACACTCAACAAATGAGTGTGATTTATTTTGAAACATGGGTTTTGTATGTGGGAGCTTGAGTTCCCTATCCATAGGATTTTGTACTTTGCACCATGCTTGATGGGTACGTTGGTGTGCATTACGGAATCACGTTTGATTTTGAATTTCATAATCATTTGAATTGTTGGGAGCTTTGGAGATCCTTAGAGTTTTGATCTTAGCTTGATAAAGAACTTGTCTGGGTTTCTTATAAGCTAATGCTTGACTTTTTTTATCTTGAGAAGTGGGAGAATAACATGGATGTTTAGAATTTATGAGAGGAATGATGGTCGGCTTGCCACACTCATTGATAGCATAATGTGATAGATGAAAAGGATACAGTCCAAGAATTAAAGAAGATGGGCTATCAGGAGGCGATCCACAAATAGAAGATGGAAGGTTACTTGGATGTGTCCCCAGTATAGAGGAAGAAGGGCTACTAGGAGGTGACAAAAAGAATAGAAGATGAGGGGCTACGTGGAGGTGTCCCATATATAAAATACAAGGGGCTAGTTAGACATGGCCCCAGAATAGAAGGTAATGGGCTACCCGGAGGATACCCACAAGTAGATGATGAAGGGATACTTGGAGGTGGCCCATATATAGAAGAAGGTGATGGGCTACTTGGTGATGACCCAAAGTGTGATTGCGATTGAGGAATTGTGATATGTAAAGAAGAATTGGGTGATGAGAAGATGGGCCATGGCTCAATACTAGACCTAGGAAGTTCATCACAGAATGAAGAATGTGAGGATGGAAGAATAAGATGAGGATCAAGTTGCATGCTCTTAGGATCTTCCTTTGTTTCTTGATAAAAGGAATCAACCTTTTCCCCACAATACATGAACGCATCAAGGTATAAAGAGAATCCTTTCTCATAATTTGTTAGAGGGATATCTTCATGTGCCCCTATAAATGCCATGATCGCTCCTTCATTCTGAAATAAATCAATCAGTATGGGTTGTTGATCAACCACAAGGGGTTTGATTGGAAGAAAAAGGTCCAACTGGTGTGGAAGACTTAGAAGATGTTTGATGATGATTGATAGAAGAAGATGACTCAAGAGACGAAGTAGACTTAGGGCTAGATGTCTCATGAGTAGAAGAAGATGTGGATTTAGAATTGGTTGGTATAGGTTTCCCTATAAGACAATGTCGTGGAGGAAGAATAGGAGGATTTTGTATCCAAAATTCCATATATTGTGACATAGGATTCAACTTAGACGATTGACTAGAAGGACTTTGAGTTGCACAAATCTTCAAAGGAGGAAGGGTTCATTGAGTTGACTAATAAAAGAGGTCTTGTGAAGAAGGGGAGGACCATGATTGAAGAATCACATTAGATGTTTTATAAATAAGGTCCTACAAAGAAGGGGAGGAATGCAACTTAGGATTCAAATTGGATGAATGATAAAGGAGGTCCCACGAAGAAAGGGAGGACCACGACTCGGGAGCTGAATTAGATGAATCGAATAGTAGTTTGGATCTGATTCATCACAAGAATTGGAGGAAATGTTTATATTGAAATCCTCAGAAGAAGAGGAAAGGTTTGGATTAGAATCAGAAGAAGAGTGGGGGGAACCCAAATAATAATTTGGATCAGAAGTTTCCAAACCATACCACCGACTATGAGATGAAGGTGGGGAACGGGTTACTGAATGGGTTCTCTAGCACAAAGAACCAAACATGGTTTAGTCATGATGGGCACCTTTTGATGTGAACGCCTAAATTTTGATTCTTTATGGTCATAAGTATGAGGAACCCTACGATACTAGTTCATGGTTGGCATTCACTAATTCTAAATTCCTAGACCTAGATAGTGTGATTGAACTCCTTCAAATAGAAGGAAGTTCCATGTCAATTTGGGTAGCATAACAAAAACCAACTAGACATTTTGTAAACAGATAGGGGATGCTTGTGTGATTTTCCAAAGGGAAGCTAAGGAAAACATACATTGTGTTGACATAAGATTGATAATCCAACAAGGTTTGGACAATAATTTTGGAGGCATAAATGTCAAAGGATTGATCAAAATTTTAGCAACATAAAGGATACAAAGGAAATATTTCCAATGTTCGATTGATGCAAAAGTTTCTTGATAGGAAATGTTTTTGCTAAGGTTTGAAAGATATGTTCAAAAATGACCATGAATTTAGGCAAAAACAAGAAGATCAAGAGGATCAAAATTCTAAAGGATTGTCCTAGAAATGAGTTTATAAGATGGATAAACACAAGGAACAATCACGCAAGTTCAAAACACAAATCCAATCTACAAGGAAATACTCCTTATGAAAAATGTGTGTCAAAGGTAGGTTGGCATAAAATGATCAACATAATGTCACCACTTATGCCAAGTTTAAAAACAAACAAGATGTAAGAAATAACAAAAGGTTGATACGATTTCCAAACAAGGTATACTAAAAGCAAGTTTAAGTCCAACCAAGACCTAAATCTAAAAAAAAGTGGAAGTTACGAATATGAATGATGCAACAATACCACTAAGATACGTTAACCAAACTTTACGGAAAATTAAGGTATTAGTATCGAAATAATATTAATACGATATGCACAAAGGTAACAACAACACCTTTCAAAATTGAGGTAATGTTTGAAAGAAAACCAAGGCTAGAGTATATCAAGGAATTATTACGATGTGTATAACATAACGTTACAATCTAAACACTTAGGTCAATTTTGCAAGAAAAATGTCGATATCGAAATTGTTGTGATACGATACAAACAAGCTAACAGATTCAAAGGAGAATCAAGTGATGAACCAAGCCTAACTATGATGAAAATCTTGACATGGGTATCAAGATTAAAATGGCTACCAATGATATGAGAACTTTCCCAGACACTTTAGATGTTTAACAACCCTTGAATCACAAATATGGATGAGCGTAAATGGACATAAAAGTGGTGACATAATCGATTGGCAATACATATGTGGTCACTCTTCTTTTGATCAACAAAGTGTCAAAAGAAAGTAAAGGAATTAGTACAAGTGAGGATGAAAAATGTTTTCCTCACTTCGGTAGAGTTTTGCCTCGCCTTAGGGTGAGTGAAAAACTAAGCAAAAGTAACACTTCACATGTTTCGTGATGAATGATGACTCTTTATAACAATAATTTGGTCAAATTGGCTCCAAAGACTAAATGGCTTTCCCATGTGGTTCATTCAACTAGGTGTCACAAGTTATCTAGATGCGAGCTTTATTTACCAACAAAGTCACATTGACTAGTCTCATGTTATCTCGGCTTTACTTTACCCCCTTAAAGTACAGTGAGCAATTAATGTGTTCATCGTGTACTCTCATTGGGGTCGCGATACGAGATAACTTTGATGCTAAATCTCACAAAGGTAAAACTAGTCAAGTAGGTGTATAGAGCACTTATTGTTTTGTCTACAAGGTTCCCTCTTGCATGGACTACTTTAGGGTTCCTAGGACCACCCCCATTGTTGTATCTTAAGGCTTATGCCAAAGGGGTTATGTCCTAGTTAAGCGGATGGGGCGTACCCTTATCCAAACTTACAAATACAATGTTATGAATGTGGTGTGTTTTTTTATCTTTTATTCTTAATTTGGTTTAGTTGTACACCATTTGAAACTGCATCAAATTGCATTAGTATTTTGTTTCGATCTCGATTATTTGGCAAGCGTATTTAGGTCCTGCATTCAAAGTTTAGTAGTTCTCCAAGCAAATCACATTATTTGAAAGAGGATTAAGAGTTGATTTTTATCCTCAAGATCATCCAAGGATGCAAGAGAAGAGCATACGCAACAAATAATCCAATTAAAAAGTAAATGAAATCTTTGTAATTAATGAATAATACAAAAGTTTGATAAATATTCATTCTCTTAAGCAAAAAATGAAAGATGAAGTTTCTAATTAACCAAATGTTAGAAAATGAAGACTAAAGATGATTTTGATTCTCAAGATCACCCTAAAGTGCAAGAGAAGAGCATACAAAAAAATTTATCCCAACTAGATAGAAATGGAAAAGTTCAAATCAAAGGACCATAAAAAAATGCTTTGTAAAAGGCTCATTCCCTTAAGAAAAAAATGAAATATAAAATTTCCAACTAACTAAATGTTAGAAAATGAAGACTAAATATTCTTTTGATTCTCAATATCACAAAAAGTTGCAAGAGAATAGCATACACAAACTTTGGTCTAAATCAAGTAAATCATGGAAATACAACATTCATCAAAACATTAGACATGTTAGAAAATGACCAGTTTACAATAAATGAAAACCCTGCAATTTATGTAAGTCTAATCCCAAATTTATACTTTCATTGCATATTTCACTTCAATACCTTTCCAATACAAAACAAATGGATTCATTTCGAGTTTGGGAGTAAACATTATGGCCTCCAGAAGATGGGTTACGCATATGCTCGTATGCTCACAGTATGCACTTAACATGTACTCAAAAATGTGAAAAAACGTCCCTTAATCTACAAAAAGGTCAAATTTTTCCATCCAAGATTTAATTTTGACAACAACCCATCACATTAGGATATGAATAGAAGACTCAACACTATCAAACATTAACATTCACGATCAAAAACTTAACATTTTCTAGAATTTGAGCAAACTAGCATGTAGAATGATGAAAAGGTAAGCTCCAAAAATGAAAACATGGAGAAATCTTGAAATTTTCTTACCAAGATTCAATTTTGATAGCAACCCCCACATTAATATGTAAATAGAAGACTCAAGCACTAGCAAACACTAACCTACATGCTCAATAATTGAATATTTTCAAGAAATTGACAAAACTAACATGTAAAATGTTGAAAAATAAAGCTCTAAACATGAAAACATGGAGAAATCTTGAAATTTTCCCATCAAGATCCAATTTTGATAGAAATTCACCTCCTTTATACCTACAAGGAAGATTCAACACATGCAAACTCAATAAAATAAGTTAAGAAAAAATAAGTTAGATCAACATGTGCAAAAGAGAGTTAGTAACAAAAATTGAAACATAACTACTAAAACTTGAAATTAAGTGCAAAGGACAATGGAGTAAGTCCCACTAGGCATGCCATATGTGCTCATGTATAATTAATCGAGCTATAAATTAAAACTAATATCTACATAGCTTAAAAACAAATGATAATTAAATAATGAACCATCAAGACAAGAGCTTAAAGGAAATGTTTCTTCAATACATAAATGAAGCTACATGCTAAGTTATTTCCTATTCTCTATGATAACTAACTTAAACTATGAACCTATGAAGAACATAAGAAATCAAAATGGATTGTTAACTTATCTCAAGGATTGATAATGGAATCTCACCAAGATTGGCTACAAGGCCATTTTGGATCTTCCCATATTACTCAATTTTGAGTGAAAGGATGCAAGATGGATAAGCTATTTCCAACAATGGAGAATGGCTCAACATCAAAATGCTTATAGTTTTCACCTTTCAAATCATGGTGTAAGAAGAAATGTAAGAAGGAGGGTTCTTTATATAGCTTTCTTGAAGAGGCAAGGCTAGTAAATTCATGAATGTGGGATAAAGGTAAAACAAGATTAGGAATGGATAAAGTTACTTTATAAAAGGTAATCTTGATTTAAAAGAGTTTAATTTGTCATTAGTAAGTCATGGGAGTTGGGTGATGTTTTAATTAATCAAAGGTGATTAATTAATAAGTAGAGGTAAGCTTATAGAAGCTAATTAGAGGAAAATTAGTATGATTTGTGGGATGTAAGAGAGGAATTTGATCCAATTCTTGGTAATTTATTGATTTAGAGTTGTGAGTGTAATGAATTAATAATAATTAATTAACCCAAGTATAAGTGGATATTAATTAACGAAATGTCATTAATCGACATCCTTAATGATAGGAAGGCTAATTAATTAACGAAAGGTTGTTAATTAATGAATATGAAGAGGAATGTTAGCTAATTAGTAGAAAAACACTAATTATTATGGAAATGATGAGAAAGAGGATAATTAGTGCAATCTTAGTATTAAAGCACTCGTGTGTTTTAGTGTCTAGTCATTTTAGGTGTCTACAGAAGTCACCATCAAAAGCGTCCTATTCAGTGGAAATGAGACACTTACTGTGTAATCCCCTTATATGGTGCTTAAAATCACCAAAAGCCGTAATGATATTCCAGAGTGGAAAATAATGAAAATGACCACTTACTAAAAATAGAATCCCCTTATATGACCTATTACTAAAAATAGTGAAGGACCACTTCAACACTTGGTGACCGATCTGTAACTTCTAAAAGGCATGGTGGTGGGTGCTAAGGTTATAAATACAAGCACCCAATAGAAGAAAGATATAGAGGAAGAAAGAGAGGAGAGAAAGAGAGAGAGATGAAAGCCCTGCAGAAAATAATGGAGGATGTTATGGGTTAGGGATTAGGAGAGCTCTGTAAGTGATGGCACATTTTAGGGGGATGGGTTTTCATTCTTCTTTGTAATATGATGAGCATAATATAGCTCTGATGCATGACTTGGCTCTGCATAGTTATATGAGGATCTGTTATGACCTCAAGGGATGTAATGTGGGTTATTGAATCTATTATTATGAATATAATGCTCTATTATAAATCATCTATGTGTTCAGGAGTATAATAATTATGCATTTCCTTTCTGTATGAACCATCTCCATATGTTGTTTGTTATTTCTCTTTTCTGCATATAATGAGATGACAACTCATTCTAAGTTCTTAAGAATGTTGTATAGTTATTTTTTCTCTTCATTTGATTATCTATCCTAAGATGATGCATTCTCACAAAACTCACATAAAGGAGAGACTCGGCACCCACGCACGCATGCCTCGGTGAGAGCACCCAAGGCCCCACTGGGTGATAGGCCAGGTGCATGCATGGGATTAGACTATTGGTCTAAGGGTATAAAATATGACTACATTTTGGTTCCATTTCGGACCTCTTTTCAAAGTTGTTGTGAGAAATGGCATGCATCTTTTTCCCTATGATGTGTGATGATAGAGCGTTTGACCTTAGAAAGTGTTGAAACATGGTTCAAGAGCACGAGGATGAGTTTTCTCAAAGATTCAACACTGGACCTGAGTTCGATGCATGTAGATGGGTAGAAGAGAACCTATACCATGAGTTGTATGAGACATTATTTTGTTTCTTCCCAGTAGAACTATATGAATGGCTTTCAACATATGCATCCAGATCAAGTTGGTACTATAGATCATGTGTGTGGACCCAAGATGACTATCAGAGGCTGCAGGATGTAGATCTGACTTGGACATGTGTGTTGTTGATCATTGGTGGAAGAGGGTGTTGACTAGTTATACTTTAGAATATGCCATTTCTACGTATTCTTTCCCAGAAGTTGTTGAGTTTGAGTTTTTGAGGGAGCCTAGAGGATCATTTTTGTGTGTTATTCCTTTGGCTATGAAGATCTTGGTCATTACTTTGAGTTTAGAAGCATTTCCCATGGCCTAAAAGCTTCTCTAAGCAGTATTGGGAGAGGAAGCTAGGGTGGAGGAAGATGGTGGACATTGTGGCTGAAAAGGAAAGGGAGGAGAGACACTCAAGTATAGTAAAAGCTCATGAAAGGGAGATGACTAGACAACATGAGGTTGTAAGTGTGATGGATCTATGGAGGGACATTGTGGGAAGGAGTTGAGGTTCATGCAGAGGATGTGGAACCTGAGAAGTCTGTGTTACCCCATCTTGGAAAGTGCATGGGAGAGAGAAGCCCCTTCATCTTCTTCGATGAGATTTTTCACATGGAGAAAGAAGAGAGATCATGGCGCATCTCAAACCCACCTAGTGACCAACCCCCTGGCACTTGGTTTTTTTCCAGATCAAGGGAGAAGTATTGTTAACCTAGTTGGTATCAGTGGGAGTAACCGATCTACCCAGAGATATAATTTCTCATTTGGAACATCCATGGCTACACAATCCATTCCTATTTTGAGGAATCTTTGGACAAGGTGCAAAGTATACAAGCTTTGGGTATCACATCTGGGAGTGGCGTGGGACATACAACTAGTAGTGGGACAATATCACAAACCATCGGCACATAGTTTAGTGGGACATTGGGAACCCTTGGCATGACCACTTTAGGCCCTTTTCTTTACGAGGGGTGGATCTGTGGGTCGGGAGGAGGAACAAGACCTAGTGGATCCAGTGGATCTGGTGGAGGAGGAAACACCGAGGGAACCAAGGCTCTAGATCGGGAGGACAAGGACCCCAACCACCTCCCCAAGTGTTTTTTTGAGATGTCTTTACACTTACCAAACTATAGGGGTATTGAAGATGTTACAGAGCATGTGCACAAGTGTGAGTTACTATGGCACAAAGGGGATCACTACCCCAGAGTGAAGGCAAGTCATTTTGCAACAACATTGCAAGGGTGCACACATAGTTGGTATAGGAAGTATGACCCCATCGATGATGGTGGTAGACTACACCACATTTGAAGAATGCCTTCCTAGTAGAGTTCCATATCCCTGAGTTTGAGCAGAAGAGCATCAACACTCTGAAGGAGATCCAACAGGAATGATAAGAGAGTGTGTGGGAGTATGATGCATGTTTTAAGACTCTCTTGTCAAAACTATCCTATGACATTCATCCTTCTCAACATGCTCAATGGTTTTTCGGAGGATTGATAACACCATTTAGAAGGGCTCTATCACACAAGACTTTCACCGACCCACATGAGGCATTGGAAGCTTCCCTACACATGCACAAGAAGCTATTGGGAGCATTGATACTAGTGTTAGTCCTTTTCTAGAGGCTCAAATTGTACAATGGCCAAGTAGTTGGAGAAGTTATCTACAAACTCAACATGAGGTTCATAGTGGGCTTTGGTGTATAGACTGTGAAGTGGAGGGGGGCATGCAAAGGATAGTTTCCCTCGAAATTCGGTATGTGCTATGGTAGACTATGAGATTTTCCATGGGGATCATGATGCAAGTAGGTGCCCTCTACTACAACGCACAATCCATAAAGAATGTTTCTTTCTATTACAAGATTTATACCTCTACAACCCATGATACCAAGGATTATAGACTAATTGATCAAATCCATGATGTTATTGATCTGGGTGTGCACCAGACTAGCCTTGCAAGTAGTTCTAAGGATGATGACCATCATTATGAAGGGGCATGATGGAGGAGCGCATGGAAGAGGTTTTCATGAGAGGATTTCATGGTCATAGTAACTATGGTGGAGGATGAAGTGAGTTCCCACAGGAACTTGTTATAATTGTGGATCTACAGAGCATTACAAACATGAGTGTCTTGATCTGTTACAATGCTCATGGTGTGGAAAGAAACACAAGTATGAAGAGTGTCCAAAATTTATGAGCATATGAACCAAAACACTAAAAGACAAGGGCACTGGGATGGTGAGCATCAAGAAGGCCAATTCACAATGGATGCCAAGAGTGGCACATGAGTCAGATAGAACCTATACTGTGATGACATGAGTAGAGAGCCAGAGGCACACACACAGGAGATGCCAAGACAAAGGACACTAGTTTCAAGAGAGGAAGTGGTACATGGAAAGTATCTGACCCTTCTCATCGAAAGAGGTGTATATCAAGAGACTATGGATGTGATTCAAAGTTTACAAGGGGAGATCCAATGTCTCAAGGAGAAATCAAGGTAGTTGGAGAAAAGGATGTTGAGGTTCCAAGGAATGACCTGGATGAGGTCAAGGAAGTATGTAAAATGTTAAGGCAAGAGAATATTATTCCCTTGCTAGGAGAATGGCTGAGAGAGAAGGTACCACATGCAGAGTAGAGTGAAAGGATAGGTTTTACATGCAAACCTTCCTCCTCACAAGCCTTGAATATGATAAGGAGATTACTTTGAATGTGGTTGTTGATGGATGGCTTCTTGAGTAATATCCTCATCGACATGGGAGCAGAGGTCAATGTTCTTACCTTAGATGCCTGGCATCAAATGGGAAGGCCCACATTACAGCCATCTTCAAATGTGTTGTATATGGAAAAAAGACTAAGGAAATGCCCATTGAGTCCTAAAGGATGTAGTTATCACCATTCAAGGGGCCAAGTTCACTGAGACTTTGAAGTCTTGGCTCACCCTGAGGCAGACAACTTCCAATGTTGCTTGGGCACCCATGGTGTTACAAGAAAAACAATGCGACCTATGGTTTAACAAAGGGTATATCAGCTTTGAGAACAAGGAAGAAAGGGTGATCATCCCTTTGACATATGGGAAGTCAATGCACCCTATACTTGAGCCCTTAGGAGAAGAATTCCTTGATAGAATCTATGTGCACTCCATCAAAGATCCTGAGATAATTCACCCCACGGAGGGAGTTATCCAGTTTGAGATGCTCAATCCTTGAGTGATACCACTAGTGTGGCATGCGAAAATTGGGTGCATGGGACTTATGAGTTAATTGGGTGATAATTAAGAGGATCTGTAACAAGGGTAAAAAAGGCACACTCAAGTCAAGCACCTAGGAGGAAAGAAGTTTCCAAGTTACTCTGGAGGGGCATATCCTAAAATTTTCTTATGAGAAATGGAAGCTCAATGGAAAATGAGGACGAGAGAAGAGGAATGCTCAGTTATAACCTACTCAACTAAACAACAGCACTGCTTGGTGGGCTACACATCGAGAACCTCCTAGAGTGGCATGAGGTGAGGATCACATTTTCTATAAGGTTTTCTAGAGCAACGCACCCACGGTCATACAAGACTACCATGGTAAAGAGACCACCTCATTTCATATCCAAGCATGTGAGAAGGCCTGATGGGAAGCACAAAATGTTACCACCTTCATTATGGGTACATAAGTTATATTCCACCTTACAAGGTTGTGCATGCATGCATGGTATATTCATTCGAGATGCATCATCAAACAGTAATTGGCAAGAGTTGGTGGCTGATCTCATTCAAGCTTTCAGTATAGGAGTACCAAACCATCAGTGGATAAGGTGTTACAAATGATCAAGTGCCTTACGATGGGAGATAGTGTTATGGTAGAGGATAGGCTACTAGAATTACTAGGTGAGCCTTATTTGGAGATGTGCCTCAATGAAGAAGAATCAGAGGAAGTACAACTTGAGCACGTGCATGCATGGAAAAAGAAAAAGAAAAATGGTCTATGTAATAGATGGAGAAGAAATGGAAACTTTGGATGTTAACCATTCGGAAGGTACACATGAAAGTCATAGATAACAAATGATGATGAGAGTGAGCACACCTACCATGAGCCCTTGAAAAAAAAAGGTTAACATTGGGATGGAGACAAAACCTAAGGAAGCTATCATCGGGACTATTGGTCAGAAAAAATAAGTTTCAAAGATCATTGATCTGTTGCATGAGTTCCAAGATTTGTTCCCTCATGGGTACCATGAACTCAAAGGCATCCACCATTCCTTAGGGGAGATGAAGATCAAGTTGAAGGAAGGTGTGCACCCGATTCGAAGAGGCCTTATCGATGAATCCAAATTTGTGTATATGGGTCAAGGAAGAAATAGACAAAATGATAGCATCTGGTATCATTGAGGTAGTGGAAGAATCAAAATGGATAAGCCCAATGGTTATCAATATCAAGAAGGATGGTAGGATAAGAATTTATGTTGACTACAGGGATCTAAATGTAGTGTGTGTCATCGATCCTTTCCCACCCCCTTTACTAAAGAAATTTTGGAGGGAGTAGCCAGCACGAAGTCTACTCTTTCACGGATGGGTTCTCGGGTACCACCAAGTCAGATTACAAAGGAAGACCAGAAAAGACAACTTTCACCACTAAATGGGGAAGTTTTTCCTACATGGTTATGCCTTTTGGATTGAAGAATGTGCCTGTTGTGTTCTCACATTGTGGTACAAGCATTCCAGGACTTCATCCATAAGTTTCTTCAAGTTTACCTAGATGACTGGACTATGTATGGATTGGTGAAAGACCATTGTGACAACTTAAGGCTGATGTTTGAGAGATGTCAAAAATTGAGGATATCCCTCAACATTAAGAAATGTGTCTTTTTTACTCCATTTGGAACCCTATGTTAGGACACATTATATGCAAAGAAGGCTTACTAGTGGATCCCACCAAAGTTGTAGTTATTGTAGGATTAGGGAGCCTACTAGTCAAAGTGTAGTGTGTGGATTCCTTGGGCATATGGGGTATTACAGAAGTTCATCAAGGGATATGCCAAGATTTCCATGCCCTTGGAGGAATTGTTAAAACACAAAAGTGCCTTTCATTGGGGAGAGGCAATAAAAGGCATTTGACACTTTGAAGGATAGGCTTGTCACGATGCCCATATTACATTTTCCTTCTTGGGATAAGCCTTTCCATGTGCATGTTGATGCCTCAGGGAAAACTATGGGAGCAATACTAGCTAGCACAACCTAGTGAGGGAATTTTTGATCATCCCTTGTGCTTTGCAAGTAGAAAGTTGACACCAACAGAACAAAATTACACAACTACTGAGCGTGAAGCATTTTCTATGATCTACACACTACATAAGTTTAGGTAGTATCTATTGGCAACACCATTTATATTCTACACATGGACCACATGGCATTGAAATACTTAGTCAACAAACCCATTCTGCAAGGGCACATATGTCGTTGGGTCCTTTATTTCAAGAGTTTGAGTTCACAATGGTGGTAAAACCAGGAAAAGAGAAATTCAGGCCTGACCACTTATCAAGGATTAACTCAGGGAGAGGATGCACAAAGCATTGAGGATACCATGCCAAATGCATAACTATTTAGGTTATGGTGTGCATGCCCTCAAACTTGGAAGATATCATAGTGTTCTTAAAAATAGGTGTGGCACCGAAGGGATGAAGGCTCTGAGAGAAAGTAGTTAGCAATATGCACACACCTACATGTTGATTAGTGGAGACCTATATAAGTTAGGTCATGATGAGGTTCTACACCGATGCATATTGGAGCATGAGCACATGGAAATTATGGAGGAAGTGAATGGTGGGATTGTAGGAGGACACTATGCAGAAATGCTACCACACGAAGATTTTATTAGTAGGGATTTGGTGGGAAACCATCTACAAGGATTGTATTGAGTTTTGCAAGGCTTGTGACCATTTCCAATGCCTTGGAAAACCTAGAAAGAGAGATGAAATTCCTTTATGACCAATAGCCAGCACTGAACCATTTGAAAATGGGCAATCAACTTTGTAGGGCCAATTTGCCAGCCACGCACAAAGGACTGGTTCATGGTATATCATCACTTGCACTGATTACTTGACACGGTGGGTAGAGGCAACACCTACAAAGGATTGCACCACAGTGAAAAAACTACTATATTTTTATGGGAGAACATAATCAATAGGTATGGTTGTCCTTTAAGTTTAACAAGTGATAGAGGTACACACTTTCTCAATGAAATAGTCAGGATTCTATTAGCAGAAATTTATGGTGGCCCATCATAAGACTACCCCATATCACCCTCAAGAAAATGGAACTACTGAGGCATTTAACAAGATACTAAGTCACACGTTAACTAAGATCTGTGACGTTGGAAGACATGATTGGGATGATAAAGTATCATCCATTCTATGGGCATACATAGACAACCTACAAAAGGTTGAACAAGGCCACACCATTTCAATTGGTGTTTGGCATGGAGGCTTATTTTACCAGTGAATTCATGTTACCATCACTGCATATAGTATATACATGTAGGAGGGGTTAGTTGATGAGAAAAGTGTGTTGAAGAAAGAATTGATAAGTTGATGCAGTTAGATGAAAGGTGATCACTTGCTAGATGGAGTCAAAAGACAAAAAAAAAGAAAAAAAAGGCATGGCATGATCATCATATCAAGAACAAGAAGTTTGAGGTTGGGAAGATGGTATTGTTGTATGATTCCAAGTATCTACGCCATCCTGGGAAGTTGAAATTCCATTGGTTGGGACCTTACATCATCTCATACATTCTTGATTCAGGCACTTTCCAGTTACAAGCATTGGATGGGATGAGGTTACTAGGTCACTTCAATGGGAGTAGGTTGAAGCCCTACTATAAATAAGTCTTCTTGGTGTTTGTAATAAGGCAAGTATTGCCAATTAGTTAGAATTTCCCTTTATGCTTTTTTTTTTGTGTTTCCCTTTCTCATTTCTTGTTCCTTTATTTTTTTTTTGTTTTGTGCCTTTGTGCACTGTAACCACATTATTTTTCCAAGGTTGTGTATGCATGCAGAGGACCACACATCTATTTTAGTGTGGGGTGGAGTGATGTGAAGTATAGGCCTATAATACAAGTTTGAGCTGGTAGTAGAAGTTACGGTGAATGGCCCGATTGAAGGATAAAAAGTGTGTAAGGTTAAGAAGTGCATGTAGAAGAGAGGTGGATGGAAATGGTTGGTGTCAAAAAGGCTTTGTAGAAAACCACGTACAAAAAGGATGAAGAGCACAGAACAACATGAGGTAGGTGAGGGAAAAAATCAGGTAAAGGATAGAAGAAGTGCCTTCAGCATTGTGGACGCACACATAAGAGTCTTCGGTCAGTTGGATTTTTTTGCACACCGTAAAGGTTGTAAAGGGTTTTTCACAGATGTGGCACATGGGTAAAAGTGCTTAAAGTCATGGCTTAGTGGAAAAATCCACATTTAATGTTAAAGTACGTTGGTAGGTGGTATAGCATTTAATGCTTGGAAAAGAAGAAAAACTATAAATACAAGGTCGGGAAAGTCATTTTTACCTTTGATTACAAGTGAAAGAAGCTCTTGCAAACTAGAGCATCCAGAGAGAAATTTGTGTGAAGAAAGGAGAATCCAAAAAATTTGAGTGTGCATCTAGAGTAGATCTACGAACCAAAAGGAAGGAGTACACAGGCATGAGGGAAGGTTGTGTGAAGAGCATCATCTTGTGGAAGGTTTCTTGGTTAGGGTTTGGTAGCTAGGGCATGGAGAAAGAAGGATTCATTTCAGGAGTTGAAGCTTTGGAGTGAGCTTTGGGATTGAGAGAGTAGTAGAGAGAGAGAAGAGGAAGGAGTTTTTTAAGTTTATCCCAACTAGAAAAATGGCACCAAGAAAACCAACCATTTCACCAAAGAAAACAAAGGGCAAGGGAAAGGGAAAGAAAATCACTTCCATCATGAGCACCAATGAAGAATGGTACATGGAAATGCAGTACCCAGATGGGGTATTACTAGGAAAAGAGTGGGAGTCACACTTACGAAAGATGGCCATGAGTGATTATAATCATCACACGAGCACAACTGAGAAAGAAATGGCATTAGAGTTGGTCCACCAACTAACAAGAGGATGCACCGATGGAATGCCCATTTACAATGATGAGGTAAAAGGTCAAATTAGAGAAGGTTGGATTATTGCAATTATATGAGTTTCCCTACTTTGGAAAGCCTGAGTGCCTTTATCAATGGTTGATGTCACATGTGCATGAGGATCATTTTTATTTCATGGGGCACAAGATGCACATCACACCACAACTAATATCCAAGTTCACAGGCCTCAATTGTGAAGGAGATAACATTGATGATGATCTGAGTGACAAGGAGGCTATCAAGGAGACTATAGCCATGTATGACTACAAGAAAAGGGGTCACGATACTTTGACATCACCAAGATACTAGACCCAGTGATGAGGATGGCCATGCACTTGGTCACCAAGCTCAATGATCAGGAATGATGGACACAAGTGAACAAGGCATGGCTAAATGTATGCCAAAGATATCAAAAGGAACCATCTACAACTTGTCCACTTTCATCATGGATGAAATTATAAGCAAGCACAAGAGGGAGAGAAGATACTCTTCAGTAACATCCTCCTCACCATTGTATTTTTAGAGATTGAGTGCCCGATGGGCCAAAAAAATTTTTTGGGAGTATCCAGAAGAGATCCCTCACCCACAAAAAGGTTTGTGAAATATACTTGTGAAACCATGATGGCCACTCACAAGGCACACCTGAGAAGTGGTATAAGTGAATGCGTGACATGATTTGGGGTAGAGTGGAGGATCCCAGAGTAGTTTCCCATGCACTCGTGAATGGAGAGGTAGAATTTTGTAGTATACCAACACTTCTACATTGGCAGATTTATATTGACATATGAGAATATGAGTCCATGGTGCAAGCTACCCTTCTCCTTCACCATGTAATACTTCCAAGCCAGAGTTAATCGGTTCAAGGAGGCCAAGAGACTAAGGTTTGACCTTAGTGAGGTAGATATAGACCACCACAAGCTGTGCTCAAAAGCTCATCTACCCAAATAAGTGTGCATATGTATGTGGAGAGATATGTCTCCCATGAGATACAAATGATGAAGCCTTTAACGCTGTTGATTGCAGGAAGGACCACAACAAGGGTGTATCTACACATAAGGCCAAAATTTGAAAAAGGTGCTTACTTGGAGAATGATGTCTCCATCCCTAAGACCCTATAGAAGGAAGAAGGCCACACCTAGAAAGAGAGAAAGAGAAGAGGTGCAGAAGGCACCAAGTGTTCAAACCACACAAATGGTGAGCACACTGAGACAAGCGCAAAGCCTAGTACTTACGCATGGAGAAAGAAGTCTCCTATCAAGGTGAAGACCCTAGAAGAAGAGGCACCAGAGCATGAAGATCCCCTCACCCATGAGGAATCACCAATGAAAGACATCACCTATCAAAGAGAAAGAAAAAGAAGAATCTCTATACTGGAATCCTAGTAAGGAAGAAGCAGAAGGTGACTGATGAGGCAGATTCAAAGAGACAGAGAGAGTCTAGATGCCTACATCAGCAAAAGGATGATGATGATGAAATTGGAGGAGAAGACCATCATGTCTATGAGATACATGATTCTGAGGAAGAAGGAGATGAGGAGTATAACAAAGGAGATGAGGAGAAGGAGGATGAAGAAGAAGTTGAGACTCAAGGCAAGGGGGTAAGGGAGAAGAAAATACAAAGGATCAAAGGACCCCAAGCCTCACAAAGGAATAGGTAGATGAGGCCATAGAGAGAGAAGTGGAAAAAATCATCAAGGACCTAGTAGAACAAGAGGTTGAATGCAATGCATGTGAGTGTGTGATGAAGGAAGTTGAGGAGGAAAGCATAGGAAAAAAATAATATGGAAAGCATGGGAGGAGATCCCAGTTTGGTTGTAAGCTTTCCAAGGGCCACACACACATGGAGGAAGAGCACAAAAGAAAAACAAGGTCAAAGGAATGGGCTACATCATGATCCAAACAAGGTGTTGCACGTGCGCTTCTAGAGCACCATGCCAATGGAAAACTCTTAGCCATGGCTTCATTTGATGAGGAAGGTGCATACCCTCGACAAGGAAAATGCTATCATGGGAATTTGAGTCCCACATTGATGAGCCCAAATTTGAAATAAGCCAAGGAGCATTGATGAAGGTGCCAAAAACAAAAGGGATAAACCCCTTGGTAAATGCTCAACAATTATCGATGAGAAAATCTGCAACACACTCAACAAAGTTTCAGTTGAGGTTGAAGCCAGATCTTCGGAAGAAATGACAGGGTGAAGTTCCTAGAGGTAGAGCTGGAGAAAAAGGAGGAAGAGCTCCTTGAGAAAAGCAAGGACCTAAAGCAGGAGGAACTAATCAATGCTCAGTTAAGGTGTGAGTTAAAAGGATGAGAAGGAAAGAGTGCATGAGGCATACAAGAAAATAGAGATGATCATGGATGTCATTGTCTTAAAGCATCCAGACTTAACACCACCCACAAAAAAATGGATCATCCTTGCAATTCCTAGAGGACTTGACCCACATACTCACTATGGAGAGGTGGCCACTTTCCTTAGAATCCATAGAGAGGTGTTGGCATGCCAAGAAAAAAAAATAAGATGAAGGTTGTGGAAATTGTTTCTCAATACAACAAGATCCTCACCGATGTAAAATCCACCACGCAAGTTGTTGAGGCTACCTATGATAATTGTGTGGATAGGGATAGAGTGGAAAGTATCTTGGTTTCCACCCATGAAGTGGAACTCAAGGAGTTCCAAGAAAAGAACAAGGGGAACAAGGGCTGAGTGAGACAAAATCCTAGCCAAAGTGGAAAAGAAATCAGAGGCCATTGAGACCTTACAGGGGGCTCAATCAAGAACCGATAAAGGAATTGTACCCCAAATCACTCGAGGATGGATGCACTCAAGGATTTGGGAAAAACTAGAGGAGATCATGGAGACAATGAGCACTAAGGGAGAGGAGCTGAGTTTTGAAGAAGTGAGCACCTTGGTGGGTGACCTCTGATCAAGCAAGCTCAAAATGAGGTCGACACTTGGGGAAAGTTAGAAGCAGAATTAGGGAAGGATTTCCCTCTCCTCCTCCAGAAATAAACAAGTTCCCCATTCTTTCATTCTTTTCCCCATTTCTTCATTCCTTTATTCTTCCATTCCAACCATTTGTAAGGATCCACCATTCTTTATTTATTTATTGAAGAGTGTTTCGAGGATGGAGAATAGGCATAGTGTGGGGTGATGTTGGGCCCAAAATATCAGCTAAGTACATAAGAAGGCATGTGGGCACATGGACCTAGTTGAAGAAGGGTGCATGGGTTGAAGGTGCATAGGGAAGGGTTCTAGTAGGGTTTTTAAAAAATATGGCATGTGCAAGGAAAAAAATAGGTTTTGTACTTAGCCATATTTGGCACCCAGTAGAAGACACACAGAAAAGCATGACCCTTGTGGATAAGGTGCCATCCTGACGACTGTGGGATCAAAAAGGGAATATTCTAGGCATGTGATGGAAGGTTCTAGAAGAGCATCATCATACAAAGTGGAGAGCTCTGGATCTATGAAGGCATGCTCCCATGGAGGACCACTTCAACACTTGGACCGATCTATAACTTCTAAAAGGCATGGTGGTGGGTGCTAAGGTTATAAATACAAGCACCCGATAGAAGAAAGATAGAAGGGTGAAGGAGAGAAAGAAAAAGAGAGAGAAAGCCCCTATAGAAAAAAAATGAAGGATGTTATGGGTTAGGGATTAGGAGAGATCTGTGAGTGATGGCACATTTAGGGGGATGGGTTTTCATTCTTCTTTGTAATATGATGAGCATAATATAGCTCTGATGCATGACTTGGCTCTGCATAGTTATATGAGGATCTTTTATGACCTCAAGGGATGTAATGTGGGTTATTGAATCTGTTAATATGAATATAATGCTCTATTATAAATCATCTGTGTTCAGGAGTATAATACTTATGCATTTCCTTTCTATATGAACCATCTCCATATGTTTGCTTGTTATTTCTCTTTTCTACATACAATGAGATGACAACTCATTCTAAGTTCTTAAGAATGTTGTATAGTTATTTTCTATCCTGCATTTGATTATCTATCCTAAGATGATGCATTCTCATGAAACTCACATAAAGGAGAGACTCGGCACCCGCACATGTGCTCGTGTGCCCCCAACACCCACCGGGTGATAGATAGGTGCGATGCGCATGGGATTAGAATATTGGTCTACATGAGAGCATTCAAGATCTATCTCAGGGAACTTGACAATGTTTTTTGACACTCACTACATGGTTTGGGTCATAGGTATATCATGTGTAGGGTGGAAGTTGTGGTCATCGGTGAAACAGTTCATTCAACTTGGCAGATGGGTTATGAGTTCCCATCTCTTCGAAAGGATCTTTATGAGTCAGTTTTCATGGTCATCAAGTGAAGTCATTCGAAAAGTGTTTTTGAACACATAAACCCAAGGTTTCCTTGAACCATCCAAAGGAGCTTCTCAATGTGCAAAGAGTTTGGGGATTTAGAGATTGTCACGTTGATGCATTTCATCTAGAAGGAGCTGTGGATTTCATTAGAGGTAGATTATTTTTCATCGGCATTTATTTCCCCCTTCTTCTTCCTTCTCTCTCTCCTCTCTTTTCTCCCCCTACTTCCTCTCTCCTCCATGTTCTAATTTTTCTTTGGGGTGTGCACTTTTTAGATGTCCTTTAATGAAATTCAAAAGTAACTTTATTTTTCTAATGTAAAAGTCACCTTTATGTTATAAAAAGGGACTTAATATTCACCAAGGAAGTTGAAAAGTTTTAATTTGCACGAGGACATATGAAAATCCATTAGGGTGTAGATGAAGAGTTGCTCTCATTCTAAGTAAATTGTAAAGGCCTTCTCTTTTCAAGGGGTTGGTGATTGATTTTGTAAACTCAAGAGTGTATTGTACTTTGAGAGAACAAAAGATATCAATTTTCTTCCATTTTCCCCCTCACTAATTTTCCTCCATTCCCACACTATGTACAACTTTTGTTTAAGCAATCAATACAAGAAGAAGGAGTTTCTAGCCTTTTTTGATTGAGGGATTTATTAATACTTTGTGCTCATAAATTATAATCGGTCTTGTTGCTATTTGCAGATTTTTTTCTTCTCATAAATGCATGTGTTGAAATTTCTAACTAGTGTGTGCAAGAATCTAATTTTCTACCTACAACATTAGTTCTCCTATCTCATTTCTCACTCCCCTTTCCCGCTTTACAGACAAAGTCCTCTCTAGCAAGAAATTGCTAGCTTTTCTACAGGGTCAATGGAGTGCCCCTATTGGATCCCTGGCCACAAGGCCACTAAGAAAATCCACCTTTACTCGCACATGCATATACGGAAGTCAGCAATGTTAAGTAGAGGAACTTAGATTCCTAGAGCATTAGCAAGAAATCCACAAGTTTGTCCACCCAAAAAAATTTCTTGCCAACAATAATTTAGAATCCTCTACCAAGGGATCCAAACACATCCTCACTTATGATCAAGTTTGTAATGAACCCATTCATCCATCAATATCATATAAGTCCTATCCTCCGCATTGGGAATCACCTAAATTTACTTTGTTCTATGGCCAGGAGGATACTCAAAAATACATACTATCCTTTATACACTTGTGTTATCTCATTATCCATGATCAAGATCTTATTCTTAGAACCTTTCCTATGTCATTAGAAGGAATTTCCTTGGATTGGTACAATTCCCTTCCTCGACATTCCTTGGTCTCTTTCACACAGCTAGCCATGTTATTCCTCATTCACTTTGCTATAAATGTTACAAAATCATTTTTTTTATCTTGCTACCATCAAGCAATATGAAAATGAATCCCTTGGATATTTGTCACTAGATGGAAAAACACCATTAATCAATTTTCCTTTCCACTTCCACAATCAAAGTTAATTGATTTGTTTACTCGATCATGTTCCCAACATATCTCATCCAGTCTTTGGATCCACACCTTCTCGAACCTTTGAGGAAGCCTTTTCTATGGCCAAAAAATTATAAATTCAAGCCCTTTAAGAATCCCATATTGGTCCTCAATTCACACATGTTTCATCTGATTCCCCTAGGTCTTCCTATGATTTAGATGAATCTATCATGCACACGACGACTTCACCGGGTCTTCCCGATTCAACCCCCTTAATAGAATCAGTCCATATAGATATTGTATATCCTTCAATCATACTATCAATTCTATTACATAGTTTCTTCATCATAAAGAGGCCCCTTCATCATTAACGCTTCTACTTGAAGGTTCATAACCCCCGGATCCTCCTTTCGATGATTATCACACATCGACATTACATGTGTCCACCGCCCAATCATCTATCAATTCTTTGCAACCATTAGATTCCACTTTGGAAGTCGTTACTAATTGATGCATCTATAATCAAAGATCACAACATCTAATTATCTTGTAAACCAATCAAAGAATTATAAATCTCTCAAAAACAATTGCAGTTATCTCCGAAACAATGTATCCTTCATCCAAGTCCAATCCAATCTTATCCCCACTCTCCTCACTTAATATCTATCCCGGAACCTTGTCCTAAATCAAATACCCCATAATCAAATACCATCACACTTACAGCCTCACCCTCGTCATTTGATATGAATCCCTCTCCTCTATCTAACACAAACATTACGAATCAAAACCTGTCACACCCACCGTCTCATCCTCGTCATCTATCGTAAAACCCATCCTTTTCCTAAAATAAAAATTACAAAGCCAAAGTACACATCATCTAATGTCTCAAACTTTCCATCCATTTTGGGACCCCATCCTCTCTCACAATCTAAATCTTTCAATTCTACAATTTCACCTTTACCATCGATCCTAGGACCTCATCCTTTATCTCAACATTTTGTCACGCATTCATATACTATCAATCCCTCCTCTTCTATTTTGGGATCTTATCCATCATCCAATTCTATCAATCCTATATCTTACCAACCTTACAATGTCCCTACAATGTCTCAATACCATACAACTTCTACGAATCTACCCCCATCTAGAAATAAGACACGTCATACTAAGCATCCTTGTAAAATAAAATCAAAATCAAAATCCATTAATCCAAACCCTCCATAATGGACTTATATCAACATCCTCGAGAGGCTCATGCAAGCTTATCTCATCACATTACCACCAATTAAAACACCTAATCCACATATTCATAAACCTCGCATGGTATGATCAAAACAAAACATGTGCATATCATAGAATCACATGTCATAATACAGAGAGTCAAATGCATTAAAATCTGTAATACAACAACTCTTCCTCATCGATGATATTCTCCTAGAAGAATACCATCCTAAGCCATCATCAATACCTCCACCCTTGCCAATATCCTCACCGACATATGTAGGAAAAGAAGGACATTATCATTTTATCATCAGCAAGTTTTTTTGGAAAACACGTTAGCACCTTCCTTTAAAGGTCCATAAAATTCATTAACACCTCCCATTGAAGGCCTATGCATCATGTTACCACCTTCCAATGAAGGTCCCTCAATCTCATCAATATCCATACCTTCCCTTGAAGGTCCCTCAATCTCATCAGTACCTTCCATTAAAGGTCTCTCAATTTTATCAATGCCCACACCTTCCCTTGAAGGTATGTCAGTTTGTCATCATCTACACCTAATTCACCAATAGTGTCCTTACCGACATCGGAAGGACCACGGGCTCATAATCATCTAGGTCTCGAGAAATATTTCTCATATTTCTTCTCATCACCTTCCAAAGTGGAAGTCTCTTGTCTCAAAATAGTATGGTTCGCTCACTTATACAAATATAAAATCAACATACACGAAGAAAAGGTAAAACCAAAGCTTCATCATTTCCCCCTCCTTATCAATCATCCTCCCCTATCTTATCTAAATTTTCAATGGTTCCTTTGTCAAAGGTTCCACTTCCTCCTTTATTTACCATATCATCATTTAATCAAGGTTAAAACTTACATCATCCTAATCTAAAAAGCATCACTCCTTTCAACACATGTCATCTCTATCCACCACATTATGCTAGGGGGACTCCTCTCTACTAAGAATTTGAAAGTCTTTACCTTCACATTCCCATATCACATCTTCACTAAAACCTAATTTACCTAATCAAATCAAAATGTCATTACTCTGGAAAGGAGTAAACGTGGAAAGTTTTCCTCGATTGGATCAGTCCATATAACATGGGTCAACCTTTGAATGTCTTGCATTTATGGCCTTTCTACTATTAACACATTGACCGTCATGACAATAGTCACATCAAAGATTTTATTCCATCATCCACCAGCCATCTTATCATTCTAATGATTTGAAAGCATGTGGTCTTCCGTCACTATCCTCACAAACCTTAAAGATGAGCACCACAGCTCTGTTCATCACATATTTCACATGGATAAGTTCCTCCTTAGTAGGAACCCCGCAATCATTACACTCACCTACCTTGTATACCAACCAAAAAAATGTCTTGGGGCACACATGTGTAGGTCATGCACATATATTTTTTCCCCTCCTCGAAATAATCTATTAGGGTCTTGCCTCAGCTAAAAATACATGTATTAAAATTATTTGGATGCATTTCTCAAAAGTAAAAATAAATGGTAGACGGATCCCTCGAAGGACAACTATTCACCCATAAAATTCAAAGACCGATCCTCAAGGACAACTATCTATAAAAATCAAAATTCAAAAATTAAAATTGTAGAGCATACCCTCGAAGGATGGCTACCAATGAAAAAGGCTTCCCACATCGATCAGCCTTCAAAACTAAAAACATCAAAAGCATCCAGAGACCTTCCCGCATCGATCATCTTTCCCATTATAGAAAACTTCCCATATTGATCAGTTTTCTTCAAAAATCAAATAATGTAAAGTTGGGGCATTTCCCTATGAAACCATTAAAAGGAGAACCCTCTTTTCCCATAAAACCTACATATGTCAACCCTTCTCATGTTCTAGGAAGGTACACTTTTTCACTTTATCTTTGTATTCAAAATCCTACGTGTGACTACCCATTGTTAGTCATTTGTTAACAACTATTGTAAAGGTCAAAAATGCAAGCACTTTCATTATGTTGCTTCTCATCAAATATGTATCAAATATAGTATAAGGAAATTAATCCATGTTTCATTCTTGACCATGGTTATGACAAACATTAAATAAAAAATTCATCTACATCAACATTAACATCATCACCTAAAAATACCAACAACATCTAAAACATCATTAACATCAACATCAACATCATCACAAAGAAATAAAATATAAAACATTAACATCTCTTAACATCAACATAATCTTCAATACATCTCAACATGACTTCGTTGTGTCTAAAACATCACATTTATTCAATCAAAAACAACACATATCAAATCAAATGCCTCCTCAAGTATGGATCCTCCGATCATCAGATCATGTAAAACCATATTAGTCTTGCAAGCCCACCTTTTGGCAATTTTTTCTTTTGGTCCTTTGACCTCGTCAAACCACAATCCTTTTGTGTCTTATCTAGGGCACCATCTGTTATCCAACCTTGTTAAAAATTCAACCTTTGTGGCCATACATTTTCATGTCTTTATCCTGACACCGCTAGACCTTTTTCTTAACCATCTTCGCAGTTTTACACATATTTTGATGTTTTCCTATGACCCTTTGGTCCCACAGACTTTGTACATCCATCCGAGTGGATTCCCTTTGGATTCCTTCCATTCTTGTAGTAGTATTCCTCCAACTCACAGGTTCATAGGTCATTGACTTCGTCTCCTTTGATGTAGTGTTATGTTCCCTACCAATGTGTTTTGAAGGTTATTACCATAGTTAGCTTAAGTTTTTGACATGGTCATTTCAGACTCCAAGTCTCCCGCTGGGGCATCACTTCTCACCCTTTCAATCTTGTCTTCATATATCCTTCTCCAAATTCATGATCAATTCATTGTTGGTTCATTAATCCCTAGTTTGAGGGGGATCACCTCTTTATATATTTCGCATCCTTTCCATCCTAATATATCGCATCTCATTTTTATCTCATGGCTTTCCTCAAACCACTTTTAAAAAGGGGCAAATTTAGACACTCAAAATTCACACACTCATTTCTTCGCTATTATTTCCTACACAAATCTACACCATCTCATCTTGGTTCAATTAATCGATTAAATACATCCATGACTTACAAATCCACATCCCTTATTAATTAAATCATTTATTTATTCATTAGACATATACAATAGCTCATGACTTAGGTTATACATTTATATCCTCCCATTAATTAATAATTATCCTTTCCCCACATAATCCTAAGTCACATCTATACTCACCCCACGTAAACCCTTCTTACATTAGTTAAATCCTAAAATAATATTCCTAAGTGCTAACTTAGGAAAACCTAACCACTTAATTAATAATTTTCTAAAACAATTTAGATCTATTTATTTCCTACAAACCACTCCTTATCCCGACAAATAAATCACCATTATCTATATTCCTATCATTATCATCTATATGCAAATCAAAATTATTTACACATCTAGCATTATCAACTACACACTTAAATTAGCATAATCCAACCTATTTTATTACTCTCCAAAAAAACACAACACATTTATTTGCTAAACGCGTCCATCTCCAACTATCCAAAAAATTCCATCCCTTGAATTCAAAACAAAAATCTTGATTTAGAAAACAATTCCAACCTTTTGCCTTGCAAAACTCAAACAAACTGAAATCACCAGCAGCTCATTCAATCATCGCAATTATTTAATATTGTTTTCTACCTTCCCTCCTGGGACCTCCACCTTCAATTCTCGAGTTCCATACTAGCTCACATTCTTCCGACTTGACTTAGGACCTTCCTCAAGGAATCTACATTACAGCTCTGTTGTGTTATTGCTCTTTCCATCACAATTATATTCAATCACTTTCTCTATTTGTCTCTGGAAGCATTAAATCAAGTAATCCTCCAACGTCTGCGGCACTCTCTCTCCTGGATACTTGTCAAGCACCTTAATCTCTCAAAGATCTCAATATCAAGAGCTCCTGCTCTAGCCATTAGAGGCCATTCAAATCAAACCAATGTCATATCTACATCAGCAATTAAAAAATCTTCCAAGTGACATTATTATCTCACCCTCATCAGGTTGTAACAAGGTACGCACCTTTATTTCATATTATCAGTCTATTAATCTATTAATTACGATCATTCAACAAGCTTAAATTAATTTGTCTTGGTCTTTTTCAACTCGCACATTTTCTCGATGATTGCGAAATTTCTACCAATTCGTTTTCTAATTATCGACAATTCGATGTCTAATCATCGACGATTTTCTCACAAATCGTTAACGATTACCCCAATCGTTGATGATTCCTATCAAATAGATATTTTGACCCCTAAACATGTATTTCAGATATCTAGACCCTATCTCTTGTCGTCATTCTACCTTTCGCAAATACCACAAATCATATCAAGCTCCCTTGAGCCATCCATAACATTTTATTGATCATCTTAATCGGTTTATGCTTTTGCTTGCTTTTGTAAGCGTACATACGCCTATCTAAATCAATCTCCTTTGAGCCATCTTTTGTACTTTATCCTTTTGTTAATCAAATACATTGTCTCATTTTCCTTTGTGAGCGCATAAAACCATCGACATCCCAACTCCATTGAGCCATATTATGACTCCCTAAACTCCCTTTGGACCAGAATCACCATTAGACCAACATATAACCTTGACGTGTCAGTCCCTTTGCCTTTGCATTGAATGGTTATATTGTCTAATTTTATTTTATTATCAGTTATCGATTGATAGTATCATTATCTCGATTAATTTCTCAAAAGTGGATTGACATCCTTGCAAGGAAGTCTATTGGCTTCCGGGGACCGGCATTTTCTAGGAAATCCACCATATATTTGTTTAATTATGTCTTGTGTATTATTGTCATGATTGTAGGTTTTCTTGGCATGATAGAGCTAATTCATTTAATACATGGAGTGAAATAATCAAATATTGTCCATCTATATCTATGGGTACCTCTAAACCCCGCCATTATGAGGTTTACGCCACCACACGAATTAAGTGCTATGTTTTATCGCTTCTTTATCAACCTTGATCTTGATGACCCTCCACCTAACCAACCCCTCTTTAATTCGATTCAAGCCTTACATGATAAATTTACAGCCATGGAATCAACCATTACATCCCTTACATATGAAATTCAACAACTTAAGGATGTTTCTCAACCGCATACATCCTCTATACAATATATGGAATCAACCATTACATCCCTTAGATATGAAATTCAACAGCTTAAGGATGATTCTCAATTGCATGATTGTGCTCCTTCTACATCTTATTTGCAATCTATGTCCACTACATGTCATATAACCGAACCTCAAGTCATACCATTCACTGAAACTCTCATATTTGAACATAATACTACACCACATGATATCCTTTTCCAGCTCCTTCATCATCGCTTGGTCACCCTACCGCCTACTCATCACTATTCTCCTCATCGACTAGCAAAATGCCGAGATCGTCCATACTTCCATTATCACTGAATACATGGGCATCATGATAACGATTGTCGATACATTGTCACGAATGATCAAACACTTTGAACGTTTGGGACTTCTTTCATTTACCACACCACATTCTCCTATGTATCCATCTAGTGTTCCTCAAACACCTATTGAAATTATTTCACCATCTCCTTCTATCCAACCATCCATAACGGTGCCATGACAATCATTTACATATGTCAGTTCACCATTTTATGTTAATACAGGGTCCATCGTATCACCATCACATTCTGTACCACCAAAATTTGCTTTGCATATTTGTCCCTCCCACGCGTATAGGTCTCATTCCCCACTATAACATCTCTCTACTATACCTCCACTATTAGAACATGATCATACACTTTGTCGGCCCACACAAGATGAAGGGTATTTGTCTTTCATTCTCATTGATAGGCATTCATTCACACATACTGGGGCACAACACTCCACCTTCTCCCCTCCTTATTTGGTCTTAACATCACCACACTCATTCTCATTTACATGTAATATCTCTTAGCATCGTCACATGATGACATAATCTTATGATTTAGTTCACACTTGACTATTGAGGGATTACCATTACATTGAACCCCACACATTGCACTATAGGCACTACACATTTACATTCTATCACAAGCATCACACATCATACATTGTCAATTCTACACTTAATGTACATTCTACATTATACTACATACACATATCAGTCACTCTATATATTACATATGCCATTAGGATATTTCACATCTGCGCATTTATACATCACATATATTCTACACACTACACTAGGTTACATTACATATGAGCCTATCTTTACATTTCATCACTACATCTTATATTACTAGTCTATCTATACCTATTACATTGCATTTTACACATTACATAGCCTATCCATTTAGCATTGCATTCAACATATCATGCATTTACATACCCTATTCATCACTTGGTCGTCTATACTACATTGTCTTCTACATTGTACTCACTACCCGATGACACACTTTAGTTCATCGGTCCATACTTGATTGCTGAGGGTTTACAAATCAAATGGACCTTACACTTATCACACATTTACTATTTGACCTTTTATCATGCGTCATTACTAGCTTAGTGACATATGCTTTAGGATAAATCGTCACCTATTCTATCATCTTGTAGTGGTATACACCTTAGGTTACATCACCACTCCCCATTATTTATCTTATAGTGATATACGCTTAGGGATAAATCATCACTCCACATTTCATCTCCTAATGGTATACACTTAGGCTATAAGTTCCACGCACATCTCTCTCACATGTTGCACATCATCACCATTATGCATACACATTCATCATAGCGTGTTAGACATGATACACACTACTCGCCCATTTCTCGATGATGCACTCTCGTTTATAATTAATTCTTGACTACCGGGAAAAACAAAATGAACCTCATTACATACATTTCCATCCACTGGGGGCACATGGATCCTATCATTCCATCTTGCATTCCATTTTCATCCATCCACAACATATTGCATTGTCTTGGGGGCATTTACTCATGTTTTCTTGTGTTTTACATGGTCACATTACTACACATGTTAGATTGATTTCTTATATGTCATTATTTATATCATCCACACAAGTGCGTTCATGCCTTCTTCTACCCGTGATTGTAGATACATGACTCTTACATGTGGCATGGATTCTCGCCTTCTACCCTTCCTACACTAGTCGTTGGGGGCATCCACATTTGTCTCATCTAGGTGTTATTGTTTCATTTTTTACTTAACATCCTATATTACTTGATCATACACACTTTGACATATTGGTTATTACTCTAACATGCTAATAGGTGTTCCATGTGCAACACTTGTTTTGCAAGATTACATGTTTCCATGACTACTTGTTTTCTCATATGTACTTATATGCTCTTGTTTGCTATTGTTTGTGGAAATTTCCCTATGTTTGGTGTGCGCACTTGTCTATTGTTTGTGGACATTATGGCCTTACATGTCTTGTGACATCGTGAGTGATGTCCCATATTTGCATCCCACTTTGTGCGGATTACTTGACTTCTTGTGTGTTTACATTACATTCTTTGGTAGCTTTTACATTGTTTGCAGTAGCTTATACATTATTTTCTACATGCATGTCTTTGGCTAACCTTTTTTATTTTTGTATGTACCTTGGTTTCTACCAAATAATTTCCACCATTACAACGTATATGAAGTTGGCCCTCTTTTGGGGTTGCATGTCTCCTATCTGCGATGTTGCATACGCCCACAAAGAGGGGGCATCATTTGGGGGTTTCTACATAATAACACAATGTATTTACATCAGTTTAGTTCAATGCACTTTCCGCCCTTGGCATTGTGGGTAACATACAATGAAGTGGGTTCAAACCAATCTACAAACTCCATACATAGCGACTTTTACAGACATGGTGTTTTTAGCATTTTTGCGGAGTAGTTACAGCTTAGAGGTTACAATGGGTGCACCTCTCTACAATACTTCATCCAGTGGCATTGGATCGCCCAAAAACCTAAACAATATAGAGATCTCTACACATATTTTTGCGGAGCAAAGATGTGCTTTGGAGGTTACAAAGTGGGTGTGCCTCTCTACACTACTTCATCCAAAGTGTCGTTAGATCGCCCAAGAAACCCAGAGATAGTACACGATATCCTTCTATGCTCTTTCTTGACATGGATCAGGTGCACATGTTCCATTTCCATTTCCATTTACACTTATATTTACATTTTACATTTACATTAGCATATTTTACATGTGTCTTTTACATAACATTTTTACACTTACATACATACATATTTGACTACTTAAATGTTTTCTCCTTACAGTCTAGCCGTATGAGAAACAAGCAGTCAAATGGGGGAAACAACAAGTGACAACAACAACAACCTTCAATGACAACACACATGATTTACTAACCATACAGGTACATATTCTAGTAGCTACACACAAGCGTTTCACCCTAGGTTCACTCTCATCACTTTTTCTTTGCATCTTCCATCTATAGTTTCCACATTCCTCCATATTTTTTTTATCATTCCACACTTTTTCTAGTCCTTCGGCACATTTCTAAAAAACTCTTCATGGACATCATATACACATCTCTATCTACTTTATGTTACCGAGATTTCCACTCACCAACATAAAGTGGGGGAAAAATGTAGTCACAAAATCATGCACTTTAGAATATTATTTATCCCGATCTCATACTATTTTTTAGAAGGTTCTTGAACAAAGAAAGTAATAATCAACCCCGTCTCTTTAGCCATTTTATTTATTTTATTTCATAATTTGTCACTTATTGCACCTACATGCCTAGCCATTTTTCGCACATAGCCCGGAATTTTAGCTGTAACTAGGGCCCTAGATTTAGTACTGGAGCGCCCTGATCCCACCCGGGGGTGCCCCGATCCTTCTAGCACTTTACCACCACGTTTTGGGCCTCTACTAGCAATTTTTCATCCTTATCTTTTCTGTGGTAAACCTTTTCGGGGTAAATTACGAAATTACAGCAAGATAACCCTATAAATATAAAGTTATGAGACCATAATGAGGGTCATAGTGTAACTTACTACCGTCACACCATCTAGAGTTGCATCCATTGCATCACTTGCATCTACATAGTTCCATGCATCAAGGCTAGGAGATCTACCTACAAAATCGATAAGGGCAATTTGCAGTAACTATACCAAAAAAAACCCCTAGGAAGTTTGATAACGTTCAAAATAGCCCAAAACTCCCTTTCAAAAATCAAGTTGTTTCAGGACTTAGCCGTTTTCAGCTTATCCTTCGGCACAGAAAGTTGTGTGTCGACACTCACAAAACTGTGCCCTTTTGAACTAGGCGCCATTTCATTCGTGTCAACATCCCAAAATTCATGCCCCCTTTAAATCCTTTAGCACTGAAAATGTTGTGTTAACGTCAATAAATTTGCGCTAAGAATTTTCCTAGGTGCAATTTTCCTCGTGTCAACGCTCCAGCAAAATCATGCCAAAAGTGGTTGGTGAGGTCATAAATGCCAATTTTTCTATAAATATGAAACCTATCACATGTCATTTTCACAAATTGGAAATTGTGAAAATTATTCTCTCTGCACATGTCGTCCCCCCCTGTCATCCCTCACGTGTCATTTTCAAGCTTGTGGACCCCGCGTCTTTCTTCATGTTTTATAAATCCGGGTAAGTGGCTCCTCTCCTAGTTGTGGTTTTTTTTTGTTGTGTTAGGTATTAGGATTCATGTCAAAAGGTTAAAATCCAAAGAACCTAATAAATTCCCAACTCAACTGAAACCCTCTTTTCCTCTCCTTCCGATCTCTACAATCTGAAGGCCCTACCAAAAAGTAAATTATAAACCATTTATCCCTGCTTGCTTCCTTGCCAAAAAACCTCTTCTGGCCATCTAAAAATCCAAAAAAGGAGGAAAGTGATAATCAAGAAATTGACCAAATTGTTAACTGTTATCCTTTGGCACAATTTTCAGAGATGTTACACACTCAGAAAGTGCGCCGAACTAATACGGTGCACTATTTTTCCTCGCAACCTCTTCCAAAGTTGTGCTTTGGTGCACTTTACTCTCATGCAACATAAAAATTTTCTGTGCCCAGCCAAAGAACACTTAGAAGATTTTCCTAAGGCATAAGTGCAACTTCCACAACATCAACATACGATGTTGTCTGCTACAGATCCGCGCCCCGTGCTTTACCCTTTTGCGCTAAAATTTGTCATGTAACACCTCTCAAAATTGTGCCCTTTCAAACTTGGTGCAACTTTTCCCATGTCGACACTTCCACCACACCCATGTCTACACTTTTCCAAATGCGCCAAAGCATAAAAGCTCCTATAACCTACCTACATGTCAGAACTTTGCCTTGTGCACCCTAAGGCTTAAAATTGCTCGTTCTTCCTTCTGCAAGCTAAACTTAACTATTTTCTCACACATTCTAAGGTGTTATGTTATTCTTCAAACTTTCATTATGAATAACATGATGGTTGACATGGCTCTTCTGTGTTGGACCTTCTTGATACTTCTTGCAGAACAACAACATCCATTCTTAAACTCACATATGTCTTCATCAAGCAAGAAACTCGACTAAAGCTAAAGCTAAAGCTAAGCAGTCAAAGCAAGAAATGAAGTACAAGTACTAAAGAGTCAGAATGCCTGACTCATATGCAGAGTGTGACCTTGACATCAGAGACTCTGAGCTGGGTCATATTGACATGGATGATTTCTGGGTAAGGACCACCAAGGTGAACAATGGCCCATGGATGAATAAGTTAATAGGCAGTGGATTGCACTTTACAGCTGGGCTTCCAGTGAGTGCCGTAAATAATGAGTTCATCATGTTGATTGCTCGATGTTATAACAAAGACACTAGATGTGTCAAAATAAAGAACACGAGACAATCATAAACCTCACAGCTCATCACTTTGAGATGATCCTGGCATTCCTCATCACAGAAATATGTGGAAATAAGTATCAAGACTCGTAAGAAGGCATGGGATGATAATGAAGATCAATGCATGTAGATGATGAATGAACTCTATTTAAAGAACAAGAAGTCGTTGACCAGATGGCCACAAACCATCCACCATAGTGATTTTAATGAAGAATTGAGTGATACAATCACATTCTTGAACAGAGTATTTGGGCTCCCTGATGCCCATTATTTCCACAAGTGGATGCTGAGATACCTGGAGAATATGAGCAAGAATGCACCTGATCAACTTCAGCTGGGGTGAAATCATAAGTGACACCATCTCACAATGTAGCTTCAACAAGTTCTAACAACTGGGAAGTTCTACATGAATTCCTACGTTGTATACGCCACTTACATCGGAAAGGGATTTCACAGGGTTAACTCAAATGGGGTATGGCCCCAAGTCAAGATATACGAGTTCTACCTAGAGCTAAGGCTCGAAGCCAACATCTCCTAGTTCTCCAAAATAAATGATGCCTTCTTCTATGAGGTATTTGTTTGTTGAGACCAAACATGAGACACAAGTCAAACCAACCCGAGTGTGATTGCTGCTACAAAGAAATGGGGAGCATTGTTCACACAATTCCCCACATTCACATACCTCAGAGCTATGAATTTCGAGGGAGAACCAACGAAGCTACCAAGGTTTGTAGGGCCGAAGCTGGTCCTCCTAGAATTGTCAAGGTAGTTAATCACTTATCATGAAAAGTGTATGAAGAGAAAGAAAGGAGGAACTCCATTCCCCCTTACAGTTGGCCGATACACTTGCCCTACACTTGCTAAAGCACGGAGATGTATGTTGAGTTAGAGCTGCTGAATTTAAAGCACAACTTCCCAGCAAGGCCAACCTTTGACTATCGAGTTGCCTCCCAAAGGAAAAAATTGATCCCATCCATGTTCCCGAGATCGAGGACATTTGGATAGACCTAACCCATGAGATAGACATTAGGTGGAAGGATCACTCCCGGCTGGCTCTGAGGAGATCATCCACTATGGCATTGCCATTGTCCCAAAGAAATTCAAAGAGACTGATCAAGAAATTGATCAAGTTTACATTGACACAGATGGGGACAACTAGCCATTCACAGAGATCGACAGAGCTAAAGCACCAAAGACCATTCAAGAAAGGGTTAAACCCACATTACAATGCACCAAACATTGGTGCAATCAGAATGGCCTTACATACCTCGAGTTGACTTCACTACTTCTCCTTCAAGTAGTGCACCTCCAAGGCCGACCATGTGTGAAAGGAAAAGGAAAGACAAGGTGGGAGAACAAGCAGACAAGAGGTACACAACGTTCCTCTTCCACTACTCCTAAAGGCCTTCCTCCTACTTCTGAGAAGCAAGTAGTCAACCTGGTGTCTCTAGGTAATGAAGAAACAACATGTTGTTTCAATGGATACATCCACCTGGATGTTATCACAACTACAACTACTGAGGTACCCAACATTCCTTCTTCCATCTCCTCTCCTCCTCCTCGTCATTCAAGCATCTATTCCTATGGATGTGTCTTCTCCTCTCCCTTCCTCCCTTCCATCTCCCACCTCTTCCATCTTCTCCTCTCTCACGTGGATCTGTCACCCAATATTTCCTCAATCCTGATGAAGATCCCTTCCATTTCCACGTCCTTCTCTTCTCCGTTAGTAACTCTAGGCCCCATAAGCATCGGTGCATTGGACTCCTTATCAATGCCACCACCGAGTGTTTCAACACACTTCCCTGAGGCCTCTACAGTTGCTCCCCCTCTCACTCTCATTTCTTCTTCTTCCTCCGCTCCCACTCCCATAAGTCCTGTTGATTTCTAACCATCTAAGCTAGAATAAGAGGAAAGTTCCCATTACAGCCATGGATTTCTCCATTATTCTGAAGAAGGGAACCAAGAAGCAAAAAGTGATAACTCACTTTTCTAAAGGCACTTCAGGAGAGAGAGTCATGGAGATAGCTTTCCCGATCCCACCAAGAGAAAAGAAGATCTGTCTCCCACAGACTTCACAGTGACTCAAGTCACAATGGGGACCTCATCTGAAAGCCTACAAGGGGAAGCCTTGTCTGCTGTGGATGCTCTCTACAAGAAGCTCCAAGAGGCAAAAGAGGAGAAAAGGATACTCAAAGAACAAAACAAACATCTCCTACAAGCATTGCAGAAAATGGGCAAACGCTCCTCCTGTGACTACCCCGAACCCATTCAAGTTCCCAGTCAGAGAAAATAAATGAATATGTTAAGATTGGTGAACAAGGCACAACAGTATCATCCTGGATCGAGCGGATCCTCAGAGATGGTGAGGAAGTGCTTGGGAAGTTTACATTGCTCTATCAGATATAACTCAAGCAAATAAGGAGCTACAAGCAGTAGCAAGTTCCCTATCCAAAGAGTTGATAACGCCAGTCAGTCAAAAGAAGAAACGCTCCAAGCAATGGTTAACTACTCAGCTGATGACCTATTGAATGTCAGCATTATCAATCACCCATGCACATAATAAGGCTCTCACTGCATTAGATTACCGGGTTGATCAGATGGAATATATCCTGAGAGAATCGATAAAATCAAAGATGAAGCCCTGAAGCACGATACAACATGGAGCAGATAGTTACAAAAATGGCTCCAGGGATGCTCAGTGAATCATATAACTTGAGGGAAGTAGATGATACATTCCAGCATTTCAAGGCTATCATCACTCAAGGTTTGGCACCAGAGGTCACTTTCACCGAGAGTCAATCAATAACCTCTTAGCCTACCATGATTTCATTGGCTTTTTAATCGATGCATGCAAAAAAATTTCACCGAGTTACCTGACAAGCTCAAGAATGAGAAAGAAACCTGCGAAGTCATTCACGACCATTTTAATGGTCCCAACCATGATCAACTTCAAGCAATGATCAGCAAGTTTGTAGAATATCGAGCGCAGTGTCACATCGACTCTCCTGATCAAAAGCAAGACACCAAGTTTGAGCAGAGGGATGATGAAGAGTAGTTTCTCCTTTCTAGAATGCGTTGATCATTTTTGTAAAATATTTTTAAAAAAGCATGTTGGCATACACGATGACCTCATCCATGTTGCACCATGGGATGTTGCCATCCAAAAACTTGCCCAAGTCAACTGTTGACTTTTTAGATATTTTCTAGATCTTTTGTAAATATCTTGTAAGATATTTTGTAAGTAGTGGGTTTGCTTTTGTCTTCTTTCCTCCTCTCCTTCTATAAATACTAGAATACTTGTTGTATTCTAGGGTGAACATTTTTTGTATGAAAAGAGAAGTGAGGAGAGAAAGACTTTGTGTTTTCTTGCAATAGAAGAAATATTAATACACATATTCAAACTTTGTGCTTAATGTGTGTGTTATTTGCATCAAATCTTTCTTAAGTTAGATCTATGTTTTTATTCTGTTAGATTCATTCCTACTATTGTCATCATGTTCATCAGTATTGCTTTAATTGTTTATGCAAGTAAGTTTGGCTCTGTTTACTACCAGCTCAAAGCATAAACCTTCTACCTTTCCATCTTGGAATTCATTTCTTTTCTTCCTTCATATCTACCCTCCTCCATTCCTTCCTTCCTACCTTTCTATTCATAGTTGAACTACCTCTACTGGGATGAGATCCCAAACCCCCTAAAGTTAGAATAGTGTAGATTTGCATAGATTCCTGCTTGATAGATTAGCAATAAACCAGCTTTTGCTTCATTGTCTCAAAGAGGGGCTATGCCTCGCACACTTTGGGCCTGCTTTTCCCCATGACCTACCTAACCGATGATTTTTCGACCAACAGTTTTTGGTGACTCACTGGGATCAAACTAAGGAAATAACTAAAAACTATAAAAATCACTACCAGATTGCAAATTTTAACCCTTTGTTAAAATCAAAATTTTTGCATAAGTGATCAAAACTAAAAATTTCCTTATGAAAATCCACCCGAGAGATCCATGAGACTACCGATAGAAACTTTTAGTTCACTAAGTTTTTACAAAAACTTGTATATTTCAATAGATCTAAGATTCTACATTTTATGTTATTTTCAAAACCTTGCAAAATTCAGGTCAAAGATCCAAAATCAGCCTACTAAATTGACCCACTTTTATCCTTATTAATCTTTGTTAGAAAACCACAATCGGTTGTTATTAAAAGGGTAAAATTAAATATTGAAAAAGTACATGCTGCTGATTTTTGCTAGAAAAATCAGAAAATCAGCAAGTATAAACAAAAAGATTGTTGTAAATCTACTCCTAATTGTTGCAGATCTGAATGGGTACACTAGCGGGTGAACCATTTACTCAGCAGAAGAGCTCATGGGGAAGTTGATCCAATTTTTGATCTACTTCGAAGGCACAATTTCAATATCACTCCAGCATGATTCACATCACTGAGCTCAATGATCGATCAACAAGAAGTGCCTCGCCTCCACGAAAGAGCCGATTTCACAGGTGCCTCGACATCAACTTGCAGTGCTCTTTTTGCTAAGTGGAACCACACTCCCTGCTCATGTTCTTTTTCTACTTTTCAAATGGTAGAAAATCTTCCTATACCATGGGGAAATGCCATGGGTCCTCTAGCACTACCACATCCAATCAACCCCCTCCCTCACGGAAATCACAAAAATTTCCCAAAATTTGATGGGAGTGGAAATCAAAGCACGACGCACATATATAGCTACGTTTATTATGTCATGCAACATTCTGGACGTGACTCATGAGGACGTATCAATACGTCTCTTTCTAGAGACCTTGCAAGGGCCTGCATCAGAATGGTTCCAACATTTACCAACCGGATCCATCACCAATTGGGCCACATTGCAGATTGCATTTGAAGATAGATACAAACCTTCAGAAGATGCATTTGCATTATTATCACAAATCACTCACATGAAGAAGGAGACCAATGAAACCATGCATGATTTTATCACCCGATTCAATTCACTGATCAACCGTGTGTGCGCTTGCCATGATGCCGACATTAGAGAATCAAAAGTGTTTCTTCTTGAATGCCATGAGTTCAAAGTAAGTTTCTTACTTTTACAGGAACAAATACCCACCTTGGCCCTTGCTCAAGCTATGGCCATTCGGATAGAAGACAACCTTCTTATATCCGGTGAGTTAAGATGAGAGCCATCAAAATCAAAGGCTTCAACTTCTTCTCAGGCTACCTCATCAGATCCAACATTCCAGAAGATGGTGAATGACTTGCTCTCATTAAAGAAGCAATTGGCTCAAACATCATCTACTACTCCATACCGAGATATCCCACGAGGAACTTCACTCCCAACAACACCCCCAAAGGCCACGTTTTCCTACTACTTCTCCAAGGTTAGCAATTGAAGCCCCTCTGGTTAATGCTTTGGTTGAAATCAAGAAGATGATCCAAATTATGAAGAACCTTCATCGCAAGGCAAAGATGATCAAGATGTCGGTGAACCGACTAACGACTCTACTATTGGGTATATGGAATTTGAAGATGAGGAATCTGATGAAGAAGAGGGTACCCAAGGGTATGCGAAGTGGATAATCATACATAGTTTTCACTCACTCAAGGAAAAGAAGCAAAGGTTGCTGCTAAAAACAAAAGGAAAAGGTTATGGTAACTCCTCCTCCAACGATCGTTAAAAGAGGTAATCCCCTTCCTACTCAACCTCCTGTTAAACCTTTTGTAAAGAAATATTTTCCTCCTGTTTCTCCTCCAATTCAACCTTCCTCCAGTCCCATAAAGACCAGTAATCCTCCTCTACAAATGTGAAATGAAGGACTCATTCCTTCGTTAGCACAACCCTTGGTCACATTCGATATAGTTGATCACGCCAAAAAGACCAAGATCCAGATGTCTGAAGTTGAGTACCTTCAGTCCAACCCAGAGCAGCTTATAAGATTAACTAAGTATATCCAAAGCCAAGCTGCCATCCCTCCTCCTATTTCCCAAAAGGAATTCTTCCCATTCCTCCTACGTCTCACATAAACGTTGCCTCGACTTCCACATCGGGGAAAATTGAACCTTTTTACCTATCTCTCCTGATCAATGGTCATAAACTAAGTAATTGTATAATTGATTCTGAGCTTCTGACAATGTTATGCCAAAGCAAAGGTCACCCATGCTTTGGGCCTCACACTTACTAAACCTTTTGGCAGATGCTACTCCATGGAAACCAAATAGGTACCATTGATTGGTCAGATCAAGGATGTGCAGTTTGCATTCACGGCATTTCCTAAGAAAAGGGTAAAAATGACTATTCTCGTAGCTGATATTCTAGTAAGAAGATACATATGATATTAGGGAGGAGATTTTGTAAAGAAGTTGGTGGGGAAATTCATATGGACTGGTCCAAAGCCAGATTCCTGTCAAAGGGGTGATGTAGACATTGGAACCAGAGTCACAAAAGAAATATCTAGTCACCAACTCTGATGACCCTAAGGCTCAGATTCTTTTCGAATCATCAGGGATGGGGAACTACTTCTTGTCCACCGACTCAGATAGAATGGACGTTCTCATCCAAAAGAGGATCTCAACAAAGTATGGACATTGCAGTTTGATGGCAGTTGCATGACAAGTGGATGCGGTGTTGGGGCTGTTCTAATATCTCCTAAGAGGAGATTTTCCCTTTTTCTTTCAAGTTGTAGTTCTTCAATACAAATAATACTACCGAGTATGAATCCTTGTTACTTGGCATGCAAGCTACAAAAGAGAAAGGAATCAAGAATCTAAGAGTGCAAGGTGATGTTGAGCTAATTGTCAATCAGGTAAAAGGGATATACCAAGTAAAGAATGACCGGCTCAGACACTACCGCAATGCAATATGGGATAACATCAAGAGTTTGATGCTTTCTCAATCAAAGTAGTTCCATGAGCTCAAAATGACATGGCTGATTCATTGGCCATCTCAACCTCTCTCATGCTCCCTCACCTAGGGTTAAAAATGGATACATATACCATTGAGGTGGTTTTTCACCCAAGTGTGCTAGATAATTCACAACACTGGAAAGTGTTCAATGATGACAACCAACTTATCACCTTTTTGGAGAAAGCTGACAATTTCAAAGAACTTCATTTTGATGGATCAACTTCTACGTGTCGTGAGTCTCTCACCGGTCAAGCACATGAATCTGAAAAAGATACAATGATACAACTCAAAGGAAATAAGATTCCGAAAGGTTTGGTTTCCTTAGAATGATTATTTGATAATCATGACCATTTTGTCAAGAAAAAGTGACAGGATGATCCTTGCTCTTCTCCAGAAACTGAATCCATCAATCTGGGTACTGCGGAACATCCTCATTCCATGAATATCGGGAAGTGTTGTACGCCCGAGGAAAAGTGAAAATTCGTTAAGTTGCTAAAAAAGTACATGGATGTGTTAGCATGGTCTTATGCTGATCTAAAGTCTTTCAAGCCAAAGGACATTCGGCATGACATTCCGCTCAAGGATGATGTCAAGCCTTTTCATCAAAAGCAAAGGCATTACAACCCCAAAATCTCAGGTACCATCCAAGCTGAAATTCAGAAATGTTGATGCAAGAATTATTTTTCCAATTCATCACAATACCTGGGTTGTAAATATTGTGCCTGTGTGGAAAAGAAGAATGGTGAGATACGCATATGCGTGGACTTTTGCAACTTGAACCAGTCATCCTTAAAAGATAACTATCCACTACCAATAATGGATCAAGTGCTATAGGTAGTAACCGGTTCAGAAATGTTGTCTATGCTTGATGGTTTTTCAGGTTACAATCAAATTCAAGTCACGCCTGAAGATCAGTTCAAAACAACATTCACCACTCCTTGGGGTACCTTCACCTACAACAAAATGTCATTTGGTTTGATCAATGCCGGTGCCACCTTCCAACGAGCAATGGAATTTGCATTCAAAGGTATGATGGGAAAAGTCATCGTAGTTTACCTAGATGACCTGACCATGTTCTCCAAAAGATGAAGTGATCACTGCGATCATTTGGAACAAGTCTTGATCAGATGCCGAGAGCACAAGATTTTGCTAAATCCCAAGAAGTCAGTTTTTGGGGTCACCGAAGGAAAGCTGCTAGGACATGTCATCAGTAGAGAAGGAACTAAGATAGATGTCGAAAGGGTCAAGGCTATTCAGAGCCTTACTTTTCCTACAAGCAAGACTGGTGTTCACTCTTTCTTTGAAAGGTAAATTTTCTTAGACGCTTTGTTCCTATTTTGCTGAGAAGACTCGTCATATATCTAATATGATGAAAGGGTCCCAAACATTCCGATGGAGTGAGGAAGGCAAGACATCATTCAAGACGTAAAAACCTCCATCGCCATGCTCCTATTCTAGTGTGTCCTGACTTCAGCAAAGACTTCATCATGTACAACTATGCCTCTGCGCATACTGTATCAACTATCTTGATGCAAAAGAACTCCAAGATATTGAATCCCCGATTGCTTTCATGAGCTCTCCTCTTAAGCCTCATGAACTGAAGATGTCACAATTAGAAAAACATGCCTTTTCATGGTAAAAGTAGTCAAGAACTTCCACTACTATATTCTGAATTCTCATACAATAGTGTTGGTTCCTGACACGGCTGTTAAGTCTATCCTGACTCAACAGGAGTTAGGGAGCTTACGAGGAATTGATCACAAAGGTCCAAGAATATGATCTAGACATCAAACCAACCAAGTTGGTAAGAGGTAAGGGCCTGTGTCAGCTAATGGCTGAAAATAAAGACTCAGAGGTACCTAAAGAGAAAGTTGATCACATTGATGGAGAACAAAATGAACTGGAGAAAGTGGATTCTTTGCCCATGGTTCTTTTTTGTCACAACCAACAACGAATGGTATTCTGACATCACGTTCTTTCTCACCTATGGTGAGTTCCCAACTCACCTAACCACAAAGGAAAAGCAAACGGTGAAGCTCAGAGCCACAAGATATGTCATATGGGATGATGGATTGTACAAACATGGAATTGACGACATTTTTCTACGATGTGTTGACAAGCCGCAATAGATAAAATTGTTGGAGAGTTTTCACAACTCAACCTACGGTGGTCACTTCTCCTCATCCATGATGACAACACATAAAATCATTCGGGATAGTACTACTAGCCAATGCTATTTCAAGATGTAGCCACCTAGGTAGCAAAATGTGAACTTTGCCAACAGTTCGTTGGCAAACCAAAGTTGGTTGCGTTTCCCCTCAGGCCCGTCATCATTGATGAACCATTTAGACAATGGGGAATTGATTTCATTGGAGCACTCAATCCTCAATCGAGTGCTAGACATAGTTACATCCTAACAGCAATGGATTACTTCATGAAATGGGTGGAGGCCATACATGTCAAACATGTCACTTCTGAAATTTTTTGCAACTTCATCAAAGAGAATATTATTGTGAGATTTGGCATTCCACACAAAATCATTGTTGATAACGCTTCCAACTTCTCTTCACGAGAAGTATTGGTTTTTGTTATGGATACGAGGATAACCTTGGCTCATGCCTCTGATTATTATCCTCAAGGAAATGGTTAGGCAAAATCCAGCAACAAGAACCTAGTAACTATCATACAGGAAGCTAGTTGATGAAAACCAACGATCCTGGCACAAATCATTGTATGATGCTTTGTGGGTGGATCGTATCACTCCAAAGAGGTCTCTCGGCATGTCACCTTTCCAAGTGTTGTATGGGATTGATGCTGAAATCCCTATCTCCACAGAACTTCCTGCTTTGCTTAGCTCGAGCAATTGAAGATGAAAATTTTCATAATTCTCTTGAAAAGAGGATTATGTACCTATGGAACTTGAAGAAAAGTGAGTGAAAGTGGTCGACAAGATCACTAAACATCAGAATCAAGTTAAGAGGTTGTTCGACAAGAAAGCTAAGCAGAGAGATTTTCAAGTGGGAGATCTTGTTCTTTTGTGGGACAAATGAAGAGAACCAAAAGGTATGCACGGGAAGTTTGACTCTCTTTGGAGAGGGCCATACAAAATCAAGCATCTCAACGAAGAGAATAGTTTCTATCTCTCATATCTGGATGGAACCGAGCTCCCACTTCCCTATAGCGGGCAGCACCTAAAGATCTTCAGGAAGTAGAGCTTGCTCTCTTCTTTGTATAGTTTTCTTGTTCGTTTTCTTTTTCTTTCGTTGTGTGTTTTCTTCTGTTGTTGTGTGTTCCCTTCCTTTTTATTTTTTTTCACCCTTGTTTTTGACTCTCTGTAACCCAATGGATAGGCACATGAAAAATCTGGGATTCTCTACCCTTAAGTTTCACTCAAAGATAGTCCCCAGAAAGAGCCAACTATTATCCTGCAAAATTGACAAGGGCAATTTGCAGGTAACTATACCAAAATTCTGTTTTGACCCCTAGGGAAGTTTGATAACATTCGAAATAGCCCAAAACTCCCTTTCAAAAATCAAATTATTTCAGGACTTAGTCGTTTTCAGCTTTGTCCTTCGGCGTAAAAAGTTGTGTGTCGACACTCACAAAACTGCGCCCTTTTGAACTAGGCGTCATTTCATTCATGTCAATATCCCAAAATCTGCACCCCCTTTAAATCCTATAGCTCGAAAATGTTGTGTCAACGTCAATAAATTTGCACTAAGCATTTTCCTAGGCGTAATTTTCCTCATGTCGACGCTCCTAAACCACACCAAAAGCGGTTAGTGAGGTTATAAATGCCAATTTTCTATAAATAGAAACCTCCCACATATCATTTTCACGAATTGGAAATTGTGAAAAGTATTCTCTCTATGCGTGTCGTTAGCCTCATGTGTCGTTTTCGAGCTTTTGGACCCCGCGTCTTTCTTCATGTTTAATAAATCCAGGTAAGTGGCTCATCTCCTAGTTGTGGTTTTTTGTTTTGTTGTGTTAGGTATTAGGATTCATGTCAAAAGGTTAAAATCCAAAGAACCTAATAAATTCCCAACTCAACTAAAACCCTCTTTTCCTCTCCTTCCAGATCTATAAATCTGGAAGGCCCCTGTCGCTAAAGTAAATTATAAACCATTTATCCCTTTGCTTTGCCTTGACGAAAAACCTTTCCCGGCCATCCGACAAATTCAAAAAGGAGAAAAGTGATAATCACGAAATTCACCAAACATCATAACTCGTTATCCTTTGCGCATTTTAGAGATGTTACACGCTCGAAAAGCATGCCCAACTAATACGACGCATTTTTTCCTCATGACCTCTTCCAAGGTTGCGTTTTGGCACACTTTACTCTCATGCAACATAAACTTTTTCTGCGCCCAGCCAAAGAACACTTAGAAGATTTTCCTAAGGTGTAAGTGTAACTTCCACAACATCAACATAAGATGTTGTTTACTACAGATCCACACCTGCGCTTTACCCTTTGCGCTCAAATTTGTCATGTAACACCTCTCAAAATTACGCCCTTTCAAATTTGGCGCAACTTTTACCATGTTGACACCTAGCGCACTGCACCCCCATGTCGACACTTTCCCAAATGCGCGCCAAGCATAACAAGCTCTTACTGACCTACTCAAATTTACGCCTTGTGCCCTAAGGCTTAAAATTACTCGTTCTTCCTTCTATAAGCTAAACTTAACTATTTTCTCACACATTCGAAGGTGTTCTATTATTCTTCAAATTTTCATCATGAATAACATGACAGGTTGACATGGATCTTCTATGTTGGACCTTCTTGATACTTCTTACAGAACAACATCCATTCTTGAACTCACATATGTCTTCGTCAAGCAAGAAACTGACTAAATCTAAAGCTAAACAGTCAGAGCAAGAAATCAAGTACAAGTACCAGATAGTCAGAATGCCTGACTCATATGTTGAGTGTGACCTTGACATCAGAGACTCGAACCGGGTCATGTTGACATGGATGATTTCTGGGTAAGGACCACCAAGGTGAACAATGGCCCGTGGATGAATAAGTTAATAGGCAGTGGATTGCACTTTGCAACTGGGCTTCCGGTGAGTGCCATAAATAATGAGTTCATCATGTTGGTTGCCTGATGTTATAACAAAGACACTAGATGTGTCGAAAATAAAGAACACGAGACAATCATAAACCTCACAGCTCGTCACTTTGAGATGATCCTGGGCATTCCTCATCACAGGCAATATGTGGAAATAAGTATTGAAGACTGCAAGAAGGCATGGGATGATAATGAAGATCAGTGCATGCAAATGATGAATGAACTCTATCTAAAGAATAAGAAGTCGGTGACCATGGCCAAAAACCATCTGTTGGTGTAATTTCTAGGTTTACACACCTTGCTCTAATTTTCCATGCTTCACTTTTGCTCAAAAATGTTTTATAGGCTCGAGGTGATTTGCAATCGTTTTTTCAATTGGATGCTTTCAAATTCCCTCATTGTTGTTATTCTGCCTAAATTGAAGTAAAATCCAAGTTCCTCCCCCATTTGTGCCCCGATTTATTCGTTTTCACAGGTGTACCATTTTCTCCTTTGATCAAATCCTGAATTCGTGCAAGTGTTTCCCAAATCCTAAGGTTGCAAATGATGTCAATAGATGATTCATTGGTTTAAAATGAAGAATTATGCCTTCCCTATCAAAAAATTGGTTTTAGGGCATTCCCTAATTTTTTTCGGAGTTTTGACGCGTGCTCTTGGGCAGTCAAATTTATCATCGTAAACTCTATGCTAACATGACGAGGCTCTCATTGGCCGAGTGTGGTCGGGAAAAAAGTTATAACTTGTCAAATTTTCAATTTTTGGCGAAGGGAGAATTTTCTCTGCGGCCCCGCATTTGCCTAGTGTGCCTACATGGCATGATTTGATTGGATAGATGGAGCAGCGAGTGGCGGAGGTCACTTAAAAATTTTGCCTTCATTTTTACAAATTTCTCAAAATCAAATTTCTACCCGAAGGCCCACAGTGAATGGCATGATGACACGTGTCACAGGAAGGTCGAGGCAAGTGGCGAGGGTAACAAAAACTTTTTCTTCATTTTGGAAAAATTTCTCAATGTTAAATTTCGACCCGAAGGCCCACGCCCAATGGAAGGGTGACACGTGGCATGGGAGGATCAAATGGGCGACGATGGATTTAAAATTGTTTCAAAATTTTGCTCAAAATGCCAAAGGAAAATTCTGATTTGGAGGCCCGCACCCAATACGAAGTGGACACGTGTCCAAGAAAGTTAGCATGGATGGGTGGAATTTATGAAAAATTTGAAGTCTTTTAACTTCAAAATGTTAAAGTTACAATTTGGCCCAAAGACCCGTGCCCAATGGAAGGGCGATGCGTGTCTAGGAGAGTCAGTATGGGGAGGCGAAGAGTTGAAATTTTTCAAATTTTTGGCTCAAAACCTCAAAAAGAAATTTGGACCCGAGGGCCCGCACCTAATGAGAAGGTGACACGTATGCGGGGATGAAATGGAGGGGCGGAAGTTTTATAGACTTTGAAGTTTTAATTTCAAAATGCTAAAATTAAATTTTGCCCGAAGGCCCGCAGCAAATAAGGGATGGACATGTGTCCAAGAGGCAAAATGGAGGAAGGGGCTGAAGGAGAAGTTTGCAAATTTTTGCCTCTATGTTTACAAGGTAAAAAATGAAGAATAGGCCCGCACCAAATGAACAACGGACACGTGTCCAACATTTGATGGAAATTGAGCGCGGAGGAAAAATGGAAAATGTTCCAACTTTGGCAAAAATTTTCAAAGGAAACAATGAACCCGCGGAAAATATTGGAGGTTTTTCCCCGCGACTAATCCACAGTGCAACACATGGCATTTTTCAAATGTCAAAAGAGAGGTCGGGCCCGCATGGAGTTTTGATGCTTGCAGAGGTTTGAAGGCAAATTTGATGAGTCGGCTCCACCTCCAATGGGAGATCGACACGTGGCAGAGAAACAACGGGTATTCGGGCGCGGAGCATTTTGAGAAAATTTTCCTTTTCTCAAAAAAGTGGCAAAATTCATCAAATTGACCCAGCGGTTTTGGTGGGGACCTACAGGAGGACACATGGCACGTCCGGGGCTCACGAGGAAAATTTTCATAAATTTCCCAAAATCAAAAAGAGGTTTAAAATGCATTTTTAGGATTGGGGCCCGCTCCAATCGTATTTGGAAACGTGTCCCACCCCATCCAAAGACAAAGAGGAAGAATGTTTAAGATTTCATCGACATGTTGAGGGTGAAATTTTAAAGTTGATTTTAATCAACGGCATTGTGCATTTTTGTTTTGTTTTTGGCGCCATTGGAGCTCTAAGAAGTGTGGAATCATCATTTTTGCACCAAAACACATGGAATTTTATATGAATCTACATCCCTTCGGCCTTCGAACACAATGGCATCATTAATTTGAGCTGATTTGGTGCCCTATAGTGTTTTTCATGAAATATTTTTCTCATTTCATGAAAAACACGTGAAAGGTGAAAGTAAAAAGTTGCGAGTTAAAAATGATAATAGAAAAGGGTGAAAAATGATTGCAAGTGCATGTTTGCATGGTGGAAGGAAAAAAACATGACCCTGGGATGGATAAGGATCCAAGTTCATGCAATATTTTAAAATATTTGTGCATCTCTGGCATTTGGCGAGCTGTTTCACAATTTTATATCATTTTCATCAAATGGATAGGGTTTTGTAACAAATTTGATCCCTTTGGCATATTCTTTGCTTGGGATGCAAGGATCCAAGTTGAGAGGGTATATGATGTAGTTTGGAAGCATTTTTGTAGGTCTGTTGAGAATTTTGGAGAAGGAGAGAAGAATTTTCACAGGGAAAACTGGAAGAAGTCCATTTCCTTTTTGAGAAACTACCTGAGAGCCATTTTGATTCCAGTTTGCATCAAATGTTCATCATGTTGAGTTGGTTTCAGCTGTAAAGCCATCAACAAGCTTTGAGATTGTCTAAATAACATTCCCTTACTTGATATACTTGATCAAATTCTTGGATTAGTGGTTTTATCTCTTGGCAATCTTGCATACACCTATATTTCAAAGATGTTTTCAATCTGTGTTTCATGCTCATGTTGCAATCTTGTGTTTGGGATCTTTATTGGTCATGCATGGTCTCATTTCTTGTAGAGGGTTTGAAGGCATCTGTAATCTTCCATTCAGAAGAGTATTCATTTGAGTGAAGATAAACATATTTAAATTCATCTTACCTTCCTTGTAAATTGAGGGTGTTTGTAAACCTTTGGGTGTACCTTAGGTCATGATCTAGCAAGGGTTCCTAAATGCTTCATTGATATTTTTCTTCAAGCCTTTGTGGCAGGTTATCAAATTTTGTATGGAATAGTGCAGATTTGGGCATCCATTGTGCACACATCCTGGTTGAAAGAGCACTTCAAATTCATTGAAACATCTCTGTTGTTTAGGTGTTGTAACCCATTTGCAAAGTTTCCCAAAGAAGGTGATGATTTCTAGCTACTCTTGTCCCAAGATATCTCATCGAATTTCATTTTAAACTAACTCATCCTACCTACAATACCCCTGCATCTACATTATGTGTCCACAAAAGAATTCAATCCTTTCACAAAAATGCACAAAGTTGATCAGGGTTTTATCATGTCTTTAGCAGCTCTAGCCTTGTTTTGAAAACATTTCCATCATTTAGTAGTGAAAACTCCTTTGAGTTTGGATAATGGATACTTGATCATGTTTTCACAAGGCCTCTTCCATGTCATATGTAAAACACAAGGATATCTTCATCTCCTTTACCATACAAGTGCTGCAATATAGGTTCTCTTACCCCTGGTTGATGGGCACAACCTAAAATAGTGAGGGTTAGATCAAAACCCTTATGAAGGTGCTATCCACTCCCTCAATTCTTGAATGCAAACAAGTAGATAGGTGTGATCCCTGGCTACAAACGACATACAAAACATCTATCTATCCTTGAATGTCTTGTGCAGATTCATGATGATGTTCAAGTTTTGAAGGTGATTAAATCTGGATACCAACACCTGAGTGGCGCCGTTGTCGGGACTTCTTGCAATCTCTTGGTGGTTTTGAAGTACTTGAAAGGTTTGAGCATTTGTGTGATCAAGTATTTGAGTTGTTACATTCTTGAGATATCATTTCATACTTCAGATCTGGATGTTTTGGGTAAGAAAGACTTCAAACTCAGCCTGCTCTCCTCACCTACCAGTAGTTTATATGATTTGGATGCACTGTTTTTGGTTGAATTAAGAAGAAGAAAATCTGATTTGTAAATCCCTACAAGTTTTTAGTATAGCATGCATTTGACAGAATATTTTTAGTGCTTTCTTGCACAACTAAGGTGAAAATCCTTGGTGGCAACTCCATGTTGTTGGGATCTTGAAATACCAGTTGTTTAACACATTTTTATCATTTGAAACTTGTTGTTTAAATTTGTCAAACTAGAGGGAAGGAGATCCCTCTTCACCAAGGATTCCTCTAAGAAGTTGCTCACCGAATCAAGAAGCTCAGAACTAGAAGGAAGAAGAGTGTGGAAAGTGGTTGGTGATTTGGTTGCAAGGAAAGAAATCCCCATAGTTGAATTTGAAGGAGAGCAACTGTTATTAAATATTATAATCCCTCTTCAAGTAGCTCGATTTAGGAAATCTTCTTGCTGATTTTCATTCTCCATCGGTGAGGGACCTTCTTGTGTATTTAATAAACTTGCTCCTAAATCTGCTCTTGTGGTTTCTAAGTTTGCTAAAGTCTATCGGAGAGAGAGCCTTTGGGGGTTGTCATTTTAAAGATCATTCATCTATTCCAATCGACCCATTATTACTCCTCATCTGCTTGCTTCACCTCCAAGCTCACCCCCACCAAACAATATGGCTCAACCTAGACCTCCATTTGTTGTAAACACCTTTGGTCCTATAAATTTTGGAGGAATGGATGGTTATCCAAATGCTGTCCCACAGATGTGAGAAATAGGTTACCAAAATTCCAAGGTAACAATGTCATAATCGAAATCAACATCTCAAACTCTTTGTTAACATGATGGAAGAAGACTTTGAAATAGAATTTGAGGATGTGTATATCAATTTGTTTATCCATACACTTGAGGAAGATGCAAGAGATTGGTATAAATATCTACCCGATAACTCTATTGATTCATGGACCGAGATGAGTAATGCATTCGATTACAATATGGAGACAAAATGCATCCAAGGTTCCTTCTATCTAAGTTTGAGAACATCAAGAAGAACCCGAATGAGACCGTTCATCATTTCAATACAAGGTTTAATAAGACATTGAGAAGGTTGCTGTAATTTTGAGGCCTTGTGGTGAATCTTGCTTGATCAAATATGCAGATGCATTTGATAAAAAGGTAGCCTATTACTTGAGAGACAAAAATCCTACAAACTTGAGGCAAGCTTTCACCATGGCACTTCAAATTGAAAATAATATTAAAGTTGTTGGTAAACCACTTAAAAGGGATGGTGTGAATCGATAAACCCCGAGAAGCCTCAAACTAGCAAGGAACTAATTTAGAAGATGTTGTCAAGACTTTGGCGGGGGTTGTCAAAAGAAATTTCCTACAAATTAGCTTTGAGTGATAAAGGAATTGGGCAAAGTTCACAAGGACAAAAAAGAACTCAAAACCATGATAGATTTGGCAATCATCCTAGGGGTGATCAAAGACAAGATGATATAGGTAAAGGGATTATTGGATCTGCAAATAGACAACCCCAAGCACGTGAAAATAGAGTGGTGCCCGACCCTCATTGATCGAGAGTTGTTGTTGTTCAAGAAGTTGCTGATATGGAGTGGTGTGATAGATGTTTTCTTCCTCATCCTCCATGTAAAATGGACCAACAAGATATTGATGATGATAATGAGAATGAAATGGATGATGACATTTGTATGATGGGAAATTCTTCGTGCTCACAAAGAAGCAACAACATCAATAGATGTGATAAGTGCAAGGACTGCTGCAACCTTTTGGGATTACATAAAGAGGGTACCATTTCTTTCTCTTCCTTAAGCTCATGATGTAGATGTAGTTCAGGCCTTTGAAATTCCTAATAATGACTTTGAATACTTAAGGGCTTTAATGATCAAGAAGTATGATGGTGGTATTCCTTCAAGGAAGATAGACAATTGTTAATGAATGTTGTGGTTGGTCAAGAAAATGAGTACAATACTAGAAGTAAAGTTGTTAGAGGAGCTGGTCCTCAAGCCAAGACAAAGACACCCTTGCTCACAATCATTCCCAAAGATAATCCTAGAAGGGAAACAATTGCTAAGAACCTTGTTGTCCCATGCAAAAATATCAGTCCTCTCCATGCCCAGGCTGCCAAGAATACTTCTCCATCTGATGAACCTTCTTGTTTCCCTTCCAATGTTGTTTTTCCAAAGAATGTTCCATATGATATAGCCTGTATCATGCGACAAATCAAAGTGAGTGTTCCCATTATTGAATTGCTTAGAATTCCTGAACACAAGAAAAGAGCTTTTGAATACTTGGGATTGAAAGAAGAAAAGAGTATACCAAGCAGAAATGTAAATGTTGTTGAGAATCCTCTTCAAAGCATTGCTGGCCCTGAAACACCACCACCAATGGAAGATCTTGGAGAGGCACCTGAAGTGTATTTGGGGACATCCTTGGTTGATTCCCAATTGAATGTTGATCCATTCTTCACAACTTTTCTCATAAAAGGTAGGTTGCTTCACAATTGCATGTTTGATTCCGTGCATCATGTAATGTTATGCCTCTAGAAGTTATGAATGAGTTGGATATCAAGGGGACATCAATATATGGGAAGTGTACAGCCATGGATTTAAGGGAAGTGCTAGTTGTTGGATGTGTGAAGGGTTTAGTAGTGCAACTTGCACCTATCCGGGTAAGAATTTAAAACTTGATGTTGTAATTGTTGACGCCCCGCCAAATGGGGTATGCTTTTGTCAAGGAAGTGGGCTGCAAGTGTTGGTGGTAGTGTTCAAATGGAAATGTCCTATGCCACCATTCCCATTGAGGGCAGCCTTGCCAAACTCTATGGTGAAAAGAAGATGTTACACTTGATTGAAGATCCCAACAATGCTTCTTATGAAGTGTTGTTTGCCGATGTAGATGCTGACAATTTCATTGGTTTTGCTTTGATGGAAAAGAGAATAAGATGGAAAAATTAGAGTGCCTTGATATGGTAGGTTCTCCATGGACATTACTATTTGATGGAGCTTTCTCCAAGGTTGGAAATGGTGCTGGAATAGTGTTGGTTTCCCCTAATTTATAAGAGTTTCCTTTTTCCTTCAAGCTCAATTTTGAATGTACTAACAACATTGCTTGAGTATGAGGCATTATTATTGGGATTAAGGATCGCATGGAAGTATGGAGTAAAGGATATTGTTGCTAAAGGAGATTCGAGCTAGTTGTCAAGCAAGTAAAAAAGTTGTATGCTACAAAAATCAGCGTATGAGACAATATAAGCATGTTGTTTGGGACTTGATTGAAATGTTTGATTCCTTTAACATTGTTTACCATGATAGAGGTCTTAATGCTGCTGCTAATAAGTTTGGCTGTTCTTGGTTCTAGATTTGACAATTGCATCGTTTCACCTTTTTGTGAATATGATATTGAAGTGTTAACAAGGCCACCGTATCCGGATAATGTGAAACATTGGCAGATTTTTGATGATGATGCACAAGTGTTGAGATTCTTACAATGCCAAGGAGAGTTTGTTGGTCAGAATATTGATTGGGAACCAATGGTGTGCATGAATGAAGGTAGAGAAACTTTTTTTGACAATGAAATTATACAATTGAAAACAAATACCATTCCTAAGGGTCTTGTTGCACTTGAATCCAATTTTAGCAATGCTGATTGCATCGTTAATAGAAAGATGTCTGCTTTAAGGGATGTGGAAGAGCATAACTTGGGAACTAAAGACAAACCAAGGAAGATCTGGTTAGGCAGTCATCTCAGCAAAGAAGAAAAATAGTCATATGCCCAACTTTTAAAGAAATATCAAGACTGCCTTGCTTGGTCTTATTCAGAGTTGAAGGCATATAGAGAAGATTTATTTCAGCATGAGATCCCTCTTGAGGCTAAAACCAAACCATTTAGACAAAAACAAAGGCCTATTAACCCACTACTTTCCATGAAAATGTAAGAAGAGTTGAAGAAATTGAGAGATGGTGGCATCATTCAACCTACTAGGTACTCTTCTTGGGTTGCCAACCTTGTGCCAGTTAGAAAGAAGAATGGAGATATCAGACTTTGTGTGGATTTTAGGAATCTAAACAAAGCATCTATGAAGGACAACTATCCTTTTCCAAACATGGAGAATATGTTGTAGCTTGTGACAGGGTCATAAATGCTTTCTACTTTGGATGGTTTCTTCGGATACAATCAAGTAGTTATCAAAGAATCAAAAAGACTTAAGACAACCTTCACTACTCCTTGGGGGACTTATGTTTTTGTAAGGATGCCTTTTAGATTGATGAATGCTAGTGCTACTTTTCAAAGGGCAATGGATGTTGCCTTTGCTGGTTTTATCAATGAATTTATTGCAGTTTACCAGGATGATGTGACTATTTTTTCAAGACAATGAAACGAGACCATCCGCAACACCTAGAGAAGATGTTGATCGAGATGTAGGAGTATGGCATTTCACTTAATCCAAAGAAGTGTCATTTTGGCGTGAAAAAGGCCAAGTTATTGGGACATATTGTATCTAAAGAAGGTGTTACGATAGACCCTGAGAGAGTGGAAGCAATCAGCAAGGTGCCTATGCCAAGAACCAAGAAGGGTATTCAATCTTTCTTTGGCCAAATCAATTTCATTAGAAGGTTTGTCTCCAATTTTATTGAGTTAACTCTTCCAATCATAAGCATGCTAAGAAAGGATCAAGTTATTAAGTGGGAAAAGGCTGCCATCCAAGCTTTTGAAGGAATAAAGGATGCACTCAAGCATGCACCCATTTTTGCAGCTCCGAACTATAATATGCCTTTCCAAATCTTCTCTTTTGCATCCGAATTTACTATTACTTCAGTTTTGTTACAAAAGGATGAAAATGGAGCCGAGAGACCTATTGCTTTCTTTAGTAAGGCTTTACAAGATCTGAATTGAGGTACACAATTATGGAGAAACAAGCATTTGCATTAGTAAAAGTAACAAAGATTTTCAAGCCCTACATTTTGAGTTCAAAGGTTGTTGCTTATGTTCCCCACACCATGGTTAAAGACTTCTTATCTGACATGGAGATATCAAGCAAGAGATGTAGATGGGTTAGTAAATTACAAGAGTATGATATGGATATCCAAACAACAAAGTTGGTAAGAGGTTTAGGTCTTGCCAAACTTATGGCCGAGAGTAATTTGCGAATGTAGAAGTGAATCAACTAGGGAAGAAAGGGCAGATCTCCTTGACAAATTAATGAATTCTCAGAGTGGTACAAGGATGTGGTCTATTACGTCAAGAACTTATGTTGTCCCAGTCACTTAAATAAAAATCGAAAAGAGCCCTCAAGTGGCTTCTCGAAATATTTCATAACAGACCTTGGGTGGCTTGGAAGAACCCTGAAGGTGTCCTCTTGAAATGTATAATCAAGATGAATCTCCCAAGTTGATTGTTGATTTCCATGGGGAGTTTGTGGAGGACATTTTGCTGGGAGAGTGACATCACATAAGATTTTAAGAGCTAGTTATTGGTGGCCAACTCTTTTCAAAGATGCAAACCAAATAGTTAGAAGATGTGATAAGTGCCAACACTTTTCAGAAGATTGAAAGCTTCAGGCTCCCTTCCTTTGCAGCTGTATCACCAAGCTCCTTTTAAACAATGGGGAATGGATTTTATTGGTGAGATTTCAGATCCTTCTAGTGTTGGTTACAAATGGATCCTCAGAAGAATCGATTATTTTACAAAATGGGTTGAGGCAATCCCATCTAGAAAGGCAACACACCAAGTGGTAATGGATTTCTTGTTGAATCATATCATATGCAAATTTGGGGTTCCAGTTAAGATTGTGTCCGATAATGCTATGTGTTTTTGAGCCAAGCCTTTGATGACAATGTGCAATGAATATGGGATAAATCGACCTATTCTTCAAACTACAACCCACAAGGAATGGGCTAGCTAAATCAAGTAACAAAACTTGCTCAAGATCATTAGAAGAACCTTGGAAATCAGCAAGAAGAAGTGGGGAGAACATTTGAAATTTGCAGTTTGGGCTGATAGGATAACTCCAAAAAGAGCAACCGGTAAAAGTCCATTTGAATTCATGTATGGAACTCAAGCTTTGCTTTGCCATTACACCTACAATTATCCAATTTTTAGTTTTCCCAAGCAGTTGGAAGATCAAGAACATGACCCATATGAATCAAGAATCAATCGATCATTGAGTTGGATGAAGAAAGGAGAGCTTCTCATCAAAGGCATGTCGAGTTTAGGGAGAAATTAAAGAAGTTGTTTGATAAGAAGGTCACCCTAGAACTTTCAAAGGTGTTGGAGATCTGGTTTTCTTTGTGGGATAGTAGGCATGAAGACAACGGAAAGCATGGCAAGTTTGATGCTCTATGGATGGGCCCTTATGCCATTGATATCGTGGATTGGAGAAAATACATTTTTTCTCAAGGTTTTGGATGGGGATTTGTTGAGCTGCCTGTTAATGGCAAACATTTAAAAACTTTTTGGATTAAATCCCCAAAGGAGGTATGCACAAGTTGTAGACATTTTGTATAGCCCTTGTTGTTTTGTCTTTTCCTTATTCTTGTTGTTGTTGGCTTGTGGTTTGCCCTTTTGTCCTTGGCAACCATTGGTGGTGTGGTTTTCTCGGCCTGTTTTTGGTGGAAATTCTGGTTTTTAGGGCTGCTCTGTTTTTTTCCTTGCCCAATGGATTTTTGGCACTTGGTCTACGTCTTGTTCTTGTGGCACTCACTGGGAGTGCCCATCCCCAAGCAAGAGCCAATGTTGGTGCAATTTATGGGTTTGCACACTTTGCTCTGATTTTCCATGCTTCACTTTTGCTCAAAAACGTTTTATTGGCTCGAGCTGGTGATTTGCAACTCGTTTTTTCAGTTGGATGCTTTCAAATGCCCTCATTGTTGTTATTCTACCCTAAATTGAAGTAAAATCCAAGTTCCCCCCCCATTTGTGCCCTGATTTATTCATTTTCATGGGCTGTACCATTTTCTCCTTTGCCAAATCGTGAAAGAGCTCGAAATTGATCAAATCCTAAATTCATGCAAGTGTTTCCCCAATCCTAAGGTCGCAAATGATGTCAAGAGATGATTCAGTTGGTTTAAAATGAAGAATTCTACCTTCCTTGTCAAAAAATTCGGTTTCTAGGGCATTCCTTGAATTTTTCACGTTTTTGACGTGCTCTCGGGCCATCAAATTTATCATTATAAACTCTATGCTGACATGGCAAGCTCTCATTGGCCGGGTGCGGTCGGAAAAATGTTATAACTTGTCAAATTTTCAATTTTTGGCGAAGGGAGAATTTGCTCATGCGGCCCGCATTTGCCTAGTGTGCCTATGTGGCATGATTTGATTGGACAGATGGAGCAGCGAGTGGCGGAGGTCACTTAAAAATTTTGCCTTCATTTTTCACAAATTTCTCAAAATCAAATTTCTTCTCGAAGGCCCGCAGCGAATGGCATGATGACACGTCACAGGAAGGTCAGATAGGTGGCGGGGTAACTTAAAACTTTTTCTTCATTTTGGAAAAATTTCTCAATGTTAAATTTTGACCCAAAGGCCCGTGCCCAATGGAAGGGCGACACGTGGCATGGGAGGATCAAATGGGTGACGGTGGATTTAAAATTGTTTCAAATTTTTTCTCAAAATGCCAAAGGAAAATTCTGATTTGGAGGCCCGCACCCAATACGAAGTGGACACGTGTCCAAGAAAGTTAGCATGGATGGGCGGAATTTATGAAAAATTTGAAGTCTTTTAACTTCAAAATGTTAAAGTTACAATTTGGCCCGAAGACCCATGCCCAATGGAAGGGTGACGCGTGTCCAGGAGAGTCAGTACGGGGAGGCGAAGAGTTGAAATTTTTCAAATTTTTGGCTCAAAACCTCAAAAGAAATTTGGACCCGAGGGCCCGCACCTAATGAGAAGGTGACACGTATGCGGGATGAAATGGAGGCGGAAGTTTTAAAGACTTTGAAGTTTTAATTTCAAAATGCTAAAATTAAATTTTTGCCCAAAGGCCCGCAACAAATAAGGGATGGACATGTGTCCAAGAGGCAAAATGGAGGAAGGGGTCAAGGAGAAGTTTGCGAATTTTTGCCTCTATGTTTACAAGGTAAAAAATGAAGAATAGGCCCACACCAATGAACAACGGACACATGTCCAACATTTGATGGAAATTCGAAGCGCAGAGGAAAGATGGAAAATGTTCCAACTTTGGCAAAAATTTCAAAGGAAACAATGAACCCACGGAAAATATTGAAGGTTTTTCCCACGACTAATCCATAGGTGACACGTGGCATTTTTCAAATGTCAAAAGAGAGAGGTCGGGCCCGCATGGAGTTTTGATGCTTGTGGAGGTTTGAAGGCAAATTTGATGAGTCGGCTCCACCTCCAATGGGAGATCAACACATGGCAGAGAAACAACGGGTATTCGGGGGCACGGAGCATTTTGAGAAAATTTTCCTTTTCTCAAAAAAGTGGCAAAATTCATCAAATTGACCCGCGGTTTTGGTGGGGACCTATAGGAGGACACGTGGCGCGTCCGGGGGGCTCATGGGGAAAATTTTCAAATTTTCCCGAAATCAAAAAGAGGTTTAAAATGCATTTTTAGGATTGGGGGCCCGCTCCAATCGTATTTGGACATGTGTCCCACCCCATCCAAAGACAAAGAGGAAGAATATTCAAGATATCATCTGACACGTGGAGGGTGGAATTTTAAAGTTGATTTTAATCAACAGCAGTTGTGCATTTTCATTTTTTGGGCACCATTGGAGCTCCAAGAAGTGTGGAATCGTCATTTTTGCACCAAAACACATGAAATTTTATATGAATCTACATCCCTTCGGCCTTCTAAACACAATGGCATCATTTATTTGAGCTGATTCAGTGCCCTATAGTGTTTTTCATGAAATATTTTTCTCAGCCCGTGAAAAACACGTGAAAGGTGAAAGTAAAAAGTTGCAGAGTTAAAAATGATAATAGAAAAGGGTGAAAAATGATTGCGAAGTGCATGTTTGCATGGTGGAAGGCAAAAACATGACCTTGGGATGGATAAGGATCCAAGTTCATGCAATATTTTAAAATATTTGTGCATCTCTGGGCATTTGGCGAGTTGTTTCACATTTTTATATCATTTTCATCAAATGGATAGGGTTTTGTAACAAATTTGATCCCTTTGGCATATTCTTTGCTTGGGATGCAAGGATCCAAGTGGCAGAGGGTATATGATGTAGTTTGGAAGCATTTTTGTAGGTCTGTTGAGAATTTTGGAAAAGGAGAGAAGAATTTTCACAGGAAAACTGGAAGAAGTCCATTTCCTTTTTGAGAAACTTCCTGAGAGCCATTTTGATTTCAGTTTGCATCAAATGTTCATCATTTTGAGTTGGTTTCAGCTGTAAAGCCATCAATAAGCTTTGAGATTGTCTAAATAACATTCCCTTCTTGATATATACTTGATCAAATTCTTGGATTAATGGTTTTATCTCTTGGCAAAGCTTGTATACACTGTATTTCAAGATGTTTTCAATCTGTTTCATGCTCATGTTGCAATCTTGTGTTTGGGATCTTTATTGGTCATGCATGGTCTCATTTCTTGTAGAGGGTTTGAAGGCATCTATAATCTTCCATTCGAAAGAGTATTCATTTGAGTGAAGATAAACAGATTTAAACTCGTCTTACCTTCCTTGTAAATCGAGGGTGTTTGTAAACCTTTGGGTGTACCTTAGGTCATGATCTAACAAGGGTTCATAAATGCTTCATTGATATTTTGCTTCAAGCCTTCGTGGTAGGTTATCAAAGTTTGTATGGAATAGTATAGATTTATTCATCCATCAGTGCACACATCCCGGTTGAAAGAGCACTTCAAATTCATTGAAACATCTCTGTTGTTTAGGTGTTGTAACCCATTTGCAAAGTTTCCCAAAGAAGGTGATGATTTCTAGCTACTCTTGTCCCAAGATCTCTCATCAAAATTTCATTTTAAACTAACTCATCCTACCTACAATACCCCCGCGCATCTGCATTGTGTGTCCATAAAAGAATTCAATCCTTTCACAAAATGCACAAAGTTGATCAGGGTTTTATCATGTCTTTAGCAGCTCTAGCCTTGTTTTGAAAACATTTCCATCATTTAGTAGTGACAAATCCTTTGAGTTTGGATAATGGATACTTGATCATGTTTTCACAAGGCCTCTTCCATGTCATAAGCAAAACACAAGGATATCTTCATCTCCTTTACTATACAAGGGCTGCAATATAGGTTATCTTACCCTGGGTTGATGGGCACAACCTAAAATAATGAGGGTTAGATCAAAACCATTATGAAGGTGCTATCCACTCCCTCAATTCTTGAATGCAAACAAGTAGATAGGTGTGATCCCCAGCTACAAACGACATACAAAACATCTATCTATCCTTGAGTGTCTTGTGCAGATTCATGATGTTGTTCAAGTTGTGAAGGAGATTAAATCTGATACTAACACCATCCACCGTAGTGATTTTAATGAAGAATTGAGTGATACAATCACGTTCTTGAATAGAGTATTTGGGCTCCCGATGCCCATTATTGCCAAGTGGATGCTTTGAGATACCTAGAGAATATAAGAAAGAATGCACCGATCAAAGCTTTACCGGGGTGAAATCATAAGTGACACCATCTCACAAAGCGAGCTTTCAACAAGTTCTAACAACCGGGAAGTTCTACATGAATGCCTACGTTGTATATGTTGTTTGCGTCGAAAAAGGGATTTCGCAGAGTTAACTCGAAATGGGGTATGACGCTAAGTTAAGATATACGAGTTCTACCCATAGCTAAGGATCGAAGCCAAAGATCTCCCATTCTCCAAAATAAATGATGCAAGAAAATAAGAGCACAATAAAGAGGAACAGAAATAATAATTATCTCTGATATCTCCACCATCCGAGATTCATTAAATAGGGAGAATAGATAGTTTGACATTCCTAAATAATAGGAATGTCAAGCTAATTAGGAGATAACTAATTCCACACAAGGAGTGGAGAGAATCTCAACAAGCTCCGAGAGTTAGAACTAATTAAAACAAATATAACAATTTGCTATAATGAGCTTATTCGGTGTAATTAAATTATTTACACCAACACCCTCCCATAAGCGAATGCTAGGGAGCAAAAAGAAAGAAGGGTCCCGACTACTAGGCCTGATAAGGTACCCGATACAATACTAGAAAAGAAGGAAGGAAGGACTATACAAGATCCCCCAAGGACAACTTCCTTCACCCCAAGCTTGTCTCGCAACTCCAAATAGCGAGGAGAAGCCAAGGGTTTAGTGAAGATATCTGCAAGCTGATCAGCTGTAGGAACAAACTCCATCTGAACGACCCCATCCTGAATCAACTGTCGAATGAAGTGCATGTGGATCTCTATGTGTTTTGTGCGCTGATGCTCAACAGGATTACGTGCAATGTGAATAGCACTTTGGTTATCACACCAAAGAATGGAAGGAGACTCCTGTGAAAAACCAAACTCACCAAGAATCTGACGAAGCCAAAGAACCTCCTGCCCTGTTATCACAGACACCTCGATATTCGGCCTCAGTGGATGATAATGCAATTGTATTCTATTTTTTACAAGACCATGCAACTGGACCAGAACCAAGATGAAAAAAGAAGCCAGAGGTGGATTTACGAGTATCGCGACATCCTCCCCAATCAGAATCTGTAAAGCCCTCAATACCAGAAACATTCTGAGGCGTGTAATGAATACCATAACTCAAAGTCCCCCGAAGATATCTCAAGATACGCTTGGCTGCTTGCCAATGACTCTCATGAGGCTCATGTGAAAAACGAGAGACAAGATTAACAAAAAAGGTGATATCGGGACGAGTATGAGTGAGATACAAAAGGCTCCCAACCAACTGTCTATACAAAGTGGCATCTACTAAGTTAGACTTACACATGCAAAGAAATAATTCAATACTGAGACCGATAAGGTGTGGGAGATGGCTTGCAATTAGCCATATGAAATCTCTGAAGCAGATCTGTAGCATACTTCTTCGAAAATAGAGATGCCCTCAACAGACTGGTGAACATGTAGGCCAAGAAAGTAGTGCAACAATCCCATATCTGTCATATCAAATTCTGCTTTCAATTTCCGTTTAATGTCCTGTGTTAGAGAATTTGAACTACTAGTAATGAGGAGATCATCAACATATAATACCAATAGAAGCAAGTCATCATCAGTCTTCAGGACATAAACTGTATGATCGGTCTTACAACGATGAAAGCCAATAGACAACAAGAAAGCATCCATCTTCTCATACCAAGCCCGAGGGGCTTGTTTGAGACCATAGAGTGAACGCCGAAGTCTACAAACCAGTGAAGAGTCATGTACGAACCCCTGAGGTTGCTCCATATAAATCTCCTCATGGAGATCACCATGCAAAAATGCACTCTTTACGTCCATCTGATGTACTGACCATCGATGAGAAGCAGCAAGAGAGAGAACAAGGTGCACACAAATCCATCTTTGCGACAGAGCAAAAGTTTCAGAGTAATCTACTCCTTCAACTTGAGAATACCCCTTGGCGACAAGACGTGCCTTGTATTTTTCAACCGATCCATCAGCTGCATATTTGGTCTTATAGACCCATTTACATCGTACAAGCTTTCTTCCCTTCGGAAGAGGAACCAAATCCCAAGTATTATTCTTCATAAGCGAAGAATATTCATCCTGCATTGTTGAATCCCATTCTGGGTTTCCAGATGCCTGTGAAAAAAGAACAGGATCATTAGAAATAGCTTGGCTCATAAGAGCCATACCAGAATAGGGCCGATGATCAACAACACCAGAAGTCTCAGCTCTAGTACGTCGTAGATCTCGTGAATCACCCGCCAAATCACCTGCAGCAGCCAATGTAGATCTTAGCCATTTCGGAGCAGGAGAGGAGCAGGAGCAACAGGAGCAGGAGCAACAGGATCAGGATCAGGGGGCCCATCAAAATCATCATCAGTGACGGAGAGCAGAGGTAATAATGGAGATGGAAGAACTACTGTATGATCTAAAGGAGCCTCGGTCTCATCAACTCGAACATCCCGCCGAAACACAACATCTTTGGTAGTGGGATCGAAGAGGCGATATGCCTTCACATGCTCACAATGACCAACAAAAATGAGTTCTTTGCTTTTCTTCTCCATGGTTTTCCGAGTGTCGTCAGGAACAAAGGCCCAAGCCTTACAACCAAAGACCCGAAATTTTGATACGTCAGGTTTTTCACCCGACCATGCCTCCTCAGGAGTAACCCCTTGCACTGCTTTATGTGGCATTCTGTTTTGAATATGATTTGCACAGTTGACTGCTTCCGCCCAGAACTGAGGTGCCATGTTCTTGGACTGAACCATGCAATTTTCCATTTCCTTGAGTGTTCGGTTCTTTCGTTCAGCAACTCCATTTTGCTGAGGGGTGTGAGGAATAATATACTGGTGCACAATTCCATGATTAGCACAAAAAGTAGTAAATGCATTACTCTCATATTCCCCCCCATTATCCGTGCGGAGTATTTTAATACAATGTCCAGATTGTTTCTCTACAATAGCCTTAAAAACTTTGAAATGCTCCAGGACATCACTTTTATATTTTAGAAAGTACACCCAAGTTTTCCTAGTAAAATCATCTATGAATGTGAGTACATACTTAGCACCAGAAAATGATCTATGAGGAAAAGAAGTTAGATCACTATGTACCAACTCAAGACGAGCCGTAGCTCTTTTTGCTTGACCTTTTGGAAAAGGATCCAAGTGTTGCTTACCCAACATACAACCGGGCAGACACCATCATGTGATTTTACCTTCGGAAGTCCTGTGACCATATTCTGCGAAGAGAGCTGTTGCAGATACCTGTAATTGAGGTGACCAAACCTCTCATGCCACAATTTGCTCAAAGAATCAACATGAGCAATTAGTGAAGATCCTGCAGAGTTATCAAAACTCTCAAATACATACAAACGTGAACATGGATCCACAAATCCTGTAGCTACAATATCATCATGATCATGAAGTTCCCTGATGACAACCTTATCTGGTGAGAATTCAACAGTTCTACCATCACCAGAGTTACAAATTTGATATATGGAAAGCAAATTGTTAGACATATGGGGAACATAAAGAACATTATTTAGATGCCCATTTGGCATATTTACAATACCAGAACCCAATACATCTACAGAAGCAGAATTGCCCACCGAAATATGTGAAGTGCTGCAAGCAGAAATAGAAGATAACAAATCCCTGCAATGTGTAATATGATGAGTAGCCCCTGAGTCAAAAATCCACCGATCTTGCAAAGGAGAAGAAGCTCTAGCAGAAAGAGCCTTACCCTTGCCAGCATTGGAAGCAGATGAAGGTGATGGAACAGTGATCTTGTGTTGTTTTAAAGCCTTTTCTAATGCTTCCAACTTCAAAAAACATCTGGATTCAGGGTGATTTTTCCCCCCACAAAAGGAACAAGGATCAAACACCCTCTTCTGAAATGGTCTCTTATTTTTACCATTATTCTGTGGTTTAGAAGTGTCAATAGAAGGATTAGAAACCATATTGTGAGAGGATACAGCTTATCATAGCTTTGCTTGGGTTTGTTTTTCCAATTTTTCTTAGGAGAACTGGCCACAAGAGCATGATTCGATGTAGGCATAACATCTAGAGAGATTAATTTTGCTTGTTCTCGTGAAAGACGTTCACAAAACTGTTCAAATGAAGGCATTTTAAACTGAGTGTCTAGTGCATCCATAGTAGAAAAGAAGGTTGACGTAAATACAAAAAATGGACCCTTTAGTTTAGTTAGGATCGTGTATATGCATTCATCATCCTTTTTAGTTCTACCACCTGCTTTCAACTGACTGCGAATCTCTTTAAATTTTGACAGAAATTCTTCTATGGAAGGAAAATCTGAAGGCGATAAAGAGTTTAATTCATGATCCAGTTGAATTAATTTGAACTCGTTTATCTTGCCAAACAAAGATTCAAATTTTTCCCATACCTCTTTCGGAGTTGTGGCCGCAGAAATATGAAACTGGAGGTTATCTGCTACATTCAACGCGATCAATCCAAGAGCTTCATCTTGCTTGCATGCATACAGGTACTTGTCCTTCTCTGTGGTGAAAGCGGGAACTGTATCATCGAACACACGCCATAATCCACGAGACTGTAAGAGCTGCTGCATCTTCGGTTTCCAGGCATGGTAATTCATCGAGTTTAGAGGCTCGAACAACCGTAGATCCCCGGTGTGACCAGAAGACGAGGATGATAAAAAAGCTCTCGACATGGTTTCAATGAGGTTATTTTCCAAAGTTTCCCTTTTTTAATGAAATTTACTTCAATGCGACGGGAATGAAAAATAATCAACTTTTGCAAAAAACGGCACTCAATTTCGAGTTACCGTGCAAAAGTTATTAAACTTTCAATTTCCCGTAAAATAAGTCAATTTTTAATAAAAATTGCTCACTGATTATAATGCTGACCAAAACGAAGACAAAGATGGTCGTATGACCACTCGTTGGACTCGGGAGAAAACAAGGAATACAAATTTGTCCTCGGTTTACAAACAGCCCGCCAGCAAAGTATTATAAGGCCTCAAAAGCATTAATTTCCCCCATAATGCAATTTTTAATAACAAACTATAGAAAAAATTTAATACTATAGTTTTTTTTTTTTTTTTAAATGCACCAATTAGAAACGGCTGTGCATGTATTGACGGCAAAATCAGATAAAGACTTACTGGAGTCTCTATGGAGTTGCAAAAACCAATGAGAACAGGCCGCAGAAAACAGTGTGCAATACAGAACCAGGCGCAAATACAACAGCTGCAAAAATTGCAGACCAGGGCGAAGTCCGAGGCACCGAAAATCAGGCCAATGAATGCACAAAACGCACAGTATGGATGGGACACGCCAGCAGGAAAAAAACTTGCAAAATATCTGCGCCAGGAATGAAGGAAGCAGCGTCCAAGGCAAAAAACAGGGGCAGCGTTCGAGGGCAGCGTTCGAGGGAGGCGTGGAAGACGTCAGTGGCAAGAACAGAGGCGTCTGGGGCAGAAGGAAGCCGAAACGGCTTGATCAAGGCGCCAAAACCAAACAGCAAAACCCTGTCATGTAGAACACCACGCCCAACCCTGTAGAAACCACGCCCAACACGAAAAATGGAAGCCCAAATGCACAGGTCTGCGGGCAGCAAAAAGAAAACCAGAGAATATCAATTCTGAGAAAATAGAGGTCGACTTCAACTCTCCTGCAACGATCGCTCTGATACCATGAAAAATCTACCAGCAGGATCTAGCACAGGAAGAGTGAGCACAGAGAATTACTCAGAGAAGAAAATAAGAGCACAATAAAGAGGAACAGAGAAATAATAATTATCTCTGATATCTCCACCATCCGGGAGATTCATTAAATAGGGAGAATAGATAGTTTGACATTCCTAAATAATAGGAATGTCAAGCTAATTAGGAGATAACTAATTCCACACAAGGAGTGGAGAGAATCTCAACAAGCTCCGAGAGTTAGAACTAATTAAAACAAATATAACAATTTGCTATAATGAGCTTATTCGGTGTAATTAAATTATTTACAAACCAAGAAGTAGAAAGCAATAACTCGCTTTTCTAAAGGCACTTCGGAGAGAGAGAGTCATGGAGATAGCTTTCCCAAATCCCACCAAGAGAAAAGAAGATCTGTCTCCCACAGGACTTCACAAAGACTCAAGTCGAAATGGGGACCTTGTTTAAAAGCTTACAAGGGGAAGCCTTGTCTAATGTGGTTGCTCTCTGAGAAGCTCCAAGAGGTAAAAGAGGAGAAAAGGATACTCAAAGAACAAAACAAACATCTCCTACAAGCATTGCGAGAAAATGGGAAACGCTCCTCTTGTGATGCACCGAACCCATTCAAATTTCCAGTCAGGAGAAAAAAAATGAATATGTTAATATTGGTGAACAAGGCACAACAATATCATCCTAGAAGGAGCGGATCCTCAAAGATGGTGAGGAAGTGCTTGGGAAGTTTACATTTCTCTATCAGGATATAACTCAAGCAAATAAGGAGCTACAAGTAGTAGTAAGTTCCCTATCAAAGAGTTAGATAACACCAGTCATTGCGAAGAAACGTTCCAAGCAATGGTTAACTACTCACTGACGAACTATTGAATGTCGACGTTATCAATCACCCATGTGCACATAATAAGGCTCTCACTACATTAGATTACAGATTGATCAGATGGAATATATCCTGGAGAAATCGATAAAGTCAAAGATGAAGCCCAGAAGCATGATACAACATGGAGCAGATAAATTGTAAAAATGTCTCCAAGGATGCTCATGAATCATATAACTTAAGGGAAGAAAATGATACATTCCAAAGATTTCAAGGCTATCGTCAGTCTAGGTTTGGCACTAGAGGTCACTTTCGATCGAGATTCAATCAATAACCTCTTGGCCTACCGTGATTTCATTGGCTTTTTAATCGATGCATGTGAAAATTTCACCGAGTTACTTGACAAGCTCAAGAATGAGAAAGAAACTTGCGAAGTCATTCGCGACCATTTTAATGGTCCCGACCATGATCAACTTCAAGCAACGATCAACAAGTTTGCAGAATATCGAGTGCAGTGTCACATCGACTCTCCTGATCAAAAGCAAGACACCAAGTTTGAGCAAAGGGATGATGAAGAGTAGTTTCTCCTTTCTAGATTACATTGATCATTTTTGTAAAATATTTAAAAAAAAGCGTGTTGGCATACACGATGACATCCATGTTGCACCATGGGATGTTGCCATCCAAAAACTTGCCCAAGTCAACTGTTGACTTTTTAGATATTTTCTTGATCTTTTGTAAATATCTTGTAAGATATTTTGTAAGGAGTGGGTTTGTTTTTGTCTTCTTTCCTCCTCTCCTTCTATAAATACTAGAATACTTGTGTTCTAGGGGTGAACATTTTTGTATGAAAAGAGAAGTGAGGAGAGAAAGACTTTGTGTTTTCTTAATGTAAGAAATATTAATACACATATTCGGACTTTGTGCTTAATGTGTGTGTTATTCAGACATCGATCTTTCTTAAGTTAGATCTATGTTTTTATTCTGTTAGATTCATTCCTACTATTGTCATATGTTCATCAGTATTGCTTTAATTGTTTATGCACGTAAGTTTGGCTTTGTTTACTACCAGCTCAAAGCATAAACCTTTTGACCTTTCCATCTTGGAATTCATTTCTTTTCTTCCTTCAGATCTACCCTCCTTTGTTCCTTCCCTCCTACCTTTTTGTTCGTTGTTGGAACTACCTCTACTGGGATGAGATCCCAAACCCCCTGAAGTTAGAATAGTGTAGATTTACAGATTCCCGCTTGATAGATTAACAATAAACTAGTTTCGCTTCACTGTCTCGAAGAGGGCTCGCCCGCACATTGTTGGCATGTTTCCCCACGACACCTTTGCCTAACCGGCAGATTTTTCGGACCAACAGTCTTCAAACATCATCTTGTTTCATTTGGTACATTCAAAGCATAAATCAACGAATCTAGTGTGACAAGTGGTGAAGGTTACAAACTATCTTTCGGCCTTGAAAATACCAATCCTGTAGAGATTTTACAGAGACCGGGGCACCCCAGGGTGCTCCAGTACCTACTTAGGAAATGTAGTTTGTTCAAATCCTCTAGATCCACCCTTTTCGGGACCTTTGTGCAGTCGTTCTTGCTTCTGGAATTTCTTATCACCCTGTGACACTCTGCACAACCACCTGTAATCAGGTGAGTTATTTCTTCACTTTGCTCTTGCACATTAGGGTTTTATTTCTATTAGTTCAATTATTTAGCTAATTTGCATTGCTTTAGAGTATTTATTTACTGCGTTTATTGTCCTACTTTTGGATTAGATTAAGTATAATTATACTTTCCCCTAGTTAGTTAATTTTAGTTAATCAATGGTTTAATGGCCATGTGTGGATCTTCCTTTACTACTCTTTGCAAATAGAGAATTAATGGGTGCAAGATAAATAATCGTCTTGAATGGTGGAGAATGATCTTATCATATGCCTATAATATCACTAGCAAATGTGTGGTGTAAGGTGTGAAGGAAGGTGGTAGGTTCTTTATATAGCTTTCTGATTTGAGAGAAGTTAGAAACCTAATGAATGTGGGATAAAGGATAAAGTAAAATTAGAAGGGATAAACATGATTAGAGGGAATTAATTAGTGATTAACAATGCATGGGATTTGGAGATGATTTAATTAGTCAACTATGATTAGTTAATAGGCCAAAATAATCTTAGAAAGCTATGTGGAGGTGATTTAAAAGGAATTTGATAGAATTTGGAGGATTTATAAGAGTGATTTAACCAATAAGAGGTTTTATTGATTAAATAAAGGATTAAAAACAGATAAATTAACTAACGATAGTTAATTAAAAGAGGATTATAACTAAGGAAGTTTCGTTAATTGGCATCCAAAATGAAGGGAAATGCTAGTTAATTAACGAAGTGTTGTTAATTGACCAAGAGATGAAGGGGAATGTTAGCTAATTAGTGAGAAATCACCAATTAAAATGAAATTGATTTGCGCTTTTTGATTTTATACTAACATGTCATATTTCGGATGCATTACCTATGTTGGATATTTTGAGTAGAATTATGATTTTATGGATGTTAAATCGAAATTAAATTGTATGATGATAGATGATATAATTGCTAATTTTGGATGACAATTATTGATTTCTATATGTATATTATTCTCAATGTTGTTGATATGACGATAAGGCCGAAGAGGTATTATATTTGTGTTGCAGGGGACATTTTATCACATACATCGAAAGGGATAGGGGACCAACCACGAAAGGATTTTGGGTGTTGTGCAACATGGCCAAAATTTGACAACTTGTGTATAATGTTATGTTGTGTTGTTGCATGCTTTGTTAGGAGGTTCCCATAGGGGGTAACCTCATTTATGTGGCCATGGGTGTAATGTGTTTCCTTTCTTTTAATTTTGTTGTTAATTTGTTGTGCATGTGTTTAATTATTTGGGAAATATTGTTACTTTATTAACACTTGCTAATGTGTCTTAATTAACTAGTTTAGCTTAAATTTGAATTAAAAGGAAGATATGACATGTGGCAATAAATTGGGTAGATAGTCCTTGTTTGTTGCATGATGTGAATTTAATTAAATGCATTTAGGTGGTGTGTACTCCACCATCCTTCCCAAATTCGAATTTGGCCTTGTTGGCCACTTTTAGAGACTTGAGGGACAAGTTAACCTTGTCCCTCACATCTCAAACTCTCCTACCAACCCTACTTATGAAGTATGAGACATATTTTGACAAATTTTTAGTGTAAAAAGGGTCAATAATTACACTTGTTACTTACCACATTTAAGTTTGTCCTTGATTAACATGGTGTGCAAGTTGGAGTGTCATGTGGGCATGTCATAAGTCTTACATGTGCATTTAATTGCTTTGGGCTTGGTGTTTGAATTGTGTGTTGGAATGGAGGGATGATGAAGTGGCATCCTACATGGAGCCACCTCATCATCCTCACATCCCTTTTCTATTTATTGGATGATTTTGATGGATTTTGGGTTACTTGCCTTATTTGCTTCTCTTGCACTTTTGAAAATTGGTCTTGTTTTCATACTTGGAGTTTTCTTTTGGAGTTGCATCTTGGATTGAGCTTGGTGTGAAGGATTCTAAAGCTTGTTGAGAAAATGAATTGGAAGTTTGATGGAGAGGTAGGCTCTCCTCCTTTTGCATTTTTGTATTAATGTATTTTGATGTAGAAATTGTGTTTATTTGTATATTGTATGAGTGTTGTGGTTATGTTTGATTGTGAATGGGTAGTTTGCCTTAAGTTGTGTGTGGGAGATGGATTTATGGGACCATTGGGGAGGAAAAGAGATATGTGAGGCATGCATTTTGGAGGGAGTGTGAGTTTGAGTTCCACCTATGGGGAGTGAAAAGGATAACATGGATATATTTTACATATTTGCAAGTGTAGAAATAAGGATTTGATTATGTTTTGAGTTGTGCACATGGAGGATTTTGGGTGGAACTCCTACATCACTTGGGAGATAAAAGGAGGTGGTGCCCATATTCCATTGCTCCTTGTTGGCTTGTTGTTGTCAAGCCTTTGTGCTTGTTGGGAAAGTTGTAATATTGTTTGAGTGTATTGTTTGAATGTGTTATTTTGTGGAATGCATGTTGTAGAAGCCTTGTGTGAAAGTTGTAAAATGTTGCATAATACCCCTTATTGTTCTTTGGTTGGGGCTCGAGGCCAATAAGAGGATGAATTCTCCTCTTATTGGATTATAGGTTGGGCGGAGAGCATCGCCTATACCCCTTTCCTTGTATTGTGAACCATGATTTGAAGAATTTGAAGAGGTGGAAGAGAACAAAATGAAGTTTGAAGGAGTCATGCTATGTTGGAGCCAAAAGAAGCACCTTTGAAATGTTGTTTCAATGTTGAAATAGTGAAAGTTGTAACTTGTAACTTATTCTTTCATATTGTTGGAAAGAAGAACTTTTGTATTGAAAGAAAAATGAACTATGCTCTTGAGAAAAAGGGTGTATTGTTGCCTTGTTGAAAATTGTATTATTGTAAAAATAGAAGTTCTTGTAGAGTTTATTATCAAGTTTTGTTGTATTAAAAGGGTGAAAGAAGAATGTAGGAAAGTTATGCTTGATTTGCCTTGTTGGAATGGCTATCACTTTTGTTGTGTAAAGAAAAGAAACGGTACTTAGTAATTGGTTGAATTTATTTTCTCTCTTTTAGAGCTTATAAGTAATTTTATTGAAAAAGAAATCTTGTAATTGTTCTTATACACTATTGCAATGGAAAAGCTATGTACTTGGTAATTTAAGTCATGAAACAAAGATATGACATCAACCTATCAACTAATGAATTGTAGACACCTTAATTAAAGTTAATGTTGCCTTAGAAACCAACCTAAGTAGAAAACAATTTGAAAAATGCTTGAATTTAAGGTTCTATTTTCGAGAAACATAACCGCTGCCTTGTGCAGAGCGGCGGTTTCAGAACCGCCGCCCTGTGCGGCAGCGCGACGGTCGATGAACCACCCACCAGGCAGGGCGACGGTCACATGACCGCCAACCTGCTTAGGGCGACAGTTTCGTCACTTTTGAAAAAATAAAAATAACAACTATGAAAAATCTGGATTGAATTTAAAGAAAATCTAAGTTTTAAAACTTCAAGATGAAACTACTAGTAACTAGTAAATGATCAAACTCATTTGTTTAAGCATATAAATCCTCTTATGGGCATCCAAATGTGTAAAATCTCTTAGATCTAATGAAATGGGGTTTCCCAAATATTGAACTCAAAGAATGTATATATTAAATAACAAAACTAGATTCATGGTGGAATCTCTACAATAAGCAAATGAGGAACCTTACAATAGCAAACCCTTGAATAAACTAAACTATGAAGAGAAGAATGGAGGAAGATTTCTCCATTTGCAACTAGAACCAAGGAAATTTCTCCATGGTTTCACTTCTTGCTTTCATGGCTTCTCCTCTTTCTCCTCTTCCAAACCTGCAAAACAAGAATGAACAAATGAGGATGAAATTGGGGCAAATAGAAATAAAAAGAAACCTATAAGGATATTTAGGGCAACCCAAATCCAATGGCTAGGATAGATTTGATCTAATGGCTCAGATTAAACCCTACATCACTTAAGTGGGAGGTATTTTTGTGGGAATGAAATTTAAATAAAAAGTGCATGGGTAATGGGGTGAATGGGGCCACTTAGTGGCTAGACAAAATAGTTAAACTTTTGTTATAGGAAATAAAGTAAACTTGGTGCATGGTAATTAAGTAAACTAATGGAACTTGGTAAATGTTTTAAACCATAAATATTTTTAGGAAGTAAATTAATAATATTTAATTATTAATTTAATTCCAACTTCCATAGGTCGTGTAGAAACCTTAATCGGAAAATTTATTAATTGTGGATAATGTCTAACCTTGCAAACCCTTTTAAAACAAAGAAAAATAAAATTACTGTAATTTTGACTATTAAATTATTAGTTTCTATTTTGATTTGAGAGTAGAATTTTGTGGGTGTTACACAATCTTTAAGTGATAAATCTTTCTCTTTTCACGTGCTTCATTGATTGATTCTTCCTCCGGGTCAATATTTGATCTTCCCTCCTTTTCAAATTAACTTAACATTACACTCCCATCTATATCTTCCCTCGTCTACACAAAAGACTTCGTTTCCTTTAAACTCTTACCTTTAAGATCTTTTCGTGCACAAGACACTTTGTGTGCTTTGCCTATCGACATTCCCATTACATCTTTATAAAAATGACGGTCATATTTTAAATACGAAATTCATATAAAATAGTTATTTCAAATATCTAGAAGTATATTAGGGCTAAAATCATGAAAAACGTCTAAACGGACAAATGTGTGGAATCATAACATAAAACACCAAGTGACCAAAGGCTCAAATCCACCAAAACATCGACTAATCATTAAAAACCAAAAGGTCCACCAAGTACATTTATTGGATTTGACATAGATAAATATAGTAGACCGTTTATCTATTTGGATGCTGTCAAAGCGCTGCAGTGGACGAAATTGGATTTCAGAACAAGCATTAGTTACGGTGGCTGCAACTTACATCAACAGAGAACTGGTAAGCAATGAGTCTTGCTTTCAGAATGAATTTGAGAACAGCCCATTTGTCCCAAACTTCGGTTTTCCATAATTTTAGTCTATCACCCAATGTTCTCCTTAAAGCCTTCTGCCATTTCAAATTACAGAAGAAACCCATGAAACGCTTATGGGCTGGGGATCATCCTTTCAACGTTAACACAACCTTTGAACACAACTCGAATTTAGCAAAAACAATTGTGCTTCACCATGCAATGACACCCTTTCCGTGAATATTGAAACCCAGAAGAAAAGTGAATCCACCAAGCTAAGGAAAAGGATGAGAGAGTCTCCAGAAGGGCAGTTAAGATATGGCCTGGACATGTGCTCCAAAAGAGGTGACTTCTTGGGAGCCATTTCATTATATGATAATGCAATGTTAGGTGGTGTTAAATTTGATCAGCATAACTATAATGTGCTTCTCTATCTCTGCTCTTCTGCTGCCATGGGTGCCCTCACGCCTGCTAAGGGTCGCACTAGAAAAATTAGTAGTACAACTGAACTAAATCTTCATCCTTCAATTAAGACTGATGAAAAAATAACTCAGATTACCGAGAAAGTTAAGGAATTGGCCCTGAATAGAGGCTTTCAAATCTATGAACAAATGTGTTCAGAGAAAATCCCTCTAAATGAGGCCACATTTACCTCTGTGGCGAGATTGGCTGTGGCAAAGGGTGGCGGAGATTTGGCCTTTGAGATCGTGAAACAAATGCCATCTTATGGTATAGCTCCAAGGCTCCGTTCATACAGCTCTGTATTGTTTGCTTTCTGCAAAAACATGGAGGTGGAAAAAGCATATGAAGTGGATGAGCACATGAAAGCTTTTGGAGTGGAAGCAGAGGAACCAGAGCTACAATCACTCCTGAAGCTCAGTGCTGAGGCTGGTAGAGAAGAAAAGGTTTATTGTTTGTTGCATAGACTGAGAGCGAGTGTTAGACAGGTATCCAACCTAAACAAACTTATGGGCTATTTTTTCGCAACTGGTTAATTTTATACAATAGATCCATCCATTAGAAAATGAAGAAAACAACAATTAGATATAATATTCTCTAAGATTTTGGCATAAACTTATTGGATTGAGCAGAACTTAATGAACTTAAAATTTAATTGTTAAGCCAACTAGCAAAATTCCCAAGAGAGACTAAGGCAGACATAACTTTATTAGACTCCCCAGATGTTAAAACTTAAGCGAATTCTATATATTCTTTCTCAAATGTTATCCTAAAATGCATCTTTTAAAACAAATAAAAAAAAAAAAAAAAACTTTGGTGGAAAGAATTGGCAACTATTTTACACTTGCAAAAATTCCATCTCTTAATTTTTTTCCCTGCAGATATCTCCATCGACTGCGAATGTGATAGAGCAATGGTTCAAGGGCAAAGTGGCTGCAAAGGTGGGTGCGACTGGTTGGAACATTGAAACAATAAGAAAAGCAACGGAATCTAGAGGAGGAGGCTGGCATGGCCAGGGCTGGTTGAATAAAGGCAGATGGAAAATTGAACACACCAGCATGACCCCTACGGGTGTTTGCAGATGCTGCGGGGAGCAATTGATTACAATTGACATTGATCCACTGGAGACAGAAAATTTTGCCAAATCCATTGTGGCTTTGGCCACTCAGAGGAGGTTGAGTCCAACTTCATCAAATTTCAGGTATACCTATTATTCTATTTGGCCATCCCCTTAGCCTATTGCTCTTTTTCCAGACCATGCAGCTTGTCAAAAGAGTAACATCTCTAGTAACAGTCCCAGTAATTGTGAATTTAAACCACATACCCTTTGACTTCTAAAGCATAACCAATGAAAATAGTTGGATGTTTTGAGTCTAACTTTCTTCTATTTCCCTTTGTTACAAGCACATAAGTAGGACAATCAAATATTCTGAAATTGGGTACACTGTACTTCTCACCTGTCCGTACTTCTCGTGTTTCATGTTTTTGTAAGCTATGGCAAAGATTCAATTTCATATATTTGTTGCCATGACACAATTTAATGCCTAATGGTTTTTGACATTTTCTTGTTTTCGTTAATTGGGTTTTCCCAGTTGCCCAAGTGCCTTATGACTAACATAGAAACGACACAATAAAAATAAAGGAACTATATATGAAGGCCCAAGGGTCATTGTTTCATTCCAAAAGAATACATTAGCAGCGGCCATCCTGATATACTGGTAGTCCAAGGCTGGTAAAAGCCAAAAACTCAGAAACAGAACTACACAGAGCCAAAAATCTCTGATCTTCGAGGTACATAATAACAGCATGTGGTCAGTCAATAAATACTCTGTTAGTTCTGAAAAACAAAATACAGGATTTGGTATGCAAATCTGAATGTCAAAATCATAAGGTCCTGTTCTGTCATTGTTGTCTCCTCTTACGCTGCTCTATTGTTGTTTTCTTCTGTCTATCTCAAATTCCTAGCAAGCACTCCGAGCCAGCCCACAAAAGGTGTAAGCATAAATCTGTACCGTGGAAGGTCTTTTTTGGCTTTAAAAGGACCCTTCACTCTAAGCAGAAAAGGTTTTTTTACTGCTGGTTTTGGGGGAGGTGTTTTTAGATGCCCTCGTGCTAGTACCATCTTAAAAGGTTGTACTTTGTAAGCCCCATTGACCAACTTTGGTCATTGATGAAAAAGAATATATATTTTTGCATTATATATATATATATATATATATATATATTGTTGCTTTGATCTTTCTTGATAAATTTCTGACAAGTACCACATATTCACAGAATGACAGAAACATATTTGACTGAATAGATAATGCCGCATGGAAGTGGTTCATCTTAATTGGTAACTTTCAGAAGCCAATTATGTATTGAGTTTTAACCAATAAGCTACACTGTCCTCATCTATGTAGGAGTGGTTGGATGATCATGGACCATATGAAGCTATTATTGATGGTGCAAATGTGGGACTTTATCGCAAAAACTCTGCTCCTAGTCTATTCTTCTCTCAGGCAAGTATACATTGTGTGTTTGGAAAACTTTGATGTTTTTGGATTCAAAGAACATTAAGAGGATTTCAAAGTTTCAAACAACAGCCATGATGTAAATACATGTTTCCTGTAAATAATAGTTTATTACCCAGACCTTGGCATGTGATATTAATCAATATGGTTTCAAAGCATTGTAGTTAAATGCTGTTGTTAACGGCTCACGGGAAAGAAGCCCATCCAAGAAATGGCCGCTGATCGTCATGCACCATAAGCGTACAAGAGAAGTTCCTGCAATTCGATCTAGCAATAAGCAATTAATCAATGAATGGATAAAAGTTGGTGCATTGTACATGACACCAACAGGCTCAAATGATGACTGGTGAGAAATAGATATTCTTTTGGATTTTGAGTTTTCTTCATTGATTAAATTTTTAAAGTTCGGTATCCAGAATAGCTACATTCACGGTTTACGGAATATCTAGATAGTTGTCAATCACTACAATCAGGGTGATATTGAAAAGTGTTCCTGAGCTCTGGTACATGTTCCCTTCATTCCCTAGGAATAGATATACAAGGACAACTTATGGTGTGTCCTCATTTTAAAGGTAATGGTTGAGACATCCCCAAGATATCTTTATACCCTGCAGGTATAACTGGTCATTTCTCTACCTGTAGGAGACGACATGGGGAAACCAGCTGCTCAATGAAAAAAATAAAAAGAGTTGTTTCCAACCTACTAGTTATTGCTAACGAGAAATTAGCTTTTTTGAAAATCAATGATTACCATTATTTAACAATTTCCTAATTCTATGTTTCCAATGCGTATATTAGCAAATTGAATATTTAAAATTTTATTTGCTACTTTTGAATCAGATATTTAACGGATGAATTTTTCGTCTTTTATGGGTTAACATTGCCTATGTCATCCTTTTCATCATTGCAAAGCCCTTGCTGTCCATATTTCCTTTGTCACATTTATCATTTCTTAGAATTTGGCCCAATTATGCAGTTGTCCCAAAAGCTTCTCCCCATATTCTCTCATTTAACAAATCTGTCAGGCCTGGTACTTTGTATGTTCTAGTCATCGTGTTCTTGAATCCTATATGGCTTGGGACTTTGGAAGAATATATATAGAAACAATTCTTTTTAGAAACACGTGCCAATTACAGAGTGATGGCTATGGGTAGGGTTCCCCCACCGGCCAAGGGACAATCATGGGGCACCTCAAGGATGAGAGATGTTCTCTCGATGGTCCCCTACAAAAGATGTAATCCATGTGCAATGCATGGTTATATCAATGATTCATTCAACTTAATGTCAGAATTGCACAGGTAAAAATAATTTAATCAAAATTATAAGATTCCTACAATTATAACTGGTAAATAAATAATTTCAGAAAATATAATTGAATGTAGTTGAATAGAGAACACATAAACACAAATTTTACCATGGGGAAAACCTTGCGGTAAAAAACACTACCAAAATAGCACTTCCAATTTTATATTAAATAAATGAACTCACAATGTTTGACCAACTTACAGACCTATGCCTAACAATTAGAAGCCAAACCCGGAAGTATTAACCTTCCCACTTCTTCACAATAGTTCTCAGATTTACAATAATAATATTAATAATATTGGTGTGTGTGTTCAATTTTCAATGGAAACCACCCTATTTAAAGGGTGGATGAATTGGTTGAATTGATCACTCTTTAATTAATTTAATCAATAAATTGATTTTAACTTTATAACCAAGTATAAAGTTATATAAATTATAATATATCTATCTGTCTGTTTGTCTATAAGATTTATAATAAAATTATAATGAAGATGCATTTTGTTGTGGTGGGCTGTACTAATTGTGTCCCCACAAACATCACATGCTCCAACACTCCCCTTTAATGTTTAGTGGGGATACATACCAAATTACTTTTTATACAAAAGAATTTACATTCCTTCAATCATATGGGGTGATTTTAGGTTAACAATATGTACATGAATAATTTAAAAATATCACATCATTGAATGCTTCGCTGGGTTTTCAAGTAAACTCACATAAGGTGATGTTTACATGAAATCACATAGGGCGATCTTTTACAATGGATTTTGTAATATAGAATAAGTATAGAGAAGGAAGATACACCAAGGCCATTAGGAGGTGGCATTCTCATGCACATTGCCCCTCAATGACAACTTTGAAAGGCATTCCCATCGTGTTCCCATTAGAAACTATCCCACGGCCACCTATACTTGCACTCAATGACAAGATTCAAGGCCAATGGATCGAATACTTGGTCGGTAATTGGATTAGTAATTGGATTAGATGTTCCAATGCATGATTCACCAACATGGATTTACTTTTCCTTATGTGTTATTTCCAAGTTCTATGCTATAGAAACAACAATCTAAGGCTGCAAATTGATGTTTCCTATAGTTCTATGGCTGCCATCTACATCTTATATTCATTACGTGTAGAATTCTGCACCGAAATTCAACCAGGACGTCATGCTCCTCAAGAAATCTCATACAAACTCGTGGTGGAAATGTAGCAGCTTGACTGCAAAAGTATCTATTAATTCTCCATTTACTTTCTTGAATAGGCAAAGCCTTATAAAAGGCTAAAGAGACTGGTTTGTAGTTGTAGACTAACAAAACAATCAAGCTAAAAATAGAAAGATTCTTCTAGTTGACCGAGTCTGACTAGAGAGAGTATGCCACCTAACTGTGTCTCACTAGGAGTGTACAAGATACCTCACTAGGAGGTTGGCTGATGCAGGAGCATCGGGTTCACACGCAATCTTGCATCATCCAAAAAATAATTTGCATTTTTATTTCATTAAGTTTCTCTCTTGTTTGTTAGCACATTGCCGCAGCCACAAAAGCTCACGATGTATTTTACAGTGTTCACATGGTCCCAACACAGAAAGGAACAGGCCACAAGCATTTAATAAGCATCGCAGCCGTTTAGTGAACACAGGCCACAGCAGTGATATCGTATCCGTGCAGTGAACACAGTAAACATAGATCACAAAAAGTTATCCGGACGTGACATACCATCAAGGGGAATGGAGAAAATATCGCATCTGTGCAGTAGCACAGAGGCGCAACAGCGAAAAGGAGATCACATTAGTTTGTGGGAAACAGGTGAGTGATCATGACATGTGTCATGATCCTGCAATGCTGTTGGTCACAGTGATTTAACAATGAATAGGAGCAGTGACTAGTCGTGATGTATTATTTGATGGATTTAATAATCCATCACATCCACACAGACAAAATGCATTAAGGTGAAAGGAAAGGATGCAATGAGATAATTTGGTGGTGCCTATGGGCACCAGGTGTTACAAGGGGGCCACAAGTCACAAACCCATAACGTGGGTGTGATAGTATGTGGTGGACTGTATAATCCCATGCATCCATGCTATATAGTTCACAAAGCAATCACTGCGCAACTAATGGCTGAGCTGATATAATATAGAAATCGAGAGTGAAATCTCGCATCCGCTCAGGTCATCATTGTTGGGAATGTCTTGACTTTGCATAATTTTGTGCAGGATAAAATATGCAGAGGTTGTGCTGTTCAGGTTTGCACAACAATTGTGAACTTGGAAGCTTGCGTAGGGAATTGAGCACAGTGGCATTGTGTAGAGACTATGCAATACAGGATTTACAACTGTGTGTAGAGTTGTGTATTCAAGGCTTGTGCACAGGGAGTTGCAGAATGGTGCAGTGTGGAGCTGTGCAACATGGTAATGCAATGTATGATGTTTGGAATGTGCTACGAAACATTTGTCTGACTGAATCTATCGATTGGAGATATGTAAGTAATGTGTTCATGTTTGGTGAATGAGTGTTAGTACTGATGACTTTGCTCAGCTTTCAGTGAGAATTCGTGGATTCTTTGGTGCATGAGGATTACAAAGTCATGTGTTGGAATAAAATTATGCATACTCTTAGGAGTGAATATTGGAAACAGCTGCAACAATTTGAGAGATTACTGGGTATGGTTAGATGACTTACTCTAAGCACGGTTCATTTGGTGAAGGGCGATGCTGCATAGTTACAGGACGATGCTGCATAGCTAGACGGTTCTGTGTATGGACTATGCAGGTAGTGTTGTAGATATTGTTGAACGGTGTGGTGCCTGGACAATGTGTATAATAGCTAGAGGAACTTGAAGCGTGTCTGTTGTATTGTGAACTGGTTTTAAGTTAACGTAATAGAACAGGATTACATTTTGGATTTTTTTACCTGAAAGGGTTTTTCCAGGTGAAATTATGTGTCTATTATATGTGTTGTTTGCTTATTCACTGTAAGAGATTCATTGTAGCATAACTCTTTTAGCTTATTGTGCAAAGGCCAAACTCCCATATTTGGTATGAGTTGGTTGGAGCTCAGTGAGAGTTGGATTTTCTTATGATAGGTAGTTGGTTTGAGTGGGAGCTCTGCGTTGAGAATCTTGTGTGTTAGAAAATGGTGGGAAGCGCAAGAATAGAGATTGACAAGTTCAATGGTCAGTGTTTTGAGTTATGGAAACTCAAGATGGAAGATCTCTTGACAGATAGAGATCAGTGAGTTGCTATGTTGTAGCACCTGAAGGAATGAAACAAGAAGAATGGGACAAGATTGATAAGAAAGCATAAAAATTTATAAAGCCTAAAAATTTATCAGACTCTGTCTATCAGATTCAATTTAACTAAATGCATTTGATGAAAAAATAGGGAAGGAACTTTGGGATAAGTGGGGAACGTTGTACTGGAATAAATCTCTGGTAAACAAACTTTTCCTGTGCAAGAAGCTATATTCATTGCAAATGAATGATGGTGACTAGGTTACAGAGCACATAAATGCCTTAAACACTGATCAATCAGCTATCATTTGTGGATATAAACATGGATGATGAAGAAAGTTGTATTATGCTTCTGTGTTCTTTGCTAGATTCTCGGGATGATGTAGTAACGGCAATTACTAGCACAACAACTAAGTTGAAAATAGATGAGATAATCGCAACCTTATTGTCAAAAGAGATGAGGCAGAAGTCCGTTGGAGACTATGAAACCAGTGACATATTGGTTGTACGAGGTAGATCGCAGAAGAAAAACAAGCAGAGATATTGGGAGAAGTGTTTGAAGTCTAGAGCTAGATCTAAGACTCTAGAAAGGCCTTTCTTGAAGAAATGTTCAAGAGGTATTGTAGAGTAAAGGTGGACAAGAGTAAACCACCGGATGCTTCATCCTCAGATGAAAAAGTCTCTAGTGAGGAGAATGGAGATGTGTATTTGGAAACATTAAGTGCACATGCATGCATTTTTGCATGGTTGATTCACTTGGGTGCCTCCTATCATATGACTTCCCACAAGGACTAGTGTTTGCAAATATGAACCATATGATGGTGGTAATGTCTTTCTGGAGATAACTCTACTCACTGGATTGTGGGGTGAGGAATAATGAGGTTCCAAGATGCAAGGATAGAAACTCTCCTAGATATTTTGCACATTTCTGGTCTCTTGAGAAACTTAGTTTCAATAAGTAAGTTGTGTGATGCTGGTTGTAATGTGTCATTCAGTAAGGATGGTTGTTAAATGGTGCACGAAGCCATAGTTTTGCAAAGAGGTGTGGCATTGGAACCTTGTTCATAATGGATGCAAGTATGGTTATTGGTGCTTGCAACAATGCTGTTGTTCCTTAGGCCAATGGAAAACATGAGAAGACTAGCATGCTTCTAGTGGAGAAGACAATGCTTTTGCATCAAAGGCTAGGTCACATTGGCATGAAAGGTTTGCAAGCACTGCAGACTAAAGGAATGGCTGAAGAGATAACTGAATGTCCCATGGATTTTGACTTCTATGAGCATTATGTATATGGGAAACAAAGTTGAGTAAAGTTTCCCACAAATGTTGTGTATGCAACTAGGATTTTATAGGTAATACATAATGATGTGTTTGGATGAGTGAAGGTGCCATCACTAGGAAAGTTTGTGTTCTATGTGCCCTTCATAGATGACTTTTCAACGAAGACCTGGATATACTTTCTCTGGAAGAAGTCTTAGGTACTCAAGAAATTCAAGGATTTCAAAGCCCTTGTGGAGAATCGAAGGAGAAGAAGGTGAAGGTCTTGCACGTGGAAAATGGGGAGGGTAATGCTCAAAATAATTTGTGGAATTCTGCAAGCAATGTAAAATTGGAAGGCAAAAGACGACTTCTTACACAACGCAACAAAATGGAGTTGTAGAGTGGATGAACACGACGTTGGTGGATAAGGCGCATAATATGCTCAATGTTGTGCACTTGGAGCAAAATTTTTAGGCGGAAACAGTTACTACTGCTTGTTACTTGGTGAATAGATCACCATCATTAGTGCTAGTTAATAAGTCTCCACAAGAGGCTTAGATTGGTAAGAAACCATCCTTTAAACACTTGATATTTTTGTTTGTGAAGCATATTTCCATATTCCAAAGGAAACAAAGCCACTAAATTTGACTTCGAGTTTGTGAAGTGCATCTTTATTGGATATGGATGGGGATAAGGTCTACAAGCTACAAAATTCAAAGACAATGAGGATGGTTTATAGACGGAATTTGGTCTTCAAAGAAATCAAGATGAATCTTGTGCAAGAGGTTATCCGTAGTGGTGAAGCTATGCGGATCACCATTTGAAGGATTAACCAAATGAAGAAAATAGAACGGATATAAGTTGACATGTTTGAAGAGCCTATATTTGAGTATGAGGTCACCGATGAAGATGCGTAAGAGGAAAAGAAACTTGTAACCCCTACGTTAAGAAGATCAAAATGGGCGCACAAAATGCCTAAAAGGTAGCCCACCAAACTTTCATTTTGCATTGTTAATGTCGTAATCGAGGTGATGATCCCAAGACATTAAAGGAAGCTTTGGGATCAAAAGAGAGCAAGTCTTGGAAGAAAGCCATGAAGGAGGAAATCCAATCTCTTGACAAGAATGAGACTTGGGATTTGTAAAATTACCCCTAGAAGAAAACTTGTGGGCTACAAGTGGGTTTTCAGGAAGTGCAATACACAAGGAAAGTTGGAGAAGTATAAGGTTTGCCTAGTTGTGAAAGGATTCTCGACGGAGGGAATTGACTTTGGTGAGGTATTTTCTCCTGTTGCGAAGTTGACTTCTATAAGATTTATTTTAGTTATTGTTGTTGTGTTTGATCCGGAGATGGATTGAGTGGATGTTAAAATATCATTTTTGCTTGAATTTCTTGAAGAAGAAATCTACTTGACACAACCAAAAATTTCAAGGTCAAAGGGAAAGAGGACTTGGTTTGTAGATTGAAGAAGTCCTTGTATGGCCTTAAACAATCACCAAGGATGTGGAATTAGAAGTTTGATAGCGACGTGTCAAAACTTGGGCTTGTGTGTAGCAGAGTTGATCCTTATGTGTACTATAAAGAAGGGGGAAACTTTGTCCTCTATGTGGATGACATGCTGCCGATTGGAAATTGCAAGGCAATGATCAAGTAGATTAAGTCTTAGCTATGTGCACAGTTTAACATTAAAGGTCTTGGTGCTGAAAAGTTTGTTTTGGGCATGGAAATCGAAGAAGATCATGCAAATAGGAAAATCTGGTTGGATCAAAGAAAGTATGTTGGGGTAGTTCTAGAGAGATTTAAGATGCATGACAACAAGCATGTGCGCACGCCCTTTCTAGTTGGTCAGAAACTATATGTTACACAGTGTCCAAAAACATGAGTTGCAGGACATGTCTCAAGGTCCATATGCAAGTGCAGTGGAAACCTTGGTATATGCAATTGTCTCACAAGCCTTGATATTGCAAATGCAAAGTGGGAGTAGTGAGTAGATACATGTCCAATCTAGGCAAGGAGCATTGGACTGCGGTGAAGAGTATCTTCGTATATATGGGAAACATTTGAATATACAATTTACTATTAGGGGAATCCTAATGTAAGCAACAAGTTCTACCAATGTATGTGTTTAACTTGTTCGGTGGAGTTGTAAGTTAGATGAGTAAGAGGCAAGCAAGTGTTGCGATATCCACCAAATAGGTTGAGTACATGGAAGCTACTCACACAAGCAAGGATGTGGTTTGGATTCAAAGATTGTGTTCCACTATTGGGTTCGTTCAAAAGGCTGTAAGGATATATTGTGACAATCTAAGTGTAATTTGCTTAAGAAAGAACTCTTAAGTATCATTCTTGTCGAAGCACATTGATGTGTAATACCATTTTGTAAGAGAGATTGTGAAAGAGAAGTTATTGCTAGAGAAGGTTGACACCGTGAGAACATTGTGGATTCATTGACAAAATAAGCGAGTATTGAGAAGTTTTCTTGGTGCAAAAAAGAATGGGCATGGTTGCTCACAATTTCTTAAAATATGGATTTGTGCTCCCTTTATGTAAAGTATTCAACAAGTGAGAAGGTTGGGAATGTCTTCACTTTGTATATATGTCGTGTGTGATCAAAATGCACAAAGGTTGTGTTGCACGGGGCCCCGCAACATTGCTACGCTTAGAAGCTGTCACGGGGAATTTGACATAGTGGCATTCCACGAGGATTGCATGATGTGGGATTTGACAACTATGTGCACGGTTGCATGCCAAAGGCTTGTGCACTAGGGAGTTGCGAGAATGGTGCACAATGGAGGTGTGCGAACCCGATAATACAACGTATTATGTTTGAAATGCATTACCAAATACTTGTTTTCTTGGATATGTTGAGTGGAAGTGTATAAGCATGCTGATAATGCTCTAAAACATTTGGTGAAGGAGCATTATGAAATGATGACTTTTCTCAAAGCATTTAGTGAGAATTTGTGGATTCTCTAGTGCATGAGGATTACAAATTCACATGCTGGAATAAGGTAGGGATACTCTTACGAGTGAATATCTGAAAAGGTTGCAACAATCTAAGAAATTGTTGGGTGTGGTTTATGACGATTTCTAAGCATGGTCTGTTTGGTGAAGAGTATGCTTTGCATATTTACACAGCTTTTATGTATGGACTATGGAGGGAAAGTTGTAGATTTTGTTACATGGTGTAGTGCATGGACAATGTGTATGATAGGTATAGGACCTTGAAGAGTGCTTGTTGCATTGTGTTTGCTAGATTTTCCGCATAGCATAAAACCTAGGCGATCATGAGATAAATCTCCCTCATTTACCTATGTGAAGCTTCCGTGTCGATTTGTCAATTAAAGTATGTTAGTATTTATATGGGGTTTTACTTTAACTGTTCAGCTCATGAACCATAGCTGTACAGTTCTGCAGCAAGTAAGCAACTGTTTAAAGAAAGGAAATATTTATAGAAGGGAATTATATAAACACAGAGAAGAAATGGGGAAGATGTGCATCCCAATCAATAGATAACAGAGTTGATTGCATGCACATAGAAGAAACCAATAGATATAAACACATAATTATAAGCAAAGGCAACTCTAGATCTAGATCTAAAATAACACAAAGTTTATTCAAAGATCTAAGATAGAAAACTAGAAACAAAATACACCGTGACACAAAGTTCTCCGGAAATCTGCTCCTGTATATTCCTTTGCTTCAAGTGGCTCTCAAGGGTTTCAGCACAAAGTCTGGAACACAAGAATGCTGCTTACAAATTCTCATCATTAACCCGAAGGTTCTTCCTCTACTTATAGAATGTAGAGGGGCAATTACAAGTTGGAAGCTTTTGGTTGAACTGGCACATGTGGAAGTGGGAAAAGAAACAACTGACAATATCCCTCCTGAATTCCTCTTTGCATTACATGCATGATTTGCAATTGAAAATAGAACTTTCTATTTTGCACGTCTGCCACCTATCTCCAAGTAGTTGACTTCTTCAAGTAATGAATTTTAAACCAATCACTTAAGTTGTATAATTTAATTGATCGCTATATTACTTTGTCGGAGGCAATAAGAGAAAGAAGAAGAAAGAGGAAAGTCTGCAGTCTTGTCCTTTTTCATATTCTGCATGCAGCTGATTCGTTTGCCTTTGATTCTCACGAAAACTGGAGCTGAGCAGTGGATCCTGAAGCAAGCTAGTCCTGAAACAAGCTTGATCTGAAACAAGCTGGATCTAGAAACTTGCTTACAAGTGTTGCCTTTGCCTTGTCTTCCCTCTTATCCTTGAAGCTTTTGCAGTTCTTCTCCTGTACATGCATCAGTGCAATGTTTGCCATAAATAACTCATCATTTTTATTTTTAATTGCATATGAGCAATTAAAAAATTTAGAAAGCACTCCGAGTGAATGCAACTTCAATGAAGGCTTCAACTGGAAGATTGAGAGCACATGCACAAGATCCTAGAAGAAATTTTCCACGCATTGACTTCTACACGGGCTGCATCAGAAACAAGAGGATGAAGCCTTTGTGCTGGAAGCTTTTGCAATTATGAGATCTGGATCTGGATCTGGGCCTATTGACTTCAGCAAATCTAGAAGCTACGCATGATTCCGCTGAGCTTTCTCTTTCATCCCGCTTTGCCATGGCTGGAGCAATCTTTGTCTGAACAATTCTTTTTCTTCTTACTCGGCCGAAATTCTTCAAAACTGGTGCAGATCTGGATAATTCTTCAGATTCGAAGGATATATTCAATGTATTAGACATTGATTTAAGCTCCTTTTCTTTTGTAAAGCACCTGTAATGAATTCCTGCAATTAATTCAGACAAAGATGGCAACCGGACCATGAACAGTGGATTTTAATCATAAAAATCTGCATAATTCAAGCCTGCTGCCCCAAAAATTGATGTTTTATTTGCATGCAAAACAAGCATGAATTTTACCAACTTCACCGAGCACTGTATCCTCTGTTTTTCAAAATCGCGATTTATCGGCGATAAATCGCGATAAATCGTTTGCAACCATGAAAACGATATATCTTCTGAAAAATCGCGATTTTTGATATGGCGATAAATCGCGATTTTTGGTGATAAAATACCTCGAAAATCGTGGATAAAATCATGGAAAATCGTGGAAAATCGCGGGTGAAATCGTGGCCCCAAATCTGAGTCGTTTTTTCACTTGCGCGGCTCGGGTACACTCGAAAATCATGGAAAATCGCGGGTGAAATCGTGGCCCCAAATCTGAGTCGTTTTTTCACTTGCGCGGTTCGGGTTTCCTCCATTCTCCTCTTTTCCGTTTTTGGAATTTCTTTCTTTTTTGGCATATTTTTCCTTTTTGGCGAAAAAATCACAAGGACAGAAAAAAATTTGCCATTTTTGGAAAGGGTCCGGGAAGATGTAGCAGCAAAAACTTGCATGTGCTATAACTTTCATTATGTGGCTCCGTTTCAGGTGTTGTTTTCTCTAAAAGTGCATATTTTCTCGAGCTCTATGCATTGATGGCAATATTTTTCTTATTTTCATAAAACAATATTTTTTATTTTTTTGTTTGCAAACTTTGTACTCTCTTTTTTGGTCAAAACTTAATTGAAAATATGCATATGGGCCTATGGCATTCTATAGAGTCACTTCTCGCATCATTTAACATTGTTTTTACATTTAATTTAAGTATATTTTATGAATTTAAATGTTTTTAAAAGTAGCGATAAAGTTGCCGATTAATGCCGATTTTTTGCCGATTTCCGATTTCCGATTCAAAATTTGGCCTGCCGATTAATCCCGATTTACGATTTTTTGAACTATGCCTGCGTATCACTTATGCAAACAATTATTCAAACACAAATCAACCTCCTTCAACCTGTGCGCCAATTCTAGAAGCTTTCAACATTAATTTCACCTTCTTTTGAGCAAAAATCCTCTTCAAATGGGGCGCACTTTTTCTCTAGGCTGCACTTCTCTGCCTGTGAATTAATTAATTCATCCTTATGGCAACCCCTGCTTATATAATCCTTATGATTCTATAATTAATTAATGTCTTTCCTATTACTGGCAATTAATTAATTAATTAATAAGCTTCACTCTTCAAATGGGGCACCTATTTTGTGCATGCTTATGGCTGCCATTAAATAAAATAAATTTATTTAATTTTAGACTTCACTTCCACTTAACTCAAGTCTCACAAAAGTATGCTTTGACCTTAGCCCACTTTGAAAATAGAAATTAATTTAATCATTTAATACTTTAAAAAGTATTATTTATCTCCCAAAAGGGGCGCACTTTTTGACATAAAGGGGCTGCATTAAATAAATATTATTTATTTAATTTTAGAACAGTCTATTTTCAACCTCCTTTTGTCCATTTACCTCTGTTGACTTTTCCACAAGCACAGGCGCCAAAATTGGTTGAATACATATTAACAAATAATTATTTAATGCATTTATTATTCACCCAAGGTGGGTCGCACTTTTGAAATAAAAATTTCTATTTTTAAAATTCAGGATGTCAATAGGATTATTTGCCTGCAAGGCAGCCCTTGAAAAATCCCATGATTCACTTAAGTCCTTTGACTTTCATAATGGGATTATTTACCCTACTAAGGCGAAATAAAATCCCATGATTCACTTAAGTGATTTTTCTTTTATTCCACATGGGAATTTTTACCTGTAAGGCGGGTTAGAAATTCCCGCCTGCCTGCTGCCTCTAATTTTCCTATTGTGACTTAAGTGACGTTGCTTCCATGGGAAAAAGTACCCTATTAGGCGGTCAAATTCCCACTTGTTGCTCTTTGCTTTCCAAAATCCCATGACCCACTTCAAACCTTTTTTTCCAAAAATGTGGTCAGCCCAAAAGAGGCTTTTTGGTGCACGACTTCGTCTTTTCCAAGAGAACCAGACCTCCGATGGTGAATTCTTTTTGGCACAACGTGCGTATGTGATCTCTAGATACTCCAGGCCAAGAATCAGGCCAAACCGCAAAGGAATTGCTCTGGAGAAATTTCACGTAGAAAAACGAAACGGAAAACACAAAAACACAAAACGTTGCGAAAGTCACAAATAAAGTCCAGAATGCATTCCTGGTTAAAACTCTATTGGTATATGGGAATAATTATATGTACGATCACAACAGAGTTAAACCGGAGCACAAATTGCCTCAAACAAGCCTCAAAATAATTAAATACAAATTTCCCACAGAGCAAATCCCAATAATGATGAATATAACAATTTTGGGCATCCGGGTATTTGGCGAAAATATGGCTCTTTGGGAATATCTTGACACATTACAGGAACTTTTTCTGCAATAAAAACACAAAACGAGCCATTATTTTAAAAGTACGAATTTTTTTCGGATAGGGTAGTCTCAGATTTTAGGATGAAATCTGGGGACACTAGACTCGGCTATTTGTCTGTGGACATCTTTTTCTCTGTCGAATGGAGGAAAAGATGAGATCACAAAGACATCTCAGTTTCGGATCTTGTCTTTTGGGCACGAAGTCAGGCAAACAAAAACAAAAACAAAAACAAGGAAAAACAAACAAGGTTTTATTTATATACATACGAAATTTACCTCGCTCTTTATGTCCGAAAACAAACATGCTTTGCCGTTGAAAGCGGTGGTAACTCAATTCCATCCCGGTAGGCAAGGAAGGAAGTATCCAGTCCTGCAGCTCTTTTGATCACGAAGGGCCCTTTTCTAGAGTGAATCAAATTTGTCGTGCATGCCCTTCGGTTCATATCTCATGTCCCGCCAGAGAACCCGGGCACATCTCGAATTTCCTTTCTCTGGCCTTCTTGTCAAATACCTTGGGCAAGTCCTTATCAACTTCATCCGGTGGTGGCTCATCCTTTCTTTTTTTTTTTTGCATGGTGGGCAAGTCTCGCATCAATTTGCTTTGCGTTCCCAGATTTATTTACTGCATTTCTGAGGAAGAACTACAACCATATTCTTTGTTCTTCTTCAAGTATTGATCATGCTTGTTGAAAGTCTCTACTAAGGAAACTAAATCCTTAGGGATTTTGTTACCTTTTGGTTGGATCATTCCACTGCTATCACCATAACTTGGATCAGTTTTCCCGTGATTTTTAGGGGATGTGGTGGTGATTTAAATAATAAAGAAAATGCGAACATACGAGATATTTGTTTAGGGACTTTGGGGTGGTAGACCATCTCCACTTTATAGTTTCCTTGTCTGAATATGGACGGTGGTCTATCCGGATTCAATAGTGCAATTGTGACTACCAAAAAATCTGCCTTAGAGTTCTGATTGGTTGGAATAAAGTCGATAGAAAAAGTTGCAAAATCCAATGTGGCAGAAATCACTCTATCTCTGTAATGCTTCAGCTCATCTCTTTTGACTTGATTTTTCCTCGAAAAGCTGCTTTATTATAAGTTCAACATCTCCTTAGGCTTTGAGGAGTTTTACTCCCTTCTTTTTAGCTTTTGCTCCATTCCTAGGTGGGAAAAAATGCTTCATACTCTGCCGTATGATTGGTGTTCTCGAACATCAGCTTGTGGGAGTATGGAAATATCTCATGATCTGGAGATATTAGTAGAACATTGGCTCCTAATCCAAAAGAACAACATGTGCCTTTAAACTCCAAAGTCCAAACTTTTTCTTCTTCTTTTGCTGGCTCTGGCTCTGGTCGAAGTTCTGGCTCTGGAATGTCTTTATCCGTTTCCAAGAAATAGACCCCACGGTCAGATTCCTGAAAAAGAATCTGAGATCTAGGATCCTCAGATTTTGTAACCGTGTACCTGGATTTCTTTTCCGGCTCCAGCTTATGGTTAAGCCCTTTGATAGGAATATGCGCATAGGACCAATCCATCTTTACTTCTCCTCCCGATTCTTTAAAGTTTCTACCTCAATGAACATCCCGTAGGAGACAGGAATATCTGCAACTAAAATTGTCATATTTAATCTTTTTCGGGAAAAGCTATCGTAAACATTTTGTGCATCTTTGATTTGTCCGATTAAAGGGACTTGTCTCTCCATGGAGTAGCACCTTTTTATGGTCTTTGTCAAGGTAAGCCCAAGAGCATCTGCAACTTTAGCTTGGCATGACATTGTCAAAAGCACCCAAATCTAGAATGCAATTGCTTAACTTGAAACCATTAAGCAATAAGGAGACATAGAAAGGTTCTACTCTTTCAGAAGGTGAGGATTGAACAAGCTAATGTTGATGTTTTAGGAGGAAGTAACTTTGGGCTTAGGCAAAAGGCCTTTTGATGTATTGGATTTTCCTGGTGATTGTACATATTTGACTAGCCTATTTAACTGCTCAGGAAAAGCTCTTAGGTATTCGGCTTCTGACATTTGAACTTTAGTTTTCTTGGCATGATCAATAATGTCAAAAGAAGAAATAGATTCAGATACTTGAGCCACTTTCTGTGGTTGAGATGAAGAACTCGCATGCTTACTTCAGGAGCTAAGGAAGAAGGTAAAGGGCTTCCCCTTCTTTGTTCGTCAGCTAATGCCTCATCTTATACGAGTTTGTGATTTTGTAAGTCATGCAGCATGCATGACTATGATCGTCTTCAAGAAGCTCCTCATACTCATGTTCACATTTGTAGTTTAGGTAATTAATGTTGGAGTCGCCAGCAGGTCCTATAAAATCATCATCCTTGAGCTGATCAGCGTCAGCTTCCTGGTCTTCTTCATTCATCTCCACGTTGTTTTTGGGAGCGGCTTGATTGCTAATCTTTGGGAACCAAAGCAATGCGGTTCCGGTTGTTGTCGTTGAAATTCGAAAGTAGGGGCAATATTGTTGCCTTGAGCCATTTGAGCCATTTGTTTCTTCATCTCGCATCATCTCATTTGCTAACACTTTGCAATAGTGAATCGGAGGTAGAGCGAGAGGATGAACTTTCTTGTTTAAAGTGTTGCTCTTTATCTTTCCAAAGGCCATGATGAGGTCGTCTTGAATTTCAACCGCCATGTTTTGGAGAGTGTAACAAGTCAGAGGGCGTGCTCTTTGCCTCTCTACCCCCATTGATAGCTTACTTCGAAAGTAAAGCATTGATGAAGAATACCTTTTGATTCTCGTCATTTAGAGAAGCGAACCTAAATTTTGTACAATAATCTTTGGAATTTTGAAAAAATCCCGCATGTGCTCATGTGGCTCCTTCAACCGAGTGAGCTGAGTTATCAATGTTTTGGAATCTTCACAAGGTTTGAATCTTTTCGAGAAAAAATCACGCATAGTAGCCCGATTGGTTACGGTGTCGAGGCTAGCTGCCATGAACCATTCTCCAACCAAGTCATGCGAGTCTCTATGAAGAGTTTGTGCAGATACATCTTCATGTTCGATTACGAAAGCACTCCACACGATAGGAAAAATAGCAGCCAAGTGGTCATCTTGCAGATTAACTTGCCATCTCCAAAGAATTTTGGAAAATTCTTTCTCGTCCCTTTAGGTAGATCATGCATAGGAGTCAAATTCAAAGGCCCAAAGGCTGCACCCCATGGAACAGGTACAATCTGGTTCTGATTCGCCATGACGAATGGAGCACGTCTTCTCCTTGTGTAGACTTGGTGAATAATTCCAGTGAGCCGGATTATGTTGAAAACGATCCGGATCTTTTATGGGTGTGTACTCTCCTTCTGGTGAGAGACTAGATCGTGGCTTCTAACTTGAGGAGGATGATTGAAATTGAATTGCTCCTGCATGCTTAAGAAATGATCGGTCCTTCCTTGCGCCTTTACGATCGGGTGAATGGACCTTAACAACTTTTAGTTGATATTTGTATGGAAAACACTATTTATCTTCAAAAGATAAGCTTTGATCTGCAAAGATAGTTGTTCCCAAATTAATTGTTGCCAAAAGCTGTTGGCTAGATTTTCTTGTTGATTGAAGCATAAAACCTAGGAAGTCATGAGATAAATCTCCCTCATTTATCGGTGGTTTTAGGCTCCCGTGTGCTACGCCCTTAACCTATTGCTTGTATTAGGATATGAGTAGCCGACTTGTGGCTTACCATATCATTTTATTATATCATTTATACTTTCTCATGCTTAATAGGTTGGCCTTGGTGATGGCCATAGCATATGAATAGTATATATAGGGGATTGTAGGTAGTATTTCATTATCATTTGAGCATTTGAGTCTTATTATATGGTTTGGAGGTTGCCCCCTCGAAGTGGCGAAGCTATTCTAATTGCATATTGAGATCATTATTCTGAAATATTGTGTTATTTGGTGTTCTATTGTTGCTCTTAATCTGAATTATACAAGTAATTTCATTACAAGTGGTATCAGAGCTGCGATATGGGCCAAAATTAGGCAAAAACCCTAATTTTTTGTTTCCGCCATATATTGCAAACTAGAGCGAATTGGTGGGAGATATTTTTACTAGAGTTGCGAAGCATTTCAAGTAAGGTTCCCTGAAAATTTCAGACTTTTTGATTTATTTTGCAAAAGTTATTACAAATTTAGGGTTTTTCATAAAATCGCTCCCTAGGGTGCAAATTGTGGAAAATTTTCAAGTTCTTTACATTTTCGAAATCTCTCAAAAAAATAGTATTAGTATCTTCTCTGTGTTTTTTCTTGTTCGCCAAAATTGTATCGAAACCCTAAACCCTAAGGTTTGACATCATGACGGGGCCTTCCACAAGAGCAAAAAAGAATCCGGTTACTCCGGTAAAACCCCAGATAAAGATGGGGTAGTGATTGAAGAGATGGAGTCAGAAGGGGTAAATACAGATTCCTCAGCACTAGGGTTTACCTCAGTTGATCATAAGGTGAGCCAACTTGAGTATGAGTTGCGAAATGTACAATCTGAGATGGCCTCTAAAGGAGACAGCCCAAATCAATCATCGGTTGGATGATATCATGCAACATGTAAAGGGTAACCAGTATGGCCCAAATCCGGCCCATATCAACCAAGGAGGACCTTCAGTTCAAAATCATGGACAAACTAACCATATTGGATCACTTTTCCAGTCCCATCAAAATCAAACTTATTCGCAACCACGGAACATGATGCCGAAAGTGGATATGCGCAAATTTGATGGTAAGGATCCCTTGAATTGGATAAATCAAATGGAGAACTTCTTTGAGTTACATCAAACACCATCAGGACAAAAGGTGACATTGGCATCCCTATATCTTGAACCCGACCAATTTGTTTGGTATTGTTGGTTATGTGCTCGAGGGCGTAAGAATGGTCTAGGTGTCACTTGGACAGCTTTTTTGCGAGGAGTTGCGGTTGCACTATAGTTCCAGTGTTTTAGAGAACTACTTTAGTCAATTAGCAAAGTTACGGCAAACAGGATCAATCAAAGATTATGTGCATCAATTCCAAAACCTATCCTTAAGGGTGGAGAATATTCCAGAAGAGAATTTGAATGACCTGTTTCTTGGGGGTCTTAAGGACCACATCGAGCATGAGGTACGTATGTTTAATCCAATCAAGCTTTCTGATTCTATTATCATGGCATGTCGTGCAAAGGAAAAAAAGTTCTTTGTAGTAGGAGGCCACCTTTCATTAACACCAGAGACCGTAGTATCTCTTCCCCTTCATTTGCTAGGCCAATTAGACTGACTCCTCAACAAATGGAAGAAAAGAGAGCAAAAGGATTATGTTTTAACTGATAGCAAATATGGACCGGGACATAAATGTGTTGAGAAGAAGTTGTTCTATATTGACGGAGGTAATGAGGATGATGAGGAAGCTGAAATTATAGGAGAGGCTGAGGAACTAGTAGAAGATGAAGTAGAGGATCACCAACCTACAATTTCTTGCCATGCATTGTCAGGTATATTAGTACTCCTCAAACACTCAAGGTTATTGGCTATCTCAAAAAATAGAAGGTGACGGTGTTGATTGACTCGGGAGTACTCATAACTTCATAAATAGTAAGTTAGCTGCCCGCCTCAATTGTTTTATTTACCCAACTCCAAAAATGCAAGTTATGATTGCGGATGGTGGGACAATCAAGTGCACAGGAAAGTGCCATAGTATCAAGCTTTCCATGGGAGACTACATGTTAGACTCACCTATGTTTGCTATTTCTATGGGAGGGACAGATATTGTTTTGGGGTCCAATGGCTCACAACCTTAGGTACTATAGAGATGAATTTCCAAGAATTGTTCATGCGATTTCATTCAGATGGAAGGACAATACAATTGAATGGGATGGTAGCTAAGTCTCCATAGATTATTAGCTCTCATCGATGCATAAAGGTTCTCGAAAAAAGTGGATGGCTTTATAGCAAAGCTATTTTCCATAGAAGTACAAAATACGAGTCTTGAATGCCACCCGATCTTGAGAAGATTGTGGATGCTCACTCATCTTTTTTGATGCAATTCCAAAGGGACTACCACCAGATTAGGGATCATGATCATGCCATTCAATTGATTCCAGGGAGCCAAACACCTAACATCGGACCATACAAATACCCATATTCCCGAGCAAGTGAGATCGAGAAAATGGTGGAGGAAATGTTGAAGGCGGTATCATCGAGGCATACCCAGTGCATATTCTTCACCACTGGTCATGGTATGTAAAAGGATGAAACATGGAGGATGTGTCAGATTACAGAAACTCAACAAGTACACCATCAAAGATAAGTTTCCTATTCCAGGTAATTGATGATTTACTTGATGAATTGCATGGTGTTTTTATTTCACAAAATTAGATCTTCGTTCGGGTACCATCAAATTAGGATAAAAGAGAAAATGTTCATAAAACGGCTTTCGGGACTCATGAGGGCCATTATGAGTTTTTGGTAATGCCTTTTGGTCTTACAAATGCACCTCAACCTTTCAAAGCTTGATGAACACTATTTTTAGGTTGTTTTTAAGGAAATTTGTATTAGTTTTCTTTGATGACATATTGATTTACAATAAGACATGGGAAGAACACTTACAACATGTAAATCACGTGTTAGAAGTTTTGGAGAAACATACTCTGTATGTATGCAAAGCCATCCAAATGTTCTTTTGATGTACAAGAGGTAGAGTACTTGGGTCATATTGTATCCCATGAAGGCGTCAAAGTTGATCCTCAGATGATCAAAGCTATGGTGGAATGGCCAAGGCCCAAAAATCTCAAAAATCTTCATGGGTTCCTAGGATTAACAGGGTACTACAGAAGATTTGTGTGGGGATATGGTAGAATAGCAACCCCACTCACTGCATTGCTAAAGAAGGATGCCTTCCATTGACAGTAGCCACTAAATCCTTTAAGCAATCAAGGAAGCCATGTGCAAGCACCCGCTTTTGTCTACTCCCAACTTCTCAAAAACCTTCATTGTTGAATGTGACGCTTGAGATCGGGATTGGGAGCGAGTTCTAATGCGGGAAGGAAGACCAATTGCATTTGAGAGTCACCAATTCAAAGAAAAGATCTGCTCAAACTCGCACATATGAGAAAGAAATGATGGCTATTCTTCATGCGGTCAAGCAATGGAGGCCCTATCTCATGGGTAGACACTTCAAGGTAAAAACTGATCATGATAGTCTCAAATACTTTTTGGAGCAAAGGTTATCATCTGAGGAACAACAAAAGTGGGTAACAAAAATGTTGGGTTATGATTTTGAAATCATATACAAAAAGGGTAAAGAAAATGTAGTAGTTGATGCGTTGTCCAGAAGGGATACATCCGCAGATGCCTTACTATGTGGAATGTCCATGTTGACGGCCGATTGGGTGGATGAAGCAAGATTGGAATGGAATCAAGATAAGGATACACAATCTCTAATACAAAATATCAAGCAAGGATCTATGACATCTAACAAATTTGAGTGGAAAGGTAATGCCCTATGGTACAAGGATAGGTTATACTTGAGTAAAGATTCTGAGTTGAAGCATAAGATTCTTGCAGAGCTACATGCCTCACCTGTTGGAGGACACTCTAGGTTTTTGAAGACATATCATAGAATAAAAAGAGAATTCTTTTGGGAAGGACTCGAGGAGATGTACAAAAGTTTGTATCAGAAGTGTTTAGTGTGCCAACAAAACAAAGGGGAAACAATTAAGACTTCAGTGCATTGAACCCTTACCAATTCCTAGCCAGAGATGGGAGGTCTCCATGGATTTCATCACCGGATTGCCTTGTTCAGAGGGTAAGAATGTTATTTTCGTGATTGTGGATAGGCTCACAAAATATGCCCATTTTTGTGCCCTATCACATCCATTTGCAGCCAATACAGTTGCAGCTATTTTTTTGGAGACAGTTCAAAGGCTACATGGAACCCCAAAGATAATTGTAAGTGATCGTGATCCTATTTTCACAAGTAATTTTTGGACGGAATTATTTTCATGTTTGGGTACTCAACTAGCTCACAATTCATCTTATCATCCTCAAATTGATGGGCAAATAGAAGTGGTCAACAAATGCTTAGAGGGGTATTTACGTTGTTTTGTATCAGATAAGTAGGAAAGGTGGATTAAATGGCTACCACTTGCAGAATGGTGGTATAACACATCTTTTCATACCTCTTCTCAAATGACCCCATTTTTAGCATTATATGGTTACCATCCACCTTCTATCACTTCCTCCTTGAGGGTGCAAACTAAGGTCAGAGATGTTGAGGAACACATTCAACATCAACAACAGTTTTGGCTAGTTTGAAGGAGAATTTAGCATTAGCACAAAATGATGAAACAACAAGCAGATCAACACCGTAGTGAAAGAAATTTTGAAATTGGTGACTGGAGTTTTGTACGTCTCTAGCCTTACAAACAAATGTCCCTAAAGCAACAAAAAAGGAAAAAAACTTGCTCCTAAATATTATGGCCCTTATCAGGTTCTACAAAAAATTGGTAGTGTTATTTATAAATTAGAGTTGCCTCCATCTTCACACATACACCCAATATTCCATGTTTCATGCCCGAAGAAGGTTATTGGACGAAATTTGAAGCCCAGACGAGTTATCGAACTTGATGAGGAAGGACGAATCATTTTGGAGCCAGAGAAGATTCTGCAAACACGTACTAAGAGGCTGAGAACTAGAGACATTAAGGAATATCTGATCAAGTGGAAGAATTTGAGCATAGAAGATGCCACCTGGGAGGATGAAGGTTTTCTACAACAACATCCAGGATTATTCAACGTTGAGGACAACGTTGGTTTGAAGGGGAAGGGCATGCTACACCCTTAACCTATTGCTTGTATTAGGATATGAGTAGCCGACTTGTGGCTTACCATATCATTTTATTATATTATTTATACTTTCTCATGCATAATAGGTCGGTCGGCCTTGGTGATGACCATAGCATATGAATAGTATATATAGGGGATTATAGGTAGTATTTCATTATCATTTGAGCATTTGAGTCTTATTATATGGTTTGGAGGTTGCCCCCTCGAAATGGCGAAGCTATTCTAATTGCATATTGAGATCATTATTCTGAAATATTGTGTTATTTGGTGTTCTATTGTTGCTCTTAATCAATTATACAAGTAATTTCATTACACCGTGTTTGTCAATTAAAGTATGCTAGTATCTATATGGGGTTTTACTTTAACTGCTCAAACTTATGAACCATAGTCAGTATAGTTACGCAGCAAGTAAAAACAATTGTTTAAAGAAAGGAAATATTTATAGAAGAAGGAAATTATATAAACATAGAGAAGAAATGGGGAAGATGTGCATCCCAATCAATAGATAGCAGAGTTGATTGCATGCACATAGAAGAAACCAATAGATATAAACACATAATTATAAGCAAAGGCAGCTCTAGATCTAGATTTAAAATAACACAAAGTTTATTCAAAGATCTAAGATAGAAAGCTAGAAACAAAATACACCATGACACAAAGTTCTCTGGAAAATCTGCTCTGTATATTCTTTTGCTTCAAGTGGCTCTCAAGGGTTTCAACACAAAGTCTGGAACACAAGAATGCTGCTTACAAATTCTCATCATTAACCCGAAGGTTCTTCCTCTACTTATATAATGTAGAGGGGCAATTACAAGTTGGAAGCTTTTAGTTGAATTGACACATGTGGAAGTGGGAAAAGAAACAACTGCGAAAATCTCCCTCACCGATTCCTCTTTACATGACATGGCATGATTTGTATCGAAAATAGAACCTTCTATTTTGCACGTCGCCACCTATCTCCAAGTACTTGACTTCTTGAAGTAATGGATTTTAAACCAATCACTTAAGTTGTATAATTTAATTGATCGCTCAATTACTTTGTCGGAGGCAATAAGAGAAAGAAGAAGAAAGAGGAAAGTTGCAGTCTTGTCCTTTTTCATATTCTGCATGCAGCTGATTCTTTTGCCTTTGATTCTCACCAAACTGGACCTGGGAGCAGCTGGATCTGAAACAAGCTGGATCTAGAAACTTGCTTACGAGTGTTGCCTTTGCCTTGTCTTCCCTCTTATCCTTGAAGTTTTTGCAGTTCTTCTCCTGTACATGCATCAGTGCAATGTCTGCCGTAAATAACTCATCATTTTTATTTTTAATTGCATATGAGCAATTAAAAAATCTGAAAACACTCCGGGTGAATGCAACTTCAATGAAGGCTTCAACTGGAAGATTGAGAGCACATGCACAAGATCCTAGAAGAAATTTTCCACGCACTGACTTCTACACGGGCTGCATCAGAAACAAGAGGATGAAGCCTTTGTGCTGGAAGCTTTTGCAATTATGAGATTTGGATCTGGATCTGGGCCTATTGACTTCAACAAATCTAGAAGCTACGCATGATTCCGCTGAGCTTTCTCTTTCATCCCGCTTTGCCATGGCTGGAGCAATCTTTGTCTGAACAATTCTTTTTCTTCTTACTCGGTCGAAATTCTTCAAAACTGGTGCAGATCTGGATAATTTTTCAGATTCGGAGGATATATTCAATGTATTGGACATTGATTTAAGCTCCTTTTCTTTTATAAAGCACCTGAAATGAATTCCTGCAATTAATTCAGACAAAGATGGCAACCGAACCATGAACAGTGGATTTTAATCATAAAAATCTGCATAATTCAAGCCTGCTGCCCCAAAAATTGATGTTTTATTTGCATGCAAAGCAAGCATGAATTTTACCAACTTCACCTGAGCACCTGTATCACTTATGCAAACAATTATCCAGACACAAATCAACCTCCTTCAACCTGTGCGCCAATTCTAGAAGCTTTCAACATTAATTTCACCTTCTTTTGAGCAAAAATCCTCTTCAAATGGGGCGCACTTTTCCTTTGGGCTGCACTTCTCTGCCTGTGAATTAATTAATTCATCCTTATGGCAGCCCTGCTTATATAATCCTTATGATTCTATAATTAATTAATGCCTTTCCTATTACTGACAATTAATTAATTAATTAATAAGCTTCACTCTTCAAATGGGGCACCTATTTTGTGCATGCTTATGGCTGCCATTAAATAAAATAAATTTATTTAATTTTAGACTTACTTCCACTTAACTCTAGCCTCATAGTATGCTTTGACCTTAGCCACTTGAAAATAATAATTAATTTAATCTTTTATTACTTAAAAAAGTATTATTTATCTCCCAAAAGGGGTGCACTTTTTGACATAAAGGGGTTGCATTAAATAAATATTATTTATTTAATTTTAGAACAGTCTATTTTCAACCTCCTTTTGTCCATTTACCTCTGTTGACTTTTCCACAAGCTTGGGCGCCAAAATTGGGTGAATAAATATTAACAAATATTTATTTAATGCATTTATTATTCACCCAAGGTGGGTCGCACTTTTTGGAATAAAGAATTTCTATTTTTAAAATTCAGATGTCAATGGGATTATTTACCTGCAAGGCAACCCTAAAATCCCATGATTCACTTAAATCGTTTGACTTTCATAATGGGATTATTTACCCTGCAAGGCAGACAATAAAATCCCATGATTCACTTAAGTGATTTTTCTTTTATTTCACAATGGGAATTTTTACCCTGCAAGGCAGGTAAGAAATTCCCTTTGCTCTTGCCTCTAATTTTCCCATTGTGACTTAAGTGACGTTGCTTCCATGGGAAAAAGTACCTGTTAGGCAGGTACAAAATTCCCACCTGCCTGCTTTGCTTCCCAAAATCCCATGATTCACTTCAAACTTTTTTCCAAAAATGCGGCCAACCCAGAAGAGGCCTTTTGGTGCACGACTTCGTCTTTTCCAAGAGAACCAAACGTCGATGGCGAATTCCTTCGACACATGTGCGTATGTGATCTCTACATACTTCGAGCCAAGAATCGAGCCAAACCGGAAAGGAATTGATCCAGAGAAATTTCACAGAAAACGAAATGGGAAAACACAAAAACACAAAACGTTGCCAGAAGTCACAAATAAAGTCCAGAATGCATTCCTAGTTAAAACTCTACTGGTATATGGGAATAATGATATGTACGATCACAATAGAGTTAAACCAGAGCACAAATTGCCTCAAATGGGGCTCAAAATAATTAAATACAAATTTCTGTAGGCAAATCCCGACGACAGAATATAACAATTTTGGGCATCTGGGTATTTGGTGAAAATGACTAATATGGCTCTTTGGGAATATCTCGACACATTACAGAAACTTTCTGGCAATAAAAACCCAAAACGACACATTATTTTAAAAGTACGAATTTTTTTCGGATAGGGTAGTCTCAGATTTCAGGATGAAATTTGGGGACACCACATTAGAACTGGTTTTAAGTTAATGCAATAGAACAAGGTTACCGTGTTGGCTTTTCTACCGGATAGGGTATTCCCAAGTGAAATTCCATGTCTATTCAGTGCATTGTTTCTTCCGCATGGTAAGAGATTTAGTTTAGAAAATTTCTTCTTTGTTTTAGCTTATTGTGCAAAGGCCAAATCCACACATTATCACAAAGTGGACAATTACCAAAAGTGATGAGTGCGGCATCACATAGTGCATAATTGCGATAATACAATAACATGGATAGAGACCACATAGATCATTGCAATATAAGTAAAATTGTAAAAATTCATGGATTTGCACATCAATTACCATTCCCAAGTCACTCGAGATAGTGAAAGGGTCACAATGTGGGAAGCTGTAAGCAAAAGCGTTTAGGCTGCCATAACAATGGAATGAGATATAATTTGTAGAGCTTGGGAAAGAAATGGTTGGCCACTTACGAGAAGGTATCAACTATTGTTAGTCGTGTTTTTGGTGAGAGGTTGTGTAATGTCCCCTTTTTCGAATTAAGATCCTTAAAGTGGACTTCTTGCCATCCCCTTTCCGTGGCAATGAAGCATGGTTGAACAAGGGAAGGAATTGCACTTTCATTTCAATTTTCTTAATTAGATTTAATGTTTCTTTTTAGTGTTTCCCTTTATAAAGCAGGTCGGCTGTGATTGGAGAGTCATAAAGGCAAATTAAAGAAGCCCAAGGAGGTTAGTCCACTTCTATTTGGCCTTTGGCACCAAACAAGTGATATATAAGGAGATTTGCGACTTCATTTGCATCTATCTTTTGGCACATGCTACATATACTTGATTTATGGGCAAAGTGCTCATTAACTTTCCACTTGAGGATGAAACCCCTCTTGTGTGGCATTCCAAGGAAGACGAAAACCTTCCTTATGGCTTGGTGGAGGACGGAAACCCTCCATTGTGGGTGATTTGAAGATATCTATTGAAGACTTCTTGCAAATTTGGATCTAGGGCATCAAGGAAATATCTACAAAGGCTTTGCATGCATTTTGGAGCTCTCCCTAGAGGGAGCGACTAGGGTTTGGTGTTATTTGGGTGCCTTCTAGGGCACATATTTCATTTCTGATTTTACAATCTGAATCTCCATAATTTATAAGGCCGGAATCTATATTTTCGTGATTTTTGGTGGTGTTTATCTATCATTTTCAGCATTGGTTTGTGGTTGTTCTTGTTGTTTCTAAATTTAATTACAGCAGTATATATTCGCTGATTTTCTCCATTTGTTGTTACCAAATTGGATGGATATTGATTGCCGTGTTTGAATTAATCACTTTGAAGTAATTTTCAGTTGTTGTGCATGGTTGCATGGTTTTGAAGGATATTACAGCTGCTGTTATAAAAAATCAGATTTCATTTCACTTGGGTTTGTGTGGTTTCCTTCTTTTTTAGTTTCAGCCCTTGAAAGGGACATTACATGTTGGAGGTGGTTCCACAATTAAAAGTGGGGATTTGAGATATCTTCAATGTAGTCAAACTTTGCGAGGAGAAGCTTGATGAGAACATGCAGGTCTTAGCAGAGTTGTTGGGAGAACCAATCCAAGTTCATGCAGAGATTGTGGAAGTCTTAAAACTAGATTATAGTGGGGAAATGTGAAGCATATCTATTTTTGGATTGTTATGAAAGTTACAGAAGTAGTATAAGTATGTAATTAGACCATAGTAGTGTATATGTATGTGTGCGGTTTGTAATCTCATCATTTGAAAGCAATAAAAACTGAATTTTGTTATTTTTATTGCACACGGGCCTTGTGCATGTCCATTATTTTGTGTGAGTTTCTAGGTTGCATGGTATAAAGAAGTCCTTCATTGGACACCCTAACCGTGAGTGCATCAACCGGTATCGAGCTTGTATAACTTTGGGATGAGTGAGTGCATTGTTCTATTTTCCATGTTTGCGAGTGTGGGTAGAAAGCGGTGAAACCATTTCCAACATGGAGAGTGATGCATGAGCAATCTTGTGTCACCTAAAAATATTTAGAGTTAATATATAAAGACTTGCACAATGTCGTTCCCCTCCTATGCATGCCATGCGAAATTCAATGCCTTAAGCATTTCTTGCAAGTTGCGAGAGCCTATCCTAGCCACGCAATACCCCATGCCGTGCAACACTTTAAGCCGCAAACACTAGACTTGTGCGATGACGCTACGCACGCCTTGCATAAGCCGCTAATGCTTACCCATCATCATGAGATACTTCCTAAGTCGTTGGCCGTTAGGAAAGTGAGAAGCCTTTGTATTAATGCGAAAACACTTCCATTCGTTTGAATGATGAGATCTATGTTTGATGAGGATCTCCTTTACTCGCTAGAATATGTGGAGAGAAAGAATAAGGAAAGATTATAACGTCACAAAGAATGAAGAAGGGAAGCTGGAATGCACACATTATTGATTGTGTGTCCGTCCTTTTATTATGTGAGAGATGGTTACAAAATGGTTGAAGAGGTTATGACCATTTATTAGTTAACATAATGCTAATTTATAAGCCTTATATTCTAATACCCCTCTTAAGGCTTACACTATAGAACATACTTGAAAAGAACATTAAAGTAACAAAACCAAACAAGACCACACATTCTTCAGAAGTTTTTCCCTTTGAAAAACATTGCTTTGACCAGGTAAAACTCCATCAAGTTGCCTCCCTAACCCTCGTAAAGGTGTAGTTCTCGAGCTGAATTCCCGAGTTCTTAGATTTCACCTCCCCAAACTCTTGAATTACAATCTCCCGAATTTTGGACAACCATCCATCTTGAACTACTTCCACACTCCTCCAAGTTGTCTCATTACCCTCGTAAGCGAGTAAATTCCCGAGATCCACATACTCCCAAATATCGGGACAACCATCTATACCGAGTTTTATGTACCTACACGGATCCCTTCTGTCTTCAAAGTGTGGGGCTTCTTTTAAAATACGTATTCTCTATTAGTGAGTTCTTCATCACTTTCAACATCTAGTGGATTTTTAACAATGACTAATGACTACATTAAATTCATTTGGTTTGTCTTGGAATTTTCCCTTCATCTTTTTCCTCATAATTGTATCCATCTCTTGAAAGATAATGTAAACTTTCTCCACATTTCTTTATCATCGTTTCTAAGAGTGTTTATACTGCTTTGATAACATCTTTGGCTTGCCCGTGATCATTGGTAATGGTATTTCAAGTTTCACAGTCCAGCCATTCCTGTGCCCTTTGATATTTGAAAAATGCAACTAAAAAAAAATGCCCTTGAAAGTCACGATTGTGAGTTTGTGCCCCTTCGAGACTCACGTATTCGAAAATTTCACTCTTTTCCTTTGGTGAATTGATTTGTAGAAGTATAGTAGATAATGTGTATGTGACTTGCGATTTATAGTCAGGTTTTTGTGTCCAAAAAAAATGCTCTCGCAACTTTAAATAATGGTGGAAATGGAGTTCCAAGCCCTCGATTTTTTCTCTAAACTAACCCTAATGGAGTTCGAGGCCCTCGATTTTGCTCTAAACTGACCCCAAATATTAAATCGACCCTAAATAGTTCCGTTGGGTACTCCCACATTGTGTGCCCTAATGTTGGGTACTCCCGTGATCTGCACTCGTGCCTTATTAAACTCTTTGAGACTCACCTATGAAAATTGCGATTGGTATTACAAATAAGTTTATGCCCTTTTTCGATTGTTCACGACTATTATTAATGGTGGGATTGTTGTTAATGGCAACAATGTCGACTGTGCCTTCAACTTTGCCCTAATGGCTGCATATATTTGCAATTGTAATAGCAGCAATAATGGTGACCGGTGCTTCAAAAATTGAAACTGAAACACAAATGTGGATTCTCTCGACCTCTTTCCTTCTCTTTCTCCTTGCTTGCCCCGCTCTGATACCGATGTTAGAATATGTAGAGAGAGAATAAAGAAAGATCAGAATGTACACAAAACAAATGAAGAGAAACCAAAATACACACATTATTCATTGTGCGTCTGTCTTTTATTATGTGAGAGATGGTTACAAAATGGTTGAAGTGGTTACAACCGTTTATTAGTTAACACTTAACTAATATTAACATAATGCTAATTTATAAGCCTTATATTCTAATACTTTCAACATTGATACAATTAGAGGGAGGCACATGTGGTTCTTGATCTGTCCATCACAGCTAAGGTCTGACCAAATGATCTGATTGAGCTCGATCTAACGAAGAACTTCCAAAATGGATCAATGGCGATTTGAGGAATATTTTGCAAGAGACATTTTTTCCTCCCGCTAGGATTTTCTATGAATTCTATAAATAGAAGGGAACTATAACGAGCAAACGAGGAAGATGAGAGCTTCGAGTTATAAATTGAGGAATAGAGCAACTATCCATTTGGGGCAAAACCAAGTTTTGGTTTTGCTGAAGCTTAATAGAGTCTGCAAGCTTAGGATAGGTTTAAGATTGGGAATTCTTCTAAGAATTCTTGCAGAGTCTTGTTATGGGACTATATTTTGGAGTGTCATGTAATTGTGCGTGAGTTGTAATATTTCCTTGCATTAATAAAAGAAGCTTTCATTATTTCTTATTCTAGAGTTGTTCCTAAGATCTTGCTTCGATGAGATCTAACTTTGATATAGAGCTATGTGGTGTAAGGCATCCCTTCATTGGGAACCTTGACCATGACTGCATCATTTTTGGTATTAGAGCAAGGATTTCAAAGGCTTGCTAAAGAAATTGGTATATACATCATTTGGCTTGTGTGAGTGATCTTGAGATTTGCTGCTTTCCATACTAGGGGTGTGGGTGGAAAGTAGTTGCAAACATCTTCCAACATTTTGGGTAGTTGGTTAGGTGTAGGTTGTAAATTTTTGGTGTAGATAAGACAAGATAAGATAAGATAATAATATTAATGTCCAACAAATGACCACAAAAGTAGGTCAATGGGACTGTATAAAATGCCAAGAGAGCTAGCAGGAAGACCCGAAAGGGTCCCCCGGACAACAAGAAAAGAGAGAGAAGAGAAAAGAAAGAAGAATGAGAAGAAAGGGCTACAACAGAGACAAGAGTGCAGAAGGGCGGAGCTGAAGAAAAGCCCCAACTCCGACGTTGTCACCTAGCAGCCGAGGCCGAGTGGAAGTAGCTGGTGATATGCTTGTGTCCAGTAGCTGAAACCGTGGAGAGTCTGGAATGTCATGCAGGAGAAGGACGGGCTGGACGAGTCCTCTGTACTCTCCTAGGCGACGATGGTACATGGTGGGGGCCCTTAGAGTGTGAACATGAAAGCCCCTAGATTGGGAGGTAGTACCCTGAGTCCTGACTAATCTGGTCTGAGAATCCGTACTGATGTCGAGGTGCCTCTTGGTGCCCCTCTTAGGTGAGAGCACCATAAAGAAAGATGTGATCTGTCGAGTAGCAACCTGCCTGGGAGGGGGCTGAAGGGACTCATTCCGAAGTCTGAGGGCCTCCTGTAGATAGAGGGCAAGACATCGTTGATCGCGATACCTAAAGAATGCTACAAAAGACGGATGCTCTCGGAAAAGGCAATGGAATCTCCCTCGATCCGTAGTAGAGAGATTGTGAGGAAAGAAGAGATGACACGTAGAATATAGTTTTTCTCAAGAACAGAGTGCCAAGACTTGTGGACTTGTCTAATTTAATTAGAATAATGCAAGCTGTTTGGAGGCAATGGAAACCACGTCATATAGAGGAGTTGTCATCGATGAAGATGCTAATGATGATGAACACAAAGTAAGAACACCTGCAAACCGGAAGGCGAGGCGAGCATGTAGGTGAGCAAAAGGACTGATTCTTGCGTGCGGTGCGAGGATTAGGAGTAAGTCACGAATAGAATTTCCATGCTATTATGGGAAACTAGATCCAAAAGATGTTATTGATGGATCTGTTATCCCAAAATTTGAGTTTTACGACAAATTTTTGTGTAACCTACCAAATTTTCATTCCCGAGGGTCCTTGGAGTTCATCCTTTTCAAAAATCCAAAATTTCTGGCCTAAAATGTCTTAATTCTGTGTTTTTGGGATTTCGAGTTCATTATACACAAAAACACATGATAAATGTTAAATGTTCCCAAACCACGAACCTCAACACACTAGCATATTTCGTTTTCGTGATTCAAAACATCGGAACATGAAGGTGGTAAAATATGTTAAGTGTTCAATGCTTTCCACTCGACATGCTTAGTGTTTCGGGTTTTCGGGGATAGGAAACATCGGAACATGTCAAGGCAAAAACATGTCGATGCAACTCGAACTTCGATCCTCGAAAAACATAAACGTCCATGTATGTCGGGTTTTCGGGACCCGAATACATGTAAACATGTCATGTCCCATGCGATCGACCTCTCGATCCCGGTCAATGCATTTATTGCCAAGTCGGATTTGACCCCGCACATGTAATTAATGTTGACCATTTATAAAAGGCGGATTTCCATGTCATTTTCACCTTGTATGGATTCCATTTTTTACTTTGTGAAGACTTGTTTCGGCTGTCCGACGCCCGATCGTGCTTTTCTCAACGATTTGATCAACTTTTCACACGAATCACTCATATCCATTTGATTTCTCGTGAGTTTTATTGTTTTCTTGTTTTTCATGAAATATTATTTAGGTTTTGGCTTGTTTTTCTCCCTTTGTCAAAGTGTTGTTTTCCTTCTCCTCCCCTCCAAGGTTTCTCTGTTTAAGGTTTTTCTTGGTGTTCATCTTTTTGCATTCATCTTTGTGGAAGAAGTGAAATTTTGACCAAGATTCTTTGAACCAACACCAGTCGGAATTTTCACCTTGACAAACATGTCAAAAACCCGACATGAACTTGTCAGGATTTCCGACTCATCTGTCAAGATGAAAACCCAACCTAGTGTTTCAAACTTTTAGGGATGCCAAACATGTGTGGATCCCCGACAACTAGGCTTTCGGAATCATGAAGGTGTTAAACATGTCCCGATTTCGATTTCTTGTTGATGAGGATTTTTAGGTCGCTAAGCAAGTTCAAATCCCGACCAATTGTGTATTAGGGTTTTAGAGGTGCAAATTAAGTCCAAACTGCGACTAGTGTATCGGGTTTTCTAAGGTGCTAGTTAAGGCAAGAAACTCGACAGAGGCATTTCGAACTTTCCAGGTTTGCAAATCAAGAGGCAAGTTTTGGGTTTTGGTTTGGGGTATCAAGGAGAATTCCCGAAATATTTTATGATCTTTTTCCACACTCTAATGTTTGAATTAACAAAGGGGAAAGGGAAGGCGAAATCATCCAAAGGGGAAAGAAATGAAGTATAAATATCAAGGGGTGATTCCCCCTTCAAACATTGACTCCAATATTGACATCGGGGATACAAAGTTGGGACACATAGACATGGAAGATTTTTGGGAAAGAGTCTATAGCCCTTCCAAGACACCATGGATGCAATGCATCTATGATAGCGGGTTAGCCCTTGCTGTAGCTATTCCCATCTCTGCACAATGTCCGAATTTGTGCTTGCGATTCTTAGGCATTATGATGGTGACTTCAGGTTAGTTAGGAACCAAGATGGCGAGATAGTGATCTGCCTAGATGCTGATTATTTTGATGAATTGCTTAGACTTCCAGACCTTAATGAATATGTGTATATTGATCTCAAAAGGGTCAACAACCTTGGGATGACAACTCAACAACCTGCATCAAACATCTAAACAAAAATTACCTTAAGAAGTCGAAGTCTGCAGTAAGCTAGTTTCCTAAAACCCTGCCTAGAAGTGACTTCATTCTAAAAGTCAATGACATCATAACATTACTGAGCAGAGTGGTTGGTCTTCCTGGGGCCAAAGAGTTTCAAGAGTGGATGTATCAATTCATCTACATCATGAGGAAGAATAAATAATATTTCAGATGGGGAGAACTTATTAGTGATTTCTTGCATAACCAACTAAAGGAAGTCCATGCCAAAGGCAAATTCTACATGACAACCTACTTGAATTTTACATTGAAAGCGAGGATGAGGCTATATCCTGGATTGAACACATTGGGATCACGAAGCTCAGCCCGTGTATATGATTTCTATCCTCAACTAACTTTGTAAGAAAGTCTCAAACATTTCAAAAGGGTAAATGAAGTTTTCTTGTACAACATCATATGTAAGTGGATAAGGATCTATCCAAGTGTCGGTGTATCGATTTAGCTTGGAATGCAATATCACACTTGGGGGTGTATCTTCTTGCACCGCAACTTTTACATACATCCGAGTAGGAGGATTTCGAGGGTTCTCCATATCTACTATCAAGGTACCCAAGAGAAAATGGGTCTTAATGGAATTGGTAAGGCAGTTATTAGATCTGCATAAGTTTCAACAAAGCAAACACAAGGCGGAATTCATTTCCCTATCTCAATTAGGTCAAGTATACATGCTCATCCATCATCGGGGAAAAGAATATTGCCACGAAAATGCAGGGAGTAACTCTTAAATCCTTCCATTCAAGACTTAGTTTTGATTATAGAGGAGTATTGAAAAGCCTTAGAACCCTCCATTTTCATGTGCCCGATGTAGACACCTAAATTCCGCTTTGCAATCTTATTGCCAAACGCACACTAATCACTCTCATTCTTACCATTTCCATTATAATTAGTGATTTCCGCTAATTAACTAACGTTTCTTACCATTTTGGTCAATCAACAACGCTTTGTTGATTACCTATCCTCTTTCACATTCAAGATGCCACTTTACTGACGAATCGTAAGTCAAAATCCTCCTCCAAACAAACAATTAGCGATTATTAGCTAATTAAGCCTATTTTACCCTTGTTTTGGTCAATATACCCTATTATTGGCTCAAACCCCTCTTCCAACCACTCAAAATCACCCCACTTTCCTCCACAACATCTCAGCAAGCTTCAAAATCTTATCCTAGCCTCCTAATTGACCCTAAGTGGTTGATTAAGGCTCCTCACATCTTAATCACTTGATAATTCACTAATTGTGATTAGAAACCTTAATCATGATTAACAATTCTTAATCTACTTTGTGTTTTTAGTCCCACATGCACCAAGATGCTAGTTTTCCTCAAAGGAAAAACTATAAAAAGACTAACCACATACCTTTAAACTTTACACCATGCTTTGAATTGCATATCATATAAGAAATATGATTTATAGCCAAGCTCAATCCTTGCCTCAAGTCTTCAATGGGGTTAGTAGATGGGTATCCAATATGATCTTGTAGTCATTATTGGAGAGACCATCTCACCTTCCTTGAGTAAAGCAACAAACCCCCAATTTGATTGCTCCTAGATCTATTTAGGTCTATGTTAGTTAGCAATTGAACATACTAGTAGGCATGCTTTAGCTAGGTTTTGAATTATATTCATGTTAGTTGTTTCAAGAATTCCATTAAGCTTTTATCTTTGATGTAACTATTGTTAGATTCAATAAGCATTTGCTCAATTAGACTATGTGGTGTTAGTCTTAGCTTTGCTTGGAAATTTTAGTAGTCTTCACCGAACTTGAAGATTTATGGATTGATTTTAGAGATGAGGTGGCCATAAGAAAGAAGGATTATAGCTGGATGACTTTGGAAGAAGTGGTAAAATACAATATTGCATGAGATATTTCAAAAGGCATGGTTGATGATGGAGATGTCCTAAACCACATCTACAATCAGATGAAAGTGGACAATTTGAGATTTCCTCCAATTGATTGGATCACAAGGAGGTTACATATATCGATGAATATGTCGCACAAATTCTGAATCGAACCAATCACTGGCTCTACTCATTGAACATCCAATCCAAGAAGGGGGTATTCTTGTAAAAGCACCTACTTCGTTAGAAGCGGGTCCCTCCATTGACCCAAAAATAAAAAGGCAAGGCGTTCTCAAAGCCGATTAAGTTCGATTTGTGAGCGGTGGAGGAAAACCTATTGCCTCTTCCATTACTACTACCATAATTGTGAATGTGGATTCTCCTTCACCCCAAAAGGATCAAGGGATATCATCAAGCACCATGGTTGCACAACCCTTGCCCGTTTCCATTCCTCTCATCACTCATGTTGTACCACTCGTAACCCTAGCTCCTCATATTTCACCTCCTTCCCTTCCTTATGTTCCATCTCCTTCATCCTCTTCATTGATGCGGGTCTCTGTGGTTTCCACATCATCCATTCGCGTTACCTCTTCTTCGTCTTTACCCCACATGTGTCACTTATGGCACAAGTCTTTTCATCCCTTTCCCCTCTTTCCACAGAGTCGGTCTCTTCTTGGGCTCTCCTCATGCGACCTTGCCCTCTCCATCCTCCACTCCCATTCCTCCCGTGAATTCTGCTCTTGTTTCTTCTATTGCCATCTTCCACTCTCCTTATAGCTATTTTATCCACCCCTCCTCTCTTGATTTCTACATCCATTGCTCTCATGGTGTTTCCCCTATGAGCACATCTACGCGACATCGCTGATTTCCTCGACTACTCCATCTTGGCTTGTGAGCCAAACGCCTAGGAAGAGGAAGAAAGCGGTGCTCCTAAGCTTTTGATTTCATCACATTAAATCCAACTACTTCCCACACAACGAAGAAACCTAAGACACTTTCTCATATCACAATTAATCAATCTGGAGGGAGGTTTGTTGAGATCGCTATACCCGTTGCGGAAAAAGGAAAGAAGATATAAAGGCTTTTGACTATCAAATCACTAAAGTAACATTGGGGAAAGCTACCACGAAGAGTGCAACAAGATCTTAAAGCCGCCTTAGACAATTTGTTTGGAAAGCTCAAGAAAACCAAGGCTGCTAAGGATGAGCTTAAAGAAAAGGTTGAGCAGTTGACTGCCTTGTTGATCAAGATCACTCGGCCCAACTCCAGTCACCTCTCTTCGCAACAACTAGCTTCGACGCCTCCTTCGTCTCAAAGCGATCGAGAAGATAGGCCAACAAGTCCGAGCAGTTAATAATTGGATTGATAGACTTCTTGTTGATGGTTAAAAGCTCTTCGAAGATGTTGTCATATGTCTACAACATTGACAAGAAAGAAAAGTTAGGCGGTTGAGAAGACAAATGATGAATTTGAGGAGGAATGCAACCGGGAACTCACTATTGAGGCCTTGAACGAGCTTAAAAAAGGTAGATGCTAATACCCTAGTGCAAGAAAAGGTAATTGAAGAAAGGGGAAGACACTTGAATTTTGTGAGGCCATTGATTTCTGAGTAAGAATTTTGCAAGAAGCGGGGAGAAATTGCAAAAGGTAAGAGGAAGGGATTGACGCCACCAATAATATCGGCGATTTAATTTGCAAAGATACTTTACCAATTCCTCAATGATGATCTAAACACATTATTGACAAGTGACATCTTCGTTGAATACAAGGACTTGGTTGAGAGGGATACTAAAGCAGATCGAGTTTTTGATTTATAATCAATTGACAAATTGATTTTGTATTAAAATATTTTTAGCAACTTGACAAAAGTCCTCAAGAGGCTTCGAGAGACTCCCAGGAAATTGATTAGTGTGATTGACACATGTGATGTGTTGAATCGATATTCTTGTGGGCCTGATGAGAGGGAGGTTCGAGAGATGATCCAAAGGTTCCACAAGTACCGGGATAAGACAATCGGCGAGGAAACAGAGAGAAAAATCTGAGGAAGAAGCCCGTTAAGGATTTTTTTTTGTGTTTTCCCAATTTTGTCTCGAACATGTTAATTTCCTGCATCTTTCAACATCTTTCGAATTAGCACGTATGTTGACTTGGTTATTTTGCTTGGGAACCAGTCAAGGATATTTAATATGTATTTTCTATTAATAGATTGGATATTTAATTGCTTCCTCTTATCTCTCTCCTTATTCTCTATAAATGTAAGAATGCTCTATGCATTCAAGAGGATGCATTTTTGTTGAATAGGAGTAAGGGCTTTCACATTTTGTAAGGAAAAGTATTTTCTGGAATTCTTGAGTGAAAAGGAAAAGCTTTGTATTTTCACTTTCTCTTAAAAGGAATAAAGAGACATGTTTCAAACTTTGTGTTGAATGTTTCCTTTATGTTGATGTTATTGTTCTTAAGTTCAATGCATTACATTGTCCTTTTAATTCCAGTTTACTATTTTTTTATTAATGGTAAAAGGTTTTTTGACTGGGATCCTACCCAGATTACAAAAGGCCCAAGCCTTGGTATAGTAGTGAAGAGCATCAAAAACTCAAAAAAACACTACAAAGGAAGTTCACAAGAAGGAAACAACAGGTACTACAACAAAACCACAACCAAACATCAGTCAAACCTCAACAAAACAACAGTACCATGGCAAAAGAACAACCCAAGTCCAAAAAGTGTCAGCCAAAAATATTGGGAATGGACATCACCATGAAACTATTTCATGATTTTGGAGAAAGTCTTCTTGAAGCTGTCCAGGTTGCCTTTGATATCTTTGTAGATGGAGTCACTCTTGGATTTGTCTTTGCCTTTGTTTGCCTCTAGAAGAAGAGTTTCCTTTGAGAATGGTGATAATGTCACATTGTTTTCCTCTGATTTTACCTTGTTCTTTCTCAATGGCAGAGATCCTCTTTTCCAAGTCTTCCAACAAATTATCATCCTTTTTCCCACTCTCAATGGCTATTTTGCAACCTCTGACTTTTTATTTTAGCACCCGACATTCCTTTCTGAGCCATGTGATCATATCATTATGGAGTTCAACTTCATTCCTCAGGTTCCCAGTCATGGACTTGTTGCTAGCTGTATTCTTCTCACCCATAGCCAAAAGACTAAGGGCAGCTTCACCCTGCAGAGAGAGAGGAGGGTGGGAACATTGATAGGGTTCACCTTGACCTTCTTGCTGCGAAGAGTTATGCCAGAGATAGGGGGTGCAGGACGTTTAGCAGGGACAGAGGATGGAGGAGGTTGAGAGGAAGAGGCGGGCGGAGCAGCAGGAGTGGAGTTTGCAATAATCAGGTCAAAGTGTTTGTAAATCAAGAGGATAAAAGCATGATGGAAGGGCTGAGCTCTCTTTCCCTGAGAGACCATATTAACAAAATTTTCCAAGGAATGCAAAATATAGAAGGGGAAGCTAATAAAAACATTCCTACGAAAATGATTAAGCAACACTAAATGGAAGTAAGGAGTAACTTTGAAACGCCCTTCTAGGGTTAGATACTTCATCAAAACCAGACTAACCTTATCATAAGGCTTTGGCAAGGAGTCCCTCAGAAAGCCACTCTTGACATGAGATAGAATCTCTCCTGGTTCAAGGAATTTTGATTCTTCCTTCGTCCTGTTATATTAATTCTTGAAAAACTTGATGCCTTTCTGATGGAGGCCCGTGATACTGGCAATAAATTTTTCGGTAATTGCAAATTCTCTGTTCTTGTAGTTGATCTTTCTGCCCTTCCAATTCTCAACAAATTCTTTTGAAAGATGAAAGTCATACCCTCGAACCGTGTTCATAAAATGGTTGAAACCCCCTTCTTCAAAATTTCCCAAAGCTCGGTGTCTTCCTTCCACTGGGCATTGTTAACCGGTTCCAACTTGCAAATGTCTCCTCCCATTCTGCTCTTTGAAACACTGAAGTCGCTGCAGAAAAGAGTGCAGAGAAGGGAAGGAAGGAGGACGAGGGTTTGTATAAAAAAGAGAGGCAAAAAGTTGCACAATCTTGCCTCTAATCCCAAGCTTAGTCACGTGAATCACAATGATGGTCTTTCTCGAGATAATAATGGAGTGAACATTAGGGGGAAGAATATTATCTTGATACCAAGTAGTGTAATTACTTGTAAGGACCCCTATGTTAGCTAAGGAGTCGGCTAATTTATTTCCTTCCCTAAAGGTATGTATAAAGGAGCAGTTAGAAAAGGTGTTGGCTAGTTGGATAGCCTCAATGAAATTTTTAATAGACCAACTAGCCTTGGCTGAACCCTTAAGACAATTTATAATATTCATTGAATCTCCCTCAATGATAATGTTCTAAATATTAAGAGAAATGGCAAGTCTAATTCCCATAATGTTGTCAGGGCTTCCGAAAAGTGATTGGTATTAATCCCCATAGGACCAACAAAAACAACTATGAAGTTACCATTCTCCCCACGAATACATCCCCCACCCCCGATTTCCCTGGGTTACTCTTTGAGGCACCGTCAAAATTTAACTTGAAGAAACCAAGGTTAGGAGGAGACCAAACAATGAGAGCTCTATCAATTCTTTGGGGGAATGATGTTGATAAAGAAGGGAACATTCCATTTACCTAGTAATTTTGCATCATCCTCATTTTGAGTAAGATTCTTTTTGGGCCTGAACTTAGAAATATCCTGCTTGGTGCTTTCCACAAGGTGATTGAAGAGCCTGCCCGAAGAAGGTTTTTGTCTTTAAAAATGTTGGCATTACGATCATTCCAAATGTTCCATAGAATATTCAATATAAATTTGGTTCATTGTTAATCTATCTTGCTTGTGTCAGTAAATTTGGATCTGCATTTGCCAAGTAGAATGCACAAGTATTTATCACCATATTTCCCCCACTTCATCATTCTAATTCTCATTCCAAATTACCCTTCTTCTTACTTCATTTCCTTTCAGAAGTAAATAAACAAATCTATCGGGATGAGATCCCACCCCAAAGGTTAGATTAGTGTAAATATTGTAAATATTCCTTTATTGTTCTTAGAATAGCAATAAACAAGGTGCCTCCCCTTACTTGAGGAGGGACTTTGTCCCGCATGTTGTGGTTGAACCTCATATTTTGTCATCCAACCAACAGGTTCGCAGAAATGGAGAAATACCGAGTATCAAAGTGTAGAAGATAACAAGAAGGTGAAATTTGCAAGTACCAAGTTGAAGGGAGATGCATCCTTATGGTGAGTTCATGTACAAACCGAGAGTTCAAAGAGGCAAAGACAAGATCAAGAAGTGGGATTGAATGGTAACAAAGTTGAAGGCTAAGTTCATGAGTGTGGATTACTAGTCCCATTTTTTCAAGCAATTGCAGAACTTGCATCGAAGGAACTGCGTGTTAAGTACACCAAGGAGTTCTATTGGTTCAACATTAGAGCTGGACATGTGGAAGACAACACGAAAAGAACTCAAGGTATGTTAATGAATTGCGTATGTCCATTCAAGATGAACTCGGCATGGCTAGGTTGAGATTTGTGGAAGAAGCTTATCGGTTTGTTTTAAGGACATGGAGAACTTTTTCCTAAGGTACACAAAACAACTAGTGGGGAAAAGGAAAGTTCTTGCACGGGGGCGGAAGTTTGTGCAATGATGCATAAAGTCATGCGCACGAGGGAGAGACGAGCAACTCACATGAACAAAGTCATGTACAAAGAGGTGGAGGTAGATCTTCATCCAGAGGAAGAGGATGCGAAAGAGGAAGGGACATTGTGCATTCTAGTGTGCACAAGCCACGCAAAATAGTGGCGGTAGGAGGAACAATGCTAGTAATCATGTTGTTGAGCATGCAAAGACAAAAAGCCATGTGTCTAAAAGTAGTGTAGAACCAAAACATGGTGAAATGCTCATGATGAAGAGGGTGTTGTTGAAGCCCACGAAAGAAGAGAATGTGCCCGACAAAGGAAGAATATGTTCGAGCCGTTTTCAAATCTTGAGGTAATTGCTGTAAAGTCATTGATAATGGTACAACCGAATCTTGTTTCTAATGAGATGGTTGAGAAGCTTGGTCTGAAGAGAGTTGTACATTTGAACCCGTATAAGGTATCGTGGTTGTTGAAGGGACATCAATTAATTGTGAATGAGTAAAGCAAATTGCGTATCAAGATTGGCACATATTAAGATGAAGTCTTGTGCAATGTAATGCACATGGACGTATGGCATGTGTTGTTAGGGAGACCTTGGCAATATGACAAATGTGCGGTTCATGATGGCCGTGGAAATACTTGCATGTTGTGAAAGATGGACGAACATACACTTTGAAGATGTTGAAGGACTCACATGTAGAGGTGGAGAGGAGTCCACAAATGTTGTTGATTTTGGGGAAAGAGTTCTCGAGCTCTGTGAAAAGGGATAGCGCGTGTTTTGCATTCATTCGAAGGTTTGCATTGAAAATAAGGGAAGGCGAGGCATGCAAACAACGATCCCACGAAAGGTGAAGGAGATGCGAGGTGAATACATGGATACAATGTCAAAGAATATTCCAGATGGTTTACCACCTACGTGTAGTATCAGTCATCAAATGGACTTGATACTGAGGCTAGTTTACCAAACAAGGACACATATACATTAACACCGACGGAGAATTAGGAGACGAGAAAGCAAGTGCAAGAGTTGCTTGACAAAGTGTCAATAAGAGAATCTCGACCCCGTGCATAGTGGCTGCAATATTGGCACCAAAGAAAGAAGAGTGGAGAATGTGCATTGATTCTAGAGCCATCAACAAGATTACATACACATTTCCATTACCGTGTAATAATGATTTGATCGACTATTTGATTGGAGCACAATACTTCGTAAAAATTGATCGAAGAGTGGGTATCACCAAATTAGGATCAAGGAAGGAGATGAGCGGAAGATTGCTTTCAAAACACAGGATGGATTGTATGAGTGGTTGGTCATGCCATTTAGGTTAAAAACGTATTGAGCACGTTCATTCAATTGATGAATGAAGTGTTGAATCCTTTTCTAGGTAAGTTTATCATTGTCTATTTGGATGACATTTTGATTTTCAGCAAGATGGAGGAAAAACACTTAGTCCATTTGCAAAGAGTGTTAGAGAATTTGCGATGATAGAAGCTCGCTAGTAAATATGAAGAAATGCAATTTTATGCGGAAGGAGTTGGTATACTTGGAATTTGTGATATCTCAAGAAGGGTTGAAGATGGATCTTGAGAAGATACGAGCCATTATGGATTGGGTCACCCAAGAATGTCACGGAGGCCTGAAACTTCCATTGGCTTGTAAGTGTTTACAAGAAGCTCATTAGAGGATTCAGTGAGATTTGCGCACCGATCACAGAGGTGATGCAGAAGGACAAAAAAAAGTTTTTGTGAACTGCGGATGCAAAGTATGCATTTTAGAAGTTGAATAAGAAGGTCATAGAGTAGTTAGTGTTGACCTTATCTGATTTCAATAAGGTATTTCAAGTTGATTGCAATGCAAGTGGAGTAGCCATTGGAGTTGTGATGAGTCAAGAGGGGAGACCCATCACATATTTTAGTGAGAAACAAAGTGATGCAAGGAGATATTCGATTTATGTTCAGGAGTTTTACGCCATTGTGCAAGCTCTAAAGAAGTGGAGGCATTATTTGTTACCCAAAGAGTTCATGTTGTGTACAAACCACCAAACATTGCAATTCATCAATAATCAAGGGAAGTTGAACCAAAGACACATGAAATGGGTTGAATTCTTGCAGAGTTACTCATTTGTCTTGAAGCACAAAAGTGAAAAATCAAATAGAGTTGCAAATGCGTTGAGTAGGAGACTTATTAAGCTGCGATGCAAGTAAGTGTAATAGAGTTTGAAGCAATGAAGGAGCTCAATGCGTAAGATGAATGTTTTTCGAAGTGTGGAGGACATGCGTAGAACCAAAGAGTGTTGACTGCATGCCATGGTTAGACACTCATAGACAAATGGCCAAACAAAGGTTGTCAATAGTAGCCTTAGCAATTTGTTGAGATGTTTGGTAGGAGAGAAGGCATAATCATGGGATTCATTTCTTGCGCGGGAGGAGTTTGCATATAATAACTTCGTCATAGGAGCATTGGAAAGTCACCTTTCTAGATTGTGAATGGAACAAGTCCAAGAGGAGTTGTGGAGATGCAAGAATTGCCACGAGAAGGAATAAGTGCAGAAAATGAATACTTTTCTTAGTATATGAAGGAAGTGCAAGAGCAAGTGCACAAATAGTTGGAGCATAGCAATACTCATTATAAAGAGTGCACAAATTTAAGGAGGGGACACTTGGAGTTTAAGGTTGGTGATTTAGTTCTTGCCCACCTTCGCAAAGAGAGGTTCCTGCAAGGACCATATGACAAACTCAAATGGAAGAAGATTGGACCGTGCAAAGTCCTAAGGAAATTTACAGAGAACGCGTAGGGAGCTAATGAAAGGGATAGACATCTCGCCTATCTTCAATGTAGTGGATCTATACCTATATTTTGGGGGACAAACAAGTGAAGAAGCCAACTGCTCAAAAAGAGATTGGAGATACAAACTACTAGAGAAGTGGCGCACGGGAATTGAGCATTCTGGATGATTGTGTTGTAAAGACAACATGCAATTAGGATCATAAGGAATATCTAGTGACATAGAGGGGCAAAGAAGTTGAAGATGTATCTTGGCTTAGTGAAGAAGTTATTGCTAGTCTTGTTCATTATATTATAGACCTTTGAAAACTCACTTGAGAAGGGGCTCAACTTTCTTCTCATTGGAGCGTTTGATGTAGGAGCATCCGGGTTCATGGGCAATCCCGTGTCATTCAAAAATATTTAGAGTTAGTGAATAAAGTCTTGTGCAATGCCCAACCACTCCTATGCATGCCATGCAGAAATTCAATGCCTTGAGCATTTATTGCAGAAGCCGCAAGAGCCTATCATAGCCTTGCAATACCCCATGCCGCGCAACACTTCAAGCCGTGGACCACTAGACTTGCGTGTTGAGGCCGCACACGCATTGCAGGTGGGAGAGATGACTCTCATAGAAGAGATCAGAGGAGATCAACAAGAAGAAGAGAACCTTCTCCATGAGAGTGGTGGGTAGAGATGGACATGAATTGATTCTTCATCTTGAGTAGAAAGTGGGAGTGGCTGATGAAAAAGTGCAGACTTTTTTGAGTAAATTTGATCCAAAAGAATTTGGGTAATTGAGGACGAAGGAGAATGTCCTTTAGAGGGCATAGAGATGGAAAGAAAGGATGTGCAAGATATTGCGTAGGGAGTTGCAGATGTGGGAGCAGTCCACATAGAGGTTGAATGAGAGACTCGCAGGTGTCAAAAATTTGAGACAGACGGTAGCAGTCAGCTTGGAGCTCTGAAGAGAAGAGAAGAAGACAAAGGAGCTATCCTTGCAAGGACACTGAAGTCATTGGGTAATGAGCTTGATACCCATGAAGTGGAGATGGCAGCGGAAAGAGAAATGCTGGCGAAGAGAAGAGAAGAAGCAAACAGAGGAGCTATCCTTGTGAGGACATAGAAGCAGTTGGGTAATGAGCTTGATACACAAGAAGTGGTGATGGCAGTGGAAAGAGAAGTGCTGTGAGATTGTTTTGGACGTCCAACAACAGATTGGACAAGTGATGTTAAAATGCACATGGGAGTTTGGCAGAGGTGGATGGACAAAGGTGGGTCCAAACCCACAAGAGGATGGAAGACGAGAGAGAGATCATATTGGAGGAGGTGGACAAATTATGCCTGTGCAATGGGCAGAGAGAAGTGGTGGGTGTGCCGAGTTGGACAGAGGAGGATGGTTTGTGTTCCAGCAGGTAACAAAGGAAGATGTCGAGTGAAAAGTTCCAGAGGTTCCCACCGTGGCCTTGTTTGCAGGTCAAAAGAATGGTTTACCATTCAGCCTAAGTTTGTGAGCACTATGCTCACAAACTCTTACCCAGGTTGTATGACACAGGAGCATCGAGTTCATATGCAATCTCGCATCAACCAAAAAATATTCATTTTTTTATTTCAATAAGTTTCTCTCTTGTTTGCTAACACATTGTAGCAACCAGAAAAGTGCACATTGTATTTTACAGTGTTTGCAGGGTCTCAACATAACTAGGAACATGCCACAAGGGTTTAATAACCATCACGGCCACTTAGTGAACACAAGTCATCTCTGGCAAACATGGATCACAACAATGTGATCCAAACACGATAGACCATCAAGTGGATTGGGGAAAACATTGCATACACACAATAGGGCAGGGTCACAAGAGTGAAAAGGAGATCGCATTAGTGCATGGGGAAAGGTGTGAGATGGTGACACATGTCACAATCACACAAGGCTGTAAGTTGCAGTGATTTAACAGTGAACAGGGATAGTGACTGGATGTGATATATTATGTGATGGAATTAATAATCCATCGTGCCCCCACAAAGAAACAAAATGCACGAAGGTGAAAAAGAAGGTGTAACGACCGACCACAAGAACCAAATAAAAACCACAAGAAAAACAACACAATTATTTTTGAGGTTTGTGTTTGGGCGTTACAGAAGGATGCAATGCGATACTGTGGTGGTGTGTATGAAAGTCACAAAGCCACAATGTGGATGTGATAGAGTATGTGGTGGATTGTATAATATAGTTCACAAAGTGATAACTGCACAGCCAAAGGCGACACGATACGATATAGAGACTGACATTGAAATTTCACATCCATGCAGGTTATCACAAAGTGGACAGTGACCAAACGTGATGAATACCACACTGCAATGCTGGGTAACTGTGATAATGCAGTAATGTGGATAGAGGCCATGTGGATCACAATGATATAAGGTGAAATTGTGAAAATTCACAGATCTGCACAGTGGTTACCATTCATAGGTCACTCTAGGTAATGCAAGGGTCACAATGTGGGAAGTGAAAGTAGAAGTGTTTGGGTTTCCATGACAGTCAGGGTAGAATGAGATAAAATCCTCAGAGCTTGAGAAAGAAACGGTTGGCCACTTGGGGAAGGTGTCGACTATTGTTAGTTGTGCTTTTGGCCAGAGGCTGGACTTGGTTGCATAGTTAGAGAGTGGGATCTGAGAGATCCTTAAAGCAGTCGAAAGCTGTGAGTAGAGGCTTGTTGAGAACATGCAGGTCTGTGTAGAGTTGTGGAGAGAACCAGTCCAGGTTCACACAAAGATTTATGGAAGTTTCAAATCTAGATTGTAATGGGGAAGTGTGAAGCATGTCCATTTTGGGACTGTTGTGAAGCTGCAAGTAGTAGAAATCTTTAATCAGACCACAGTGGTGTATGTGTGTCCGTAATTGGTATTCTTCTCATTTAAAAGAAAAAAATATTGCATTCTGTTGTTTATTGTGGTGCGTGGGCCCTGCGCGTGCCCATTATTTTATGTGATTTTCTAGGCTGCGTGGTCTAAGGCAGTCCTTTGTTGGACCCCCTAACTGTGATTGCATCATTGACACCTCACTAGGAGGTTGACACAACTGAAAGATCAAGATATTGGATGAATAGCTTGATTTACATTATTTATTCAATAAGATATAATAAATCAAGATGCAAACTCAGGATATAAATATTAACTTATGTAAATATTATCAAGTTTATTTTTATACACTAACATCCTCCCCTTAAGATTAACTTAGGGAATAAACTATACTAACCTACATAAACTTAAAGAAAAAAGGTGATGTGTGCACCAATACCCCCACACCCCATCCCCAACCCCATCCCCGCCCTTAAGTGCAACTGTGTGTGTGCTCATATATATGCCTACACGCATTTCATATCATTATTCCTATGCTGCTACCATCATGTGACTCTTCTCTGTTCCATGAGACTATTTGTGCAACAAAGAGTTTGTTGATTCTTTAACCTATAAGATTGACTTCAAGTTCTATTTGTTGTCATGAACAAGTGCCATGCTTGTAATCAGCCGGACATGGCAATATTATACTTTTTAAATGCTTGAATTAGTGAAATAGTTGCATGAAATGGAAGTAAGCAAGCAAATGAATCAAAATACAGATAGAAAGAGACATAACACAAGAAATTACCTTAGCAAAGGTGGCAAAACCCCAGAAGATTGAACTATGCTTCATCATCTCCACTATCATCTTCAAAAATTTTACAAGCCAATTGCTTAATTTGAACCTTCACATGCATTGTAGCTTTTGCTAGCACCTCTACAATGCTTTGTATTCTGCCTTGCTATGGATTACTTGCTTCGTCTACAGGCTTGACGGCTTCTCTTATCTATTCTCAGTTATGCAGTTATCTTCTACCTCAAGGACTCCCCAACTCTTGGATATGCTTACATGCTCCTGAATGCCTGTCATATCTTTTACTTTATCCCTGGGAACATTTTTATGTTACGGGATGAGAGAAGGAGTTGAATAGAGAATTCCAAGAGACAAGGCCATTTTCTGTTATTCTTTTATTCAATTTAAAACGGGCGAAACTACCACATACGTCAGTACGAAACTGTCATGACACACGTGAAACATCTGACACATTTGCAACTACCAACACAAACAAAATTGTCACCCTATTTTATCTGGCGGTTTTTTGGTGATAACAATGCAGTATATTGTTACTCATCAACCTGGTTTTTGCCTTTGCTCTGTTCTTGAATCTGACTCTACATATTTGCCTTGTCCAATTTTTTCTTAATGAGGTGAAAAGAATGTTGTTTTCTTGTGTTTTTGCATGGGCAAAATTCACCCGAAAATAGGACAACTATACCCTAGTGTCAAAATTTTCATGTCATACCTTTCCAAACACCCCCAGATCAACCTACCCCTCAGTGTCAAGTCTAATCTTGTCCTTCAATAGTCCATCTGTGAATGTCATTAGTCCCCCTAGGTGATTTAGGAAAAGTAAAATCATTCAAGTGCCTTTGGAGTGGTATTTCTCAAGGCAGGTTTTCAACATATACTTAGAGAGGGCTTTCATCAGCCTTTCTAAGCCAAGTGCACCATCATCGGAGTAGTACAAGAGGCTCATTTTCATCATGGAGGAGTATCTAGGAGTTAGGAACATCATGGAACTGATTTAGGAAGATTTTGGGAAGTTTCGGAGGTTTAGGAGCCAATGCACCAAAAGCGGGTTTTGAGGCCGAAGGAGCTTGCACCGTAAAAGCACCTGATCTTCAAGGAGTGATTTCGGGAGCTCGGAATGAGTTAAGGGCCAAACAAGATATCATTGGAAAGCACTTTCAGTCCCCTACATGGTGGAGAAAACAAATCATCTTCAAGCACCATGCATTTTTTCAGCCAACTCATTCTTTCCATGCACAACAAGCGATCCCGAGAAAAAAGGAGCTTTTTGAGGGTGTTGCAGTCAGAATCAAGCCATGGGACCCTCACCATTCTTCTCAAAAGGTATTTTTCATGCAAAATCATATAAAGAAGCGTCCAAAATTCATCCAGGAGCTCAAGATATGGTCTTTCCAAGTCGACCTCCAAGGTATGTTATTCAATACTATAAAGAAATACAGGTTTAGGAGCATAGATTTAGCTTTAATTCTTTTCTATTAACTCTTCTTCATTGCCCATAGCTATGCACTCCATTATATAGGAGATGCATGGTAACAACTCTCATAACAATGACATTGTCTTTACTTGCAACCTTCTCAACAATCTTTGGTTGCATATGAAACCAATATACCCGAATGGTTTCAACCATTAATTATAACATTGATAATAAAACAATATCTCATTGTTTTATTATCTTACTAATTACTAATTACCATATAGTAAATATTATTTACTATATGTAATATTACATTCACATTATAATAATATTATCCATGATAACATTATAATAATATTATCCATGATAATATTATATTCATCATATCTAATGTTCACACTATACAATATCTCTAACACACCCCCTTAGTGTGAATATGGGGTAAGAGCTCCTGGAAACATCGAACTTGTCGGAGTAGCCGTTGCTACTGGATCTTGCTGCTAATGATCATCCTTGTCGTATGAACATCTTCATCGACTGATCACCTTCCAACGAAGTACCTTCCACCGAAGTATGGCGATCGGAGAGGACCATGCATCGAAATCGGACCAAAGGACCGTACGTAGATGCTTTGCCCCTGTAAGCTTTGAGTCAAGCAGTTTGCTTCTTCCACACCAAATAGACACTCAGGAACTGTTGTTAGTCTATGTGAACACATTAAAATCAAAACATGAAAATAGTTTCACCCCCTTGTTTATAAACACACCACACAACTGAAATAGAACATCACCACATCTGTCTGCGACCCCGTCGTTGGTGAATGACGAGAGGACGTTGATTGTCCTCCTTCCTCCATTGCCTCCTTCCTCCAACAAGAGAAGAGTCTACCATAGGTAATCCTCGTCACTAGGACAAGAAAGTTCTTCATCAGTTGAGTAGGCTTCCCAATCAGTTTCTACTTCAGCTAGAAGGGCTTTCTGATCTATCTTGTCATCAAGAAGATCCCGAGCTCTCTTTTTACAGTTTAGTATTACATGCCCAATCTCATTACAATAAAAGCATTTTATTTTCCCATGTGAAGGAACCTGCTTTGGTTTATGTTTTTCCTTCTTAGATGAGGAGCTAGGTTTGTTTCTTACATATAGTACTTCTTCATGTTCTTCATGACTGCTTTGTTCTAACAATGTAGAAATCACTCCTTCTAGACTAATAGTAACTTTACTCAAAGTAAATACAATATTTGAGTAACTCTTAGGCATACTATTAAGAAGGATGGCTTTAGCATCATCATCCTTTACATGTTCTTTTATTCCAGCAAGTTGATTTAAGAGAGATCGAAACTTACTAATGTGCTCAACAATGTTTAGATTCTCGTCCATCTTCAATCCATACAGACGTTGCTTTAGTGACGTCTTTGTTGTTTCGCCTCAGATCCAAAAAGTTTGTTGAGAGACTCCCATGATATCCTTTGCAGATTTTGATAAATCTATATGGTGCAAATAGGATTTAGACAATCCTAATCCAATGGTCCCTATGGCTCTCTGATCCTTCACGTTCCACTTTGCCAATTCATTTCCTCCAGTGGGTGGAGTTGAATTAGGCTTCACCACATCCCATAGATCCTTCTCTATGAGATGCAACTGCATCTGTAGCTGCCATGTGTGAAAATATTGGCCTTCAAACTTATCTATCTGGTTTAGATTAGTCCTTTCCATGATGCCTTTCAAACAATACTGATCTATAGATTGATAATTAAATTTTCTGAAAAAATCGTTCCGGACCCTTTCCAAAAATGGATTTTTTTTTTCCTTGTGTTTTTTTTCAGTATGTCCAAAAATGGAAAAAAACTGAATACTTGGAAAATTTACTTTTACCAGACCACAGTGGTCGTTGCGATCAAACGGTAGTCGTTGGCGATTTATTCAAGACGTTGGCGATTTATTCAAGACGCATGGCAATTTATTCCACTTGTGGGCAAATCGCATCTCGCAGAGAATCAGATCCCATTCGGTCGTTGGCATTTTCCCGTCGGTCGCCGGCAATTTCTCTGTGTTTACACATAGCCTAAATCTTCAGATCTGCACCAAAATTTCTTTTTCCTTCTGCTCTGTTAGCTCCTACTCTGCAATTTGATCAATAGAAGAACCTGCTCTGAAACCAAATGTAAAGAAATACAGGTTTAGGAGCATAGATTTAGCTTTAATTCTTTTCTATTAACTCTGCTTCATTGCCCATAGCTATGCACTCCATTATATAGGAGCTGCATAGTAACAACTCTCATAACAATGTCTTTGTCTTTACCTGCAACCTTCTCAACAATCTTTGGTTGCATATGAAACCAATCTACCCGAATGGTTTCAACCATTAATTATAACATTGATAATAAAACAATATCTCATTGTTTTATTATCTAACTTACTAATTTACTAATTACCATATAGTAAATATTATTTACTATATGTAATATTACATTCACATTATAATAATATTATCCATGATAATATTATATTCATCATATCTAATGTTCACACTATACTGATATCTCTAATGTATACTTAGTGAAATTTGCTAAGGGACACGTGGCAACCTGAGGTTAAGGCACATTTTCATGTCCCCATCACCTTTCCAAAGGGACAAGAGGTGCAAAAATTGCACCCTCCCCCATTATGCATGTTGGTCACTCATATGACCCCGACAACACTTGTTAAGCTCCTTTGACCAGTTTGACCTGCTCTCCCAACTACTCCCGCATGCATGCCACTTGTCACTGTGAGGCTAGGGCGCATTTTTGAGCACCTTTTGTCCTTTCAAAGGGGACAATAGGGACAAGAAAATGCGCCCCACCCCCTTTTAGCCTCTAGGTCCCTCATACGACCATTTTCCGGCCCCCTAGGTGCTTAAATGTGGCTCCCCCTTCATTTCTCTCATCGAATCAATGAGTGACACTTGTCAAGCATGGGTTAAGGCGCATTTTGTGCACCTATTGTCCCAAACCAAAGGGACAATGGGGACAAAAAAATGCGCCCCACCTCCTCCCTTCATTTTCAAAGCTTGAAAATTCAAAAGATAGCCATTTTTGCCTCCATTCTCTCACATCTCTCCATCTACTCCCAAAACTTTGCTAGATTTTTTGCTCAAATCTTCCTCCATTTTCTTGCTCAATCTATTGCTGCCATATCTCCATGATCTAAAGAAGAGAAAACACGAAAAAATTCAGATTTTTGAAGACTGTAGAAGAGATTTCTTGCCTGAAGAACTCCGTAGCCCGCGAAAAGAAAATCCTCATATCTAAAAAACCATTGCACGGATCAACACACTGTTTTGTGCAATCTTCTATTTTTTAGAGGCCATGAGAATCCAAGTGAAAGATTTGAGACACACCCCCGATTTTGCGGTGATGAAACCCTAGTTCCCCTCGGTAAAAAAATTATAATTTTAAAATCTCCTAATTTGACAATTGGTTTGGCTTGAAATTCTTGAAGAGCACTATAGAGCAAAAACCCATATCGAGAAAATTCGTTTCGCCACAAACCGAGGCTTGAAACCCACTTTCCAAAAATAGTAAGCCTTCCTACACGAACACTTGCTATTTTTGGTAAGTCATCACCAGAAGCAATTGCGACAAAGAAAGTGTGCACCAAGGACATCCAGAGGTTTAGAGTGATTGATCAGTGCCAAAAGTGGTAAAAATAGTCACTAAAAATAGTAAGTGTCTTGTTTGGACACTTGCCATTATTAGCATAGTTACCATGTTCTCAATTAACACAGGCCAAATTCGGTTCAAAACGAATTTTCAGGCAAACCAAACTTGTTCGGTAGATTCATTTAGGGTTCTGGGTCTAAAAAAATTCTTTCCTTTTTCCGTTTTTGGATTTTTGGTGAAGAAAACACAAGGACAAAAAATTGCCATTTTTGTAAAGGGTCCAGGAAGATGTAGCAGCAAAAACTTGCATTTGCCATAACTTTCATTCCGCGGCTCCGTTTCAGTGCCGTTTTCTCTAAAAGTGTATATTTTCTCTAGCTCTATGCATTGATGGCAATATTTTTCGCATTTTCATAAAATCCATTTTTGCACCTTTTTAACTTCTTATTATTTAGAGACATAGTAATAATTTAATGGCAATATGTAGAGATTAATACTTAATAATAGTAATACTTGAATTTATTATCGAATGTTTAAGTTACTTCAAGAACTAGTTACATAAATTTAATTATTTTAGGTTTAACTTTTAGTATATTATTAATAAGTATTTTAGTTTTTATAATTTTTTTGGTAATTATTCATATTTTATATTTTTTTAAAATTTATAATTTTTCAAGCCAAACCGAATTTTTACAAAATTCCGAACTTCCGAGCTTTTTCCCTATCCGAACAACCCAAACTTTTCGAACATGGATGATTATTAGTAAGCCATCACGGAAGAGCAATCTAGTCGGGAGCGGTGTACATAGGAATAATCTGGAAAGCTAAGCCGCCTAATCTCACTTGGTGGAGCCGAAAAGAGGGGAAATTTCCACTTATTAAAAATAGTAACCCTCTTGTTCCAAATATAGTAAGTGATCCAGGAAGCACAAAGTTTGAGTTCACATATTGTTCCAGTTTCCCATTCATGTGTGCAATCAAAAGATCAAAAGAGCGGTGGTTTTTCATGGTTTGAGGTGATTGTTTCATATTGCGGAAGGGGTATTCTTCAGTGTTCAAATGCATTGTCTTAGAACAATTTGTGTCATTCGAACATGGCAGTCTTGCAGAGAGTCATAGAAGAATTGGTTTCAAGCCTCATTATCTTCAGAGGGGATCATCATAAGTGACGCTCGCGGTCACCAAAGGAATCATTCAACAATGTTTTTAAACACTTAGTTTGTGGTGATCGTAGGTCATCCAAAGGGGATTTCCTATGGTGTAAAGCATTCAAGGTCGAGTTCATTGCGTTGGGGCGTTTCATCGGATCATCCGACAAGGATCAGTGGACTTCATCGAGGGTGGATTCTTCATCGCACATTTTCCCTCTCTCTCTTCTTTCTTCCTCTTCTCTTCTCCCCCTCTTTCTCTCTCCTCACGTTCTAATTCTTCATTGAGGTTGCACTTTTTCATAATGCCTTTATTTTAATTGAAAAGTGACTTTATAATTGTAATGTAATAAGTTACCCTTGTTTTATAAAAGGAAACTTAATATTTTCCTAAGGATGTAAGAAGTCTTAAGTTGTGCAAAGGCATATGAAAGATCACGTGGGGGTAAACGAAGAGTCATTTCCAAGTTCTATATTGTGAAGGCAATTTCTTTCTTAAGGGTTGTCATTTTTGTAAGCTCATGAGAGAGTGATCTTGTGAAGGAGCAAAGAGATAGCTAATTTTCTTCCACTTCCCATTTCATACATTCTTCCCACTCTTGCATGTACAATTTTGCTCAAGCTTCAATAAAAGAGAAGTTTCGCCTTTTTGACTAGGAGGTTTAATTGAGACTTTGTGTTCATTGAATCTTTTTGGTCTTGTTGCAAATGGCTTAATTGTTTCTTCTTAAATCTATATGTGTTGAAGTTTCCGGTTAATGGGTGTGGGACTCGATTTTCTACCCATAACATTAATCCCTCTCCCTTTTTCTCGCTCCCTTTCCCGTTCTCTTGCAAAGTCCTCTCTAGCAAGCAATTGCTAGCTTTGCCACAGGGTCAGTGGAGTGCCCCTGTTGGATCCCCGGCCGCAAGGCCACCACAGAAAACCACTTTTGCACGCGCATGTAAACACGGAACTGCACCATTCAAGTAAAGAACTTAGATTCCCAGAGTGTTGGCAAGAAATCCACAGATTTGTCTACCCGACAAATTTTCTCGCCAACAAATGTCTTAAGCTCTTCTTTAATCTCGCGAACTAAGAACTGCTGTTGATCAATTCAATCAACTAAACTATGATAATTTTCACGATCCATTTTGAATTATACCTTCCCAACTGGAGGATTTTGGTCCCTAAAAAGTCGATAAATGAAAAACAAGGATTTACCTTCTACCTTCTCAAATGGGATACTTTTTCTTCATCATTCTCATGGAGTGGAAGTGCTTCCTCTCTTGGAGTCTTTCATTCCAACTTGTAACTTGCAAAATCAGATTGCTTTTGGAGTCCCATTGACCCTTCATACTTTTGCCAAATGACCGTAGTGCACTCTTTTGGTGCCTTCACCAAAGCTTTTCACTCTTTTGGTGCCTTGGCCTTTTTCCTTGGCTTTCTCTTGTACACATGGTGCCTTTGCTTCAATTCTTGTGGTTTTGTAATGGTCTTCTTTGCTGACACCCTTAGCCCTTTTACTGCAACACATATGCTCATAAGGTAGAGTCATGCTCTCTCTCGGGAGATGATAGCTTCGCCATCTCTGTTGTTGTCCACTTGCTTACAATATGTCAATAAGTGATCAGAACATTTGGATTATGTGAATGGCTGAAATCACAACCTCTTCTACATGGCTACCCCTATCTTGGATCTTACAATTCAAAGTGTGCATCATCAATAACAAACGCATATGTACATGTAATGAAATGCCTTTAATGAGGGTGATGAGTGTGCCAACCATACACCCATGAAATTGGAAGTCTTCTTATGGAGTGCTGGTCACAATGAGCGCTCTTCTCACCTTGCTATGAACGACCAAATGTCATGCCACTTTTCCCTCATCGTGGAAGAAAATTCTTTGATTCATGAGCATACTCGTAGATGCCATCAATTTGCTTATACAATTGCTATCATACAAAGAATTGTATTGGAAAACATGCTGCAACCATGGCTTGTGTGCATACAACTCAAAATGAATGCCACAATCTTGCCACATCTACTACAGCTTTTTATGTGCATAACACAATGCTATATTCATACTGAAAACAACATTCTACATCTTTCTGATGTCAAAAGTGAATGCTACAACAACTTTAAAACTCAAATCAGACCTACATCTTCATGCTTTAATCATTGTAATGCAAATGTACATGTAATGAAATGCCTTTAATGAGGGTGATGAGTGTGCCAACCATACACCCATGAAATTGGCAGTCTTCTTATGGAGTGCTGGTCACAATGAGCGCTCTCCTCACCTTGCTATGAATGACCAAATGTCATGCCACTTTTCCCTCATCATGGAAGAAAATTCTTTGATTCATGAGCAGACTCGTAGATGCCCATCAATTTGCTTATACAATTGCTATCATACAAAGAATTGTATTGGAAAACATGCTGCAACCATGGCTTGTGTGCATACAACTCAAAATGAATACCACAATCTTGTCACATCTGCTACAGCTTTTTATGTGCATACCACAATGCTATATTCATACTGAAAACAACATTCTACATCTTTCTGATGTCAAAAGTGAATGCTACAACAACTTTAAAACTCAAATCAGACCTACATCTTCATGCTTTAATCATTGTAATGCCCACATGCATGCTGCAACAATGAGAATTACATAGACATGCTACAATTGATGTCACTTTAAATATACTCTGTGGCATGCACTACCTCATGCAACTACAATACCTATAGCACATGCATATTCCATACACTGTACCATGTAACTATACAAATCCGTTCTAACTCAGAACACACACATGTTTAGACTTGACTCTCTAACCATAACAAACAATCCCTCAGATTGTTGCAACCATTTCCAATATTCACTCCTAAGAGCCTGCTAGCATTTAAACTAGCTCATGGCTTTGTAAACTTCGTGCACTAGAGAATCTGCAGATTCCTCCTGATTGTTGAGCAGAATAACCATTACACAATGCTCCTGCACCAACCATGTTGGAACATTATCAACACGTTGCTAATGCACCTCCAGTCGGTAGGTCCAGTCAGACAAGTGTTTGACAATGTGTCAGAAATTTTATACGTTGCACCCCAATCCTGCGCAACTTCACTGTGCACCATAATGCAACTATTGTGTGCACAAGTCTTTTGCACACAGTCCTGTGCACAACAAATTCTGTGCATGCTTGTTCCATCCACATTGCACACACAATGCCTGCACAATTCCCTGAGCACATAGACCTGCATAGAATTCCGTGTGCAAGCCTGTGCAACACAAGAATCTGGACATAAATTCCTGTGCAGACCTATGCAAAGTTGAAACATTCCCAACAATTTAAATGCTGAAAGCCAATGCCAGTTAACACTGCTAGAAAGTCAAACCTAGGGTTAGATTCCGTCAATGCAGGAGTTTCAAATTTGAATCAATTCTCTTGTAAAATGGTACTTTTGTTCTCCATTTTTGTGCTAGGGACTTTGAATTTCAGCTATGTTGCCAGGAAACGGAAACGGAAATGGCAATTTTCAAAAACCTTGAATATGAAACACAGCGAAATGCCGTACTATATATATATATATATATAGTACTCATTTTATAATTGTACTCCATGGACCATAAGAGATAATTGATAAAGCACTCAAAATATTTTGTATTCATTGAAATTTGAAGTTTTAAAGAGTCATCATTCAACATGGTTACAATTTCAATGATTCACATATACGTGCTAATAATCTAGATTCTAGAATATATCATCTAGAATCTAGATTATCCTCATAGTCATCTCCATGAACACCACTAGCTCCACTCTCCATCCCTTGTGCAAAAGATCCCGATTCTTCTTCATCAATATAGCTTTAGGAAGTGTGATTTAGAATGGACCCAAGATGTCATTATATAGCTTTTAGGAAGTGTCTTTAGCAAGTTTAGGTAGGTAGATTAGGTTTAGGTGCAATAAATGAAGGTTTTTTTTTTTTTGAAGTTATGATGCTTTAAAAATTTAAAAAGTGGGGGAAACGCCTGGGACGTTTCCACAGCGTTTCGGTGGCGTTTCGTACCCGTTTCGCGTTTCCGAAACGTTTCAGGGCAGAAATGATAGGGTCCCGGCGTTTCCCGGTAAACAGAATTTCAGTGACTTGGTGATATAGATTTATTAATTGACCTACTAATAGTAATTAATCTAAGTCAAACGAGGATGATGTCATTCTGGTCAGCCCAATCAAGCAGGGTTGATTAAAAAATAAAAAAATCTATGTAGTTCAGCTAGGGAGAGAAAATTTAGGTTTTGACACTCTTTGTTTTGGCGACATTGACAATATCAAAATTGATTATGGAATGTTATCAATGATTGGATGTTGTTATAGATAATGTCAAAATGGTGTTATTATCTATCTCTATCTTTTGTTTTGAATGTTCACCCTGGTCTCTATTCTAAGACTTTCTTCCATCAGATATAGTAGACAATTTCATGGTTTAAGTGAAGGCCTGTTCTGGGCTGTAGCAGTTTCCGGATCCCTATTCCTGAGAATACTTTAGAAACACATCCCGTACCCTTTGGGATGAATCACTTTGTGAGATTGCATATTATCTCTCTTTGTAGACATATTTACCTTTTATTTTTCATCAGTTCTTGACCTCCTTTCCTCCTCTTTCAGATTCTATATTTTATATATTACTCATATAGCATTAGACACTCCCTTTGGCTTGTATTGTCATTGGATTCTTTATAGTCTAGTTAATCTCTTTTGGTGTTCTTGAATATTCAAGATAAATTTCATTGATTTTGAACATTCTCTTTTCAAGCTCCTAGAGTCTTACTGTACCAATTATTTCTTTATCAGGTACTGGCTATATGCAGCTGTAAAATTTAAATGCTTGATCATAACTCGTGATGAAATGAGAGACCACATATTTGCAACACTTGGGAATGATTTTTTCCCCAAATGGAAGGAAAAACATCAGGTGTGTAATTGGTTGTCAACTTGTCACTATATATATCTATCAATTCTACTAACCTTTCATAGATGGTTTTCTTTCAAGGCACCACTTTATGAATTTGCATGTATGAGAAACTAAGTCTGCTTCAAAATGCAAACTCTCCTAGGTGGAGATTAGAAGGATTGTCATGAAAGGTTGCCTTGAGCCTATGCTATGGAAGAAAATAGATACAAACAAGGCAAATAACTTCCTATTCGTTCTTTCCATGCTTTATAATTATCTTGGTATCTTCCTTTTCAATTGAAGTTTTCAACAAAAAGCTTTGTATGTTCTTGTTCTGATGTTATTAGGTGTGGAAATGATCTAGCAACCTGACAATACCTAAATACTAGTTTCCTCATTCTTAAAAAATACATTAGCATTGTTACACCTCGATTGACTTAATTTGGATCTGATTTTTGGACTCCGAAGGATGACAAGACAGCTCAGGACATCTTATACTAAAGATTTAACTTCCAAATGCTCTGGTGTATTTTCACTAGCTAGTTCCCTAGTATCTTGCATCCCACACCTCCTTTTACTCAAGGGGCAACTGAAAGCTAGGTTTGATCTTCTCATGCAAAAGTTTTGTCTCATGACAAAATTTGTAGTTTCCATAACTCCATTTCCAATCCTTCCACAGAGGTTCCTATGCATCAAACTGCATTTCTTTTTTATCCGGTTAAGCGTAGGATTTGGATGGCCCCACAGCCAAACCAGCAAACAACTGCAACCGGCTATTACTTGGACCAGTCAAACAACTGTCACCACTACCGGTAGCCACTTTGAAACAGCCGCAACCAACCTTATAGGCCAGTCAAACAGCTGTAACCAACAAGTGCCTTACGAGATTTGAACCTGGGTGGGTTGGAAAGCACTCAGCTCTCGTAACCATCACACTCGCATCTCTTCAGCTAAAATTTTGGCATCTATTTTAGATGTTTGGATTAATGGAGGAGCACCTCCCGAAGTGGGACATGGGGGTGGGTTTGAGTCTGTAATATCATGTGTGTTCTGCTTGATCCACAAGGAGAAGTGTGGCCCCTACCTCCAGGTGTCCCCGTGGCCACTTGTTGAAAGTGTCCAATTGAGAATGGGACCCGAATTAGTGATTACAAACTACTTGTTTCTCACCACTAGCCCAAGCCCTTGGGCCCTAATTTTGGCATATATTTTAGATGTTTAGATTAATGGAGGAGCACCTCTTGAAGTGAAACATGTGGGTCGACTTGGGTCCGTAATGTCTAATGTAGGAGCATCATAAAAACAAGTATCAATTTTATTGTAAATCTTCATTGTGAATAACTTAGGAGGTCAGTTTCAGTGTTTTAGCATGGATTGCCAGTTAATGGGTTTCCCTCCAAAAGACCAAGTTTAAATATTTGAATTTATTAAGTAGCATTAGGGGGTCATGAGTTAGTGGTGTCATTAGGAGGATGATGCAAATGATGTAAAAGAGACAAATAACTTGTAATCCAGCATCCTAACCCACTCAAGTGAGGTTGTAGTGGTAATTTCACTCTAATTAGGTAGTTATGGGTTTTGATAACTCCTCCATTTTGGTGCCTATGAGGAGACATTCGAATGAAATAGAGAGGGAGTCGGTTTAGGAAGGTAGAGAGTTAGTTAGGAGGTGAGGAAAAGAGGTAGAAGAGCCTTGCAGGGTCAGGGAATTCAAAGATGTATCAATAAAGATATTAGTCTGCAGGATTTCTCAAGACAAGCCTTGTAAATATGAAGACAATGTATATATTCTATAAATAAAGAGATTGAATTGTGTTGTTTTGAATACATTGTGATGATTGCAGGGTTGGAATGGTGTGAAGAAGTAATGGTCATAAGGATGAATGCTTTTAAGCCATGAACAAGTGAAAACACAGGGTAGTGGAAGCTTATAGATAAGAACTTGTGTTGTTTCTTTTGTGAATGATGATTAGATGTGCTTGATAGAACACTAACTCTCTAGATGAATTGATGACTTAGAAAGATGTGTCAATGCATGCTTAGGAGTGTATCAGAGTCTTCATTGGTAAAAGTTCTAAAAACCTAGTAACTCAGAAAACTCAGTCCCGACAAGAGTGTAAGTGGTATTTTGAAGAGTTTCAAGTAAAGTTGACAAGGAATACACAATGGAGTCCTTAGAGGAGGTGGACAACGTGCTGTAGAAGATACTTAAGCCTTGACAAGGTTTTATAACCTAAGAAATTAAAAATAAACCAAAAGGGAGTGCTCTAGGGTCTGAGAAACCCTGAGCTAGGGTTAGAACAAGAAATAAAGGCATAATTTCATTTTAAACCGTTGAAAAATCCTTAAACTTTGAGGATAGTTAGATTGGGCTTGGAAGAAGGGGATTCTTAAGTTTTGAGTCAAATGAATAAGATTTGGAGGATGAAAGCAATAAAACTTGGGTGAACTGTCTCAGGCACCCAGTTTTGGAGCTTAGTCATAGTAGTTTACATAGTAAGGGGTGATAACTCATGCAAAATTGGTATAGAAGGATGGAACAAGGTAAGACTAAGTCCCTGAATTATGCACCACCTTTTTGGAAGTGTTTAAGGATAACTATTTTGAAGGGTTAGCTAACAGTCTTGGCAAATTTCAAGTAGTCAGTCTTCAGGGTTTGATCACAAGAAATGAGTATATCCCAAAAGTTAATCTATAACACCTGATGAAACTTGGTAATAGGGTGGATAGAAGATTTAAGAAGGTTTGTACATGGTCAAAGGAGAAAATACAAGATCGCTAGGGCAAAAGGTTTGAAAGCACATTCAACTACCCTGCTATTTAACAGTCAAGGAGTTAGTTTGAAGAGTAATTAATTGAAGAAACCTATCTCATGATGGACTTATTTAGATGATGTATTATGATGGGTGATGGATGTTTAAAGTCAGAGAGAGTTCAGAACGAGTCTTAAGAGTTGGCAAATGAAACTTCTTCATGACAGTACTACAGGTCTGGCACTAAAAATAGAGTACACAGAAGTAAGAGAGTTGTGTAATGGAGTATGTGATGTTAGAACATTGTTACAAGGTGAGCAAGATGTTATAAAGAGTTATTAAGTTTAAGAAGGGTCTGGAGTTTCACAGAGTTGTCTAGAAGGATAAAAGGAGGATACACGGTGACAGTCCTAGTTACCAATCAAGGGGACAGAGTATTCTATCTAATCCATTGTTTTGTAATGGAGTGCACTCAGGAGATTTGAGCCTTAAGGGAGGATTGTGATAACCTCTGAGAATGTGGATGACGAATTAAGATGCTCTATTGTTAGGTCAAGTGTCAAGATTAAAACCAAAGGGTCATTGTAGGATGGTTAATTACAAAGTTTGAGAACATATTAGAGGCATTGGTTAAGAAAGATATCCTTCTTGTAACATGAATGTGGGAATGAATGGAATGTGAGTGTTATCGTGAATACAAGAGTGATAGGGTTTAAGAAAGCCAAGTGGACAACACAAGATCTTTGACTAAGTAGAAAAGCCCTTGAATTAGAGAAGCAATAAAAGAACCTGAGATCTGAGTTATAAGGTTGTAGGAAGGTGTGGAAAAATTCCTAAGAAGCTAAAAAGTAACAATGTGCCTGGTCTATCATGTTGAATTTGGTATTAAGGAGACAAGGGTGAATCACCTAAAAAGGAAAACAAGACCTAAAAGATTCTAAACCAAGTAAGCCAAGGCTAACCAATATTTGTTTGATTACTCTTATTCTTGAGTTTCATATATGTGATTTCCTTAGAGAGTAAAGAAAATAATTGAGAAGTCGGAGCAGGGGTGAATGTAATAAGGATTCCAAGCTATGAGTGAGCAGAGTACGAAGAAGAGAGAGTAATAGGAGACCTAAACTTGATGAAATGGTTGGAAACATCAACCAAAGGTTATAAAGTGATCATTGAATCTTAAGAAATTGATTGAAAAGCTTGTAATGTTCTACATGATTTGGAGTAATCAGAGGATGATGCAACGACGATTGTGGGCTCTACTCGCGGTCCATGCATACGAAGCGGAAGAGGCACATCTGCTTCATCGAGTTCAAGAAAAGGGATACATAGTTTTTGTACCAAGAAACATACCTAGGGCACAACCTTCACTGCAAGGTACAAAGATGTGCACGAGGAAGCAGATAAGGCATGTGCGAATTTCTAGTACTACAACCTTCCCTTCAATGTGGCAAAGAGCCCGTATTAGGAGTACTTGGTGACAACATTGACAATTCTGAAGGAAAAGGCACAAGGCACCCTCTCCAAAAGACTTGAGTGGAAATTACTCAAGGGTGTAGTTGCAGATGCAACATCAATCCTAAAAGATCAAAAAAGATAATGATGAAATACGAGATGCGCCATTCTTTCGGATGGGTGGACAAATGGAAGGAACTATTTGCATCATCATTTTTAGGGGATTCAAATGATGAGATAGTATTTTGAAGTTAATTAATGTCTTCAACATAGTAAACAATGCAGAAAATTTGAGCCTTATGTTAGAGGAGGTTGTCTTGGTGATGGGTATCCAAAATGTCGTGCAGTTTAGATAGACAATGCAGTGGCATATGTGGTGGTTGAGAGACATCCATCACTCTTTTGAACCCCTTGTGCAGCCCATTGCCTTGACCTTCTTTTGGAGGCATAAAACAAAATCAACTGGGTGAGGCTGGTTATAGAATATGCAAGAAATATATTTAAGTAAATATATAATCACCCTTAAGTTCTCGGCTTGATGAGAGAACACACAGGAAAAAATCTTGTGCGAGCCATTTGTCACAAGGTTTGCAACTAGCTTCTTGATGTGGCGAAGTATTTCTAGTTGGTTGTCATCATTGAAGCAAATAGTTGTGAGTCAAACATGGCTAGATTCACGTATTCAAAGAAGGCCGATGGAAAGAGGACTACAAAGATAATTTTTGATGATGTCTTTGCAAAGAGAGAGTTATATAGATCATCAATGCAACTTCAAACTTAAATTTAAATTTCAAATCGATTCCTTTATTTCAATTTTTTAAATGTATTGTTATTTATTTTATTCATAACTTTGTAACGTTAAAGTTTAATTGTGTGTAGGTGTCGAGTCTTTGATAAGGGTTTTGCACTTGGTTGATGGGGAGTAAAACCCGATGGGATACATTTATGAGACCATGGATAGTACCAAAGAGGCCATCCAAAAACTATTATAGGGGCGATATCGCTAGATTTGGTCCTTTTTGGAGATAATTGATCGAGATGGATCAATCAACTCTACCAACCTATTCATGCAGTGGGATACTACCTCAACCCCAAGTTTTTCTTCTCCGATGGCTTCATAGATGTTAACGGGGAGGTTATGGAGGGCCTTTCAACATGCATTAAGAGGATGATACTAGAGGTTGAGATGAGGGACCTCATTATTTTAGAGCTACAAAATTACAAGCATGCTAGGGGGAGGCTATTTTCTTTGGTGTTAGCTATTTGAGGGGACCACCCACCACCGTAGCAAAAAATAGAGTGTTTACTTATATGTTATAAGTTACAAATTTAAAATTATTAATTACTTATAAACTTTTGATTATCTTGTTTGTAGGTTCTTGGTGGGAGGATTGGGAAGAAATACCCCACATCTTCAAAAGTTAGCCCTCAAAATTTTATCTCAACCTTGTAGTGCTTCGGATGTTAGCGCAACCGAGTTTGTTTGAGGCCATTCACATGAAAAAGTGCAACAAGTTGACTCAAAAACGCCTCAATGACTTGGTTTTTGTGCAATACAATCTTTGGCTTCGCACAAGAAAGGTGGAGGCCACATTGTAGGAGCTTATTGATTTGGATGAGATTGATTCATACAATGATTGGATTGGGCAAGAAGAGGAAATCCTTGCGTTCACAGAGGACAAGATTGTTGTTTTCGAGAGGGAAGCTATGGAGGAAGAAGCACAAACATCAGATATTAGATTGGATGACATCTTTGGAGGTGATGTCGAACGTGCAAGAGGAGCCCCCACCATCAACTACGAGGTGGATGTAATGTCCCTTTTAGGGCAAATTAACACAATTTTGGAATTCAGTTGAAACCCTTATTCAAAATATAACAACAATCTGATTTTTATGCAAACCCGTAAGACAAAAAATACAGCAATCTGAAATCTTCCTTTATTTATCAAATAATCACAATACAAAAATACCTAGAAGGCCCAAAGCATCTAGAAACCCTCTTGGTACAAGTAGATAAAAAATAATTTTGTGAGAAGATTACAACAATTTTCTCACAAAAGATGCTCCAAATGACAAGAGGAGACCAAAAAGAGACGCTACAAACAGAAACCAACTGATTCCATCCATTGTTGATGCCCTAAACACTGATTTGAAATCCAAAGGGGTGTAAATACCCCTAAAAATGGCTGCAAATCATGCCCCAACTGTGATTATTTGAAATTATGCTCAAATGTGACCCATCAAAGATGAAGCCACCAAGAAGATATTGAGGGTTTTTGTCCCCAAATTTTGATCATAATGAGGGTTTTTGCTCAAGTGATGAATGCTAAGAGGGTTTTCCTCCTCAATAGTTGAAAGCAGAAGCACAAGTGTTCAACTCATAAAATTAAGATGATAGATAGATGATAGATGCCCCAAATGAACCCCTTCATCCTCCTTTTATAACTTCTCTTTCCTCTTTCTTTCAATTTTGGTGGCCGACTTACTTTATTTAAAAGTCACTTTTATTTTTAATAATAAAACATAAGTTGCCTTATAATAACATAAAGTTACATTGGTGACTTAGTTAAATCATTAATTTTACTTTAAGTATTTAAAAATACTTTTATTTTAATAATAATATTATTAAGTTGCCCAAAGATTAGAAATGACCAAGCCCAACTTAAATAATATTATTAATTATTTTAATTTAAAAAAGGGGACATTACGGTGGAGACGCGGTTGCAACCTTCAGGAGGAGCGAGGAGTCGATCGAGTGTGGGGACTAGTAGAGGCGGTAGACCCACTCCCAATTTTCTCTAGAATGGGTTAAAGGAAAATGTAAATTATAATTTGCATAGATATGATGCAATTTATGATGATAATTTTCAATGACAATAATCATAAATTTATAACACTTATCGATTAGTGTTGTATTAACATGATGATGCAATTTTGTACTATATTTGTATTCAAATTTAATAGAAAATACTTCCTCAACATTTCTGACTCGTTTGATACATTTTGCATAAAATTTATGTTTTCTTAAAGAAATTTGCATATTTTTTAAGTTGTCGAATATTCCCGAATATTCATTGAGTCTTGCCTAGTCAATTTTTTGAGGCGTGTCGAATACGAGTATGTGAACTATGAGTAGGCCTATGGCTCCTAAAGTCCCGAGGAATGGGGAAAATGTCATGGGAAGGGAGGAACCTTTACTTTTGTTTCATCGATTGCTAACATGGGATTTTTGTATACTTTACTAGTTTGCCTAAGTCAAACCCGTATGGTTCGCTCCTTTATAATTTAATGACAAAATCCTTTAGTCATGTCCTATTGAGAAGAGTGTCTTATTCTCCACTAAGGATCGTGTATTACCTCTACGATGACTTCTCTTATTTTTGTGCTCACTTCGTTTATTCCTTTTGATGGATATTGTCGATTGTTGACCACATCCCCACCCTTGACATTCTATTCTCTATCTTATTATAGATTTTTGCTTCACTTGGTGCTAGCCTTGGCCAAAGATTTGTGAGCTCGTTGTGCCTTCCTCACAAATAACCCCTTTGCATCCATACCATCTCCATTCACCCTAGTCATGACATTCGATGGTAGTGCTTTACATTTCGAGAAAATGAAGTACAAACATTGATTTTGGTTTTCTCATTTTGGTGCTTCCTCTTTCTCACTCTTTATCACATCTCTGGTTTTCTTTGACCTCCTTAGATTTCATTAAATTTTAACGAGATTCCACATCTTTTTACATTGGATATCTTTAGTATCTTTTACCTATTTTCCACATCTTTTAATTTTTTTGATCTCTGCTAGATTTTATTAGATGTCATCATTTATCTACTTATTTTGAACACGTCTTTTAATTTCTTTGGCCTCTCTTATATTTACTAGATATCTTTTACCTATTTATTCTAACACATCTTTCATTTATTGGATTCATTTACCTTTGGTAGTAGATATTCTTCTATGTATTCATTCTAACACATCTTTTGACTTGCTTGATTTTTCTATCTATTTTTCATTGGTTATTTTCTTACCTACCTATTTTGCCATTTGTCTTTTCATTTCGTTCTTACCCACAAGTATACAAATGAAGCCATGGATCAACATGCAATATAAATATAATCATCCAATATAACAACAAAGCAATGTACAACTAAGTCCAAATATTGTCATACATATATAGTAATATTGTCATACATATATAGTGTTTCTCATTAGTATATAAGACTTATTGTTTATATAAAGTCACTATTAGCTATGTATAAACTAATACACGGTCAGTTGTAACCAACATAACCATTTTGTGACTATTTCTTGCATGATAAAATGATGGACACAATCTACTATGTGTGCAATTTGCTTCTTCATTATCTCTCTGTTCACATCTTCTAACATCTCAAGAAGTACATCATTATATGTATCATATTCACATGTCATATATCTCCTTCACCCCTAGGGAGAGGATGAGAATGCTCTGAGAGGATTTTTTCTAAATTGTTAATTGTAGGGATCGAGCCAAGGATGATGCCCTAGAGCACGCCGCCAAGCTTCTCCCTACACCTCCACTAGCAAAACTTCAAGCTCATGTATCCATTTTGCACTTATTTGCTGCCTAGTTCAACCACTTGAGTATAAGATAGTCTTCTTGATTTGCCGACAAGGCATCATGCGTGTCAAAAGCCTCTATAATAGATCACCATTATCTCCGTTGACTATAATTATAGATGTTGATAGATTGGCCCCGCTCTATGCCATTGTAGCTCTTGAGTTGCCTCCCTATGAGTCTAAAAGACCCCATATGCTCCCTAGCCGAGGGTGCCACTGGATCAAACATCATGCTAGTGTCTCGTTGATTGAGCACACCATCTAGTATCTTGTGATACCAACTCTCTATAATTGAGTGCCACTTCATGACAAGCCTCTTTGAAACCACACATTCAAACACACAGTAGACAACTATCAAATCAATCTTAATAAATATACTTCTAAAGCATACATCTCTACTCGGGATAGGAAATAATTTAACCATTTAAAAACATAACATTCTTTATACATAGATGTTCCAGATGGTCCTCAATGACCACCCCATTCGCTTGGCTGCCCAATACAATCTCATCATTGTTCTACGACTCTGCGCAGCTGTGCTTGTTGCTACTATCTCTCCCTCTGGATCACCACGACTAGAAGCCTACTTTGTGCATATCACACCGCTTCTCTCTACAGATCCCTAGCTAAAAGTCCATAATGTGGACTCCCATGGATCCCACGTAGCCTCCTCCTAACCGCCTTAGTCTCCACTCTCGGTCCCAATGTCGAGGTCTTTGTCAGTTGGCCGCACAACCTTTGGGGCATCCTCCCTTGCGAGATACATATGAGGTTGAGTTATCTCCTTCCTATGTTGCTAGCACTCCGAGCTACAGTGCCTCTACCTCTGCCCTACATCTCTGCCGTTGTAATGTCCCCTTTTTCAAATTAATTCATTTGAAGACTTCTTGCCCATTCCACTTCCTGTGGACAAGAACAAGTCGGCTGGGTTGGAGGAACTCAAAGGCAAATTAAAAGATAAAGCAAGCTTCTTATTGAGGTCGGTCATGGGGAATTCCCTCCATGGGGTTTTGGTGCCACCTTATGGATATAAAAAGGGATCGCTTAGGCTCATTTTGGGCATGCATCCTTATTATAATTTTATTCTACTTGGTTTTGGGGCTGATTGCTCTATTCCATTCCACTAGAGGGCGAAAATCCTTTGGTGTGGCAAGCAAGGAGGACGAAACCCTTCCTTGTTCAAGGTTGGAGAACGAAAACTCTCCAATTGGTGGTTCCAAGGGCTTCAAAGAAGGTTATCTTGCTGGTTGGCAGCTAGGGCTTGAAGAAGGAAGAGATATCAAGGTCTTCTACATCAATTTGGCACCCTCTCCTAGGGTGGTGACTTGGGTGGAGAAGGGTTTGAGTGCCTTCTAGGGCACCAATTGACATTTTGTGTTGATATTCAGATTCCTCCTAATTTATAAGGCTGATTTCTCACTTCATTGGTATTTGTTGGGGTTTGGAAATGATGCAGGAGCATCATTTCTTGTAAATAATAACATTTTTGGTTTTCATTAGTATGTTAGGTGTTAGGGGTCCTCATAGGTGGTGTGATGGATTTTAGTCCATTTGGACCTCTCTTGGTATGTAATAATGTGATTTTGAGTTTCCCTCCAAAATCACCAATTCAAATATTTGAATTTGTTAATGTTGTGTTTAGGGGTCTAGGTGATAGGTTAGGATGAATAAATGGTACAAATGGATGCCAAGGAGCATTAAAAGGTGTGAGTTATGTGTTGACATCCTTTTAACTTGGTTTCACCAACTATGGTCACTCTCACCATAGTTGAGTTAGGTAAATTAGTGACCTAACTACCTCATTTTGGTCATTTAGAGGATTTATTTGAATGAGAGAGGTAGAGATAGGGTTTTAGAAAAATAAGAGAAAGTTGTTACAGAGCTAAGAAGCTCAAGGGTCCAAGTAATGTATCATGAAGATATCAAAATAAATGATTCTTCAGTATAAACTTGTGAAATGTGATGAGTGCTTGTGAAAATGTGAATGATTGATGAATAATGATTGAGACTTGTTGTATATGGCTTTATAAATGTTACTGCAGGTGTAAATGGAATTTGCAGGTCCAAGAAGAACATGAAGGAGATGTTTGAAGGTGTTAGAGCTTCAGTACAACCATGGTCGTGCATGGAACAAAGGTGATGTGTTATACAAGATAAGTGAGTGTATTGATGTCTATGCAAGTTATTGAATGAATCAAAGGACTCTTAAGGGTTTTGAACTGTGAGGTAGGACCTGAAAATTTGTGTGAAGTAGGCTGAGGAAAAAGGGTATCTGAATCTATATTCATAATTTTGTAACTCTGTCTAAATATTTTTGAGCTATAAGCTTTGTGCTTCTAGAGGACTAAAAGCCTAAAGGGCAGTTTTGCCAAAACAGGTATAAAGTAGCAAGTTCCTCCTAGTTTCCTCTAGTTGTTTGTATCAGGAAACATCATTTTCAGCCCTTTTTGTGAGCTGTACTTCTGCTGGTTATTTAATTAATTCCAGTTGTGTGTTAGCACTTGTTTCTCCTTAATTTATGAAGTATATTGGCTGGAATAATTTCTACATGATTGGTTAAAATATTTGGAATCATTCTCTATCATTTTTAGCTTGATATTGCATGAGAATTGCTGCCCCTAAGTGCTGTTACAGTTCGCTGCCCTAGAGGGTTTGTTTACTAATTTCTAGCTGGTTTTGATGCCCTAAAGGTGTGATTTCAGTTCGCTGCTAGGGTTTGATCACTGCTGTTCCAAAAATCAGAATTCTTGCATTTGGGTTTGAAGCCAAACCCTTATTTTCAGATTCAGTCCTAGAAAGGGACATTACACTGTCTGCCAGCCCACGGAGGAATTTGTCATTCTTCATGGTCTCAAAGGAGAGACCATGGGCTCGACCTTCACCTACTCTACCCTCAAATCCTGGGCATGCTTCTGCCCGTACAGAGGGAGAGGTAGCACAACCATTGGATGTGGCAGACCAAGCTGCTCATGTACCCTATCTACTGCATGTGGCTTTGTCCACCACGGGTAGGTCTTGTAATCTCTCTAATCCGTCATGTTGCCATAGTACATGACCAAGATGACCATGCGTCTATCATGCCTACATATGGGGTCCATATAATCTAAGCTCTTTGTATTATTTGCAGCCTCAAATATCCAATCCTTAGATTCACTATAGGTCCCCTCTCACACTATTACACCCAGTGCACCCCTCAACCTATAACGGTGTACACATTAGTTGGTACATTGGAAATCTCTCATAAATCCAATCTAATAATAATATAACCTACCTCACAACCAACTATTGCCTAACCCTAATCCATTATAGGTTGTGGGCCAATGCACCCATATCTTCGTCCCCCTACTTGAGCAGTTTGCCTTTCTCTAAGGAAACCCAACATGCTACTAATGGGTACTACTCCATCTAATATCTAGTACAAGATGTGTGCCACAACCATCACTATGATCACCTTTCGAATATCCGAAATTGACGAGTTGTGTACTGCACTCAATCGACAATGAATGATTGATGTTAATACTAATCTACCCCTATAGCCCATGGTTCTAGCGCCCTACACCTAACATCTACCTCCAACATGTCATAGAACATAACTGCCCCATCTATCGACAACCCAAGGATAGCATGAACATCCTCCAATGTGAATGTCATCTCGATGACATCTTAAAATCGTATTATCATGCGAATCATTGAAATAAGTCATCATTTATGAATTGTCATTGCATCATCATAAATTTGCATATCTATGCAAGTTACAAATTATAATAATTTACAATTTCCTCTTCCCCACTCTACTAAAAATGGGGAGAGGGTCTAGTGACTCTACTAGTCCCACTTGGTTGCTGCTCCTCCTAGAGGATGCGACTATCCTAGAGCTCCACCCACCTTGGTATTAAATGGTAATGACTCCTCAACCATGTTCAACATCATTTACAAAGATGTCGTCCAATCCAATCTTTCTTGCTTCTACTTCACCCTCATATTTTCCTCTAAATAAGAATCTTGTCCTCTCCATGAACATGGGGATCTCTTCTTATGTAGTCCAGTCATTTATTTATCAATCTCATCTAAATCAATAGGCTCTGTGATGTGTCCTCCACCTTTCTTGTGTGAAGCCAAAGATTGTATTGCACAAAAACTAGGTCATTGAGGAATCGTCAGTTAACTTGTTGCACTTCTTCATATGAATGGCCTCAAACAAACTCCAATTGCACTCACATCTAAAAGCGCTACAAGGTTGAGATAAAATTTGGAGGGCTAGCTTTTGAAGATTTGGGGTATTTCCACCCCAATCTTCCCACCAAGAACCTACAAACAAGATATTCAAAAGTTTGTAAGTAATTAATAATTGTAAATTTGTAACTTGTAAGATATAAGTAAATACTCTAATTTTTGTTACTAGTGGTTGTGTGGATCTCCTTGGAAAGCTAGAGCTGAAGAAAAGAGCCTCCTCCTAAACATGCTTGTAATTCTACAACTCTAAAATAATGAGGTCCCTCACCTCAACCTCTAGGTGTCATCCTCTCAATGCATGTTGAGAGGCCCTCCATAACCTCCCCATTAACATCTTGTGAAGCCATCAAAGAAGAAAAACTTGGGTTGAGGTAGTACCCCCACTGCATGAATGGGTTGGTGGAGTTGATTGTTCCACCTCCGATCAATTAACTCCCAAAAGGGACCAAATTTGTTATATCCCCCTATAATAGTTTTGGATGGCCTCTTTGGCCCTATCCATGGCCTCATAAATGTATCCCATTGGGTTTTGCTCCCCATCCACCAAGCGCAAAACCCTCACCAAAGGCTCCAACACCTACAAACAAATTAAACTTTAAAGTTACAAACTTACAATTAAAGTAAATAACAATACATTAAAAAATTAAAATAAAAGAATCAACTTGAAATTTAAATTGAAGTTTGAAGTTACCTTGATGATCTCTGCAACTCTCTTTACAAAGACATCATCAAAAAATCTTTGTGGTCCTCTCTCCATCGGCTTTTTTGAATATGGTGAGTCTAGCCATGCTTGACTCACAAACATTTGCTTCAACGGTGTCAACAAACTACAAATACTTTACAATGTTAGGAAGTTAGTTGTAAACCTCGTGACACCGCTCACACAAAACTCTTTCCCCTTGGTGTGTTCTCTCATCAAGCTTGAGAACCCAAGGGTGATTATAAATGTATTTTTTATTTCTCACGCATCTTCTACAACCGGTCTCACCCAATCAATTTTGCTATGTCCTCCAAAAGAAGGTCAAGGCAATGGGCCACACAAGGGGTCCAAAAGAGTGATGGATGCCTCTCTTAAGTAGTCTCCCAGCCACCACATATGCTGTTGCATTGTCAGTGACAACTTGCACAACATTCTCGATGCCCACCTCTAAGACAACCTCCTCCAACATAAGGCTCAAATTTTCTACATTCTTTACTATGTTAGAGGCATCAATTGACTTCAAAAAAACATCTCACCATTTGAAGCTTGCTAAAAATTGATGAGGGTGTGGTTCCTTCCATCCATCCACCCATCTAAAAGAATGGTGCATCCAACTTCTGCCACTACTTTTTTTTTGATCTTCTAGAATTGACTTTGCATTTATAACTCGCACCCTAGAGCAACCTCCCACTTAAGTCTCTTGGAGAGGGTGCCTTGTACCCTTTCCTTGCAATTTCAATGTCATTGTACCAAATACTCCTAGTATGGGCTCTTTGCCACATTGAAGGGAAGGTTGTAATACCAGAAATTTGCACATGCCTTATTTGTTTCCTCATGCACCTCCTTGTTCCATTTGTACTTTAAACGAAGGTTGTGCCCCAAGTATGTTTCTAGGTACAAAAAAATTATGTCCGGCCTTTGCTCAAACTTGATGAAAAGGCATGCCTCGTATTGTGGACCATGACTAGAGCCCACAATCACTGCCACATCTCTCTCTCATTCCGTTACCATTTCAGGTCTAATGGTTATTGCTATGGCTGCTTGCACCCTTGCCCTCTCTAGTTTCTTCTCATCCAACAATGCAAGCTCTGCCCTCAACTCTCATTTGCCTCTTTCGTAGCATTGGGACATGGCGTGACATCACGAAACAATGCATGTGACATGGTACTTGAGGCGATTGATGCCTCAAAACCTTCTTCCCGTAGAAAACTGCAAATCACAGTCCTCTCACCACTCCCACATACACCATACTTCCAAGCGATGACTATTGTTGATTGAGCTTCCCTATGCGAAGTTGATATGCCATTATATGCTAAGTTTTAACCTTTAGCACATTCAAATACATTATTTTTTAAAAAATAACATTAAAAATGTAAATTTGTAATTGTCAAACTCAACCCCAAGTACAAGAAAACCCTATGTAAATTGTCAACCTCAACCCTAAGTACAAGAAAACCCTATGTAATTGTAATTGTAAACCCTACAAACAAGAATAAATACAAAAAAAAAAAAAACAACATATTAAAATACATTCCAACAATTTCGTTCATTAATGATGATAAACTAGCATAAATCACAATTAAAATTAATCGGAATTGAATGGAATGCATGCAAATTTGCAAATCATGTTTGGAAACCTAATTTTAACAATAGAAAGAATTTACATGCTTGAAAAGAAGGAAAAGAACTAACCTCCAAATGAAATTCTTCAAATGTAACCATGCAACATCTATAGTTTGCCATAGCTGGACTTGTCTATGGAACTACATAACATCAAACATTTAATTGACCAGTCTCAATTAGAGAAAAACATAATCAAATAATGAAAACATCATTTCTTAATGCACATGCCAGGCATAACCAATTGGATCGATCATTTAATAAAAACTGCTTACAACCTATTGCATGGGCCATACATAAACAACTTCATTGGCTGTGTGAGAATTTTCCTACTGCATTGGCCCTTAACAAAAACTCTATCAGCCATGATAAAAATTAATCTTCTATCTACTACATCGACCCTACATGCCTAACGGTATTGGCTGTGCTGGAAATTTTGTATTGCATCGACCATTCTTGCATAATTGCATCAACCATGCTGGGTTTTTGTAATGCCTCAGCCCTCCTGCAATGTTTTGGCCCAGCATGATCGATGGCATTATGCAAGTAGCCACGTGGTTCTATTAAAGCATTAAATGCCCTTTTCCTAACTTGATGACGACAAAATGCAAAATGCTCCCAAACCACCTAGGGTTCATTGACCCCTCTGACATACCTTGGGGCAAATTCTATCTTATGGATTCACCCCGGACCTATTTTTGCATTTTCAGCCTATCTACCCTTTCCCAATTTAAATACAAAACATATAGGTGGATTGTCCAATTGGTGCCTTCGTGTGTGCCCGTCCCCGTCCACCTCGATTACTTCCTTACTCCCAGCCATGGCCTTTGATTTCATTAAAAATGGGTAATGCAAAGCTCATAAATCTTGAATTCTCCAACATCAAATTGACAAATGAAAGGTTTGACCTCCTATGTACAAGCTTAGACCCAAATTTAAAACTTTCAAATATTTATGCCTGGATTTTATAAAATTGTGATATCTTTGCCACCATAGCTCCTAGAGACATTCCGAAAGAAACATCATGACCATGGCATTGCAAGAAATTTTAAGGTATTTTATGCCTAGTTTTATGAAAACTTAAAAAATCAGTCATTTTTAGGCCCGTGAAATCGACTTCCTCTCTCGTCTTCACAACTTATACCCCTCGTTTCCCTATTCTTCCTACCTATAGGCTTGCTAAACCAATTACTTCCCATAGACGCACCTTATTTCTCATCTACGCTTTTTAGTCTTACTTTACAACCTACTTATCACTTTCCATTGACTATATGGCCATGTCTTAGCACCCTCCCATGAGCTCCCATTTACTTTGGATTTGCTTATTTATTTTACTAATTTATCTTCTAGTGTTGTTTCTTCAGTCTTGTATCATTTGGGTTCACTCAGCAGCTCTGGGCCCTCCATAGTTGAGACATGGGACTCCTTAAGCGTCCCAATTTGTAGGAAGATAAATATAAAGTAAATATGTTTTATTTGGTTGAGTTCATATTTTATCACATATAACTTCATTTATAGTCATTCTTTTTTATTCCTGTGTTGCATTTTTTTCCCGAAGACCATCCCATGTGACATTGTTGTCACACGTGATGATGTTCGTTTGGAGCATATGCATAACCTTACTATTTACATTTAATAATTATTTCTCTTTGCAGGTTGTCGGCATATTAACCTCCCTAAGTGCATGCCTCAAGGGGCGAACCGAGAACAGGTGGATTGGTTGTCGCAATTGGTGAGAGAGTTGTGTGTGGCATTGCTCTAGCATGCCTTCCTACCCCCATACTATACCCTCACTACCCTCTTACCACCTCCTTACAACCACTTGATATACTCAGTTTTATCACCTTCACACCTACTTACAACACCTTCATATCACTATCATACCTACTTCCAAGTGTTTGTTCCACCTCCATGCTCTTTCCCCTCTACATGCCTTTATGCCGGACAATTGCATCCAACGGGTCAATGCCATCTGACATAATAGTTTTCCAATGCCCTAAGCTAAGAGAGAACATGACTTCAGGTCATGTACCCCTATATAAGGGCGTCATTGTTGTCATTTCTTTAACAAGAAATCATCACATAATCACTTTCCTTGTGTTCACCAAACCACTCTTAAAGTTCTAAAATTTAGTGGAGCTATACTCAAAAGTCTATTTCGGTGCATTGGGTAACTAGGAGCCACAAGAAGAGGAGCCGCACCAGCAAGGTTCGCCATGTCTTTAGAATCCCCAACTTTGGTCTACTTAGGTCTTCTACCTATCCCTTTTGTGATCCATCCACGACAACTTTCTCACAAGGTGCTACTAACCCTAGAGGGGGTTAACGTGTCATTTTTGTAACAAGGAATCATCACATAATCGCTCTTCCTGTGCTTGCCAAGCCATTCTTAAAGGTTTATAGTTGAGTGGAGCTTATACTTGGAAGTCTACTTTGGAGCATTGGGTTATTAGGAGCCACAAGAATAGGAGTTGCACCAGCAAGGTTCACCAAGTCTTTGGAGTCCCCAACTTTGGCCTACTTAGGTCTTCTACCTAATCCTTTTGTGATCCACCTACAACAACTTTCTCACAAGGTGCTCCCATCTCTTGAGGGGGTTAATGTGCCAACAGTGTCTTCAAAAGGTAAGTATTCCTAACCTTTCCTTTTCCTTTATGTTTGGTATGATTATGTTTAATGTATCATGTATTAGACTAAGATAGAGTAGCATATTATTTGTTTATTGCATTATTCTTGTTATTGGCCCTTTCCGATTATCTGCCACTTGGCTTTAAAACCCTTAGCTTACCATCTTTGTTCTTACAACTTAGGATTCTAGTAAGACCCCATCCCCTACGCTAGACTTTGGCTTTGGAATCCTATGTCTTTGATAGAATGTGGGTTATCGTCTTTTAGATCCATGACTCTTACACCACCTTATATTTTAATCTTGTCTTGTATGTTGGCTTTAGTATGGTCTTCTATCCTAATCTATATTATTGAGAAGAGAGAGAATAATCATATTGACCATCTTAGCCCACATACAGATGGTACTCGAGAAGGGCTCACTTACAAATAAAAATATCATCAGAGAGAATTGTACTCAAAGATGCTCCACACTCGTTTAATCTATGTTTCACCATATACAATTACCTGTTCTAGTAGGACCGCTCAACCGACATGTATTGGAGCAGACCCAATGCATCCTTGGCAAGGGGAAATGGCATAGCAAGAGAACAATTTTAAAGAATCTTGTTGCCTTAATGGTTTGCCACACTCTACCCCTTTCATTGTTTTCTAGCAAATGCATCTTATATTACTTCAGGGAACAAAACTCACAACATTCTAACAAGTGGGATACAAAGAAAGGATCTTCTTAAGAAATCGAGAAAAGCTAACATATATGCCTGTGCTGAGATACTGATACAACAACTTAATAGAAATACTTGTATTTGACTTTGACCAGCATAGCCACCTTCTGCTTAAATGCCCCAGCTCCCCTAGACTGAGAGATGAAGGGTTCTCATGAAAGGTGACCTTACACGCGAAGTTCCATGGGAACTCAGCAGTAGTCAACCGAATTGTATGCTGTAGCAGTTTGTAGGTATCCATGATCATCTGCATGTCTCCAAGGAGAGGACCCCTTTCATTTACAATTTGAGAGGCCTCACTCCTGCCATTAGTTTTCCCGTGAACCTGGTTAACTATGCCTCATGAGTAACCTGCCATGCACTGACAGAACAGATTAATAGAAGTGTTTTTAACACCAAGACTATTACATGCATGAGAACGTGTGATTTTGTAGGAAGAACTGGCCCAAGTATTTGAGCACAATCCTTTTTATCTTAATGTTCAGTTTCTCTCTTCTTACTTCCAACTTTGTTTATTCTCTCCACCGTCTAGGCTAGAAATTTGGTTTAAAAAACTGCAGTCTTACAGTTTTGCTTCTATCATTGATTTTATTTCTTATGGTCATTTATGATTATCTTTTTCCATAGTTCTATTTCATTTTCCTCTCTGATAGCTATAAAAATTTTACTTCTAGTTTACTTGTGTGGTAAGTTGCCACAAACTTAATTTTCATTCACATAAGATATGACTAGTGATGTGCTTAGACCTGAATCTACACATGAAATCTAGGTGCAGTTACTGTATATGTATTCGTGAATGTGCAACTACATGCCTAATATTGTTTGCAACAGTTGGTTCATTTGCATTCTCTTATGGGTAAGTGTTCTGGTGGGCTGCAGGTTCGATTTACCTTCGCTACACATGGTCCAAAGTTTTACATGCCACCGACATATTCAATTGTGATTCAGGTATGTTTCAGTTTTAATTAGGAAGAAGCAGACTATTTTTAGCATTCAGCATGTGGTTTCCTCTTCTATTTACAAATGAGATTGGTAACATCTAATTTGGTTTCTGGTTAGGACTGTCAACAGCCTTATACAATTGTGATGTAGGAATCTGAAAGAGGATCATGGCACATACCCATAGTGGGTGGAGATGATATTGAGATCTCAAGGAAATGGCTCTGTGTTACGAGGCCTGTCGAGTTTCAAGGAAAGAGGCAGTGTGGTCAGGCATCCCAAAAAAGAAGTCAACCAGATTCGAAACTCTCTGAACTTGAACATACTCATGGAATGGTAGTATGTCAGTCAGATGTGGCTTTTGATGGAGCTACGGTCTCAGACAGCAACGATGATAAGGCTGTATGTCCAGACCTGTCTACACTAGCTGCTCCGATCAAAGCTGAAGTGGGGAGACAGAAAAGTAGATCATCTCTTTCTAGTCAGTATGGTAGCAAGAAAAACAGGAGAGGCCACAATTTGCCACCTTCTCCTTCTTCACTCCCTGCTTCAGTAACACTGACGAAGCTTGAGTCTGCTGAAAAGAATATAGACTTTTCTATTGATTTCCAAATTTGATGAGTGAGATATGTCTATATTCCCTGTCAGCACCTTCATGAAGATTCTCAATTTTTCAGTTTTCTGTATTTTTATACTCCTGGTGAGGTGGATTTGCAAAGCCCAGTTTGCTACCACACTTGGTCATGCGGTTGAAAACCCTTGTGCCTGTTGTTGAAGAGGATATCATACTCAAAGCTGGCATGCTGGCTACAGTGGCTTGGATTGGGCCTAAAAAATTACCTTTACCTTTTTATATCCAAATGCTGCTTTGTACTCGGGAAAGTTTTAATCAGCATTATACATGTTAGAAATAGTGCTGGTTGAACTGCAGCTTCTCTTTACTACTGAACAATCATTAAGAAACTTGGGAGGCTGATGCTTGATGCAAAGCATGCCTATTCCGAAGCATTGCAACCAGTAATTGTTCATAAGCTTTGCTTTGAATAAATTATAAGGAAGAGAACACTTTTATGTTAAATTGATTATATGGTGCACGTGCTGCAAGATGTCTGTAGTGTACAGATGTACGCAAACAAGAAGAAACATTCAATCAATGTTCCTGTGATGAAGGACATGATTGGAATGCATTAACATTGTTCTGAACTCATTGGGAAATCCTGCACGTCCAAAAATGTTTATCAAAGTCCGCAAATAATACCATCAAAGGCAAAGACTGAGAGGCTAAAACAGCAGATGACTGTAGAAAATAATTTTTTTACATGATCATCAAGTTGAATAACTAGTTTGTAAGGATAATGGGGCAGATTTTTGCCTTTGTTTTCATTTTTCATGCTAAGATATACTCAAACTCATGATTACCACTAGTTTTTACTTGGATAACAGATTGAAAAAGCTGAATCACAGTATTTGCCTCCAACATAAAATTATTGTCCCCCTATTGTTGACTTATTCGATTGTCCAGATAAATTGGATAATGTAACTTTGGCTCACTATTCAAGTGGAATCTCAAATTCTGCCTTTTAAACTTACTCAAGGCACTTGAAGTCTTACAGTTCAACCATGGAATTGTGGGCAAGCTAAATTGTATGTGCCCACAAGGGGAGATTCACTAATACAAAATGATGATCAGTTTCAAATTTATCCAATACAAAAGACAAAATCATATGTGATGCAGTCACTGTTAGGAGATCAAGTAAACAATCACCTTGACCGTGCAGCCATCAGAATAATGCAGTGGATTTTTCAACACTCCCAAAGACACACACACAATGTATAATAAACTCAAATGCTTTATATTATCATGCAACAAGGGATTACAATGCTTCTCTCAACCTTGGAATAATCTACAAGGTCTATTGGCCTTTCTTATCATCTCAACCATTACAATAAGAGTCGTAGGCTTTCAAAGTTATCTCTCCTCGTCTCTAGCTACTTAGCTCTCCTTCTGCTCTCTCCTAAAGACCCCTTTATTGTCAAGCGTAGGGGTGCTTATGTAGATACATAATCCACCTAGTTGCATTAATACTTTTAACTACCCACTAATGCCACAATCATTAAATACACAGCACTATCCACTCTCGACTCTCAACTACCCACTAATGCCACAATCATTAAATACAATAGCCTTATCTTCAAAATACATGTGCAAATAATCACGCCGAAGGCGTGTTTACAATCAAACTCTATATGAATCACACCCAACCTCTTCGACATCTGTGTGTCAATGATATATTATTATTTCGATTTCATGTTGTAGTACAACTTGTACTAGTGACAATCGACCAAACCACCAAGGATTACTAAGTCCGCGTTTCACAAAGAGTCCCATTTCCACAGTGTGACAGGTCCTCCACTACGACAACTCGACGACCCCCGCCAACAGGCATTACTAGTTGGACTAGACAAATCTGATCTCAATTTATCCATGGACTAGGCCCGTTGACACATTTACAAAACTAACAAACAAGTTACGGCGTTGATTGGATGACCCTTTTGGAGTTTGAATCACGATATTATTTTTGATTAAGTGGATCAATGTTACTCAATACGTATTCGATCATATTTTCCCCCTAAAGGCTCTCTCCTTATTTTCTCCTTGATATGGAAAATATGTTAAGAAGACATAGATATATGTCAAAATATCTTCCCAAATTTGTGACCTCTAAAAATGAAAAATAAATAAATTACTCGAATTTAAATTGGAGGGGCTCAATTAACAATGATTGTTCATGTTTCGCATGTTCTCCCATAAATACTTGAGCTTAAAACTAAAAGGGGGACTACAAAATGCTACAAGAAGCAAGCATTGCGGTACCGGAACCTATTGGATTTCTGGCATTTTTATTTGCCCCATTTAAGCACAAATTGCACTCATGTGAATAATGCAAGCAAGATCAAGATTATACGTTGGACCATAGATAGTAGAGATGTTATTTAGGTTGGAACAATATGAGCCGTGGAATAGATACAGGACATGTAGGGTTTTAATTTCCACCTTTTTATTTCCACCTTTCCATTCATGTCTCTACCTTATCTAACAAATTAAACATCGTCTAATCAAAAACCTTGATGTCATAAAAAAGTAAAATAAAAAATAGCAAAGCTCAATTGGTGGATAAAATACTCTTGTCGCTCGGATGTGTATCCGTTGGAGGGGCTCAATTACCAATGATTATTCTTGCATTCCCGCTTTCTTGCAATTACTCGAGCTTAAAATTGAAAAGCGGGCCTATAATGTGCTTCAAGAAGTAAGGAGTGTGGTTGGGTTTCGAACATGGAACCTATTGAATTTTCACCATTTTTCATTTCCAAGTTTCCATTCATGTCTTCATCTTATCTAACAAACTAAATGCCACCCAAAAGAAAGCCTTGACACTATACAAGAATAAAAACATAAAAATAGATGGTGATTGACATAAATAGTTCGTGGTTATAGGAAAGACATGTTTCACATAGATTCCTGTAGTATTTTCCTTGCCCTTCACTACTCTTCCTCAAACCGCTTCTTCATTGTCCATCTTCATTTTATGTTGTTTCCACCCCTCTAGTTTCACTTCTTCAATGCCTCCCTTCATCATTTCCATCACACATTTCACCTGCAATTGCTAGTATATAAACCCAACTAACCTTACCTACCCACATGTGCACATATTGATCCCACCAATACATAAATGACCAATGATCCCTAATAGATCTCTATGTGGTACAATACTCTAGGTACATGCCCCATATGGTAAAAGGTTATCAATGTCCTCAATACAATAACATGTTAATGCACTTCCACATATTCCACAAAATATATGCTAATAGCTATAACATGGTGCCAACATGCTCCCACCTTAATCTTATGTTTTGTCATCAAAACACCCGAGTATCTTCATGAGTCGACTATGTGCACCGACATGTGAAGACTCGATGTACCAACTCATCACCTCGCGCCAACTCACAAACATTTGAAAAGGCATGTCGATGTCTTATCCCCATAAGGACACTACATTCTCTCCTCGTGATCGGTTTTGAGAGAGACTCACCAAGCAGATCCAATCATTGAATACCTATAAGAATGCTTATTGCTACTTAATATCACTCTTTTTATGTAAGAATACTTGGTCACCTAGGATGCTCATGTGTCGACTCCCAAGTAATTAGAGTGTGAGCTCCGCACACAAGCAATGATGAAGTAGTAGAACTATGCTTTTGACCATCAAGACAAATGGTCATGGTGTTCCTTTCCACTGCAATTTTTTCTCTTTTCCTCTTCTTTATCTCTGTCATCCATTGGTCCACTCTTCTTTTTCAAGATCCCTTTTGAACCATAGACCATCCACCTCCACCAAATTCTGCCACTTTTTTCTTCTTCTTCCTTTCTTTGTGTGTAGGCTTGGACCTACCTCTAACCATCCTCCCAAGTGTCGACAACACTTGTTTCTCTATTCTCCACATCTGCAAATGCATACTCCAACACTTTGCCTTTTTCATTCTTGTTCATTGCATATGTTCCAACAAGTTTATAAACTTGCCCCACTTTGCTTCTCTTCATTTACGAGTGTGAAAACTTGCACTCCCACTTTTCCATCGTCACCCATTCTATTGATGGATTTTGCTTCTCTTTTATGCTACAAGTGCAAAATCTTGTTCCTTTCTTTTCCTCTCCTTGTTTTTTGTCCATTTTTCGATGGATCTTCCTCTACATTTGCTTCATAATGAACCTCATCATGTTCATTATCTTTTTTGGCAAATTGTATGAAATTTCTCTCTACTCGTCACTTTTTTCATGCATCCCAATGGATACATATGCTATGTATGCATTTTCATGGTTGTTGTTAACCAAAATAAGCTCCCTCTTATTTTGGGTTAACTAGCTTCCTTTTGTGCCTCAATCAAATTTTTACACATTTCGGCACTCAAAATTTTCTGGGTATTGCTTCATCAGATAGAGAATTCTTTCCCCTTTCCATAAAGGTAAGGAAGTCCTCCTAACTCCTTGTATTTTGCAAGTTATGGCTCGGCGGAGTTTGGAGGGAAAATTTGCCAAGGCGGACCCAGGGAAAATTTTGCACTTAGCCTTTTGGCTAAAAACTCAAAGGAAAATTTCGGCTCGAAAGCCCGCAAAAAAGAAATGTAAAGCTACCACATGTCCACATGTCGGCGGAAGTCGGGCGGCGAGAAGGATTTTGGAAATTTTGCCAAAGTTGAAAAAGCGCAAAGGTAAAAAATGGAGCCGCATCTCTGCAGCAGATCAGACGATGCCACGTGTCTCGGAGCGGCGGAGGCGCGGAGGATTTTGGGAAAATTTCCCAATTTTGCAAAAGGGGCAGAATGTGATTTTGAAGCTACCAAGCAACCAAAAGATGCCACGTGTCATCAGAGGAGCGGGGCGCAAGGTTTTTTTAGGAAATTTTCCCAATTTGAAAAAAGAGGAAAAAGTTCAAATTTCGCCCCGCGATCCCGATTTTCTCCTAAATCTTCAAAGGGCCATATCTTTTGAACCAGAGCTTGGTTTTTCGTGATTTTGGTATCAATGGAAAGATGTTGAAATTCTCCACACGATGGACGGTTCAATTTTGATTTTTGATGGAGATTTGCGGGAGAAAAATGGGAAAACATCTCTGGCATGCAAAAATGTAGAAATGGTTCCTAACCACCAAAATTAATGAAGTATGGGCCTCTTTCTTGCTCTGCGAAGCAATGTACAATGAAGCATGATATTTTTCATGGAAACCCATCATTTTGCGGGCCAATTAAATGAATCTTGTCGGTGGTTGAAGTTTGAAATCAAAGTTGCCCGCTTTTTCTCATTTCTTTCTTTCTGTTCGAGCGATAAAAGGCAGTTTTGGCTCATTTTGTAAAGGTTGTTCATCATTCTTCTCTGCCTCTCCCTTCTTTTCTTCCCCAGGGTCGAAAATGGAGTTTGAACCTCCTCCCCTGCTCTATAATGGCATTTTTGCCTCTTACCCGTGAAATGATGTTTTGTGTAAACTTCTGGAGCAATAAAAATGTGTTTTGTGATGCATCTGTCCATCCTTGCCCGTTTTTGGATGTTTTCTTCTTGTCTCTCTTCATTGTAGGTATTTGTGCATGTTCGGATGTTCATTGCAGGTTTTGGAGCTGTGCTCATGGAGTTTTGGGACATTTTTTGTGTGAAATCCATCCTTGGTTTTGTGATGCACTTGTCCATCCTTTCCATTGCTCACCTCTCTTTGTTTCCATGGCGCTTTTGATAGATGTTCAACATTTTCCTTCTCTGGTATATCACCTTTTTAGTGTAGGCTCTGTTTTTTCAGTTTTCTTTCTCTCCTGTCTCCTTGGAAGTTAGATTAGGATTAGATTAGCTTGCACCGCACCGAATAGCTTGTGGCGGGGAGTTTAGGAAGATGAACAACCTTCTCTCGGAGAGCTTTCCCCATTTGCAAAGGTCCCACACTTTGGGAAAGCTCAATGTTATGCATTCACACTGAATGACTTTGCCTTAGAAAAGCATATCCATAGGTCATTTTGGGGGTGCTATGAATTTGCACTAACAATTGTTGCCATCTCCTTTTATCACATCTTCTTCTATAAGTCCCTCTTATGCGATTACACCCTCAACAATACAATGGACATTTGCAAGTTCATTCTTGATCTCTATGTCACTCTTAGGTACTACTTTGGCTACAATTTCATTTTATATCTTGCATGGAATGAAACAGATCCACCCTTCTCTTATTTTTCAATGACATTCTTATTATCCAATTTCACCCTTAGATGAAATTGGACAACAGAGTAGGCTTGTACTAAGGAATACTCATAGCCATTTAGATGAATTACATCTCTTCGGGCATAATCAGGATTTTCGGGAGAGTGGAAGGTTACAAGAGAAATTTTCCTCTTCTCGCTCTTATTTGAGTTTCAAAGTTTTATCTAGTTGGGAGACCAACTCTAGGGTCCACTTGCAGCAATAATGGTGAAATTTAGTGTTCATGCATTTCCCCTGTTCTACAAAGATCCATCAATTAGAAAGGGTTAAGAAAGGATGAATATTTGCCTTTAGGATCTAATGAGCTCGTCGAGCTCATAATCGAGCTACTCTAGCATTGTAAGCCATTTGGGTGCCATTGCATTGAAACCAAACTATGTACATTGTGCACCGAGTTATGCATAAAAGGGAGGCATCGAGCTCATGTGGAGTTCATAAAGCTAATACAACAAGTGAGTTATTTCTTTAAGAAGGTCAAGCTCCTTAAGCCACGACCAAGTTGTACTAATGCAAGTTACTGATCAAGTTGATAATCATGGCCGAGCTAATATCTACTCCACTTGAGTTGCTCATGAACGAGTTGTTTTGATACGCCGGGTTGTGGAGATTGTTGAGCTAATCATGCCAACCGAGTTGCATTAGTGTGGGAGGAGCTCTGTGGAGGGGCCAAGCCGCTTCAATCCTAAATCGAGCTACCCAAATAACCATTAGGAAACCTCAAACTCTACAAAGCCACAATTGTTTAGAGGTCAAGTTTGGAGAATCGTGTGTTTTGATAATGAACGCATGACGAGCCAACTAAAATATGTAGCGAGCCATTAGTCAAATGGAAGATCACGAGTCATCATTCGGGCTTGAGCATCGCAACGAGTTACAGAGATGTGTAACACCATGGTGAGCCACATTGGTAAGGATCAAGTTACACATAGATGGAGAGGCGACTTGTTTACATCAAGTTAGCTAGTTGAGGGCGAGCCGAGCCGATTTAGTGGCGCAAGATCAAGCTACAAGCTCTGGAGGATCATGCACGTCGAGTTGCTTTATGATGGTGATATAATGCATTGACGTAGAGGACGAGCTATTTCCATGAGGACTTTGGCGAGTTCTCAGTAAAGATTGGAGCATGTAGCCATGGCGTACATGGCATAACCGTGATATGGAGGTTGGGCAACACTTGGAAGAAACGATGGAGATTTGGGTTGGCTCGCGGAGCCAACTCGGCGAGCCCGACAAGTTCGAGGTGAGAGTTATGCGAGAAAAATCGTGCTCGGGTCCCGAACGACCCAAATTGCACTAGGGAAATGCGTGTGGCTCGGGTTGGTAATCACCGCACTATAAGGAACTCGGCGTGCATTACGGAAAATCGAGAGAAAAGTGGCTCAGGTGGCCCTAGAACATGCGGGCCAAAAAAATCCGACTTCACCGATGGAAGGACGCGGGCGATGCGAAAGGTGGTGGCCCAAACCGCTTGGGACAATCGTGCATATAAAGGAGAAATCACCGACGACATAGATTCGTGTGGGCGAGATGGGATAAAAATGACCCTCGAGGCCCACGGGCAAGTCGGGATGTGGGACCAATTTGCGTGAGATTTCCGCAAAGAAAGTCATGGGTGAAGGTCAAGTCAACGACCTAATCGGGTCAACCAGAAGCGAACAAACTAGCTCGGGGCGACGAAGAGTTGAGGCCCGTGCAATGCGGACGACACGGAGAGAATAGGCGCAAGCAGCCCTGGACATGTGGGGTCACAATCACCACAAAGGGCTTGAGCCCACAGGGGTTGATGTGGTGGTCTAAGTGAGCAAGTCGTCGAGCTAAAGGTGGCGATAAGGGAGGCGTTTGAAATTTCAACGTGTCTCTAAGGTGGGAGCTATAAGGTGACTCGGTGTAGAGTTAATGGGGGCAGCGGAGTTAATGTGAAGCCCAATGCCATGTGAATGAATCGACAAGGGTCTTCAGAGAGCTAGGTGCCACCAAGTCGGATGAAAAGGTGCTTGAGTCAATGCATAGTTGCATGCCGAGTTGGGAGTCGTAAGGGCTTAACGAAAAGGGGTGAAAGCCACTCTGCAGAGCCGACAATACAACAATGTAATCACATACCAACACCCCTTCAATGTAAAATTAGAGATAGAATCAACAATGATGGGCCCACGATGGTATTATGAATTATCTCCATATTCAAAGAAGAAAGGATTTAATCAAGTAAGGAAAAAAATTCTGCCCTCCATTTTTTTGAATTATGATCTTCCCCGTGTTGGCTCGATGCCGTACCCTTACAGTCCGGATTGGGAGTAATGTCCTGCTAACTCTAGAGGCCTATCTCCCCGACCTCCCCCCGAGGCTTGGAAGAAAATTGTGGAGGGGTCCTCCTCTGCGTCCCCCTCGGAGAAGCTGACGCCCGTGCTTTCTGATGGGGCCCTCTCCCTTCACATCCCTTCTCACATCATGAAGGCTGCTGCTAACTCCAGAGATCTGTCCCTTGTCGGCAAGCTGATGGGTCCCAGACCCCCTCTCGAAGACATCAAAAAATGGGCCCGACTGAAATGGAACCCTTGTGGTGCGTTGGAAATAGCTGCGATGCCAAACGGTTTTGTCCTCTTCTCCTTCAACATGAAAGAAGATTTTTCTCGAGCTCTTCTGGGTGGTCCATGGTTCTTTGGCAGAAGAGGGTTCTATATCAGGAAATGGTCTCCTGGATTCAACCCGCTTACTGAAACAATGACACAGGCTCCAATTTGGGTTCGTCTTCCAGGCCTTCCTCTGGAGCTATGGCACCCTGCGGTTATTGAAGGTATTGCTCTATCTATGGGTTCTTTAATCGCAATAGACCAGGCCACTAAGGCCAAGACTAGATTCATCCATGCTTGTTTCTATGTTAACGCTAATGTAAGTTGCCCTCTCATGAATCGATTGATCTCTTGTCGATTTTGGAACCTGGTCTCAAAACATTGAATATGAATATATCCCACAAGCATGTTCAATCTGCAAAAGCATAGGCCACAGAGCCTTTGGGTGTCCCACCAACCAAACCACAGTTACCTCTCCCAAAAAGAAAGGAAAATATATCCCTAAGATCATTCCTGGAGAGACCCCGATCATCCCCACATCCAACCCCTTTTCCCTCCGGAAGAAGGAGAGATCACTGCCGACTCCATCTTGGCCCCCTCTCTCGATCCCTTACCTCCCTTCTCCTTGGCCTCCGCCCCGAAGATGTCTCCTTGCACCCCTTGCCCCACCCCCTGCGCCCCCTTCGGTGGTTGCTTGCCTCCTCCCTCTCCGCCTTCCCGCTCCCCTCCCTCCAACATCCTCCTCTCCCTTCCCCCTCTCCCCGAGATTGGCATGGAGCTTCCCCTTGCTAACCCCACTTTCATCGGTTCTCCTTTCCTTCCCCTCTCTGATACCCTACTCTCCCCATCCACTCAATCCTTTGATGACAATTTGAATCCCATGTCGACCCACATCAATTGTAGGAAACCCGATCTGCTCGAGAAATTCCGTGGGCGTATCCGGGTAATGTTAAGTTGCAGCAAGAATCAGCCCTGAATGTGGCCCAAGGAACACAAAGCACCATCCCCATGGTTGTGGGGAGCAAATCTAAATCCAAGAAATGAAGGTGATCTCTTGGAATATTAGAGGGCTGAACTCTCTGCAAAAATAGAGAGTCCTCAAGGATATGAAATTTAACCACTCTCCTGACATTATCATGCTTCAGGAAACCAAACTCAAAAAGGATGACCGTCTCTTGAAAATTTGGCCGGCTGCTTCTTTTTCTTCTCAACTCGCAATTGGTAATTCAGAGGCTTATGCACTCTCTGGGACCCCAAACAATTCAAAGGTGACTGCCTTCTGTAGCACCCCAATTTTCTAGTGCACTCTCTTCCAGGAAGTAGATTCTAATGTTGCTTGGATTGCAATCAATGTTTACGCCCCAAACCTAGAATCACAAATAAGAAATACTCTGGCAGGACATCTCAAATTTCATAAAAAATGTGGAAATCTCCTTATGCTCATTATGGGAGACTTCAATTGTACTCTATATCCCTTCAAAAACAAGGAGGAGCCCCGGCTAACCCCAACAACATGGAAGCTTTGGCTGACTTTATACGGGGAGACTCTTCTTGACATGGACCTTCATGGTACATCCTTCACTTGGTCAAATCACAGAGTTGGCAGAAATCACATACAAAGCAGATTGGACAGAGCTTTAGGATCCTTGGATTGGATCTCACTTTACCCTAATTTCTTTCTCAGCTCCTTACCCCGTGCGGCTTCGGACCACAACCCTTTAATCCTCTGTGCCAACAATAAGATGAACATAAAAAATCCTCCCTTCAGATTCAAGCTTGCATGGCTGGAAAATAATCAACTGGACCCTCTCATCAAGAGCTGGTGGGATATCAAAGTTTAGGGATCTGAAATGTTTAAATTCTCCAGCAAACTTAAGGAAATAAAAAAGCAGCTTAAGATCTAGAAGAACACGGTGTTCGGCAACATCAAAAATCGTAAGCAAAAGCTGACACAGAAATTGCTAACATTTCTGCTCTGATGGAGGTTGAAGGAAGAACAGAACAACTCCATAATCAAGAAAGACATCTTCTCAGCGACTTTCACAATACCCTAAGGGAAGAAGAGACCTATTGGAAGTAGAGATCTCGAGTGCTTTGGCTGGAGAAGGGAGACTGCAACACCAAGTTCTTCCACATTACTGCCTCTAAGCACAAAAGCAGGGACAAAATCAAGGAATTTCTTACTTTGGCAGGTAACACTTTAACCTCTGACACTGAGATTTCTAACGAATTAGTCTCCTTTTATTCTAATCTCCTTTAGGAAGAGGACCCTCCCAATGAGCAAGCTATGTCCAAGATGCTCCATCACATTCCCAAATTAATCTCGGAGGACATGAATGGAAATTTAACGAAACCCTTCTCTATGGAGGAAATTCATAAAGCAATTTTCACAATGAAAGGTGACAAGGCCCCAGGCCCCGACGACTTTCCTACTACCTTTTCCAAATCTTCTGGGAAATCATCAAGCAAGATCTTTACAAGGCGGTTAAGGAATTCCAGTCCAACAATGCCCTCTTGAAAGAGTGGAACACCACCTTCATAGCTCTTGCCCCCAAAGCTCTTGGATCCAAATTGGTTTCCAACTTCAGCCAATTAGCCTCTACAACACCTCCTACAAAATCATCACCAAAATGTTAGCAGCTCGTCTTAAGCCCCTGATGAATGACCTCATCATGGCGAATCAAAATGGTTTCATCAGTGGGTGCCTTATTCAAGGGGGTATCATCACCGTTCATGAAGCCATCCACTCAGCCCATCACTCGAAGTCTACGGGGATGATCCTCAAATTAGACATGCAAAATCATTCGACAGAGTTAGCTGGACTTTTTTGATCCGAGTTCTAAAAAGTTACGGGTTTGACAATAGATGGTGCAACTGGATTTTGTCTTGCATTGCGACCCCTTACTTCTCGATTCTCATCAATGGCATCCCAACAAGATTTTTCAAAAATAGCAGAGGCATTCGTCGGGGGACCCTCTCTGTCTCTGCTCCTCTTCCCGCATGGCGAGACTCCTCAAGCAGAGCTCTTGAGGCGGCCAAAAGTCACTCAGTCATTTTTGGCATCAAAATCACTTCCAGCTCCCCTACCACCACTCACAACAATTTATGGACGACACTCTACTTTTGAGTCTGCTTCGGTGATTGAAGCTCATGCCCTAAAAGAAATTTTAGAAGACTATCAACATGCCTCTCAATAATTGATTAACTTCAACAAAAGCAGTATCTCCTTCCTAAACACCGTGGCTCAAACTCAAAGAAGGATTGCTGACATATTTGGTTGTAAAATTGTGGACTTTCCCTCCACCTATCTTGGCATTCCCCTATTCAAAGGAAAACAAACCAATAATTTGTGGAATCTGTCATTGAGAGATACCAAAAAAAATTGGCTGCTTGGAAAGGTGCAATTCTTAGTCAGGCTGGAAAACTTCAATTGGTCAAAGCTACTCTGCAAAGTCTACCTATCTACTTCATGTCTCTTCTCAAAATGCCTTCCTCAGTGATTTCTGCTATGGAGGGAATCCAAAAGAAATTTCTCTGGTCAGGGGTGGAGGCCAAAAACGGATTCACTTGGTCTCTTGGAATGAAGTCTGTAAACCGACCATTCTGGGCGGGCTTGGTATAAGACAGATTGCTGATATGAATGTTGCTCTATTGGCTAAAATTGGTTGGGAAGTTGCTCAAGGTAATTCGCACTGGGCTCAGCTACGAGATCTAAATACTTGATGCAAGATGAAGACTTCCTTCTCTCATCCCCTCCCCGCGGCTCGGCTATCTGGAACTCGGTTACTAGCTCTCTTCCTCTTCTTCGTACTGGGACCAAGTGGAGGTTGGGAAATGGCAGATCTATTGACTTCTAGTCGGACTGGTGGATTGGAGATAAACCTCTGAGTCTCAACCCTATTTGGGAACCTATCAAAAGGAACCTCATCAATAGGCATGGTAGGAAAGTTTCTAGCTACTAGAGAATTCAGAATTCAATCCCCTCTTGGCATATACTGGTTTGGATGGGCATCAGTGAACTTCAGAGTCAACTTTTGATTCAGTTGAGATCTTCCCTTTCCTCCCTCTATATTCCATTCTCCTCCCCTGCTAATGAACATATCTGGCCCCTCTCCCCCTCGATGCCTTCACTATTAAAGCTTCCTATTACACTAAGCCCTGGACCATTGTTGGCCCTCCCCTCTTTAAAATTTGGCCCAAAGAGTCTATTCCCAAAATTGGCTTCTTTGCCTAGATCTCCTTCAAGAACGCTTTCCTCTTGGGTGAGAACTTAAAGAGTGTAGTGCCCACTTTCCTTGGACACTATTCAGATACTAATCCTGACACTATTGGTCACATTTTGGATATTATTATGTTTTGATGTAGTATGATGTATCAGGGATTATTATGGACATTATTATGTTTTGATTAGTATGATGGTTAGATGTTAGATCCTGGATTAATATTGATCTGGATTCAGATATTTTGCTTGATGATCATTGAGACATCAGTATTATTATGTGGATGATGACATACTGGTTGACATGGACAGGTTATTGCTTTTGATTGTAGACATGTGACATTGATATTATGAATAGCTATAGTATAGAGATCTATTGGATGATGATATAGTTGCAGTTGAATTTAAATGATAAATGTTAAATTCTTGATAATGTTGTGATTTGGATTTAATAATTGTATGTTGCTTATATCATTTGGATGTTCTGATATGGCCATGAGGCTGAAGGGGTATATTGCATTTTGCAGGTTAAAAATCACAACAATGTCGGGGGACTGGAGACTAACCATATTGGAATTCAGTGTGAAATCAACAAGGTCACCATGGCAACTGTGTTTGAGTTGTATGTTGTGTTTTGTTAGGATTTCCCATGGGGGATTTCCATTATTGTGACCATGGGGTATATGTGTGCTTTATTTGTTGTGTCCCTTTTTAAAATTATTGTTGTATGTATTTTATTTGTAATGTGCTCTTTATTTTAATTATTTTAATGTGATAGTATAATGTGAGAGTCTTATAGTTAAATTTCAATTATATTAATTGGGATGTGGAAGATAAATTAAATGTTATTGTCTTGGTTGAAAATGAAATTTATTTATATATTTTATAACCATATGGTAATTAAATATATGGTTGTGTCTAAAGTTTGTAATAAATAAATGTCATAGAAATAAATGTATTTTAAAAGAGTGTGTAAGTTACCAAGTATGGGTTGTGTAAGTGAAGTGATAGATTGTGTATGAAATTGTAAGAGGTTGTAAGAAGATTTTGGAAGGTCAGACACTCCATCTCTCTCTTGAAATTCGAATTTGAGCTTGGAGGACAAATTTGGAGGCTTGTCCCACACCTCTCAAAATCCTCCACCAACCATGTTTATTAATTTGGAGTCAAAATCAATTTATTTTATTGCATTTTGACATGATTTATTGTAAGATTTGTTTGCACTTGTCTTACAAACTTTAAATGCATTCTTTTTTTAGGATGGGCAAAAAAAAATGAAGTGTGTAAGTGGTTTGTCATTCACATTTATTGTGATTTTATTGTTTTGATGTTGATTGTTTTTTGGATGAGGAAAAATGATGTGGCATCCCACTTGGAATCCACATCATCCTCTTCCACCCTCTCCCTTTAAAAATGGGAATTGCTTCCTCATTTGAGGTTGTTGAAAGTTTGTTATTGCTTCTTGGGGTGGAATTTTCTCTTGCATTGGGAGCTTGTTCTTGTGGAAGGAGCTTGGACTATTTTGCATGCTCTGCATTTGCTGTTTGGGACTGGTTTTTGTGCAACAAAGAACCTGCTGTTTTGGAAACAAGTCTCCATTATGGAGAGGTAGGCTCCCACTCTTTTAAAACTGCTGTATTTTCCTCTTTTAGCATGAATTTGAATGTGTTGTGTTTGTAATTTTTTTGAGGGATGGGTAGAATGCTTAGGGCATGGTGTGGAGAGAAGACTATGAGGTTATCAGAGGAGGGATAAGGGATTTGCCATTGTTATTTGTTCTTGGGAGGGAATGTTGGTTTGGGATCCACCTAGGAAAGGAAATTGCTTGCATTTCCTACTTTGGGGAAGGTATAAGGGATAAATTTGGAGGAGGGATAAGAAGGGGTTGAGGAGGGATAAGGTTTATGGGATTGCTATGATCTTGGTGGTTTGCTTTTGGTGGATGCCCAAAATTCAACTTGGGAGGCATAAGGAGACCTCCATAGTTCTTGCTCTTGTTTGGCTTGCTTGTTCAAGCCTATGTGTTGTTTGAATAAATTCAAAAGCAGTTGAGAACTGTTGTCTTGTTTTAAATTGTGCTTTTAATTGTTGTTTTTGTAATGTGAAAAGAATGTGGTTTGTTGTGAAAGAAGCCTTGTTGCCATGTGTTGGATTATCATGCTCCATTTCAATATGGTTGGGGCTCGGGGCCAATGGGGAAAGATGGCTTCTCTTTTCCCATTGGATGTCTTGGTTGGGTGGAGAGCGTTGCCTTTCCCCCTTCCTTGTTGTGATCCAAAGAAGAAAGAAGATGAATCAAGCATGCTGTTGTTTGGAGAGTTTTACAGTTTGACAATCATCTCTTTTGAGCAAACTCTTGTAATCCCTTCCCACTTCGCGTGGATGAGTTGTATAATTTTGTAATGTGAAGCCATTGTATGGTAAATGGAAGTCTGAAATTTAATTGAAATGTAAAGATGAAATATTCTATTCTCTGTATTGGAAAAGACTGTCATACAGTTGTATATTTAACATTGAAATTCAAATGTAGAAATGAATTGTATCTTTCTGTTTAGTTTGAAAAGAAAATGGGAAGAACATTTCATACTTGTATTTGAAATTTGAAATCAGATCAAATTGGAAAAGAGATCAATTGTAATGTTATTTGATTTTCAATAGAAGGATGGCATTGGTTCTTGTAAAATTGTATTGCTGTCAAAGGATAAATTTCCATTTTGAAAAGAATAAGAATCTCTGTTTTTTTTAATGTTGAGAAGATGCATATGAAATGAAATTAAATGTTATTCTTTCTTGCAAAATTGTATATCAAAACTGGAAACTCAGAGATGCTTTTAGTTTGAATTACATGGATGTTTGATAAGAAACTACATTGGATTAAGTTTAGGAATCATTGCTGTTTGAATTAAAAAAAAGAGACAAACCAAATTTAAAGCAATAACTTGTTTTAAAGTTAAATCTGGTAATGTACATTTGAATAAAAAAAGAACAGTCCACTTTTATACTTCCCAATCAATTTAAAAATACTATGAATTAACATGCTAAGACTATTCTGAACCCAACTTGACAAGGAAAATTCGAGAAAACAATTCAATCAATCCAATTTTGAATCAATCCCCTTCCTAAGTTGTTTTCTATTCCTTGTTGGATAAAAACGCAACTTCAATAAATTGATCAAATTGACATACTTAAAACATTCTAATTCTTCCCTAAGTTGATCCTCCATGTCTGTTTGACATGTTGAGTGGAAGAAGAGTTCAAATTTTATCAAATTGAACAAATCTTACAAGTAGGAAAAATTGCCAGTTTTAAAATTATAATCCCTGCAGATCGATTTCTTAAAATTGACCCTCGAAACTTCATAAAATTTCAAAATTGATGATTGCTGTACAAAGAGGACTCCGAGAGCTTTCTGGAAAGTCCTTGTTTGCGTAAAATGGAGCTTCCTATCAAAAGCTATGGCCATTTGAAGTTTTACTTCAAAATGGCCATCCCAAACAAAAAAAAAAGAAATGAATAATTCGACCTTAGAAAAATTTAAATTTTGAACTTTAGAAAAATTTCCTAAAAATTACCGTGGCCCCGCTTACCCTCTCATCCTATCATAAGTTTCCACGTGGCACTTTGGAGGGTGACGCTTAATAAAAACTTAACTTTTTTAAAAAAATTGCCTTGGGAAATTTTTTCCAATTTTCCCCACAACTCCGCGCCCCCAACCAATCACATGATGACACGTGGCAGGGGGGTGTGCGGATCAAAACAAAAACTTAACCATTTTTTCCTTTGGAAAATTTTCACTTTTCTCCCCGCAACCCTCGCGGCCCCGCACCAATCATGTGCTGACATGTGGCAGGGAGGGCTAAGGATTTAGAACTGAAAAATTAACTTTTTTCCCTTTTGGAAAAATTTCACTTTTTCCTCCGCCGACCCGCATCCCCACAGCCAATAGGATGTTGACACGTGTCCCCATGGGTGCATGGGTCCATGCAATTCTTTTAACCTTTTAACCCATGGGCGAAAAATCCAAATTTCCTCCGCCGGCCCGCGGCCAATCACAAAGCGCCACGTGGCCATTTGAGCAAGTGTGGAGGCACGGAGGAAAATTTTCCTTTGGAAAATTGAGACTTTGGTTTTGGGAAAAATTTCAAATTTTTTCCCATGACCCGCCAGCCCGAACCAATCATGTGATGACACGTGGCATTTGGGAAAATTTTCCCAATTTTCTCCCTAACCCCGCGGACCTCCAAGGGAAAATTTTCCCCTAAAACTCCGCCTCGGCCATAACTTGAGTTTTACAAGGAGTTAGGAGGACTTCTTTATATGGTTGGAAAGGTGAGGAAATTTCCTATCTAATGAGCCTAGTTTAGGAAAGTTTTGATAAATCTAACTATGTGAAAAATCTAGTTGAATTTCAGGGCTTGTTAGAGAGTAGGCATGGAGACAAATTTCTCCCTGAACCTTAGTAAAACTTGTAACCTAGTAAACTTGTTATAAGATAAAAATGAAAATATTGTATTTGGTTAATCAAAATCTATTCCGACACTATTTAGTTTCAAACTAGTATCTTGCTACTTGTTTGTAGACCCTTATTACAAAATTATTTTTTTTCCATAATTTTCCTAGTTTGTTTCTTGGTCTCAAGTGGTAGTTGAAGCGTGCATTACAAAGAGGAGAGGCTTCTCGCTTCCCACTCGCTGTGTTCTTTGTTGGAAAGCCTTGGAATCCTCCTCTCATCTCCTTCTACACTGCCCCTTTTCCCAAGCCGTCTGGAGTGGGCTTTTGTCATGTTTTAGAGTTGTCTGGACCTTCCCAAGTTCTATTCATGACACCCTCATACAATGGTATTCCCCCTTCACTCACCCGGCCCTCTCCCTGGCTTGGAAACTCATCCTCCCCATGGCCTTTGGGGTATCTGGAAAGAGAGGAATAGGAGAATCTTCAAAGATCAATGTTGGGATCTAGAGAGGGTGGCTAGTCATATAGCTATTCTCTTCCAAGATAATCTCAATAGCTGCTTATGGAAGAAATATCAACAAAAATTCAGCTATGCAATCACAAGGACTGGTGTCAGCAGATGATGATCCTTCCCATAGCTAAACCCTCTTCCCAGGCTCATTCAGATGTTAGGTGGCTCCCTCCTCCAATGGGTTGGTTGAAACTTAATACGATGGTGCTTCTAAGGGTAACCCTGAAAGTTGAGGGGGATCCTCTGAAATTTAGATGGTTCCCCTAAAGTTGCTATTACAACCAATTTTAACCTAGGTACCAATCACCGTGCTGAAGCCTTAGCTATCTTAAAAGGGCTGGAGATGAGTCTTAAACTTGGCAATGATTCCCTAATTGTGGAAAGTGACTCTCTCAATATTATAACTCTCCTCAACTCGGATGACCCAGGTCAATGGACTATTAAAAACATTATTGCTGACATCCGTCTCCTCCAAAGAAACTTTCAGCAACTCAAGTTCCAACACACTCTTAGGGAAGGAAACAAGGCAATGATTGTTTGGCTAACATTGGTGTCCTCCTTGATTCTCAACAAATTTGGTTAGAGAATTTCCCTGCCAATCTCCTTCAAATTACCCATAATGATTGCTCACTGTCTAGCTAACGCGTGGAGTTGGGAGTCTGATTCTTATGTCAGAAAACCCGCAAAAGGCACTCCATTCTCGCTTTTGACGATGGTAATGATTTCCACATTAATTTGAAGTATTTCTCTACGGAGCAGAGCACGTGGGATGAGTATTACTGCACTCGTGTGGATCCAGGTCTAGGATTCACCATTTCACATCATAATTACTCCCGTCTCAGAAGGACGGATGACATGGAAGGCTCCCATAGATATGGCAAACTTATTAAAGCCGAGTCGTAGATTGTCACCTCAACTCACATCCACGATTATCTGAAAATGGGAGGGCAGCTCAAGCGCATTGAACCTGCTTCATGCACCGAGTTGCAGGAGGACCAAGATGTTTGGAGCATCCTTAGAGACAATGGCATAATGACGTTCCTTGAAAGGATGTCGATACTCGGCGTTGGTTTTGTATGGTGCTTTGGCCACCTGGTCTCGCGGCAGAGTTCAGATTGGCCAAGATGGAAGTCACCAACTCATCAAGCTACCCTAATTCATCAACAAGCTACCCTAATTCACTAAAAATACCAAGGCGGCCATTACCAAAGACTGCACCGAGTTGATGATGCCAACAAACCACTTGTTGATGAATTAGGGTAGCTTGTTGATGAATTAGGGTCTATCCATGCCAAGAATTCTATGATTGAGCTTAAGAAGCTCCTTTGATGTTGTTCTTTCTGCTTTGGGCTTTGCTCTTTTGCCTATTTTTTTGGAAATTTTCACGGTTTTTTTCTCTATGTAAGCTTCATAGTATAATCTAGCCACTTTGGGCTCTTTGTATAAGGTTGTGGGACCTTCTAAAACCCTCATTTTACCCTCTTTCCAAAAAAAAAAAAATGATGGGGCCTCCAAATTTAAATGATGATGTGAAACATTTGAAAAGAGAGAGAAAATATTAAAATGTGATTTCCAACCCAAACTCAATTGCTCAATCCCGTAAAAAACAAGGAAGCCCGAAAAAATTCAAATTAACAACTCCGCACTCACGAGTGGTCGTAACTTTTGCAATTTTCAACGGATTTTCACAAAATTAGTCTTGTTGGGATCATGACTCTGAGCCTGATGCACAAAAAATAATAAATATAGGAATTTATGAAGTTTTGATTGATATTTTAAAGGAAAATGATCCCAATTTCTATTTGGTGGTTAGAAAGTGGTTGAAGGAGCATTCAATGAGCATGGGAAAACATTCTTCACTGTTGTAAGTTGTGATACACCTTGGGATTGCTTCTGCAGGTCCAAAATCACCAACTACATTCATTTATCATAAATTGTAATTGGTGGGAAAGTGGATTTTGGGAATTGCATCTCCTCTCTCTCTCTCTTCCAAAATTCTATAAATTAAAGTGTTGGGCTCATTGTAAAAAGATGATAGTTTGAGTAGAAAAACTATGTCATTTTGGTTTTGTGAAGCCAATGTGTTGTAGGCCTTTGTAGTGGAATCCTTGTATGGTGATCCATGCCTTTATTTTGTAATAGCTTGAACTATGCATATCAATGAAGCAATAGATACAAGTTTGTGGATGTATTTCCTTGTTGTGTTTGTTTGCATTCTTCTTGCCTCTTCAATCATTGCAAATATATTGTGTCTATTTTATGCTCTTGCAGGATTCATTATTATTGTGTTTGTATGGAAAGGTGTTGTGAGTGTTGTTATTAGACTATGGAGAACTATTATCACCCTCTCTAATATGCATTTTTCTTCCATTTTCACACATTGGGGATTATTCTCATACCCTCCTTTTATGGTGTATCACCATTGTTAGTGTAGGCTTTACTTTCATGTACTCTCTCTCCCTGGTCCCTTGGAAAGTTAGATTAGGATAAGATAGTTTTTCTTGCATTAGGAGTAGATTGTGGTAGGTAGTTTAGGAGCAAGAACCAACTTTCTCTAGAGGTCTATCTCAAGTAGTAAGTCCCACAACTTGGAGATAGTACCCATGTTACCTAGTCACACCATGAGCTCAAACACACACTTGTGCAAATCGAGAGGGTGTTGTGATTCGGTGATAACAGTTCTGCACGCCCGTGGGAGAGAAGAAGTTTTTATTTTAGTTGCAACAAGTTTGATGTGCTCTTGTTGTGAAATTCCAAATCTTGTAAGAGGCTTTGAAATAACACATCTGGTGACTCCAAAAGGGAAGAATCCACTGGTTTCAATAGTCCAAGCTTGGCATATTTATGAGAAGAATTCAAACAAGGTCAAGAACTAGAGAGGAAGGAATTTTTGAATACTTACAATTATCTCTAGGAAGAGGAAGAAGGGGAAGAAGAGCTCAAAGGTCTCCATCTCCACCAAATAGAACACTATCCACACCTCCACCTGGTAGGCCTTTCATTCAATCAACTAGAGTTCTTAGACCGATTATAATGGCACATCTACAACAACAACCACCACAAGGGCCACCAAATCCCTATGTCAACTTCATGGAAGCAACCCACTTGCTCTCAATGCACAAAATCCAATTCCAGTTGCAACATTAAAGAACATTCCATATTTCACTGGAGAGAACCATACAACTCCGATTGACCACATCCAAGACATTACAAATGTCTATGCAATTCATGAAATTGTTGAAATGGACATTGTTGTTAAGTTGTTGGCATCCTCCTTTAAGGGTAAAGATTTGCAATGGTTTAGGAGTTTAACAACAAGGGTCTATCTAGAATTGGGACCATTTGTGCACATCTCTTCACAATCAATTCGGAGAGAAGGCGGATAATCTATCTTTATTGGAACAACTAACCACAATCAAGAGAGCACCAAATGAGTAGATGGCTTGATTTCAACTTCATGTTTCAAAGGACATGGGATAGAATTTCACTTGTTTTGATACCAGCAGCTTGAAGGTGCCTTTCTATACTTCTTAAAATCTCTAAATTCAGATATTACAATGATGATAAAATCCATGGAGGTACAACTTTACCCATAACTTATAGTATTGCCATTAGAGCTGAAAATTGTTTGATTCAAGATGGAAAACTTGCACCTAGGCCACCCATGCCTCTTTATCTAAAATTAGGAAGTCCAAGCACTAGTCAAACACCTACATTAGCTCCCATTCCTACCCAAAAATCAGAGCTCCACTTAAGCTTCTACCTCATCTTCTAGTACCTCAAATGAGCTCCAAAAAGTCATGAAGCTAGTTGAAAACTTAGGAAATGAGTTGGTGACAATTAAGAGGCAAAAATCAAAATTTCAGGTCATATCAGCCTCAAACCCAACCCAATATATCTCTATATCAGCCTAATAGACCACCCATTCAAGTTGCAAATCAAAACCAAACAAAACCTCCTATGAATAGGCCATTTCAGCCTTATAATCCTAATGTGCATCCACATCTAGAGCCTTGGTACCAGTGCAAAATAACATGGCTCAAGAATATGACTGGTGCTTCCCATGTAATCAACCTCATAACTAGTCAATGTGTTTCAATGGTGCTTTGAATCAAGATCTTATGGTGACAACAATGGGTGTGGAACAAGAGACAAGCCAAGAAGAAAATCAGCAAGCAGGAAGTTACTCAAGAAGCACCTCCAAATGAGACCACACTTGTCAATTGGCAAGTTGAATGATTTCTATGGAATTAATCAAGCCCCTTCTCAAAGTGTAGCAACCAATACACAGTCCAAGAGAAGAGAAATATTGAGAGGGAAATCATCCAATTCAAATGATCCACAACCCTCTATCACTCAACAAGGTATTGGCAACCAAAATGCAGCTCCCAATGTGCAAAATCAGCCCAAGCCACCTTCTAGACCAGCTCAAGTGCCGGTTATAACAGCCCATGTGTAAGAGAAAAATGTGCAAAGCAAGGGGCATTAGAGAGATATATCACCTCCATTCAACATCATTGAGCAGATGAAGAAAATGAATGTAAACATCTTAATGTAGGAGTCATTAGCTATCCCAAGGACAAAGAGACCTATTGCAAGCTACTATGGTGGTGAATTGGTCCACATCATCAATCAATCATCTAAAAAGAAAGCAAAGGAACTCACCAATGAAGCTCAACAAGGAGGAAATCAAGGAGGCCAACAAGGTAAAAAGATGAAGCCACCACCATTTTATATCTCATTTATCATCAAAGATAATTTGGTGCATAATTACATGATTGATTCGGGAGCAAGTAGCTCAGTCATGCCAAAACAAATAGTTGATCAATTGGGCCTTCAATATGAATTCATTTCTAGAGGTGTAGTGCAATTGGATGGGACAATGGTAACAATAGTTGGAGTAATCAAAGGATTGAGCCTCACATTGCATGCATGTCCCAATGTGACCGTCTTGCAAGATGTATCAGTCATAGACTTTCCACCACTCTTTGCATTGTGTTTGTCAAGAGACTTCACCACTAAAATTGGAGGTTATTTGTCTATTACTATTGGTCACACATGTTATTTAGAATAAGGTATGGAGATAAGGCTACAATCAGATATGAGCCTATTGTAAAATTTCATATTGAGCCTCATACACCAAGTCCAATCAATGTGAATTTCTCATCTTTCGATCAAGAAGATTGTCCAAGCACTTATGAATCAATACTAAAGTCGGAAATGTTCTGACTTGACTCTCAATGAATGGGAAAACAAGAGGTATGAATTTGATCCATACAAGGAAATGGAGGAAGTTTTAATTAGGCATTTATTGCTTGCATGAAGAGAATCCACCTCTCCCTAACATCACCAAGCATATCAAAAAGATGATAATGAGGTGTGGCAGCTATTCTTTGATGGCTCAAGGAGTAGAAAGGTGGTGGGAGGAGGAGATATGCTTGTTTCACCACAAGGTACAAAATATTACTCAACTTTTCATTTTCAGTTTTCTTGCTCAAACAACACAACTGAGTATGAAGCCTTGATTCACGGATTGCATTGGGAAAGAAAGAGAGGTATCAAGAACTTGCAAGTATTTGGAGATAATGAGCTAATCATGAACCAAGTAAGAGGACAAAATGTTGCTAAGAATGATCTGTTAAAGAACTACAAAAATCGGGTATGGGATCTCATTGAATATTTTGAAGCTTTTAACATCAATTCCATCCCAAGAAAGAAGAATGAAGCAACAAATAGACTTACAACAATTGGGGTAGCATTTGACGTTGTGGAAAGTATCAAAAGTGAGAAATCTAGCCTCATATCAAAGTTTGGTGTAAGACCAGGTTGTGTCGATAACAACAATAAGTTGGCAAGTCTTCGAGAATGATCAAGCAAATTGTCAATTTTCTACAAGAATAAGTTGAGTTCTCTGCTAGAAACCAAGACAAGTTGGAGCAGCAGTATGGTGACCAAGTGGTGTAGCTGAGAACTAATAAATTACCAAAAGGTCTCATGGACTTTGGAATCAATCTTCAACCCAAATGATCAATTTTAGAAGGAAAAGGAAAATATTCAAGTAAAGGGTGAAGATTTAGAGCCCATTTCAGTAGATGAAGGAAAGATATTGCAAATTGGAAAGGTAAGTACTCCACAAGAGAAATATGAATTTGTCCAAATTTTTCAAGAATTTCCCAATGTATTTGCATGGACTTATAAGGATTTAAGAGGTTTCAATCCAAAGTTAGCACAACACACTATTGAGTTGGACCCAAAATCTAAGCCCATCGGAAAAAAAGAAAGGCAATGAATCCTCACATCAACCTCTCATGAGAAAAGAGTTGAATAAGTTAATTGAAGCTAGCATCATATTTCCAATCAAACATTTCAAGTTGGGTTGCAAATTTGGTGCCAATGAGGAAGAGAAATGGAGAGATCAGGTTGTGTGTAGATTTCCATGACTTGAATAGAGCATCACTCAAATATCATTATCCACTCCCATCAATGGAGCAAATCTTGCAAGTTGTAGTTGATTCCAAAATATTTTCATTGCTAGATGGCTACTTCAGGCTATAATCAAATAATGGTGAAGGAAGAAGATTAGTTCAAGACAACCTTCACTACCAAATGGGGCACATATGCTTACAAGAAAATGCCATTTGGATTGTCAAATGCAGAGCAAAATTTCAATGAGCCAATGGATATGGAATTCAAGGGATTGATTAACAAGATAGTGTTGGTATATCTAGATGATATCATTTTGTTCTCAAAGAATGCAACAAACCATCTCTTCCACCTCAAGAAATATTTCAAAGATGTAGAAGATTCAAAGTGTCTTTGAATCTAAAAAGTGTGTATTCTTGGCACACAAAGGCAAATTGTTGGGCCACATTGTTTCAAAGGAAGGATTAACAATTGATCTCGAAAGAGTTGAAGCCATCTAAACACTTTTCCATTGCCACACACAAGAAAGCTCTCCAAAGCTTCTTGGGAAGGATAAACTTTGTCCACAGATTTTTGCCTCCTAATTTTTCCACTCTTGTGAAGCCATTAACAATGATGTTGAAGAAGAATATTGCATTCAAATGGAAAGTAAAGGCAAAGAGATTTTTGAGGCTATCAAGCATGCAATATCACAAGCTCCAACTCTTATCAACCCATACTTTTCAAAGGACTTCATGTTGTATGATTTTGGAGGATCAGACACAATCTCAACTATCTTAGTACAACTGAATAAGAAGGTTCAAAACAGCCCATAGCATTCTTCAATCAAATCCTGGAAGATTACAAAGTAAGGTATTATTTTATTGAAAAACATGTTCTTGTTTTCATTAGGAGTTTGAAGAAGTTCAGACACTTGGTCTCGAACAATAAGATTCAACTACTAGTGTCTCATGTTGGTGTTAAGGACTTTCTCCTAAACAAAGATCTAAATGAGAAGAGGGCAGGTTGGATCACTTGGGTAATGGAATATGATATTGAAATCAAAGTGACCAAGTTGGTTCGTGGAAAAGGTTTGTGTGAACAGCTAGCTTCCAAACAACATGATGAGTCAAAAGGTGAAGAAGAGGTTGTCTTGCTACTAAAAATGATCAAGAATAACCAGATAATGATGCACCCATTCCATGTTGGACTCAAGACATGGTGCATTATCTCCAAACAAGTTTGTGCCCTCCAAATGGAAGAAAGCTAAGAGAAGATATTTCATATTGCAATCCATTCTATATGTGCTCATTGATGGCATCCTATTCAAGAAGGATGAATGGGTTTTATTGAGGTGTGTCCCAACAAGTCAGGTTGAGAAGATATTATATGAGTTCCATGATGGGGAAGTAGGAGGCCACTTTTCTCCATGAGTAACAAATCTCAAAATCATGAAGGTTGGTTACTATTGGCCTATGGTGTTTAGTGATTTCTACTCATGGATCAAGAAATGTAAAAATGTGCATTCTTCACAGGGAAGGAAAGCATTGCCCTTCATCCCAATCTCAAATGGATCAACCATTCATGTAATGGGGATTGACTTCATTGGGTTTATCAATCCAAATTCAAGTCAAGGACACAAATGGATACTTACACCGATGGACTATTTCACCAAGTGGACCGAAGTAGTGGCACTCAAGGAGGAAAATGAATCCAACATCTTGGATTTTTATGAAGGGATAGTCACAAGGTTTGGAGTCCCTACCTCCATCATAATCAGATAATGCATTGGCATTTCTTGGCACAAAAATCACTAAATGGGATGTCAAGAATGGTATATATCTCAACACTTCATCAAATTATTACCCTTAGGGTAATGGCCAAGCAGAGTCTATGAATAAGAACTTGCTAAGAATTATTAGAAGAACTCTTGATGAGAATCGAAAAAACCTGAAATACCAAACTCAAATCATCCTTGTGGGGCTAATAGAAATACACCCAAAATGTCAACATGCAGCTCTCCATACAAATTAGTCTATGGAAATAAGTAAGTTACCTATATCACTTGAGTTGTAAGCATTGGAACTCATGAATCAACTTAGAAATTAGCTGAATTTGAACCCATGGAAATGAGGTATGTGAAACTGATGGAATTAGAAGAAACAAGAGAGCATGTAATGAAAACCATGGAAAAGATCAAGCATTGATCAAGAGGAGCTTTGACAAGAAATATAAAGCTAAGACATTCCAAGCAAAAGACTTGGTACTGAAGTGGGATGTTGATCATGCAAAACCGGAAAACATTCCAAGTTCGATGCCATATGGAGTGGTCCATATATGATCACCAAATGCAAGAGTAGCAATGCTTTCCAGCTAGCTAAGTTGGATGGTGAAGAATTGCATATTCTAGTCAATGGAATCTACCTCAAACATTGTTACTAGAAGGAAGAATTTCTCACCCTTGTACATATTAGTCTAGGATTTTCAAATTCCTTTCAAGTGCTTGTGCACATTGTTGTTGTGGTTAGAATAGGTTTCAATTTCCCTAAGTGCCTTGAGCACATGTTCTATTACTTCTAGTGTATGCTTTGTATACAGTTCATCATGCTTCAGAAAGAGAAAATATTGCAATGGGAAGCTCATAGTTTCTTGCAACAGTTGCAAATTTCAAATTCAAACAAATGTAGAACAACTAAAATCAGGTCAAGAAATAAATTTCAGATCTTCAATTCTTTTACTTCCCCAAATCATCAGCTAGTGAGTTCTTAAAAAAATGGATCATAGTGGGGGAAAATTTGATAATTGTGGTAGATGGCAGTCCTCAGTGTTCACTCAACCTTCAGTCAGTGTATAAACAACAGATATAAGCCACCATGCATATCTCTTAGGCTTACAACAGCCTTTGCAGTTGGCAGCCCAAGCTAGAAATCAGTTCTAGTCAAAGCAGCATTGGACATTCAGAGGAAGAAAGAAAATCATAACTTAATAGAGTTCCATGATGTCCAAAATGAAGTATGATCATCCTTCAATCTCCACATATTGCAGTTGCAAGAATGAGCAGAATTCAAGTTTTAAACAATTTTCTACTCTCATAAATCTTGATTTCAATATTTTCTTAAGAAATTTGAAAATGTGGAAAGCGGAAGGCGGTTTCAAGAGTGAGTAATGCGACACTCCAAATGTTCTGAGTCAAATTTTTAGAGTTTACCTCAGCCCATGAGGATTACGCAGACTCCATGCCCAATGGATAGCCATAGGCAGCTAGTCATACTCCATTTAGTAGGTAAATGGCCCCGCGAGTCACCAAATTGTTAATCAATTTCACCCCGTGGATGGAAAATTGGACAACATAAAGCAGGCTTGCACTAAGGAATACTCATAGTTGTTTAGATGAATTACAACTCTCTTAGGGCATAATCAAGATTTTTGGGAGAGTGGAAGGTTGCAAGAGGAATTTTCCTCTTCTTAGTCTTGTTTGAGTTTCAAAGTTTAATATAGTTGGGAGACCAACTTTGGGGTCCACTTACAGGAGTAATGGTGAAATTTAGTGTTCATGCATTTCCCCTGTGCTACAAACATCCATCAATTAGAAAGGTTTAAGAAAGGATGAATATTTTCCTTCAAGATCTAATGAGCTCGTTGAGCTCATAATTGAGCTACTCTAGCATTGTAAGCCATCCGGTGCCATTGCATTGAAACCAAGTCATGTACAATTGTGCACCAATTTACAAAAAAAGGGAGGCATCGAGCTCATGTGGAGTTCATAAAGCTAATACAACAAATTGAGTTATTTCTTTAAGAAGGTTGAGCTTCTTAAACCATGACCAAGTTGTACTAATACAAGTTATAGTCGGGTTGATAATCATGGCCGAGCTAATATCTACCGCACCAAGTTCCTTATGACCGAGTTATTCGATATGCCGGTTATGGAGAATGTCGAGATAATCATGCCAACCAAGTTGCATTAGTGTGGGATGAGCTCTGTGGAGGGGACGAACCACTTCAACCACTCAATCGAGATACCTAAATAACCATTAGGAAACCTCAAACTCTACAAAGCTACAATCGCTGAGAGGTCGAGCTTGGAGAATCAAGTGTTTTGATAATGAACACACGACAAGCCAACTAAAATATGTAGCGAGCCATTAGTCAAATGAAATATTTGATTCACCATTCGTGGTTGAGCATCGTAACAGTGTGTTCTGAACAGAGATGCATAACACCATGGCAAGCCACGTTGGTAAAGGTCAAGCTACGCATAGATAGAGAGGTGAGTTGTTTACATCAAGTTGGTGGTTGTGAGCGAGCCGAGCCGGTTTTTAGTGGTGCAAGATCAAGTTATAGAATCTGGAGGATCACACACGTCGATTTGATATGATGGCGATATCATGCTTTGAACGCAGAGGAAGAGCTATTTCCATGAGGACTTTGGTGAGTTTTGTAAATATTGGAGCATGGGCCTATGACGTAAATGGGATAACCATGATATGGAGGTCGGGAAGCACTTATAAGAAATGGTGGAGATTTGGGTTGGCTCACCGAGACAACTCGGTGAGCCCAGAAGTTCGAGGTGAGAGTTATGCGTAAAAATCGGGTGGTCAGTCCCGCATGACCCAAATTACAGATGGGAAATGCGTGCAGCTCGGGCCCGTAATCATTGCACTATAAGGAACTCAACTTGCATTGCAGTAAAAATTGGATTGATAAAGTGGCTCATGTGGCCCTAGAACATGCGGGCCAAAAAATTTTGACTTTGCACGATGGAAGGATGTAAGCGATGCGAAAGGAGGTGGCTTAAACAACTTGGGACAATCGTGCATATAAAGGGTGAAATCATCGACGGCATAAACTTGTGCAGCAGATCGGATAAAAATGTCCCTAAAGGCCCATGGGTGAGTTTCCGGATGTCTACGTCGATTTACGTGAGATTGCCACAAAAATTCATGGGTGAAGGTCAAGTCAACAACTCGATCCGGTCCAACCAAGAGGTGAGTGAACTAACTCGGGCGCATAGATATTTGAGGCCCGTGTAATAAGGGGTGACATAGAGAGAATAGGCGCAAGAAACCCGAGACATGTGGGGTCGCGATCACCGTAAGGGCTTGAGCCCACACGGGGTTGACGTGGTGGTCTAAGTGGACAAGTCATCAAGCTAAAGATGGCAAAACGAAGGCATTCAAAATTTCAATGTGTCACTAAGTTGGGAGCTATAAGGTGACTCGATGCGAGTTGATGTGGGCAGCGGGTTAATGTGAATGCTGCCCAATGCCTTGTGAAAGAATCGGTGGGGGTCTTTAGCAAACTGAGTGGCACCAAGTCCGGGAAAAGGCACTTAACCCAATGTAAAGTTGCATACAGAGTGGGGAGTCATAAGGGCTCAATGAAAGGGGTGAAATCTAGCTTTGTCGATCAAGCTAGCCGAGCTAAAGCAATACAACAATGTAAACACATATCGGCACCCCTTCAATGTAAAAGTAGAGATAGAATAAAAATGATGGGCCCACCAAATTTAAATGATGATGTGAAACATTTGAAATGAGAGAGAAAATATTAAAATGTGATTTCTAACCCAAACTCAATTACACAATCTGTAAAATACAAAAAGCCCGAAAACTTAGATTAGCATCATGCACACATAGGTGTAACTTTTTGCAATTTTCTAAGGATTTTCACAAAATTGGTATCTTTGGGATCATGACTCTAAGCCCGAGGCAAAAAAAATAAGAAATCTAGGAATTGATGAATTTTTTATCAAGATTTTTAAGGAAAATGAGTCCAGTTCTATTTGGTGGTTGAAAATTGGTTGAAGGAGCATTCAATGAGCATGGGAAAACATTCTTTAGTGCTACAAGTTGTGATACACCTTAGGATTGCTTCTGCAGTCCAAAATCACCAATTACATTCATTTTTGATGATACACCTAGATTTTACTAGATAACACCCTATTCATGTTGGAACATCACTCAGCCTAGACTAAGTGCTCACCAAAGCATGCAAAGGTACCAGGTTCCTCTTTAGGGTTGTTGTAGCAGGATGTTAGTGTGATGAAGGAAGAAATATATAGATCCATAACTAATCCTTCATTCTAGAATGCATGCCATATTTAGATCTAGGAAAGAACAAGCTTAAACAATAATCATGATTGAATCAAGAACATGCACTACTTAATTACACATAGGAATGAGACTTAGATTCAGCCATCTTCCATCTATTAATAAACACAGAAGCTCCTTACAGTAATCCAATGCACACATGGATCTGATATAGTAATCCAATCATATGTTCATATCTCTTTATGCTTACCTCTCTACACTCTACATATACATATATCTCATCTCATCTCTTAGGTAATTCACTACATATATATAGGGTGGGAATTTCCCTTCACCGCTTATCTATTCCAAAAATAGGCCGCACATGCTTCTAATAGCCATGTGCCATTTACAGCATAGCCACACATGCAAGTGTGCTATCTATAGACATCTATAGTTAACTAAAGTGAAAATCCTATTCTTAGCTCGTCTCCATGCAAAATGCTTCGATCCGATCCTCTAAAGATAGACAATGCATGTGGCGCATGTCTCTCTACCTCGTTTATGTGCTCTGCATGCCATCTTCTAAAAATAGGTCTTCATGCTCAAAATCGGCTAAGTCCAAAATCTGAACTTGCCCTCCACGCATGGTCTTCTTCATGTCCCTTCGCGCCCTTAAACCGGCCTTCTCTCCCTTGTGGACTTCTTGTGTGATCTCTAACAAGTATTCTCTGATCAACATTACCCCACACTAATCTCATTGTCACCCGACAATGGTTATCTCCAAAAATGAAGTAAAGAATGTTGAATGGAAAGAATAAGAAAGAATGTAGATGAATAAATAAGTTTTATGAGGCAGCCTCCTCTGTATCAGTTTGAAGGATCAACTCTGGATACTCCTCCTTTATTTTGCCTCCAAGGCCTGCCACTCGGTGAATGCTTTTCTACTTTTCTGGGTATGTCCACAATAATAGACTCTAGTTCATCTTTGGTAACTTCACCTTTTTCATTTTAAACCAACATAATGTTGAACATTGCAGTTTGTTTTCCTTCCAGTGCATCCATCTTTTATGTGATGAGTTTCCCAAGCTCATCTAATCATTCCTTGTGTGGCTCTTGTGCTACCACTAGGGCCTCGTGCTTTTTCTTTACGAGTGTTAACCATTCTTTGTGGCCCAAGGTATCATCCTTCATAGCCTTCTGGATTGCATTATCTTCTTCCAAAGTCTTTACCTTGATCAGCACCTCTAGAGTTGTGCATATATTTAAGGCATGATCCGCCTTTTTCAATTCTTCTTGGAGTGCTTGCAATAGGCCTTTGTATGATGTAATCTTTCACTATCATCAAGCCTTATCCCTTTTTACCTCTTTCATGATTCATTGGTTTTGGCATTCTAATTGTGTCCTCTTCCAATACCAATTCCACCAAATCTCTAACATAATGCATTACGGAGGGAATTGTTACGGTACCTTAGATTTCGAGTGTGGCACTTTCATCACATGAGATCCAATGGCCTATTCCTCTGCCAATTAATACACTACTTATTTTTTTCTCCAAGTCCTTGTCTTGGGTTAGGTGCATATCATCTCATCCTTCATCTTTAAATCCTCATGCAACGCTCTTATTGTTGCGTCCTTTTCCATGTTTCTTCTTACAACTCAGCAAAAACCTTTACTAATGCATTGCTAACTTTATCATTTGACATATACAAAAGAGATTTAATCATATGTGCCTAGCTTGAGGTGTCTTCTTCATTCATCTTGACATGCATGACTCCTTGCATACATCAAAATCAGGATCATCCATGTGGGTGTGCATTGACCATGAGAGTTACTTTCTAGTGCAAACAATCACCATATCCCCATCCATTAATTCCCAGCCAAATAAATCCTTTTGTTCTATCAGTGCTTTGGAAAGCAGTGCACAATGATTTTTTTGGTGTCCTCTCTCTGCATAGCCCATGAGTGGTGCACTGTGTTCCCCACTCATCTTCTTCGATCTAGGACCCTTGGGAATTGTAGCTTCAAGGTTAGGAGTTTGTCCCATTACACCTTGAGTAGTCGCATGCATGGATTCGAGGTTTCCATCTCTCTTCTTCTCCGTCCTTCATCTCTTCATCATTTTGCTCTTCCTCATTCTCGTGGCTCATCTTCTTGCTCGAATGGGGTAGTAGATGCACACTCGATCTCCCCTTGATTCCTTCCACTTCATCATCCAACTTCAACTTTTCTCTCTTTTTAGCTCAGCGGGTCTCCTTGTGTGGAGAGAGATGAGGTGATTTCCTTACTGTGTGGGGGTTCCACCTTGAGTCCTTGTGCATCTAAATACTTTCTTAAATCTATGCTCCCCTTTTTCAACCTCTATATCTTCCTCTTCATCCTATCCTTGAGGTGGAGTGGTCACGTGTTGTGACTCTTCTCTATCATATGGTTGCTTTCTTCTACACTCCAAGCCTCCACTATCTTCACGCTCCTCTTCTTCATCCTCTACTTCAACAATTTCTGTGGGCCTTTGCATGTGGTATGTTTTCCATTATGTGTTTACCCTTCGGTGGCCCTGGGAGTGAATTCATTCTCCACATACTTATTGTTCTCCATCTTGGGCTTTAGCTGAAGATATTCTAATGTTGCCCCTATATCTACTACAACTAGAATTATTGGCTTAATATTCAACACCTCCAAAAAGAGCCTCTCGACATAGGCACTTCTTCTTCTGGATACACATACTTCTTCCTCAACATGTGGTAGTCACAGTCTACCTTATTTGCATTGAATACCAATCGATGTGTGTCATGAATATGTGAATAAATGCTTGGAAATACCTTGTAGTGAATGTGTAAGGCAATTTACACCAAGGGCTCCAGACTCCATCTCTCATTGGGAAGCACGTGCATGATGCAAAAATGTTGATATACAACAAACTAGACTTGTTTCCCCACTACTGATGGTAGGTCCTTCGGGATGCACCACTCTTCTCCAAATGCCATGCGGAGCCTGTCATACCATTTCTCCACCCTTTGCTTGATGTCATCATCTATCATGGACCCTTTACATAGGTACTTACTAAACCTTTCAACTGAGTGACTTATTCTCCATGGGGTATTCCCATACCTTTTCCTTTGGCCCATTTGGTACTCCAATTTCCATGAATACTAGTGATAATAGAACAGCCCCAAAGCTGATCTTCCCTCTTGTGCATGCTTCCTCGACTATTTTCTCGTAAATGTAGCCTATACTGAATATTGTGTAGATTGTCCTTCTAACATCTTACGCGCAATGTGTAACCACATAGTATTTACCTATGACCACCACTCCTGATCATTCAAATTTGTAACAAGGTGTGTTGCTACTTGCACAATCAGACAGTTCTTCAATTTGTCTATATCCATACCATGTGACCCTTTAGGTACCCCCAACTCCTATCTGGTCTTTAAGATCACGATTTATATGTGAGATCATTCTTTATATCCTCTCCCGTGGCCTTCAAACTGTATCACCGATGAGATAAGTGCGTATGAGATTCTAACTCTGCGTCCCCGCAAATTATAAGAATTCCTCATGCACTCTGCTCATGAGCCACTAGTACAAGGGCTCATACTTCCCAAAATATGGAAGCTCATATAATTGGTAGACCCCAATTTTCTTCAGAAGCTTCTCACCTACATCATCATAAACCGGCATGTCATCTGCCGTACATTTTTTTTTCTCCTCAGTGAGAAAGGAATTGAGCTCCTTCTTGTTCTCTGAGGTCCTATGATTGTATTCACTTACTTTTCTCTTTCTGATGTGTGAATCCCATTCCTAGCCGATAATGACTCCTTTTGGATATTGCATTTTTGAAAAATTGCTTTCAGGTGCCATCTCTTCCTCCTCGATGACCACCTTCTTCTTTCCTTTTTCTCTTGCTGTAGTTTTTGCCTTCTTGGGTGCCATTTTTACCTTGCAATCATCTCCTCTTTAACTCTACAATTTATGAATCAAACCCTAGCTCGATTCAATCATGCCCTAGGTGGAAACTTCATGCCCTAACTCCTCTTTGTCTCCTTTCTTCGCTCAAACCCTTCACCACCGGGGATGTAAGCTTCTTTTCACACAGATCTATTTATCATGCTTGGTTTCACACCCTTCACACCTTAACCTGATCACTCGGCTCTTCGCACTTAGCTCTTTCCTCAAATACTCTTAGTCGTAATGGTAAAAATGAATTCGTATCCCATCCTTATATAGTTTTTCAAATTTTGATGCATTTATTTCTCCTTCACCTACCAAATATCCTCTCATTCATTGACCAAATTCATTCATTCCATGTGGTACATCTTCACACCCCATCTATAACCTTATAGCACGCCCTCATACCCTCTAGTCACATACTTCTCTTCAGCATGCGACCTTATGCCCTTGCACCTTGTTCTAAGTACCTCATCACTGCCTTCTCCTGGTAGTTATCATGGCCTCTTCTTACCTCGTGTTATATTGTCCTTTCATTCATCTCATCCTTGGTCACTTTTGAGAAGCAATCTTCTTTTGACTTAAAGCACACCCGTAGCAGACTTATTCCTTTCACCTTCCAATTCCCACAGTCTTTTACTTGGATAACTACAACCACCCACACTAAAATTATGTGTAGTCCTCTGCGCATAAAAATTCTTCACATAGCAATTAGCTTCATACATGCAAGCGTGCTTATTACACAAGAACAACAACTAAATTGACAAAGCATAATGACAATGAAGGAAATACATTAAGGAAATACATAATGGAAACCTAATCTAAATGGCAATACTGCCTTATTACAAACACCAAGAAGACTTATTTATAGTAGGGCCTCAACATACTTCTATTAAAGTAACCGGGTATCCATGTTCCATCTAGTGCTTCTAAATAGAAAGCACCTAATTCAAGTATGTAAGTGATGACATATGGCCCCAACCAATGTACCTTAAGTTTTCCTGGATGGCACAAGAACTTAGAGTCATAGAGAAGTACCATTTGTCCAATCTCAAACTTCTTACCCCTTATGTTTCTGCCATGCCATGCTTTTTGCTTGGCCTTTTCCTACTTCTGACTCCCTCGTGCTATGGCTGGTCGCTCATCCAGGTGAATCATCTTCTCAATACGCTCTTCTAAATCCTACTCATCAGCTAGACCTCCAGCATGCACAATGCACAAAGAAGGTAACATAAACTCTATAGGAGAATGAATTTTGCTTGTCAACACCAACTGAAACAGTGTGGCTTTGTTCAATCTCTTGTAAGTTGTTATATATTCCCAAAGAACAACCGACACTTTATCATCCCAATCCTTTCTTCCAACATCACAAATTTTTGTCAATGTCTGCCCAAAATCTCGTTGAAAGCCTCATCGGTTCCATTTTCCCGAGGATGATAGGGTGTAGTCTTATGGTGTGCATATATATTTAAAGCATGATCCACCTTTTTCAATTCTTCTTGGAGTGCTTGCATAGGCCTTTGTATGATGTAATCTTTCTCAATATTGTCAGTAGCCTTATCCCTTTTCACCTCTACTTCATGTTTCGTTGGTTTTGGCATTCTAATTGTGTCATCTTCCAATACCAATTCCACCAAATCTCTAACATAATGCATTACCAAGGGGAATTATTCTGGTATCTTAGATTTCGAGATGCGGGTGCGCTTTCATCACAATAGATCCAACGGCCTCTTCCATGCCATTGGGATGACACAATTATTTTTCTGCTCCAAGTCCTTGTCTTGGGTTAGGTGCATTATCTATCACTATATCCTTCATCTTTAAATCCTCATGCAAACTCTTCTTATTGTTGCGTCCTTTTCCATGTTTCTTCTTACGAACTCGAGAAAAAACCTTTACCAGGTGCATTGCTAACTCCTTTCATTTGACATAACAATAGATTTAATCACATGTGCCTGACTTGAGGTGTCTTCTTCATTCATCTTGACATGCATGACTCCTCGCATACATAAAAATTAGGCTCATCCATGTGGGTGTGCATTGACCATGAGAGTTGCTTTCTAGTGCGAATAGTCGCCATATCCCCATCCATTAATTCCCAACCAAATAAATCCTTTTGTTCTACAATGCTTTGGAAACGGGCACGGATGATTTTTCTAGTGTCCTCTGCATAGCCCATGAGTGGTGCATTGTGTTCCCCACTCATCCTCTTCGATCTAGGACCCTTGGGAATTGTAGCTTCAAGGTTAGGAGTTTGTCCCATTACACCTTGAGTAGTCGCATGCATGGATTCGAGGTTTCCTTCTCTCTTTCTTCTCCGTCCTTCATCTCTTCATCTTTTTTCTCTTCCTCATTCTATGGCTCATCTTCTTTGCTCGAATGGGGTAGGAGATGCACACTCGCTCTCCCCCAGATTCCTTCGCTTCTTCATCCAACTTCAAATTTCTTCTCCTCTTTTAGCTCAGTGGTCTCCTTGTGTGGAGAGAGACGAGGTGATTTCCTTACCATGTGGGGTTCCACCTTGAGTCCTTGTGCATCTAAATACTTTCTTAAATCTATGCTCCCCTTGTTCAACCTCTATATCTTCCTCTTCATCCTATCCTTGAGGTAGAGTGGTCACGTGTTGTGACTCTTCTCTGTCATATGGTTTCTTTCTTCTCGCACTCTAAGCTTCCACTATCTTCATGCTCCTCTTCTTCATCCTCTAATTCAACAATTTTGTGGGCCTTTGCGCGGTATGTTTTCCATTATGTGTTTACCCTTCGGTCGCCCTGGGAGTGTGAATTCATTCTCCACATACTTATTGTTCTCCATCTTGGGCTTTAAACTCAAGATATTCTAATGTTGCCCCTATATCTACTTATACTGCAGCTAGAATTATTGGTTTAATATTCAACACCTCCAAAAAGAGCTTCTTGACATAGGCACTTCTTCCTGGATACACATGCTTCTTCCTCAACATGTGGTAGTCACAGTCTACCTTATTTGCATTCAATACCAGTCGATGCGTGTCTGTGAATATGTGAGTAAATGCTTGGAAATACCTTGTAGTGAATTTTTAAGGCAATTTACATCAAGGGCTCCAGACTCCATCTCTCATTGGGAAGCACACGATGCAAAAATGTTGATATACATCAAACTAGACTTGTTTCCCCACTACTGAGAGTAGGTCCTTCGGGATGCGCCACTCTTCTCCAAATTCCATGCAGAGCCTATCAGCTCATTCCATTTCTCCACCCTTTGCTTGATGTCATCTGTTATGGACCCTTTACATAGGTAATTCTTGAACCTTTCAAACTTGACGACTTATTCTATGGGGTATTCCCATACCTTTTCCTTTAACCCATTTGGTACTCCAATTTCCATGAATACTTGTGATAATAGAACAACCCCAAAGCTTACCTTCCCTCCTATGCATGCTTCCTCGACTATTTGCTTTGTAGTGTAGCCTATACTATTGTAGACTACTCCTTCTTACACATCTTGTGCAATGCAACCACCACATAGTATTTACATGTAACCACTGCTCCTGATAGTTCAAATTTGTAACAAGGTGTGCTGCTACTTGCACAATCGACGTTTCTTCAATTTGTCTATATACATACCACGCAGACCCTTAAGGTACCCTAACTTCTGTCTAATCTTTAAGATCACAGATTTATCTGTGAGATCATTCTTTATATCCTCTCCTGTGGCCTTCAAACATGTCACCATTGAGATAAGTGCGTATGAGATTATAACTCTGCGTCCTGCAAAGTAGAAGAATTCCTCATGCACTCTACTCATGAGCCACTGGTACAAGGGCTCATACTTCCCGAAATATGGAAGCTCATATAATTGGTAGACCCCAATTCTCTTCAAAAGATTCTCACCTACATCATCATAAACCGGCATGTCATCTGCCGTACATTTTTTCATCCTCATAGTGAGCAAGGAATCGAGCTCCTTCTTGTTCTCTAAGGTCCTGTGATTGTATTCACTTACTTTTCTCTTTCTGATGTGTGAATCCCATTCCTAGCCGATGATGACTCCTTTTGGATATTGCATTTTTGAAAAATTGCTTTTGGGTGCCATCTCTTCCTCCTCGATGACCACCTTCTTCTTTCTTTTTCTCCTGCTATAGCTGCCTTCTTGGGTGCCATTTTTACCTTGCAATCATCTCCTCTTTAACTCTATAATTTATGAATCAAACCCTAGCTCGATTCAATCGTTCCCTAGGTGGAAACTTCATGCCCTAACTCCTCTCTTGTCTCCTTTCTTCGCTCAAACCCTTCACCACTAGGGGATGTAAGCTTCTTTTCACACAGATCTATTTTTCATGCTTGGTTTCACACCCTTCACACCTTAACCCGATCACTCGGCTCTTCACACTTAGCTCTTTCCTCAAATACTCTTAGTCGCAATGGTAAAAATGAATTCATCCCATCCTTATATAGTTTTTCAAATTTTGATGCATTTATTTCTCCTTCACCTACCAAATATCCTCTCATTCATTGACCAAATTCATTCATTCCATGCACAGTACATCTTCACACCCCAGCTATAACCTTCTAGCACCTTCCTACCCTCTCTAAGTCACATACTTCTCTTCAGCGCGCCTTGTTGCACTAAGTACCTCATCACTATGCCTTCTCTGGTAGTTATCATGGCCTCTTCTTACCTCATGTTATATTTTCCTTTCATTCATCTCCATCCTTGGTCACTTTTGAGAAGCAATCTTCTTTTGACTTAAAGCACACCCATAGCAACTTATTCCTTTCACCTTTCAATTCCCACAGTCTTTTACTTGGATAACTACAACCACCCCACACTAAAAGTATGTGTAGTCCTCTACGCATAAACATTCTTCACATAGTAATTAGCTTCATGCACATGCAAGTGCACTTATTACACAAGAACAACAAACTAAATTGACAAAGCATAATGACAATGAAGGAAATACATTAAGGAAATACATAATGAAAACCTAATCTAAATGGCAATACTGCCTTATTACAAACACCAAGAAGACTTATTTATAGTAGGGCTTCAACCTACTCCCATTAAAGTAACCGGGTAGCCATGTTCCATCAAGTGCTTCTAACTAGAAAGCACCTAATTCAAGTATGTAAGTGATGACATACGGCCCCAACCAATGTACTTTGAAGTTTTCCTGGATGGCGCAAGAACTTAGAGTCATAAAGAAGTACCATTTGTCCAATCTCAAACTTCTTATCCCTTATGTTTCTGTCATGCCATGCTTTTTGCTGGCCTTTTCTTGCTTTTGACTCCATCGTGCTATGGCTCATTCACTCATCCAGTTGAATCATCTTCTCAATACGCTCTTCTAAAGCCTACTCATCAGCTAGACCTCCAGCATGCAATGTACAAAAGAAGGTAACATAAATTCTATAGGAGAATGAATTTTGTGCCAAACACCAACTGAAATGGTGTGGCTTTGTTCAATCTCTTGTAAGTTGTTCTATATGCCCAAAGAACAGCTGACACTTTATCATCCCAATCCTTTCTTCCAACATCACAAATTTTTGTCAATGTCTGCTCAAAATCTTGTTGAAAGCCTCAACAGTTCCATTTTCCTGAGGATGATAGGGTGTAGTCTTATGGTGTGCAACCATAAACTCATCTAATAGGATCCTGATTGTTTCATTCAAAAAGTGTGTACCCCTATCACTTGTCAAGCTTAAAGGACATCCATATCTTGTAAGAACATTCTCCCATAGAAACCTAGTTGTTGTAGCTGTGTATAGTCCTTCATAGGTGTTGCTTCTACCCACCGTGTGAGATAATTTATGCAAGTAATGATATAGCGTGATCCAATCCTACACACGGCTGGTGAAATAGGTCCTACAAATCAATGGCCCATTTCTCAAATGGTTTGGCACTAGTAATTGGTCTCAAAGGCATCTCATCTCTTTTCCTAGTTTACCTAGATGTTGACAATGGTCACACACTTTACAATATTCTTTACAATCTTTATACAATGTCTCCCACCATAATCCAACAAGTAGGATCTTTCGGGAAGTTGCATCACCTGCATAGTGGCCTCCTGCAATACCACCATGGGCTTCTTCCATAATATCCTTGTGCTCATGCTCTAATACACAACAACGTAATACTTCATCTCTACCTAACTTGTAGAGGTCACCACTGATTAACATAAATGGTGTCACACGTATATAAGTTGTTTCTTTTCTAATGCCTTCATTCCTTCTGGTGCCACACCAGTCCATGTAGAAAGACAACAATGTCTTCTAATTTTGATGGTGCACATGTTGTAACCTATATAACTATGCATCTGGCATGGTTTCTTCAATTTTTTGCTTCTTCTCTCTTGAGTGAATTCTAGACAAGTGGTCTGGTCCAGTATTACTTTTCCCTGGCTTCACCACAACTGTGAAATCAAACTCTTGAAATAGGAGTACCCATCTGCATATGTGCCCTTGTAAGACTGGTTTGTTCACCAAATACTTCAATGCCATGTGATCTATATAAAACACAAATGGTGTTGCTAACAAGTATTGTCAAAACTTGTGTAATGCATAGATCATTGACAAAGCTTCACGCTCTCTGTAGTTGTATAATTTTGTTCAGCATGAGTCAACTTCCTACTAGCAAAACAAATTGGATGATCTACAATACCTTCACTAGGTTGAGCTAACACAATGCCAATGGCCATGCCAGAGGCATCCACATGCACATGAAATGGTTTATCCCATGAGGAAAACACAGAATGGGCACGGTAGTAAGTTTCTCCTTTAATATCTCAAACACACGTTGTTGTGGTTCTCCCCAATAAAATGTACCTTTCCTTTTAGTAATTCTTCCAAGGGTGTAAAACTTTGGCATACCCTTTGATGAACTTCCGATAATATCCTATGTGACCCAAAAATCCACGCACCTCACTTTGACTGGTAGGCACTTCCAGGCCTAGAATGACTGCAACCTTAGTTGGATCAACCAACAAACCTTCCTTGCAGATTATATGTCCTAACAATATTCCAAAAGGTGTAGCAAATATGCACTTCTTGATGTTCAAAGAGATACTCAATTGTCTACACCGTTCAAACATTAAGCATGATTGTCACAATGATCTTTCATAAGCCCATATATTGTCCAATCATCTAGATAAACTTGTAAGAAGTTGTGAATAAAATATTTGAATGCCTGAACAACTATCCACGAGAATACAAAGGTGCATTTTTTAATCCAAAAGGCATCACAAGTATAGGAAAAAAATTACCCCATTCAGTAGTAAAAGTTGTCTTTTCTTGATCCTCCTCAGAAATCCTAACCTAATGATACCCGAAAACCCATATGTGAAGGAATATATTTCACACCCTGTAACTCCTTCTAGTATTTCCTCAGTAAATGGTGTAGGGAATGGGATCTGTTACACATGCAACATTCAGCTCCATGTAGTCCACACATATTCTAATTCTTCCATCCTTCTTGATACTGATCACCATTGACTAACCCATTCTGACTCATCAAGGGGCTTGATAATTCCAGATTTCAACATGTTATCAATCTCTTCTTTGACCTTTTCACACAAATTGGGGTTCATTCTATAAGGTCTCTTTCTAACTGGGCATGCACCATCCTTAAGCTTTATCTTCATTTCCCCAAGTGATTCATGCACACCTTTAAGTTCATGATACCCTCGAGGGAATAAGTCCTGATAATCCTGAGTAACTCAATGATCTTTTCCACTTCCGATTCTGACCAATAGTCTCCAATTATGGCCTCCTTAGGCTCAACCTCTAACCTATATTGACCTTCTTTGTCTTCATGGGTTCGTGATAGGCGTGCATATCCTTATCTGCACTATCCAAGACCTCGCACCCCCTTGTGAATGTTCAATATCTAGGTTCTCAACTTCCTCATCATCCACGATGTAAACCATCTTTCCTTTTTCTTTCTCAAGGCAAGCACGTTCAAGTAGTATGGAGTCCATTTCTTCTTCCTTTTCAAAACTCTCGGACTCTGTCTCACCAAATAATTCTTGAATATGCTCTTTTTCCTTTGCACTATCTCCCATAGTTAAGCACTTGACAAATTTTAATGCTTCTTCTATTGGAGGTTTAGTCAAGAAGTAGTCAAAGGTCTGGAGCATTCCTGTAGTCAAATTCTACCAATTCCCAGTCTCTCGATGTAGTTCTATATACATACCAAGGCACGTGTGCATCCTTGTAGAGTAGAGTACAATCTATGCACCCAGAGTGAAGGTGGTAATGCTTCATCCCATTGTCCAGAGTCTCTCACACTTTGAATGTGATGTTGAACAGGTTGATCACCATTATAAGTGTAAATCTACGTAGGTGCATTGCTCCTTAAAACCTAGTAGATAGGGATTCCAATCTCCTCCCATTCTATAAGATTATCTCTGTGGACTACCCACCAGTGCGTTGTTGTCCCACGCAAGGTATACACTAACATATCTCTTCTCTTAATTTGATTTGTCCACTTTGTGCTTCCATGGCTTTCAAAAATACAGGAAGATCTTCTGCCCCTATATACCAAGGTATTGCGCTACCTATCCATCAAACAGAAATGAAGTCCATTCTTGCACGTAATCATGCTTTTTTACCTCACACCCTACTAGTTCATATGTACCATGAGCCCAATTATCACAAGAAATACTCATAGTATCACTAATAGAATGAGAATCCTCCCACTTTGTAGGATGCCTTCCTTTGATGGCTCATTGACCTCTGGGTCCTGAATAACATGTACATAGATTACTATTTTTAAGTCCTCCTCACTTAGAGGCTCAACATATGGTGTAGACTTCCCATCTTTCAAAGGTATCACAACCCTTTCCTCCTTGTTCTCAAAGCTGATATACCCCTTATTGAATCTCAAGTCAACATTATTCGCATAACACCAAGGGCATCCAAGCAAGGCTGAAAATTGTCTTCTTCTGCAAGTGCTAATACCTCAAAATCCCTAGTGAACTTGGCCCCTTGTATGGTTATAGATGCATCCTTCAAAAACTCCTATGGGAGTGGCCTTAGTCCAGTTTTCCATAAACAACACATTAGATGATGGCTGTAATGGAGGCCTCCCCATTTGTACCCATGCATCTAATGTAAGCACATTTACTTCACACACTGTATCAATCAATATGTTGCTCAACAACCATCCATCCATAACAACATTTAGAGTAATTTCCTTGTCATAGTCAATGCTATCAGGGGGAATATTTGCATGCAGGATCTTTCCATCCGGTCTCAATACTTGTGCATGGAGTGTTCCCTTTTAACCAACTTCCTAATAGTGGAATGATGTTCTCCTAGCGCAACATTTTACACACTTCTCTCAGATCATCGATATCATTTTGACTATCTCTCGATGCTTTCTTCTACTCCTTTAAGTATTATATCTCACCCTAAAGATTCCTTAGCACTTCCATGGTATCTTGATAAACTTCCTTCTGATGAGTAGGATCTGGGTACCTTGCATGCAAAACCTCCTCCTTGGTGATCGTAGGTTGGTGCAATGCCTCTCTTGCGCGTGCCACTTCAGCTCATGTAGTAATCTTCACTATTAATGCCTCAGTCCTGGTGCTATCTTGGGCATCCACTTGATCTTCTACCATGCGTTTGGATTCTAACCATCCCAACACCTTTGTTTTCTTGCTTATGTTACTTACTCAGATGCTCATATAAGTCTGGGAACTCTTCATAGCTATGGTTCTTTCCACAAAAAGAACATGTAATATTCTAAGGACATTCATGCCTATAGTGGTCAGGAGATCCACATGTATAACATGTTCCATGAGGAAACTCACCTCTTCCTCCACCATGGCCTCATCCTCCATATCCACCATGATATCCATGTCCTCTTCCATGACCTCCTTCAAAATGCCCTCATTCCTGTCATAGCGCGTTTGATTATGATCCCGATCCTGGTGCTCATTCTTACCCTTAGAGTTATCTATTACACTTTTCTGTCATACCCCAATGTCTATAGCATCATGGATCTGACCAATCAATCAACAATCCTTAGTATCATGGGTCGTGGACCTATAAAATCTTACAAAAGCAGATACATTCTTCCTTATCACGCATTGTAACAAAGGAAAGTGACTAGCATCATGATTCAAATGACATATCTCACATTCTAACAATAATTGAACGTATAGATCTATGAGGAAACTATCCTTGGTGTGACCTTCCACTTCACAATCTGTACACCAAATCCCTAAGCGCATTTCATGGGCTGAATTTGCTTGATAATTTCTCTAACTATTTTTCCATAGCTGTAATTTGTGCCTCTAAGAATGGACTAACACCAATGTCAATGCTCCCAACTACCTCAACATGTAAAGTTGCTTCCAGTGCTTCACATGGATCAGTGTATGTCTTATGTGACAGTGCTCTTCTAAATGGTGTAATCAATCCTCCAACAAACCATTGTGCATGTTGGCTTGCGTGAATATCATAAGAAATCTTAGATAGAAGTGTTTAAAATGGGCATCATACTCACGTACACTCTCAGTAGTGCCTTTCTTAATATCCTTGAGCACACTTATACTCTTCTACTCAAATTTAGGATATGGAACTCTTTCAAGAATGCATCCTTCAATGCTGCATAATCCACGCAAGTTTGATCAGGGTCAAACTTCCTATACCAGTTATGTGCACATGTCCTGTAATGTAGTAGCAAATTGACTTGCCTTGCACTCAGAAGCCATGATCCCTTTCACTGCCACAATATTTCACACATATGCACATGCTCAGCAACATCCTCTATGCCTCTATACTCCGGAAGACAAAGAGACATCTCCATATAGATATTTTTGGTTGTTGGTATGGGCCTTGACCACCTGATCCAGAACCTCTTGTGTTTCCCCTACCTCCAAAACCACCAGATCCACCAGAACTAGAACCACCTATTCCTCCTGATCCTCCACCTATAGCTAGAATAGGACCTATAGATGTACTCCCCTGTGTGCTCGATAATGGTACTATATACTTGAACCCCTACGATTTGTGTGGTAGTTCCACTTCCAGAGTGAATCCAACATTTACGTGCGCTTACATTCTATGTGATGATGCACTAAAATTTCCTCCAAATAACATTGAAGTCATTTGTCCTACCATTGATGTACTTGTTTTCTAACTTACTCCAGTTCTCCTATTTCCCAAATTCACTTGTTGATTACTTTTCATACTAGATACTGGAAAACCAAGCATAAGGGCTAGGTCACTAGGTGGATTAAGATGCACGCCCATGGCCCAGGTAGTCTTTGCTGGCTGCACTTCTATGTGAAGCCAAGGGGGATCTCTATCATGCTTTCCAAGATGGGGGAGTTCTAATGCTCTGGCTCCACATCTTCTACGTGAGCTTTAAATCCTTCATGAGCCATCTCTCTCCTCAACGCCATACTTTCTGCAATGGAACATTTGCTTCTCTATCTCCCTCTCGTGCACCTCATTATACTTAAGCCACCTTTCCTCTCTCTTCCTTTCTACCGCTAGGTCTGCCATCTTTCACCAAACTTGTTCCTTCCCTCACGTGTGGTGAGGTTTAGTTAGCCATTGGTTTACTCTCCAGGTTCAAAGTTACCATCAAGATCTTGATCTAATGGAATACCTTGCAGATATGCTCCTCTTGGATACCGCAAAAACTAGAATTCAGCTACCTCTAGGAAAGAATACGTCAAAATTGAATATTCCAAAATATAACTATTTAGAACACCACGAAACCACGTATCCATAGCATGAGTCTAGATCAGATCAACATCATAAAGGGCCTGAAATTCTTCCTGTGTCCAGACAAGTGTGCGATACCTCTAATTCCACTTAGATGCATAAGTAATCAGCCACTCATATAATTCTACTGGAAAGATAGGTGAAAAATGCTCTCATATAAGTTGTCATACAGATTATGTTCTACCCAAGTGTGTGTGCGTTAAACTCAGATCCAATGTTGAACCGCCATGCATATTCTTCCTCCGATCGTGTATCCACTCCTCAATACTTGCTAGAGTTAACCAATACGTCTTCATCGTGAATCATCTTGAAAAACAACTAAAAAGAGGTCCCAGAAATGGAACCAATGATGCAGCCTAGAATTTACCAAATAACACCCTAGTCACGCTTTGGCACATCACTCAGCCTAGACTGAGCACTCACCCAAAGCATGCAAAAGGTACCAGGTCCCTCTTTAGGGTTGTTGTAGTAGGATGTTAGTGTGATGAAGGAAGAAACATATAGATCCATAACTAATCCATCATTCTACAATGCATGTCATATTCAGATCTAGGAAAGAACAAGCTTAAACAATAATCATGATTGAATCAAGAACATGCACTACTCAATTACACACAGGAATGACACTTAGATTCAGCCAATATCTTCCATCTATTAATAAACACAAAAGCTCCTTACAATAATGGAAATCTATACCGATGTGTGCATGGATCTGATATAATAATCTAGTCATATGCACATATCTCTTTATGCTTACCTCTTACGCTCTACATATACCTATATATATATCATCTCATCTCTAGGTAATTCACTACATATATATAGGGTGGGGACTTTCCCTTCACCGCTTATCTATTCCAAAAATAGGCCGCATGCTACTAATAGCCAAGTGTCGTTTACAAGCATAGCCACACATGCAAGTGTGCTATCTATAGACCTCTACAGTTAACTAAAGTGACAATCCTATTCTTATCTCGTCTCCATGTAAAACACTTCGATCCAATCCTCTAAAGATAGACAATGCATGGCACGCACGTCTCTGCCTCATTTATGTGCTCTACACACCATCTTCTAAAAATAGGTCTTCATGCTCAAAATCAGCTAAGTCCTGAAATTTGAACTTGCCCTCCACGCTGCAATTTCTTCCTGTCCCTTCGTGCCCCTAATCCTGGCCTTCTCTCACGTAATTCTTGTGTGATCTCTAACAAGTATTCTCTTATCAACATTTCATAAATTATAATTGGTGGGAAAGTGGATTTCGTTACATATCATGTCTCTCTCTCTCTCTTTCAAAATTCTATGAATTGAAGTGTTGGGCTCATTTTTGCATAGTGATCCAATCCCTTATTTTGTAATATCTTGAATCAATGCATATCAATGAAGCAACAGATGTAAGTTTGTGGATTTATCTTCCTTTGTTGTGTTTGTTTGCATTCTTTTTACCTCTTCAATCTCATTGCAAATATAATGTGTCTATTTTAAACTCCTGCAGGGATTCCTTATTATTTTGTTTACATGGAAAGGTGTTGTGAGTGTTGTTTACGATAACTTACATCATTTGGTAGACCGGTGTCGGTCACACCGGGACCGGTATCGGATAAGGCAAGGAGGAATCGACATCGGTTAGTGTAATTATAATCGATTGCTGTGTGTGATTATTTTATTTAACTCATAGGAATTAGATCTAACATTTTTATAAAGTTGATATAATGGTTGTAATTACATAGCTAAAGTTCCCTAAGTTTGTATATTCCTATATAAGCTAGAAAGCTAGGGTTAGAAGGGAGAGAACTCATTAAGAATTAAGAATTATAAGAAGGAATTCTTGGAGAGAGACAAAGAGAAGCTTGTGAGGAAGAAATTATAGTACATCCAAGAGAGGTGTGGAAGATTTTAGATCTTCAATTGTATATCTTGTATGAATCTTTGATCAATATATTGGTTGTTTCTTAATGGACATAGCCCACACTAGGTGAACCACGCTATATCTTGTGTATTGTTTCTTCTATTTTATTTCATTATTTATTGTTTATATGCTTAAATATGATATATATTTATACAATCGGTGTGATTAAACCCAAAAAATGGTATCGATATATTTTTGTTTGAGGGTTTTGTGTGTTGACATATTTACTCACACAGGGATTTCTAATTGAGTGAGAGATACAACAATGGCAAAAGATGGAAAATATAGTGTTGAAAAATTTGACGGTTGTAATGATCAATTATGGAAGATGCGGGTGGAATATTATCTGTATCAGAAATATCTATACTTATTGTTTGATGAGAAGGCAAGACCTACAAAGATGACAGATGAAGAATGGAAAATTCTTAATAGAAAGGCTCTGAGATCTATAAGATTGAGCCTAACAGCATCTGTGGCTTCGAATATTAACGAAGCAGCAACCATGATAGAGTTGATGAAATCTTTAGCTAATTTATATGAAAAACCTAGTACTTTAAATAAAGTTTATTTGATGAAGAAATTATTTAATTATAAGATGCAGGAAGGTGAATCTGCATCAATTCATTTGAATGATTTCAGATCTATTATAAATAAATTAAAATCACTGAATATTTAATTTTATGATGAAGTGAAATCACTTTTATTCTTATGCTCTTTGCTAGATAGTTGTGATAACTTGGTAATGTTTATTATTAATACAATTCATGTTAGTAATATTTTAAAGTTTGATGATGTGGTTAGTATAATCCTGAATGAAGAAATACGCAAGAAAAGTATAGGAGAATTATCATCTGGTAATGCTTTGAATGTAGAAAGTAGGGGAAGGTAGAAGGAGAGATCCAAGAGCAAGAATAATGGGAAATAAAAGTCTAAGAATGACAGATCTAAATCCAGAGGTGAAGGAATAACTGCTAGAAGTATAAAAAGAAAGGACATGCAAAGAAGGATTGTTGGTTCAAGGAAAACAAAGAGAATGTACCAGAGAAAGGTAAAGAGGAAAATGTTACATCTTCTAAGGTAATGCAAGATGATTTTATTCTCTCCTTGGATAATAAAATTGAATCATGGGTTTTAGATTCAAGAGATTCTTTCCATGTTACCCCTAATCAAGGTTATTTTAGAAATTATGTCTAGGGTAATTTTGGGCATTTTTATTTAGGAGAATATGAACCATGCAATATTATTGGTAAAGGAGAAGTTCATCTTAAATTACAGAATGAAAATACATGGATATTGAAATATGTGAGGCATGTGCAAAGCCTCAAGAGAAATCTAATTTTACAAAGACAACTAGGTGAATCTGGTTGCATGGTTACATTCATAGCTGACTCTTGGAAGGTTACCAAGGGATCTCTTGTTGTAGCAAGAGGAAAGAAGGTAGGATTGTCTACCTATATTACTGATTCTTTTTATGTGTTATCTACTTTAGATTCGATACAAACATGTGGCATGATCATCTCTGGGTTATATGAGTCAAAAAGAATGCAGATCTTAAAGGTTAAGGGTACGTTGTCAGATTTGAAAGATGTAGATCTTGATTTCTATGAGAATTGTATATTTGGAAAGCAAAAGAGAGTGAGATTTCTCAAATTTGGGGCAACAAAGAAGGATAAAAATTGGATTTTGTGCACTCATATGTGTGGGGACTAGCCCAGGTCACTTCTCATGGAGGATCCCAATATAATGTGACTTTCATTGATGATGCCACAAGAAAGGTATGGGTTTATTGTATTAAGCATAAATTTGATATTTTTGATACTTTTTAAAAATGGAAAGCCCTTGTGGAAAATGAATCAATTTCAAAGTTAAAATGTATTAGATATGATAATGGTGGTGAGTACTGTAACAAAGCTTTCAATGATTATTGTTCAGTGAATGGAATACACAGAGAAAGAATGGTTCTTAGAACACCATAGGAGAATGGTGTTGCAGAAAGAATGAATAGGACAATCATGGAACATGCAAGAAGCATGATGATACATGTTGGATTACCTTTGCAATTTTGGGCAGAAGTAGTAGACACATGATGATTTATTTAATCAACCATGGGCCTTCAAGTGCATTGGATGGTGGAATACCAAAAGAAGCTTGGACTAGAAAAGAGGTAGATATTTCTTTTCTTAGATTATTTGGTTCAGAAGCTTTATGCATGTTGATAAATAAAATAGAAAGAAGTTAGATGTTAAATCCAAGAGATGTACTTTCATTGGTTATGGCTCTAGTGATTTTGATTCTTTTTGGGATTTAGAAGATTCTAAGATTATTAAGAGTCATGACATTGAATGGAATGAAAAGAGAATGTATAGGGATCAAGTTTTGGTACCCAAAGATGAACTAGTAGAAGAGTTTATGGATGAAAATGCATTCTCAGATTTAAAATTGACACCTACAGGTTTACATAGTAACCGATGTCGGTTGACCCTTGATCGACGTCGGTTACGTGAGAAGAACATGACCAAAGTCGCTAGTTATTCAAACCAACACCAACAAGAGGTGATTAGTGTCGATCATCATCGAGATTGATACAAATTTGTAAAATAAGCATATTGAGCCTTCGTCACCCCAAATCTTAATGAGAAGGTCACAACGGGTAAGTATACCTCCAAAATATTTACACCTTCCTTATCTTATTTATTATTAACTGATAGTGGTGAACCAAATTTTTGAAGAAGTAATGCAGATGAAACCCACAAGAAGTGGGAACATGGAATGGATGAGGAGAAGAAATACTTGGAACAGAACCGAGAAAAGGGATTTGGTTAAGTTGTCAAATAGTAAAAGAACATTGTAGAAACAAATGGGTTTATAGGATCAAGGAAGAAGAGGGTGGACATAAAATATACAAGGCAAGGCTTGTGGTAAAAGGATTTGCATAGAAATTAGGTATTGATTTTGGTGAGATATTTTCTCCTGTAGTAAAAATGACTTCTATATGTATTGTATTGAGTTTAGTTGCAGTAGAATATTTGCATTTAGAGAAACTTGATGTCAAGATGGATTTCCTTCACGGTGATTTGGAGGAAGATATTTATATGCAACAATCATTTGGTTATGAAGTCAAGGGTAAGGAGAAACTTGTGTGTAGGTTTAAAAAGAGCTTGTATGGGATCAAACAATCCCTATGGAAATGGTATATAAGGTTTGATAGTTTCATGCATGAGCATGGTTATATGAGATGTGAATTTGACCATTGTGTTTATTTCAAGAAGCTTGAAAATGGAAGCTATATTATTTTGTTATTGTATGTGGATGATATGATTATTACAGATCTAGTATGTAGGACATTGGTGAGCTTAAAGAAAAGTTAGCTCATACATTTGCAATGAAGGATTTGGGAGCTGTAAAGAAAATCCTTGGCATGCAAATTCACAGAGATAGGAAGAACATGAAATTGTATTTGTCTCAGGAACATTATATCAATAAGGTGTTGGAAAGGTTTAATATGCAAAATTCAAAACTTGTAAGTACACCTATGGTTGGACACTTCAAATTGAGTAAAGATCAGTTTCCTACATCACATGAGGAGGTCGAGTACATGGCACAAGTTCCATATGCTTCAACAATTGGAATTCTTATGTATGTTATGGTTTGTACTAGACCAGACATTACACAGGTAGTGGGAGTTGTGAGAAAATTTATGGCCAATCTAGGTAAAGAGCATTGGAAAGCAGTCCAATGGATTCTCAGAGTATTTAAGAGGGACATCTAGCATGTAGTTATGCTATGGAGGGTCAGATATTTCTTTATGCGGATATTTTGATTCGAGATATGGATGAAGATTTGGATGGTAGGATAAGCATAATGGATATGTTTTTATAGTTGGTTGTATGGCGAGTTAGCTAAATTTCTAGATTGCGAGAAGGTTGTGGCCTTGTCTACTACATAGGTCGAATATGTTGCAGCTACAAAGGCTAGAAAAGAAACGATATGGATGAGGAGGTTCATGGAAGAGTTGGGAAAGGAGCAATAGGATTACAGATTGTACAGTGATAGTCAAAGTGTGATTCATCTGGAAAATAACTCAGCATTTCATTCAAGAATGAAACACATTCACTTGAGATATCAACTCATGCGATAGGTGTTGGATGATAGGAAACTAAAAATGGAGAAAATTCATAAAAATAATAACCACCGATGATATGTAATGAAGTCGTTGGCAAAGGAGAAGTTGGAGCTAAACTCCACTTCTACCGGGTCTTGAGTTTGAGACTTGAAGAGGAAGAAACAAGCCAAGGAAAGGATCCAAGAATGGAGTTTGTATGCGATGACAGTGTGGAAATTTATCTCCAAGTGGGAGATGGTTGAGTTATGGAGCTTAATTTCTTCACATTAGCATGTTTTATTAATTTTTGGAATACACAATAACCGATGTCGGTCACCTAGGGACCGATATCGGTCCAGAAAAGAGGAACCGACATCGCTAGGGTAATTGACATTAGTTTCCTGTGGGTGATTGTTTTATTTAACTCACACGAATTAGATATAACCTTTATTATAAAGTTGATCTAATGATTGTAATTGCATAGCTAAAGTTCCGTAAGTTTGTATATGCCTATATAAGATAAAAATCTAGGGCTAGAAGGTAGAGAACTCATTAAGAATTGTAAGAAGGAATTATTGGAGAGAGAGAAAGAGAATCTTGTGAGGAAGAAAGTACAGTACATCCAGGAGAGGTGTGGAAGATTGTAGATCTTCAATTGTATATTCTCTATAAATCTTTGATTAATATATTGGTTGTTTCTTGGTGGACATAGCCCACACTTTGGGTGAACCACATTATATTTTTGTATTGTTTCGTTAGGAAATATAGTGTTTACATTATATTGGCTCATAATATTTTCATATGTGTATAATTATATGTTTGTTATATGAGTTGTTAAATATAACTCATATAATATAATAGTTGGTATATTGGGTTGTTTACGTGAGGTTGTAACAACTCACTTAAATAGGTGTATTGGTTGAGTAAGTTTCCTAGTCTATAGGAAACTCTCTCCCTATTTATTTGAGAGTCCCGTATGTATGAAGAATGCTGAATATATTCAATAGTATGAAATAATAAAGTATTATTTCGTGTTTAATCTGTATTGTTTACATTTGGTATCAGAGTGGGATGATAATTTGATGGATCTGTGATTTTTTTGTAGGGGCAGCTAGATTGTTTGGCATTGCTCCAACCGATGTCATTTCTCCTCTTTGAATTATGTGTAGTATAGATTGAAAGACTGCATTTTTTTTTTTGAGGATCTTCCTGTGAATACAACAAGTTTCCACTCATTTATCTTTGACAGTCATTGGGCTTGATGCATGATTAGATCCATGTTCCGTGCTGTCAAATCATTGTTTTTTGACAAGGAGACTCGTGAGGGCGTGTTTTTTGTGAAGAACACATTTTCAGACTGTTAGTCGCATTTTATTTCCACTGAATACTCTACATTGGATTAAAAATTCCAAAAACGCAGTTGTATTTTATTTGGAATAGTTGTTTCATTCTGCATTGTGTCAGATTTCTTCTGTCAGATCGAATTCTTAATGCGGCCTGTGCACATTTGACAGATATGGTTTGAAAATAAGATTTGTTTTGATTGCAATACTATAAAAAATCTGATTGTGGATTGGTGCGGTGTGCCCATCTTAAGCTCCTTCCAGCCAGTTGTCAAGCCGTTCACAGCTGTAGTCTCCACGTACCTGACACAGTGGACATTGCGACTTCCATCGGCATTTGTCAGCATATCAAATCATATTATATGTATGCACAGTCGATCATCCATTGGGCAGGCCTGCGTATTGTTCAGAGTGAAGATATTTGGAGAATTATTCCAACCATACGCCGATTGCAAGGATCTTACCAAGATTGTGTAATGCCACGGTTGAAGGAGCTCGCTGGTCAGATGTCTTTATTGTAATTGTCATTAAGATAAGTGAGAAAGCCATTTATGTATTTAGGCTATGTTTAATAGTTGGTGGGATAATATTCATTAGTCATAGGTATTTATTGTTGTCTTAGAAACCCATGTATGTTATAGTCTCAGTGGTATAGTCTTTTTATTGCCAAAAGTATTAATTTGTCTATGTCAAATTGTTACGTTGAAAAAACAAAAGTTGTATTGTCAATATTGTTAAATTGTGTTTAGGTGAATAATAGGTAGTCAATGTCATATAGGTGATTTTAGGTTTTTTAATAGTCATTTTCTAAATCTTATGTCATATAAAGTCAAAATTGTTGTTTTTAAATTTGTGAATTGTCGTCAAAAGTCGTATAATTGTAAAAAAGTCCAAAAACTTGTTAAAAAATAAAAAATAAAATTTTGCCCGCATTTCAAATTTGGACGCATTTTTGCTTGTACGCGACGTCCAAATTATTGAAGGTATTTTGAACTTCATGACCACATCCGGCTGAACTAGCAGCATGAAGATGGAGGAAGGAGGCATCGGAGGAAGGAGGTCGAACAACGACCTCTCGTCAGTCACCAACGATGGGGCCGCACAGAATGATTTGGTGGCACAGGTGTGCAGTGTGAGTACTTGTTTTTGAGTTTTGCAGTGTTCCAGATTCAGTTGTGTGGTGTGAATTTCAGCTTGGTGTGATTCTTTTTCAGAGTTCCTGTTTTGTTTGGTATTTGATGGATGTTGGAAAGAAAGTTGTGTTGGAGCACGAGATGATGATCATCGCTGATCCTTTTTGCTGTACTTCGTTGGAAGATGGTCAGCTAGGAGAATACGTTCACTAGCATTAGTGACCATGTGCAGCAAGACCTAACTAGCAAGATCCATTCAGGAGTATGTTCTTCGATGCATTTTGCTTCTCAGTATCTATATGAGTGGAATTTCACATTGTGGGGGGGAATACATACCAATGTTCCATTCCCATTCTGCACCCAAAATGACTTAGTCAAGGACAGACTTCCATGGCAGTGGCGGCTTTCTATCTTTGTTCGAGATCGAGTGGCAGCGATCAATAACAAAGACTACGATTAAGAACATTACGATTCTTATAGGAAGTAATGTGAAATTTTTTTCAATATATCTTCTATTGTGCAGTTTTGTGATATGCAAGTTGTGTTTCCTACATAATTCCCTGATGTATAAGCATAGTGGTGAACAGTAGCACCAGAGTAAGTCAGTTCATGGATCTTGAAAGGGTTTGTGGGAGGATCCAGAAAACCACACGAGGTGGACAGTTGATGAAGTTCCTGTCACGTCAAGGTTTGTGGTAAGCCTGTTTAAAACCATGGAAGGAGAGAGCCTTTCTTTTGGATCAAGGTCATGAGTCACAGAGTTGGACATGCCATAGGGGTGAGCATACTGCAGTTGAGAGTGTGGATGTTTTTCTACCATGTAAACACTAAGGGGGGGAATGTTAGGAAATATAGTGTTTACATTATATTGGCTCATAATATTTTCATATGTGTATAATTATATGTTTGTTATATGAGTTGTTAAATATAACTCATATAATATAATAGTTGGTATATTGGGTTGTTTACGTGAGGTTGTAACAACTCACTTAAATAGGTGTATTGGTTGAGTAAGTTTCCTAGTTTATAGGAAACTCTCTCCCTATTTATTTGAGAGTCCTGTATGTATGAAGTATTCTGAATATATTCAATAGTATGAAATAATAAAGTATTATTTCGTGTTTAAACCGTGTATTGTTTACAATTTCTTCTAGTTTATTTACGTATTTATTGTTTGTATGCTTAGATTTGATATATATCTATACAACTATTGTGATTAACCCCAACACTTTATTTTCTTCACTCTTATCTTAATTTTAGGCCAAGTTTTTCTTTCTAAACTTCTCTTTGATATTTTGGGCTTCATGTAAAGTGCGATATGACTCCCACTTCTTCTATTCCCTCTTGACCTCTCGATTCATCATAGTCTTTTCCACTTTAATGTGAGATTCAATTAGACTTTTAGCAATGTCTTGAGCATTTTCCAATGCCGCAAGTGGATTAACATCCACCTTCTTTTCTTTTCCTATTTCCTTTAAAGAAAACATGCCACATTTCTCCTGTATAAACAACATAGGAAATTGGATTTCTATCAATTCACAAGAAGAATATTAACATACCTTTTTCTTTATCCTCAATTGCTTGAAGAAAATGCAAGTTTACTTGCATGCATTTCTCCATATCTTTTTCTTGGGCCTCATCAAAAGCTTCCTTGGGTGCATTTCAACCTCACTCCCTCTTCCATCTCTTTCATTTTAATTCCCTCTAATGGGGATCTCTGTTGCAACCTTGGTTGTAATCATTGTCTACTATACAATTTTCTCTATTGTAGTCTTCCTCTCTCGAGATGTTCTTCATCATGTGCTCTTCCTCCACATTCTTCACAATTTGATCCTATCTCAAGAGAATATCCTCTTCTTGACCTAATTACTCCTCCATAGAAACCATTCTAGGAAAAAAGTCCTTTAGAGCCTCTCCCCCTTCAAGATCCTCTACTATCACTTCTAAATCTTCTTCCAAGGAAATTTCTTCATCAATATCCTCCATAATGAGAATGTGTCCTTCCACGAGTTACTCACAACCCATCTTCTCTTCTCTATTTCCTTTTAAGGCAATCTTCTTCTCCTTAAGCCTTGAATTATAAATCTTTTTTATCCACATAGGTTGATCTCTTGGATTCAAAATTTGAACCACCATCTTGGAAACCACATGTTCCCATTTTTTCACCTTCTCTTTACCCTTCCATTTTATCCTTTGTTGGAGTTCTCTCCAACACTTAGCTACAAATGCACATAGCTTCCTCTTAACAAAATTAACTCTTTTGGGGTCTTTTACCCTCTTGTTTTTAAAATAAGACTCGTTCTCTAACACCCATTCCATCAACTCGCTCAAGTATCTCTCTTCCTGTAAACATAGGTGCTTCATCTTCTTTTCTCATTGCAGATTTGGTTGGATTCTCCCATTATTGGGTTTCTCCTCCTTCGATGCATGTCCTTCTTGGTGCCAATGTTCCTTATCTCTTTGTTACTTGCTAATCTCCTCCACATGCCTCAAATATCTCCATCAATTTATGTAACTCTTTTGTTGTTGCTACTAATATTGATTTTAAATCACACTTCTTCACAACTCTGTCTTTGATCCATTATGCTACTACACACCTTCTATAAAAAAATCTTTTCTTGTAACATGTATGCACAACACCTACCCAATACTCAATTAGAATATGTCTTCACATAAACCAATGTTTGATTTATTTTTTTGTTTTCCATTGTCAATGGAAAACAAGTACTCATTGCAGCTCCTCTTTCTCTCTTTTAATACTAACACCTCTTTATAAACTCCTAGATTCACTTCCGACTTCCCACCACAAACCAATATGAACTTTGATGCCTTTATCTACCTCCATATGTGTTATATCCTCTCACAACCTTTCACTCAAACATTGACTCAACATTTTTACTCTCATAATACAAGTTTCGAGACACCTACAACACTCTTTTCTCTTGATTTACTACTGCAACACACTTGTAATATCCAAGTAGACCTCTATTGCAATATCTCACCCACCATTAGAGTTATTTTCTCTTTCCTACACCTAGAGCTAGCATCTAATGTCTAATACCATTTGATGTAGTCACGGTCAGGGGATCAATTAAACAATCACCTTAACTATGTAACCATCAAAATCACACATCATATTATTCAACACTATCAAACACACACACATACACATATACATACACATAAAAAAGGATTAAAAACTCAAATGCTTTATATTATCATGTAACAAGGGATCACAATGCTTATCTCATCCTTAGAATAGTCTCATAAGCTCTACTTTGGTCTTTTATATCATCTCAACCATTAAAATAAGCCTCTTAGGATTTCAGATTCATCTCGATTGTCAATAACTACTTAGAAATTCTTATCTCTCCTCTTTCTCTCTTCTAAATACCACCTTCTTCACAAATATAGGGAGTACTTATGTAGATACACAATCCTCCTCTTGATGTAACAAAATTAAATATTAATCAGAGGAATGGAGTAAATCAAATATATCAGAAACACATAATATATCAACATACAATGATGAGAAAGTGCAACCAAAAAGAGGATAGAAGTGAATTTCCTAATATCTGGTTGTGTGGATCGGATCTGGGCCGGACTGATGGTGGAACAGGTTTAGTCTAAATTGTGTATGCTTCGTCTGGAAAATAGTGATATGGAAGTTGTGATGGGACAATATCACCCAGAAGAGGACAGTATCTCCTTTCACCGGTGTTCAAATTTAGCGTTGGTGTCTTGGTGATGGATGCAAATCTGGTTCCTTTAGTGTCTAACAATCATGGCTTCACTTTGTTGTGTCACATCCACTTTGCTATAGGGTTCTCTTGTCGCACTTGTTCCTACAAAACAAACCCTAACTACATGCATAAGACTCAAGCACACATTAGACTAAATAAAATTTTCATATGCTTGAGTCATACCGACCTCGGTGGTCATCCCAATGTGATTTTCACCGAGCGTTGCACTACATTTCAAACTCTATGTAGTTATGTTGTGTGTAATAGAGATTACGTCCCTTAAAACTAGGTTTCCATTGTACAAGTTGTACCAATATAGCAAGCTACAACTACTTTTCCCCAATATAATGTGTGTCATGAAATTCAAAATTTTCCCTTTCTATGCAATGAATAATGCATCCCAAATGTAGTCCTTAAGTTGCTCCTTTTTTCCCAAGTAGTAGATAGAAAATAATAACCCAATTCCTCTTAGAATAGTTAGTAGGTTGTGTATATATATGAATCCTTTGTTTGAATTTCGACACTTAGTGACACCAAAGGCCAACCCCAAATATGAAATAGGAATTAGAAAAGATTTAAAATAAGGTAAAAAGTGGTGAATTAAAATATAAGAAAGAGTAGAAAAAAACATCAAGAAGGGACAATAGCAATGAGCGTTATTGTTCTTTCTGGGCACTATTGTCCCTAAGACATAGAAAAATATATCAGCAACAAGTAGAGACATGGATCCTTGTGACACGACCAAAAGCACATAAGCAAATCCAGAAAACATAAGACAAATGTCATAATCAAAATAAATCAAAATCGATAGAAAGACCAAGAGAGGTGTCACTAGTGTCTAGTCTTCTCACTTAGGAACCATGCATATAATGACATAATGTTATAGTAATACGTGCACAATTTTGTTTACATTTACCCCCACTTTATGTTGGTAAATGAGTATTTGGTAGCATAAAGTAGATACGAAGAGTGTACCTTGTGGAGAGCCAAAGAAGTTTGTATCCAATAGCGTGCCAAATGGAAATTGTAGGAGGCATATCATGGAGTATAAGAGGGGATACGAACCCTAGGGGTGAATTGTTTGCATACTAAAAAGGTGCATGCATTTATAGCTTAATATTGCCTTTTCCTAAGCATTTTTTTCTTTAGATTTCTCCTTGTTCCATTTGTGTTTCCTTTTGTTGGGATAAGGACGGACCTACAAAAGAAGAAAAGTGTAGTAAATGTTCATAGTATATGAAATTGAACTTTAACTTAGAGAAATCAGAATTCTATTCATAGAAATGTGTAAAATAAATAAGTGAATCAAGGATAGAGTACACTTGAATGCCGAGAGAAAGGATAAAATTTCCATGTGTATTGTTGCCTTGGTGAACTTTGCCTTAGAGATGGTAGGATGGTCGAGAGTGATCAATTCCTGAACCGATGTGAATTCTCTTAGGACTTGGGCATCTTGACGTCAAAGGAAAATTGTTGGGAGAATGGTCCTTCCGTCCATGAGACTTCCCAAAATCTATGGATAAGTGTCACTTCGGATGGTTACCAACCCAATAGTGCTCGGTCATAGATTTCACTTCATTCCGACATATTTATGTCCCTGCATATGCTCTAGGTGCCACTCCTTATTAGATATTGGTATAAAATTAGGAAAAATGTAAATCGGTTAGTTCCCTTGCCCAAAGTATGAAACATGTTATTGATTTTGTTTCTTCGTTCGGATAATAAATCAAACTAAATGCATGTTGCTAGATTCTGTAAAATTGTCACTAAGAAATCATGCTAATCTGTCAAACTACCTAGTTTTTCCCAGACAAAACACCCGGTGGGATAATAGCACCCACCATTACTTGTCTACTATGGGAAATTCTATCCCTCCATTGTTTCTTTCCCATGTCGATTCTCGAACCATTTTTGAGTCTTTTTCTACCCAATTCTACTATGTACCATTTTGTCTCTAATTTTGAACTATTGAGAGGGTGAAATAATCACCCAATGGTTGCCCCCTCATTTGGGGTGCGTGAGATGGATCAATGTGAGTACGGCCCAAATGAGAGGACTTAAATCTGATGTGCACATCTGAAGAAGGATTCCTATAGGGGGAATAGGGTATGTGCATGGTAACAACCATGACACATGTAAAACAATGGAAAGAAAGCTAGTAAGAAGTGTTAGTGATAAACAATCATGGCATAATGTAATAAAAACAAGTCAAACATGCAATAACATATCAAGAGGACAACATAGTAGTTGGTGTAAAACATGGGACACCACTTAGGATGTCACAAGACATTCAAGGCCTTAAAGTCCATATAAGCAATCAAACAAGCAATCTGGGCATAGCCCGCCAAAAAGGGAAAACAAGTCACAATCATAGAAGACAAGACACAAGTAAATAATATAAACAAATAAGCATGATTCGAAGTAAGTCTGCAAGACAAATGCTACACATGAAGCACCCATTAGCATGTTAGAATAATGAATAGTATGTCACAATGTATATATCTAAATAAAATATAAATGAAATTAGAAATTTTGCAATGATAGCACCTAAATGTGGAAAGGTAGGGAAGGTAGATGCCCCTAAGAGCCTCGGTGGGATTGGTAGAGAACAATGTCAAACATCATGCATCATGTGATAACCTATATATAGCCTACATTCACCTCAAAGTACCATGTGAATGTGTAACACCCTGAACTATTGTTACTTCCTCCTGGGCATTCAAGTGTTGATATATGATTTCTTCTGTAAAAGGATGTGTTCCTTTGATTGTGAAGTCATGCTTGATTTAGATTGTATCTTCTTTGCATTTGAAGATCTTTGACTGAGCCAGGATATGCTTGGACTCTTTTATTTCTTTCATTTTTACACCTGAGTTTAATCTGATTTCGGAATGTGTGGAATGAGAAATTCAGGAGTTAACTCAGGCTGATCTTGTTAAATGAATTGGTTCCCGATATCGTAATATCAGGAAGGTCTTGATCTTGAGCCAGGTAATAAATTCAGATACATTTATACTACTAGCTTATTATCAGTGCTGGAATGAATCCTTTTCGTGAATGTATATTTGTTGGTTCTTATACTGAACAATTCTAATTGTTAGACCTAGACTGGATTTATTAAGGTTAATAACCTATGGGTTGGATTAGTGTTAATCTAACCTAGCCCTAAGCTATAAGCTAAATGTTCCTAAGGTTAGCGACCTAGCACTAAGGAAGTTAGACTAAGTATCACCTTATGATCTAACCTATGTTTCTAACCTAACTAATGTTAGTGGAGGAAGGGGACCTATGAAGGGGTGCGAGCCATGGGCGGTAGTTTCTATAGCATTAAATGAAGGGGATAAGCATGAAGGACAAAGGATTTAGCGGAGATTTCAAATGGCCATTGAGACCGACGTGGCAGAGTCGCCAAATTTGGAAATGGTCTTTGGTTTGTTTTTGTCCATCGCCAACTATGGCGGTCGGTGGCAATGGAGATTGAGCGGGAACTTCGAGTTAATGCAATTAAGGAACTCGATTTCCGAGCACGGATCACTCGGGAAGGCATGCAAAATGGAAAACTGGTTGTTTGTTTGGTTTTCCATGCGCTCTGGTTTTCTCTCTGTTTGATCACTGGTTCTTCGAACCAGTCTACTTGGTGTTGCATGGCAACTATGAGAATAACTAGCTCTTTTCTCTGTCGAGGAAAGTTTATAAGGCATGGAAATAACAAATTATTGTTGTTGAATCTAACGTGGAAGAAGAGGAGAAGGCTCGAGCTCATTCAGAGGTCTTCTTCAGATTTTTAAGCGACATTACCAGGCATGATAGGCCCTGACTTTTAAAAATCTTGCTTTACTTCAAATGCTTTCATTAAAACAACTCTGTTCAGGTGATTTCAATTCAGTTGGTTGGAAGCATTGTTTTGGTTCTTCTTTTCCTGTGAAATTAGGAATCTCGATTTTTAGAAGACCTTGAAGGAATAGTTTCTGTATTTAATCTTCCTTGTGGTTTCGCTTCGTTTGAGACCGGCTGTACTTTTATGGTTGCTGAATCTTGTTGGATCTTGCTATAATACTTTAAGTTACTTCTGGTTGGATAACTTGTTGTGTTTATACTACTTGAATGCGACGTTTGTAGAAGTCCTCCCTGTGTTGCAATTTTTGGGATATAATCCATTGAAAGTTTGCAAGGAATATCTACGAAAATGACTCTGTGGAGTCCTTGGAATGTTTCGTATATTTTGGACTTCTGTAGAAGTCATGATTGTGAATACTTATTAGTTAGACTCAGTTGGAGTCCTTGAAAAGTAACTGGTATTACGACTTCTGTTGCTTTGTTATGAATATTGTTGCTTAGCAGTGAATATCGTTGGTACAGACTCAGTTGGAGTTCTTTTTATGTTTCGTATGTTTCATCTTCTGCTTAAGCTTAGTTTCGAATGCTGATGTTTAGTTGAGATTACTTAAGATATTGATTCAGTTGGAGTCCTTGATATGTATCTTGAATTACGACTTCTGTAGAAGTTTTGCTGGGAATACTATTGGGATTCTTGAATTGTTGTCGCATGAAATCAACTTCAATCTAAGCCTTGTTTATGAGCATTAGTTGTATGTGATATTGTTGGAGATCTCGATATGTTGCGAGTTGGCTCGATTCTCGATTTAAACCCTCGTTGTGCATGCATATCGTTCAGACTCCTTCTTAACATTCTTGTGTTCCTTTCTGTTCGCTTCTATGGAAATTAAAGGAAGGGTTTTCTTTACAAATTTTACTCGGTTTGAGACCCTGTTGTATTCCGTAGTAGCTTGGCTTAGGATGAAACTTTGAGGAAAATACTGATATGGAATTTCAGCTTCTGTGAAGACCTTGTTGTGATTATTTTTCTTGAAAACGGCTTCCAATATAAGTCATGGCTATATTATCGTAAGGATTTGTTTCAGTTGAATGAAGCTATGCATGTTTGTGTTAGATTCAGTGTGAATGTCACTATATATGCATATGGAAACATCATTTGTTTTAATGTTATCTAGCCTCTTGTTTGACTGTGATAAAGAGGTTATTCTTTTTGATTTCGGCTTTTGATTTAAGTCCTTGCTGTGTTATAGTAGGGATTAGATTGAGCTGTATGTTGCTGAGTGTTTCGACTCAGTGGGATTGTTGTTGTGTTTGTGCATGGTTACGTCTTCTGTTTTAATGTTATCTAGTCTTGTGCTTGACTGAGATAAAGAGTTATTAGTGTGCCTTGACAAGCGATGGCGTTGGATATTTTCTCGTTTGTCGAATAATATGGAAAGCTATGTTGAGTCTATTTGTTGGATTATTTATTACTGCCTTGCCATGAGGGCTATTGTATTGCTCAGTAAGCTACAGGCAATTTTTATATTTGAATTTTGACGAACTGTAGTTCTTCCTGCGGTCTCGACTGGCTTAGTCGCATGCGTATAATGTGAATGCATTACTCTTGAGAGGACGGTACAGTCATGAGCATGATTGGAAGGGAAATCTAAATGGCTCGGTTTCTTTCTCTTCTGCTGTAAAGTATATGTTGATATATTTATATTTAACTGTTGGAATTGTTAAAACATACTGATGGATTCATGAATTGTTAGGATATTCATTTTTTTGGTTGAATGTAATGGTCTATCGGATGTTTGCTGTCCTTGGGATTCAGATGGATAGTTGTTTTGGATACATTTGTTCTTCTTGGTCACTAATATTTATGAAGAAATATCTGAAAAGTATCTAGGACTATTTAGTAACTATAATATGAGTTACGCATTTATAGTCATGTTTGAATTACAAAAGAGCATAGTCTGAAATATGTTTACATGTTTGGTGAAATGATTTCATTTAAACAGGTTGTTTAATGAAAACAATTGGTGGATTGCAATTGTTTTAAGAATTAGTGCTTATCATGCTCAGTTCACCGAACTGACCCATGTTGACAATTTTTGCAGATGATTGCCATATGTGGTAAAGGCACGCAGATCTGATATGATGTTCAGATTGTTTAATTTGGTTTTATGATGAAATCCAACTTGATTCTCTGAATGTACTACTTGAAGAAAGATGTTCTTTTGCTGCCAAGTATTGTATCAAATATGCTGAAGGCATTGATTGTATTTGATTAGCTTAGAAATTAATGTAATGAGGTATTTGTTACTTATGTGTTTGCCTTCGTATCTTGATGGATTGATCTTCTTCGGTTCGAATGATTTTAAGTGCATTTTTACTATAGTATACCGTGGAGATATTTGGGATTTTCTAAGTAAGCATTGCAAGGATTATGTGATTGAATTCTTGTAAATATTAGTAGTTTTGTTATGTTCTATCTAAAGCTAATATGGAATTAGTTCACTGTCTTTCGAGTAGCTAAGGGTAAAATAAACCTTAACAGGAAGCTGAACGAGAAGAGTAATTTATCACTCCCTAACCTTGAACAAAGTCAAGACAGCGTATTATTTGATTTTAATTCACTATATCTTAATACTAATAAGTAAGATATATTTCAGTTTTGAGAACTGATATAAACCCTAAAGAGTATGGTTAGCAACCTTATGAGAAGACTTTGGGCTACTGCCCAATTTCGTTGATTTAAATTAATGTACATCAATGAACTCCTTAATGAAACCTCAAGCCTTATTAATTTCTCTTGTGAAATGGGTCTTAATAAGAAAGGCAATTCTAAGGTAAGGAACCCAGGGGATGGGAAAAGACTACCCAAAAAGGAGCGTTTTTAAGTATAACTTTATCTCAACGTAGGTAACACCTTAAAGTTAAGTAGATATTTTCGAGGCAGTTTTGGAAGGTTGATGGCACAAGTCAACTGCAGGGTTGTACCCACGAGAAGATTAGGATCTTCTCGAAGATACAACAATGCAGGTGACTTATGGCGACACCCTTCGCATTGATCGTTAAGATTTACACCTTAAACTCGAACAAGTTTTACTCTGGGACTGATTAGGAATGTGGTCATGTTATAAGGCTGCCCCAGGAGACTCGGGGTATCTTGACACACTGGGTTAACTAGGGTTGACCCAGTATGTCAATGTATCCCTTGTCCCCGGAGCATCCTTATAATGTTGTCATTTTACTAATGTGCCTTCTGAGTGAATAACTTGGGGCGGAGAGAGACTGATGTAGTCGGTATAAGACATTCTACATAACATAGGAATGGGGTGAAGGACGTATTCCGGATTTGACGAGTATCTTTGTCAAGGAGTACGAGACATAAGCGGTATGTTTCAAATCTTTGGCCAACATATCGCAAGCTGCTGATTGCGTTGTCCTATGTCACCTAGTCTAAGGGACGAGATGCCGATGAATTCTGAATCCCAGTTAGGGAAGAGAACCGCAAGAGTGAGTTGTTAAAATAAAAACACCAACTCTTGATACTCATGAATAGATCGGTAGATTACCGAGTCATGGAATGAATAGATCGAAGGTACTCCGAGTCATTACAATGCATATGGTTATCTGTTATAAGAATGGTTGTTTTGATTTGTGAGTTCTAAATTATGTATTTAGAACTAGGAAGCATTTATCAAAAAATTAAAAAAAATTTACTTGTTCTAATGTACTAAAATGGGGAAGTTACAAAATGTGCATGTGTACATGTAAAATGATATAACATACTATGAATCAAGCTAACATGATAAGAAAAATGCAACATGGAATAGTATAAGAAAGCAAAGATACATCCAACCAAGATCTAAGCTAATATTTTTGTATTTTTGTAAATATCTGAATGTTTTTGTATTATTATAATATGAGATCCTATGACTAGGGAAGGGAAAAATGTTGCCCCCAATGTGTATGTGTGCAAAGTGAGGTTCATGTGTGTAAGTGTGCCCTCAACAGTCATGTTTAAACCTAGAATAAGAGTGTGTCATCGAGTATCAAGGGTAACATAAGAGCTACCCTAGAACCTTGTTAACATAGTAAGGGGTGATCCATTAACGGTAGTTTTTCTACTTTGAAATTTTACTTGACAAATCCTTATAGGTAGCTTAATGTAAACGTTGAATTATTTAACTCCCGAAATAAAATCAACTCAAAATAAATGCAATGCAAGTAATAATGAACACTACACACAAGTTGATAACATATTTCAAAGATTCCTACGTCTTTGGGTTCGATAAACATTGAACCGATTCATTATAAAGTTTTATTTGCAAGTACAAACATAAAAACTTCCAACACTAAAATGAGTTCTCCAGTCCACCATGATCTCGGTGACAATCAGTCCTACGTAACCCGAGACTAGTTTTGAAAGGCTTGCACAATGTTCTGGCATAGCCTCCCGGCTTCACACTTCTTGTTGACTTCTCCTCTACTGCATTACCTCTTATAGCCTCTACACAGAGTTACTTTGGAATAGTGTTCTTAGGTGAATTCAAACCTTCCTATTGACTTCTCCTCTATTACATGGCCTACAAACTCTACACAAAGCTAATTTAGATTCGGTGTCAATCATCAAGCTCGTAATACAATCCTCCTCCATGACCTCCAAATAATGCTAACTCCTCCATTAGAGATATTGTTACAATATTCAGATTTATAAAAATTCCCGAAATAGTAGAATCAAATCTCTCCAATTTTTCCCATAATGCTTCTCCGTGTGCCAAGAAACCCCTCTACTCCAAATCCAAGCTTCGTAAACAAACACCAGAATTAGGGTCAACAACGCCTTTGCATAACATTAATAATAGGATGATTTAAAATAAAAACTCTAATAATGCCTTTGAATAAGGATTAGATGTTTGCTAAATAATTCAAGCTTTGATGATTTTGAATGGCCCCCTCGACCCCTTTTTTTTATACTTGGGGTAGGCCCAAAATAATAGGATATAATGTATATATGTTGGCTTTTAAACAACCAACTCGGTTGGCTGATTTGGTTAAGATCACCCATTATGGTCGGGGAGGTCATGGTTTGATCCTTGTCATCGTTTACGCTACCAACTCCGTGTCCACAAGCTTGCCACATTACGTTATCCATCTGAATCACCTACTTTTTCATTGTGTTGTCTCTATTTGGCTCATCCTGTAAACACTAGTTTTTGGTATCATTCCTCCCCTTCACCCCACCTTTTCTCTCCTTCATTAGGATTGCCCATTTGAATCCCTTTCCCCCTCAATTTGAAATAAATCCCATTTCCCACCAAAAATACATGTTCAATTAATCAATATTAATTGATTAATTGATTCCCTTTTAAATACCTAAACCTCATTATCCAAATATTCCAAATTAAGTCATATCACTCAAAAATAATTCAAATTATGAGCCCCACTCATGATTTGAATAATGCAAATAATCCTTATCAAATCCATTATTTCACCTAATCATGAACCCCACTCATGATTTAAATAATGCAAATTAATCCTTATCAAATCCATTATTCCACCTAATCACTCAAATTATGTCCCCCCCACTCACTTAACCAGGGTTACTTTGTCAAACCCAGTTATATGATAACCCCTTAACTAACCCCATCTCCAGGACATAAATACAACCCTTCCTCCCTCTTTCGAACAAGTGAAGAAGTCATAGAAAACCTCTAGTATTATAGCTCCTTATTTTCATTATATCACCACCATACCCTTGTGATGCTACTTGTGTCACCATAGTATTTGTTGTCACCAAATCAATGCACCTCCCGAATGGCCTAAAATGAATCACAACATTCGGTGTGATTAGGACACATGGGATAACCTCTTAAGCTATGGGACTTGGGCTCGAGGTGAACCCATGTGTCCCAATCACACCAAATGTCATGATTAATTTCAGGCCATTCGGGGTGCAGTGATTTGGTGACAATAGTTTTTGGCATGCCCGTGGGATAGAGTTGGTACCTCTCTTCTCATTTCATTGACACAAGGTACCTAGCGACTCCATCTCTCTGGATTTCAAAGTTCATTACATCAACTCATGTGAAGGATTCACACAAGAGCTTCTTCAAGGCGGGACAATTATTGTCATACAGAGCTTTCTTTGTCTCCCCCAAGAAGAAGGGGAAGAAACCTTTCAGTACCATCAGCTGCAGCTTTACCTCATAGAGGACATTCAACTCCTCCTGAAGGACATTTCCCCTACCAAGATACAACCAGTTTGTGAACGTCATGGCAGCCAATACTTGTCCTCCGTTCAATACCAGCAGTCCTTTGTTGTTAGCACAAAGAGACACAATACCATAGCAGCTTTGAAAATTTTACCATTTTACGGGGAGACTAATGTATCACCTCGGGAGCACATACTAGGATGTGGCTAGCATCTGCACAGTACACAGTATTACAGAAGATAACGTGGTGGTTCGACTCCTTACTACTTCATTCAAAGGTAGGGCACTTCAATGGTTTTGGAGTTTAACTTTGGATCCATTACCAATTGGAATGATTTAGGCACAAAGTTGTGTAAACAATTCAAAGAAAAAGTGATAATCTTTCACTTGTGGAGCAATTTCATACTATCAAGCAATCTCCCCAAGAATATATGAGTGACTTCAACCTCCGCTTTAACAGGACTTGGAAATGGATCCCAACACTTGTAAGGCCATCCCCAGAAAGTGCATTTCTATATTACTTACAGGGCATTGAATAGTGATGTCACTGTCATGATCCAATCCATGGGGGAACTGTGATCCCTGATGCTTACGAAGTGGTTGTACGAGCTGAAAATTGCCTGATTCAAGTAGGTAAAATTGCTCCTAGACCTCCCATTCTTGTTTTTGCAGAGTTTACAGATCCAACAACCAATCATCGCCCCAATTCTAACAACTTCTATTCCGGTAGCCATGCATGTGTCCAATCCCTCAAATGATTTGGCTGAGGTAAATTCATTGTTACAAACTTTCGGGAATGAACTTGTAGCAATAAAGAAGTAGCAATCCTAGTATGCTCGTGAAATGCGTTTAAACCCCAATATCGATGAAAACCATCCTCCATTCCATGGAAATGGTCAGTCATAAAATCAAGCCCCAAACCTAGTTTGTAAATATAAAACCTTTGAATTTTTAGAATCCTTCGCTACCAATTCTTCTTAAGCTATAGTCCCAGTCCAAAACAACCTCATCTAAGACTATGAATGGTGTTATCCTTGTTCTCAGCCCCATAATCAGAATCTCTTCCCAAATGGAGTTTTGAGTCAAGCTCTCATGGTTCAAAGCATAACCACTCCACCTGAATCATCTGTTGGACCATCCACTTCAGAAAGTCAAGATCAAGCTCCTGATGAAACCACATTATTAAATTGGCAAGCAAGAGACTTTTGTGGTTTGAATACTGATTCCTCCACCATAGCATCTAACACACATTCCAAGAAAAGGGCAATAGATTCAGGGTCTTCTAATAATACTGATTAGGCATCCACTTCTCAGGCCCCAACATAGATACCAGATGATAAAGGCACGAGAAAGAAATCACCAGAAATATCCATTGATCAAAATACAAAGAAAGATGGGATGTCAAGTATCATGATACCCAATAAGCATTATCCAAAGGAAGACCCCAACATCCCAAAAGGTATTAGCAAAGTGGGAGAAATTCCGTTCAACATAGTGGAACAAATGAAGAAGACCAATTTGAGCATCACAATGTGGGATGCACTTTCATTCCTTCTCAAAGGAACTTGCTATGAGAAGCTTTGAACTTTGGCACTACTAGCAGACCATTAGGCCAGGAAGTAGCAGTAGCAACCAGCTTATGCCAACCTGAGACAAAAATACAGGCTAAGACCAACAAGCCTCCACCATTTTATATCTCGCTGATTATTGGTGACCATTTGGTGCACAATTATATGATCGATTCTGGAGCTAGTAGTTCCGTGATGCCTAAGCAGATCGTAGATGTACTACGATTCCATATGCTCTAATTTTGAGAGGGGTTGTTCAACTAGATGGTACTATAGTCCAAACTGTGGGGGTCATTAAGGGGCTTTAGCTCACTATCCACACATGTCCTAGTTTGACTTTCACACAGGATATATCTGTCATTGATCTCCCTCCCCTCTTTGCCATCTACTTATCATGGGATTTCACCACAAAAATGGGAGGATATTTGTCATCGATCAGGCACATATCGATGGTTCTTCTACCCACGTGGAACCATACACATCCAAACCCATAGAGGGTAACTACACCATTTGTGACCCAGAAGAAGAGGTTGCAGATCATGAACCAGCTACTCTTGTAGAGGAGGTGCCTGATACAGTGCTTGATGAGGTAAGTATAGACCATCAATATGACCCGTATGCTGATTTATTGGCTAACAAAGAATTTGGTATGTTATTTTTGGATGAGACTGGCTTGGGAACTTATTGTATACATGAAGAAGGTACAATTGTACCTTAGTTGATTAAGGTGCCCAACGATTCCAAAGGACTATGACAAATATTCTTCGATGGTTCAAGGAGTAAAAATGGATCTGGTGCAGGAGTCATGTTAATTTCTCTAGGAGGGGATAAATATTTCTCATCTTTTCGATTGCAATTCAGTTGTACTAATAATGTCGTTGAGTATGAGGCTCTTATACAAGGGTTGCAGCTGGCCCAACAAAGAGGAATCAAATCCTTGATCACTTTTGGTGATAGCGAATTGGTGGTTCATCAAGTAATAGCCCATAGTGCATCAAAGAATGATCTCTTAAGATCATATAAGAATTGAGTTTGGGACCTAATAGAGGAGTTCGAAGCTTTCAGAATTCATGCAGTTCCTAGAAGTCAAAATCAAGATGCTGATAGGCTTTCACCATTTGTTGATCTCAATATGATATACTTGTGGATATCATGAAGGAAGGGCATAAAACAGTCAAAATGGTTGTCCACCCCATGGTACTAGATAATGTAAGCAGTTGGCAAATTTTTGATAGTGATGAGCAGATTGTTCTTTTTCTACAACAAGAAGCAAAGTTCACCGCCAAACACCAAGGTAAATTGCAAGAATCCTATGGTGACCAGGTCATTCATTTAAAAGGAAAAAAATTGCAGAAAGGTTTGGTCACACTTGAATATATCTTCAATTCGGATGACCAGGACAAACGACAAAGCATGAATATGGTGGTAAAAGAAGAAGATTTTGAGGAAGTTGAGGTGGCCAGCGAGAAATGTTTAAAGATTGGTAAGGTATGCACTGCTCAGGAAAAGGAAGATTTCATTAAGTTGTGTCAAGAATATCATGATATTTTTACATGGAGCTACAAAGACCTGCGTGGTTTTGACCCAGACCTAGCTCAACACATGATTGAAATGGATCCAAACTCTAAGCCAGTTCATCAAAAACAAAGGCCAATCAATCCCAAGGTTGAGCCGCTAATGAGGAAAGATCTAACCAAGCTTATTGAAACCTGCATAATTTCTCCCATTAAGCATTCATCATGGTTAGCTACCCTAGTACCCGTAAGGAAAAATAACAGGAGATCCAGATTTGTATAGATTTTAGGGATATGAACCATGCCTCATTAAAGGATCACTACCCTCTTCCATCGGTGGAACAGATCCTCCAAACAATGGCGGAGCTCAAAGATTTTCTCTTGGATGGATGGCTATTCAAGGTACAATCAGATTCTGTCCAAGAATCTAATCAATTCAAAATGGCTTTCACTACTAAGTGGGGCACGTATGCATACAACAAAATGCCATTCGAATTATCCAATATAGGGGCTACTTTTCAAAGAGCCATGGACATGGCATTTAAAGGACTCATCAATGATATGATCCTAGTTTACCTCGATGATATAACTGTCTATTCCAAACATGTTGAAGATCATATTGCGCATCTAAGGAAATTTTTCGAGGTGTAGAGAGTTTGGGATCTCACTAAACCCCAAAAATGCATCTTTTTAGTTCAAGAAGGCAAGTTATTAGGGCATATTGTTTCAGCTAAAGGACTCTTAATCGACCCAGCCAGGATTCAGTCAATTTTGTCTCTATCCCTCCCAAGTCACAAGAAAGGTCTCCAGAGTTTCTTGGGAACTATAAATTTTTTTCAAAGATTCATTCCCCAATTTGCAGCGTTAGCCAAGCCATTAATGACCATGCTTAAAAATAACATTCCTTTCTCATGGAAAAAAGAAGGGAGATAAAGCTTTGAGGCTATCAAAACTACTATTTCCCAAGCTCCTACGCTAGTAAACCCCGGTTTGACAAGGATTTTATTCTCTATGCTTTTGTAGGTCATGAGAGTATTTCAGGTATCCTCACTCAAAAGAATGACGATCTAATGGAGAAACCAATTTCCTTCTTCATTTAGTCTCTCAAGGAATATGAGATCAAGTATTCTTTTTCAAAAACGAGGCTTTGCGGTCATTCGAGCTCTGAAAATTTTTAGGCATATGTTGTCCAACAACAAGGTACACTTGATGGTTTCTCATCCTGGCGTTAAAGAGTTTTTGTTGAATAAGGAGATGAATGAGAAACGTGTTGGGTGGATCACGAAAGTAATGGAGTATGATGTACACATTAAAGTCACTAAACTTGTTAGAGGAAAGGGGTTATGCTAGTAGTTGGCTGCAGACATGGAAAGTAAGGGCGTTAAGGATGTTGCGCTCTTCAATATTAATGAAGGAAATGGTTAGATTTATTGGTTAACTAAAATGGAAAATTTCCTTCTCTCGGGAGTATATTCCCCAAATATGGATAAGATTCAACGACGTACTTTCCATCTCTAGTCTATTCCATATGTTGTGGTAGATGGCATTCTTTTCCAAAGGATTTGAATGACGTTCTTTTATGCTGCATCAAACCAGAACAAGTGAACACAATATTGGAGGAGTTCCACAATGGGCTGTCAGGAGATCATTACTCGGCACGAATGATTGCTACCAAGATCATGCGGGCCGGTTACTACTAGCTAGAATTGTTCAAAGATGCCCATTTTTGCTAAGGAAATGTAAGGAGTGTGCTCTTTTTACAGGTCAAACAGAAGCTAACATCTCTCTCGTTGCATCCCATTTAGGTGGATCAACCCTTTGTTCAATGGGGGTTGGATTTTATTGGTATGATCAATCCTCCATCTAGTGAAGGACATAAATGGGTCCTTACTATGATAGATTATTTCACCCGCTAGACAGAAGCGGTGGCCTTGAAGGAAAGCAATGAAAAAGTTGTCCTTGAATTCTTGGAGAGTATCATGACAAGGTTTGGTGTTCCATTTATCTGTTATCTCTAAAAATGTAATGGCGTTCCTCGGGATGAAAATAAGTGAATGGGCTGTCAAGAACGGGGTCTATCTCAAGACTTCGTCTAATTACTATCCATAGGGAAATGGGTTGGCCGAATCCAGCAATAAGAACCTGATAAGAATCATCAAGCGCACGATGGAGGCCAACAAAAGGACCTAACATACATAGCTTAAGGTTGCTTTGTGGGCAAATTGAATAACACCTAAAAAGGCCATTGGGGTTTCACCTTTCATGCTTGTATATGGAAGGGAAGCAAAGTTGCCACTTTCCTTGGAAATGCCTTCCCTGTATTTTGATTATCGACTTGAAGTTATGGAGGATGAGGCCTTAATGGTGAGGTTTTTCAAAACTCATGGAACTAGAGGAGATTCGAAATATTACCATGAATACGTTGACAGAGCATCACGCTCAGGTTAAGAAATACTTTGATAGGAAATCCTCTGATAGGTTGTTCAGGAAGGGGATCTGGTTCTAAAATGGGATGAAGATCGCACAAAACTAGGCAAGCACGCCAAGTTCAATGCTCTCTGGAGCGGGCCCTATGTCATTACAAGCTACAAAGAGGCAAATTCATTTTTCCTAGCTAGACTCAATGAAGAAGAATTGCCCATTCATGTGAATGGGATACACCTCAAATCTTTCTTTTGAGGAGGTTCCACCCTGTATAGTTTTTTTTTTTTTCCTCCAAGTGCTCTGCACATTGTTTTGTTTTTCTTTTCTTTTGCTTGTGTTTTTTCTATTTTGGTTTTGGTTTTTTAGACTCCTTTTCCCAATGTTTTTCTTAAGGCTACTAGTCTAGAAGCTTAGCAGAAAGCTTTCCCTAGAGATCGCCAAAAATGTTAACCATTTAACTTACCCGAGAAGAAGGCTATATGTTAGACTTATGTTTTTAAGAAATCCTCACACAATGAATTTTGCTAAGGCCAAGAATCTAAAAAATTTCAAATTTCGAGACTTGAGTTTTTCTCTTTCAAATTTTTAAGCTCAAACTTTCGAATCGCATTTGAGATTTTCTCAAGTCTGAATCTCTGAAAATTCCAAATTTTCATACTTTCAAGTTTTTAGGTTATCGGGTTTCGGGACTTTTGGCTCATTTTGTTTAAATCCCTCTCAAACTTCCAAAGTCCAAATTTCCAAAAGTCCAAAAATTGGACTTTTGGGTTTCAGGTTTCCAGAGTTCTCTGAGTCATTTTTAGGATTTTTACTTGATTTTCCTGAAGTCAATTTAAAAGTCTGAATTTTTAGACTTTCGGGTTTTTGGGTTTCAGACTTTTAGTTGCCAATTCGTCTTTTTCTTCCCATTTTTTTGAAGTCCAAATCCCAAATTTTCAGAATTTTAGGCTTTTGGGTTTCGGAACTTCAAAGGTTCTATGCGTGATTAATTCTCACCTACCTTTGTATGGATCAGATTTTTACCATTAATATCGAGATTTCTATATAAACATGATTTTTACTTTTCATTTTTACCTGACACATTCGCTCTAACATTTCACTCTTGTACTTTGCAACGATCTTTTTCAAGGTATGTTTTTGTTTTATTTTCTTTTGGTTTAGGTATTTTTCCTCCTCCTCTCCATTTGGGTTTCTTTTTGTTTTCCCTCTGTGTTTTCTTGTAATGTCTTTCTTTTTCACCATGTTTTGTTGTGTAAGTTTTCTCCAGGTTTTCAAGTATGTTCAGGGGATCTTTTAGGTCCCTCATACTTCCTCCCATTTTTGAAAATCCAACTTGGATTTTTGACATTTATTTTGTAGTTCCTCTAGAGATCATTTGGAAATAATTTTCAGAAAATACATTTCATATAATTCCTTCAAGAGATTACAAGGCGGGAAACCATTTCGAAGAACCCCTTTGGTGAAAATCTTCAGATTTTTCCAATTCCAGAGATTTCTTGCTTTCGAAATTTCGGAGAACTTTTTTAAGAGTTTCCTTGCTTTCGGATTTTCAGAATTCCTGCAACATTCATAGGTTTTGATGTCTACCTCCAATTCAAAGGGAAAATAAAAGATGAAGTACACATTTCTTGGGGTTGCTCCTCAATCCTGCTTGACCTCTGACTTAGGAAATATCGGGGACACCGATCTAGGATAGATTGATCTTCCCAAGTTCTGGGAAAGATTAAAGACCCCAAATAAAAATCCATGGATGTAGGCCATATTCGATAGTGGTCTTTCCCTTGCCACCAATTTTCTCGCATCCATGCAATGCCCAGAGTTTTTCCTAGCTGCAAGCAACCCACTATGACGAGGACTCTATGTTGATAAGAGATAGCGATGATAAGGTGGTGATCCGTCTGGACCCGACTTCTTTGAAGACTTGTTTAAACTTCCAAACGTTCAAGATTATGCCACTATCTCACCTAAAATAGCAGTTGAGCACTGGGATAAAAAAGAGGAAGTATGCTCAAAGGTCATGATGAAATCCTACCTGACTAAGAATTTCACCAAGTTCCCAAAACTATACATCGATCGGATTTCATTCAGGAAGTCAACGATCTCATTATACTTTTAAGTAGAGTTTCAGGTCTTCCTTCTACAAAGGAATTCCAAGAATGGATGTTCTTATACATAGTGACTATCAAGAAGAATGATGAGTTCATCGATGGGGTGAACATATTAGTAGCAACATTCGCTATCAGTTGGGCAAGGTGGTAGAAACCAAGACTTTCTACATGACATATTTTCTAGTATATGCAGCTGTACTGCTATGGGGGATTTTGCAGGATTGAATACCAGGGGAGTTCACAACACATCCCAAATATACAAGTTTTATCCCCAACTTACTCTGGATGAGGGGAGAAAGCACTTCTAAAGAATCAACAATGCTTTCTTCATCGTTGTCCTATATCGTTTTGATAAAGAGTTATATAATCAGAGGGTTTCTGATGAAGCTTTCTAAGAGGTGCGAGAATGGGGAGCAATCTACTTCCAGTTTTCCACATTCACCTACATTTGGATTCTACGTTTCATAGGTGCCCTAGGAAAGTTTCCAGAGGTGCCCCATAGACAAATGGGTTCTTCTCGAGTTCATTTGGCGATTCTTTGGATTACCATAAAATCCAAAATAAGCGTCACAAGGTGGGAATGCATTTCCCTGTTACAATTGGTAGGTATTCTTGCCCAACTATCCATAAGGTAAGAAACGTGGATGCTGAAATGGCTGAGGTAACCTTGCAGACCTTCCATCCACAAACTAACTTTGACTATTGGGGTAAGTTCGGGAGACAGGTAATTCTAGTGCTCACGTGACCCAATTAGAGGACATATGTATCCATTATTGGGATGAGTACATCGTATAGAAAAGGGATTACGAAGGTTAACTCTTGATGAAGTGCGGCAATTTGGGTTGGCTGATGTGCCAAAGGACTTGTAGGACAATGATGAGGTCCTAGATCCATCATACAGGAATGATAATGTTGCCAATCAACCATTGTCATGGGTTGATTGGTATGTGGAAGAGTGCAGCAATACTAAAGAAATGGCGGGACCCATTCTAAGGAGAACTTTCAGTTGGTTGGCCACCTTGGGAATCTCACCCAAAGGGGAAAATCAACCTACAAATATAGGGTCTACATCACCAGTAAACCAACTAACACCCAAAAATGCAAGAGGTGTACTCAAAGGGTTCTTACCATTCCAAAGAATATCTCATTTGTGGTTAGTGGCTCATCTCTTGCTAGGTCTACTACTCCCAAGATTACAACATCTACCGCGTCGATCGAGGTAGTTGAAGTGAGTGATTCTCCTAGTGTCATTTAGGATCCATCCCATATTCCCCTTCCTCTATTATCACTTCCAAAATCAATTCCTTTCACTTCTACCATCATTTCTTCCTTCCCATCCCCTTCTATGGCCCATGTATTTTCTTCGCTTCCCGTTTTATTAGCTAGGGAAAACATTGGGTCACCCATCTCCTCTTCACTTCCTTTGACACTCCCACTTTCTTCAATTTCAACCCCCAAAGATTGCTTTGTCAATTCCTATGGCTGTCCTCACACCCACACCTTCCATCATTGCTACCTCTACTCAGATATCAGCGGCATTTCTAGTGATCTTTCTCTAACCGGGTATGTCGGGTATCGGATCTCTTTACTCCATCTTCCTTAGCCCTAGCCATACCAGAGTGGATGTTTATCTACAGATTCCTAAGAAAAATAAAAAGGTTCCTCTGGGAGATGTGATAGATCTCAGTATATTAGAGTCCATGCCGAAAAGACAGCCAAGAGACCGAGAACCGTATCAAGTCTAATGGTTAATCCATCAGGAGAGCATGTGATAGAGGTAGCTACCCCTGTTGAGGGGAAAACTAAAGAAACCATCACAGAAGCAGACTACCGGATCTCAAAGTTTTCATTGGGGAATGATACTCATGAAGGATCCAAGTAGGATGTACACACCACTCGTGGGGCCCTTTTGGAGAAATACGACAAAGACAAGGCCACTAAATACAAGCTTAAGGGAAAATTCGAGCAGCTCACTACATTGCTTTGCGTAAAGTAACTCAGCCCACTCCATCCACTGACATCTCAACTACTACAGCCATGACGATTTCATCTACAATCGATGATATCTCCTATCATGAGAGCTCAAGAATCTAGGCTAGAAATGGATAACAATGAATGGATGGATGGAAAGGATCTTGCAGGAGTCCAATCCTTTGATTAAGGAAGCCGTTGAGATTTATACTTGATTTACAGATTGCAAAAACCACCATTGTTAAGATGGACGAATCTTTCTCTGAAGATAATAATAACTTGAATTTAACTTTGGCAACATGGAGTGACATTAGAGAAGAATATTCTGACTTACTTCTCGGGAGAAGAGGTAATCGATGATGCCTCTAAATTGTTTGAATATCAAAAGGCTATGGAATTCGTGTCGTGTCTTTGCAAGATCTGATTAAGAAATTGAGGATAAATGGGTGGAGATTACGGATGTCCTCAATGATATCTCAAGTAGTTTGACAACGCCCACTGCAAGTTCTTCAATGAAAATATTGATGCTCTTCTTGAGACCAGATTAAGGAAAATTTCAAAGATTTGGTTAAGCGGGACAACGATGTTGCGAAGACTTTCAATAATGACTCCATTGACTGGTTCTATGTCATAATTTCATATGGAAACTAAATAAAGTCATAAGTAAGCTTCAAATGTTTTCTACCAGGTTCACGAAAGAGATTGAAACAATAGACGTAGTGAATCACTATGCGTGTGGACCTAGAAATGAAGAAACCCATGGTATTATCAAGCTCTTCTTCGAGTACAGACATTGAATGGCTGTATGGGAGGAAGGACAATAAAAATTGTAGAGAAAGGAGATGCAGATGAACCAGGCCAAAGTTGAGCGGCCATGAAAGGACAGTTCAAGCTCTAGAATCGTCAAAGTTACAGGGTTGACTTGGTCAACTTTTTGCAACAAATTTGCTATTTTTATGGGAGCATGTTCCTTTTATTAATGACATTACTATTTTTAGTTAAATGTTAGTTAAAGGCCCAGCTATAATGGCTTAGCCTAGGAACTTATAAATAGTGGAGTGCTTCCATTATTTAAGAGAGACATATTTTTGAGAGATTTTGAGGAAAGTTGCTCTTCAAGCTTGGAAGAGTGCTTTCAGAGATTTGTTGAAACCTTTTAATTATATTCAAAGTTATTCCTTGCACTTGAAATTTATTTTTATTGTGTTGAATGATTAATCATTACATGCCTTGTGAATGTGATTCCTTAGCATTATTTGATTAATTTACCTTTATTTCAGATTATCTGTTTCATATCGTGAAAAGAATAGTGTGATTACTTCTCATCAGTTGTGAGAAACTATTTTCCTCTTGTTGATTAAGAGTTGCATTATTATTATCACTTAAGTGAATACTGGACATGTGCTTGTGATTATCCTTTTGATAAATTATTTGTGTATCAAATCAAATTTGATCTCTCTATTGTGTATGTTTAAAGTTTAGCGAAGGAACATGTGCTTCTAGTCTGTGGTATTTTGTACCCTTTCCAAGTTGTAATAGGTGAAGGTGGCCAATGATGCATGCATTCTATCCACATTAACCCTTCCTGAAGTTGAATTCCCTTTTCTTGGTGCATCACCACTTCTAGCATAGGTTTTATTTCCTTGCATTCTCTCTCCCTAATCCCATGAAATGTTAGCATAGGACTAGTTAGCCATCTTTCTTACATCAAGTAGTTTTTGTTTAGTTTAGGAAGAGGAATCCGACCTTCTCCAGAGGTTCACCTCAAGCCCAAGCCCCACATCTTTAGAGGTGATCCCATGTGTCCCAATCACACTCGAATTTCATGATTCATTTCGTGCCATTCCGGGGTGCGTGATTTGGTGACAACAAAGATCATCCTCGTGCCCTTGTGGTTCTCTTAGCAATCCCCATTTCTTGGCATCCCTCCATATACAAAAATAAATTTTAAAGATTCGTTTTGCAAGTTCCTTACATCCACCAATTATCTCATTGATTCATGTAGGTTTGGTTTGTTTTACATGTATTGTGATCGATCAATACCTATTTTATCTGTCAGTATTTTCGTGTTCTATTACTTATCATTTTATGCATGTTATCTATCTATCTTTCATTTGTATCATTTTTATTATCTAACGGGGTTGACATCCAGTGAAAGGAAGGTAACACTTCTCTGGGACAGACTTTTGGGCATCCCGCATATACTATCTAATCCATTTTTGCTCTTATTTTTCTTTGTTTCGTAGGTCTATCCAACTGCAGTAATGAGGACATCCATTTTGTGTCTGTCCATTTGTCACCATCATATCCCAAGGTACTAAGCCCTTGCATCTTCGAGGTTGCTTGATTTTATTTTTATCTAGCTCACTAATCTGGACAGGGATGAAGAAAACCCGATCAACATTCTCGATATGCCTAGTGGGACAGATCCCACATCCGGTCATTTGTTGATTACATTACTTGTCTTGTGTAGGTGTCGGACGTATAATGATTCTCCGATTCATAGTTGTCATCTATTTGATATCATTTTTGAATATTTCATTTTAAGTCTTACTTGTTTGTAGGATTTGTTGTTGTCTCTTGCCGACTGATGTGTTACTTATCTTTAGTAGTCTTTATCCACCTTGAGGTAAGTGGTTTTGTTGTTTTCAAAAAGTTTGTTAGTCGATTGTTTATAGTTAGTATAAAGTTTAATTTTAATTATTATTAAAATAATAATAATAATAATAAATAAATAAATAAATGTAATATATAAGTAAATAGATAAAATCAAAAAATAAATTATTATTATTGTTATTATCCAAACTACCCACCCACTTATCCCTCAAGCTCGGCCAACTCGGTCAAGCTATTTCTAACTCACCATCGCAACAACCCATGCTCACACCCAAGCTCCCACCTCTCTCTCACCCGTGAGCTATTCTCAACTCTTCCTCTCAACCCCTCTTCCGACTTCCCATGTTACACCTATCCCATGTCGCCGACTTACCCTCACCTCTCGACCAAGCCACCCGGCTCCACGCTGCCCTCACCTTATTCCATTTCAATCCCTCACATGGTGACTCAACCACACCACATCCCCAACTCTCACCATCCCATCCCCGTTAACGAACACCACTCCTGTTGACGATCCCCGTTGTTCACTAAACACCTCCCTTAACTCAACTCCTTGGTTGAGCCATCTACGTTCCCAACTCACTCTCCTTAACTTGACACCATGACCCCTCCACTCGGACTCATTCCAATAGACACTAAAATCCCATATAGCCAAATCCCTACCAAGTTTCATTTCAACTTCTCGAGATCTATGTTCCCGTGTTGCCTTGACTTTTCCCATTCCGGTCCCTAATTCACCTTGACTGCACCTCTTATGACCACTCACCTCACACACCACACACCCCGTCTCGTAGGCTACTTAGCCGCAAACCAACCTATTACGCACTCACCTCAGCTCTCCCACCTCTTACCTCACAATGACCCAAACAACTTGCACCCTCGAATCACCTAGCAACACGGTCCCAAGCACTTAGCTCACCTCGTGCCGCTCCCTCCTCACACGTCTTAGGCTCCCATACACCTTGTCGACCATACCCTACACTATCCTTCTTCAAAAACCCGCAAAACATGTTGATCGATCCCTACACACTGCTCCCAATGCCTCCACTCGAACTCCTCCCCTCCACTCACTTTCTCCCATCACATCCGAGCTCTCCCGAAGTGTGATCCCCTGCCTCAACAACTTTGTCCCCATCTCCATACATGTAGACTCCTCTCCCATTTTCCACATAGCATATTCTCCCATTCTCCACATCCAACCCCTCCCCTTCCCCTCCTGTAGACCAGTTCCATCCACATCACAGAAATCTCTCCCCTTCCCCTTGTCTTGAAACACACAATTATTATTTTTAGTTATGAGTGGCCGGATATAAAGTTACAAAATTCATTACAAATCAGAGTTTAAAGTGTCACGTATTCATTATTCTAATTTCCACCTAACATTATTTCTTAGATTTTATTTTTCTACATTCACCTACTCCACTCAAGTTTTCCATCCCATCATTCCATTTAGTCTCCCTATCGCTTTCTAGTTGTACTTCTAATCGAATTTGTCTTCCTCCAAGCCCATGTTTTCAACGTATAAGTCCACATTCCCATCCTTAAAGTCTACTCTCCCCACCCACTTTTCATCTTTTCCTCTTAAAGTCCACATTCCTATCCTAAAAGTCTACTCTCCCCACCCACTTTTCATCTTGACCTCTTAAAGTCCACATTCGATCATTTTATAGTTTATTTTGTTTATAGTTATTCTTATTTATAGTTCATGTAAACAAATAAACAAAACGCACACATTAATATTTTTTTGTGGTTTATAGGTTATCCTATCATAACGTAGTTCATTTAATAATTTCATATCACCTCATCTTTAATAATTTGTGTCATATGTTCTCATAATTTTATTTCATAGTCTATTTCATCGTTTATTTCATAGTTTAGTTTATAGTCTAATCGATTAGTTTTCATATATTTTTTATTCTAATTGCATACGAACGTTGAACTACTATTTTTATTACTTAATAAGATTAATTTTCCATACGTAGGACCCTCTTTCGGATGCAAACATTAGAACTTTTTATTGTCTTTCTCGTATCTTTTTAACCCACCGTAGACACCAAATTTGGGTCACACTCCCTTGGCCCCTTTCAATTAATCAACACAATGCATATACCTAGCCATACTCCCCTTTCACAAATGGATATTAATTTAATCACTTATAATTGAATTAATATTCATCCTCACATTATTAATTAATTTAATTATTTTAATTAATTTCATTTACACCTCACCTAGACACCTCACCATGGACTTATTCCTAGCCTATTGATTAACTAAGACTAGGTCCCTACTTATCCCAACCAACTGGGACTTAGTCTAACCCTAAAATTAAAGTCCTATTCCTTCTCCAACAACACTCCCACTTATCTAAGCACCAACCCTCACTTGAGACCCGAATTAGCAATCAAGATCACGCCAAAAATAGTGAAGATCGGGCTATTTTTGGTAACTTGGACTAATTCTCCCTAACCGATGTTGGTTTTCCCTTGGTCAACGAAAGTTACCTAACCATCATCGGTTACCCTTAAATATGAGTTTTTAACTCTTTGCATGGGTTCTCCAATTCATTCATTCACATAGATTTGGAATCCCGACTCTCCAAAGACTCAAAGCTTCCCGACGACAAACCAGAGGACATAACACTTCCACCCGCATCCAATCATCTCATCCATAGTTTCAGGTTGACACGATAGAGCACACATGCACTGCTACCTTAGCATTGGACGCAATCACACTTCATCTCCAAATGATCAACCATTCCTACCACATTCGGATCTACAAAGTTTATCAAATAAGTAAATCATTCTTACTTGTTAAGCTTGTGTGTTTGATCTTAATCATTTCATTTACTACTTTCATTTAATTTATCTCTGTCTCGTTACCACCTTCTACCCATTTATCACCTTTTCTACTAACCAGAGCCATTTCACCTATCCTATTACCCTTTCTACCTTGTTTAGTCTTAATCAACACCTTTCCATCCTTCCCTAAACCTCCTCACTCTGCTACGTGAATCATAGAGAGGCCCAAACTCCTGTTTTTAATATTTTAACCAAATTTCCCCTACCGACACCGGTTTGCTAACCGACATCAGTCTATCTCCTATACCGACATCGTTTGACCAACCAATACTAGTCTCTGAGACTAGAATTTTTTTCTATAACAGAGTTGATTTAACAACTTCCCCAAAATAGCCCAAAACCTTGTATAATTTCACCCAGACCTCACCTACAGCCTCTACTACACCTGCAAACTCAAACCATCCCATTAATCATCCGGATTTAATTCTAACAATTCCTTTTGAGTTAAATGCACTTGTTGTATGTTAATAGGAGATACCTAAATCTTATCAACTATAATAGGAATTGTTATTTCTTACATTAAGTTGTATTAAACAAAGGATTGACAACCATTCGAGGAAGTGTCACGCTTCCCAAATCTAGCCTTGTTAGGTAATCCTCTGACTCTTGCTAGCTAATATTATTTGGTGGTCTTATTGTGTTTCTTATACAGGTCATTACTCCTAGCCAAAGGGAAGCTCTCACAATCATCTTGGATCAAAAGTGTACAACGTGCACAATGCCTTCTACTGTCTACATAGCATAGGTATTCCTCCTACACCCATTACCTACTTATCTTTTTATCACATTTCTTTGAGAAACAATTTGGCACACCCGGGGACCCTATCATTTGGGTTCTTTTTCATTGTTCATTCTCGGGAATCTTTGTGTGTTTATTTCCTTTCAAAAGAGTTCACATTAAACTTTCTCCTTGGGAACATTCTTCTTCTTCTACTTGTCTAAGTGAAATTTGTATTTTGGGTTAAAAAGAACACTTATTTTTATTTTGTATTGCATTAGTGAAAGACATACTCTCTACCTATTCATTATTTCTCTCATCAAATTTCACTTTCAATTTGGGCTTAAAAATCTCTGCATTTCATCCTTGTGTATGTTGCATTTAGCTCACTTAAATTTATTTGCAACCTATATACTGGAGGTCATGACCAGTTGATGGTTGGTGGGAATTAAGCATAGCTCACTTCTTGTACACACACACTAAATCAAATCACTAAAACAAATACCTCATTGCTTAAACATCTTCCTTCCTGGCAATTACTATTAACGACTAACAATCGGATTAGCAACGGATCTAGCTGGTGTTCGCCACTCATCATATCAAATTTCTACCACATGTACTAAAAGGTATATTGGGTCCCTTTATCCAAAACATACCTGAAACCAACCATAGACTACTTATAGGGCACCCTCATTGACCAAAACTCTATTCTACTCATAGTTAGTTTTAAATGGCATAAGCCACACAACATAAAATCTACAACATAGGATTGTGTGTTTTGTTAGCTTTTGACTGATTGTGTTTTGAGGTGTGAGGTTGTATCATCTTGTTTTTCTTATCCTTCATGCCCCACCATCACAACTAGTGTATTACGATTTATTTTGGGCATGTTAGGACTCATCACTATCATACTTAGTTGCTAGGTTGGTATTTTCAGTTGACTTAATTACCAAAAATCAAATTTCCATCTCCTCTCAAGATTTCATAGTAACCGGTATTGGTCCAGCAACCATCATCGGTTACCTCTCCATACCGGCATATATTTACTAATCGCGTCGGTTCCTGTTGTTTTGGTTATTTCTCCCACAACAACAGGTGTGCAATCCACAAACAAACATTTTTGTGAATTATTATGTCATTTTATCATAATTCTCAATCTCTCGTATCGTTGTCGAGTCTAGTTTTTCTTGATTTTTACCTTTTCATCTCCATATTTTAAATCTACCACTTATTCACATTATTTGGTATTTGTCCAGGGATTGACATCGATTACGCCTCTCTATTGGCATCAATTTTCCAACCAATGTTGGTCTATGTGTTTTTATTTTTCTATCAAAATAGTGACCAAATTCCACTTTCTAGATTTCTTCTATCCTTTTATGTGTTTTTGTACTATCTAGCAGAACTCAAATTACATTGTTCTACCATCATTCACATGGTTTTGACTTGTAAACAAGCCAAAACTCTAGTTTTTTACGCTAGCCACCAACCACTACCACCTAGTCCTTCACCACCTTCTATTTCTTCACCCATGGACCCCACCTCACCTATTGCTATACATGCAGGTGATGAGGAGTTCATAAAACTCCTTGATCACGCCTCACAAATTTTACAACATTATCAAGCCCATTCATCTACCATCGAATCATCAAGACGAACTTTTCTACGATATACCTATATCCATCCCTCCCGCTTTGGCCCCTGTTGGTGTGTGTGACCTGCCTAGTCATCATCCACATCACATGATGAGTCATCTCACCTTACAAGAGTCATAGGTCTTAGGGAGTCAAATGACAAGTGTCAGATTCTGTCATAGAATCTATCATTTTCATTTGTGTCGGTGCACGATATAAGAGTTACATTCCTTGTTTGGAATTGTAACTCCTCTTTTAGTGGCGTCATATGCGTCAGTCATATCATATGCGTTAGTGGTGTCATAGGAGTTACTTTCCTTGTTTAGGCATGGGGTTACATAGCACCCCTATTTGTACTTCCTTTTTCAATCTATGAGTATGAGCAGATTTGTTTTCTTATTTTCATATTCTTTCCATTGTTCAAATATTTCTTATTGCGTTGGAGCTACGACGTTACCATCAGAGTGCAAATTCGTTGTGGTGCATTGTTCGATATCAATTCTCGCATATCCCTATTTCATGGTATCAGAGCGCAAGGTTTTGGTAAAACATGCACTCTTCGCTTTATCGATTGTTTATTACTTCTTGTTTCTTCTTATTTTCTCGTGTAATTTTTTCAATTATTACTTTGGAATCATATTTCTCACCTCGCGTTGATGTTTCAACAGTTACAAGTTTGAGGGTATTTTGGTCGATTTTCATTATGCCTAAGTGCACCAAGTTGGGGGACAATTAAGTGGACATCAAATCCTGAATTTTACATTAAAAACAGCAAAACATCAAATTTAGTCTTCATGGACTTGAACCATGCCGAAAAGTAAAAACTATGTCATAAAAATGGTACCATTGCGTAGGGGAGACTATTAGCTTTGTAGAAATACTGATTTTAAAGTGAATAGAAGAGGATAAATATCATTTTATAATTTTTTACTAATAGTAGGTCTTTAAGACACTTTTTCCTGTGAATGTTTATGTCTACGTTTAAGACTACAAAATTTGTTTCACTTATTAGAATGTGATAAAACTTATACCATCCCAACCGTGGTGAAATTATATACATGTTCAAAAAAAAAAATTATTTGATTTCAATATTTTTTGATGAAGTTATGGCGGGCAAACGGAAAGTGCTCTGTTTTCTTTATGTTTTCATACCACTTTCACGGAAAAAATCATAAAAAATAAAATATTACTCAAAAAAATACAAAATAAAATCCATCCCAAGATAGATAGTGGCATATAACTTCTCACCAAAGGAAAAAAATATATATCAATTTTTGGTCATCCAAATTTTGGGCAAACGGACTATAATCTTATCGGCATTTAAAAAAAAAATACCAAGTCATTGAATTTTGAGTGTTTAATATAGCTAATCTTGTCCATTTTTTACAAAAATTAGTATTTTAGAAACTAGATTCCAGATGATACAATTCATATCAATATAATTTTGTCTAATTTTGAGTGTATGTATTGCTAATAATCCCTACAAGTGGATATTATGTTGTTATTTGCAATATGATGTCCACGGATGACCCTATATTTGTCTATCAACTTCCCGCACTTACCCTTACTCGATTCGAGCTCGTGATTGCTTTTATTCTCATGATCTCAGTTTTTCTTTGGCATGGACCTGTGGTTCATTGTTGTTGACTCGTGCATTGTTCAACATCTACAGGTTTTTTTAGCTCGTTGATCTCTGCACTGGTTTTTCTAGCTTGTATTGTTTGGGAACATCTTTCCTTGTAACCTGTTTGAGGAATTGTATCAGCCTTGACTCAAGCTCGGGTTTATTTCTACGTGGAATTATATGCTCTAATCTTGTAGCTCATGCTCATGTTTACAACCTTCGTTGTTGGCTCAAGGTTCATTGTTGGCTTGGGGTGTATTTCGGTTCATGGGTTGCAGATTTCGTAGTTTAGTGTTGTATTTTTTCACTTTGAGCTATACTCTATCTATTCACCTTACTTTTTTGCATGCATCCTCCTCATGGTGAATCAAGCCTCTCTACATTGGTTTAGGTTGTTGTATGCTCAGACTAGTGTTGAATCATGTTTTCACTGGTGTATCCTCATGCTAGTATGAGCTCTGTGTTGATTGTTGTGGTTATTGGTTGACGTTGTTATTTAGTGCATCAATATCACACTGACTTGAATTGTGCTTGGTTGAACACCAATTACCTTTGGCACATAACTTTGGTTACCTTTTGTGCTCGTTGGGATAAAGCCTTGTTGTTTGGATGTGTTCAATCTCTATTTTATGTGTGCTATGTTATAGGATCATTTTCATTAGTCTAAAGCTCGAGTCTCACCTTGCAAGCTCATTATTTGGTCGACTTGTGCACCATTGGAAGATCTCGTCTCACTAAGCATTAACCTGAGCTCACTCTTGTCCTTGCTTTTTTCCATTTAACTCAAAGATCAAGTCTCGCGTGAATCCTCATCCTTGTTGACATGCTTCCCTTAGCATCAACTCTACATGAATTTTGACCAACTCATCCATTACTCTCGACTTGTGACCATTTCTCTACAACTAGATCTCGCTTCCCCCACATCCGACTCCGCTTTCAAGATCGCTTATTTTTTGAGCACCTAAGTTGTCTCTTGTCGCAACACCTTGCTTTTGACCCAAGGTTAATGTAGCAGATGAGATCCTAGCTGGTCAAGCTATCTCATTCAACTTGAAGTGACTATCTCACTGCAGGAGCTCTCACCATAACCGAAGGTTAACTCGGTCATATGTGGTGCACTTAAACCAACTCGGTTTGGTCACACCCATCCCTTTTAGAACTTGTTTGATGGTTAAAACAATCTTGTTTTTAATTTTTTAAGGAAAAAACATTCTTATCATGGCATTGTAATAATTTTAAGGCTCTAATTTGCTTGTAATTATGTCCTTCATTCGTGTCAAAGATGGAGGGCGAGGTCCAGGGTTGGCAGGAGGCTAATCCCCCTCGTAATAAAAACAAACACTAAAAATTTGATTCCATTTCTAACAAGTACCCACAAGACACCCTTTACATCCATTTGAGACACTTTTTAATCCTTTTGTAGGGCTTATTGGCATTTTCCATTAGTTGCAGGAATCATTTTCTTGCTATAACTTTTGACTCGTTGCTCAATTTTGAGCACTTATTTAGTCAAAGTTGCATGATTTTTTACACATTACGTGATGAAATTGTCATTTTTGTAAACACACTACTTTATAAAGTGTCGCATTCTAGGGGGTTCACTAGTACTCTTGGGTTTTCACACACGCATTATTATCGGGCCGAGTCCAACATCTTACATTTATGCACCTTGCAATTTTGATTCCACATCATGGAGGGTGCTATTTCCAGACTTGAGCATCATAGGATCACTTTACAACCTCTGCCACTTCTTACTGGGAGAGAGAACTATTCAGCATGGCGTGCTTCTATGGAACACTACTTCACCTACGAGGGTCTTTCACACTTCTTACTTGGGCCAGTTCCTGCACCCACTGATCATCATCATCTTAATGATTTTCTCAACACTTGTGACCATGTTTTTGGTACCATGATGATGCATGTCTCTCCATCTCACTAGTTTCACATGGAAAACTCAAATCCACCCCACCATGTCTGGAGCATTCTTCAGTCCCTCTATGGAGACCCTTCACATACTTTGTCGATGTTGTTGTTGTTGCTGATTCAGTTGTCTCCTCTATTTCTTCATGTGATGACAGTTCCACTAACATAGACTCGTTTGGTTCTACTTCTGATGACAAGGATTGTGCACCCAGTTCTGATGTCAAGAGTACTATAGAGGACTCTTCTCCTCCTTCTCTCACTATTCCAGAGAGTGTTGACACATCCCACATCTCATCAGATATTGAGCAATCTCATATAGTCATCACACCCACCTCTTTTCCACCTTTAGTGTGTGAGGCCCCTTTCACTCCTCTACCTTCATTGGATGACTCATACCTATCTGACATCACTCTTCTGTTGTTGAGCCCCCTCATTGGGACGAGTATCTAGCCTGACCTTAGTCATCTTTTCGTAGAGTACACTTGTGATGTACTACAAGTTCCTCATCCATCTACATGTATTTCAGAGGATTTCATCATCTCTCTGTTGGGAGTGCCCCTTCTGGGAATCTTACCACTTCCACTTTTCTGGAGACCTTCATTGATCCACCCTTTCTTGTGGATCCATTTTTTGTTGTGGGGGATGTTTTTTTGCCTTCACATCAGTTGGACATCCTTTCTATAGGTGTTCACCCTTCATAATATAATAGTTCTACACTTGTGACATCTCCTCTAGTTCCTTTGCACTTGCTAGACCTATGTCACACTTTCGTGGACTAGACTCAAAGTTCTTCGTGTTGTTGCCTTCGGTTTCCTTCACAGATTGGGCAAACTTCCGACATGTCATTTATGTCCTTCCTAAGGGTAGGCACATAGTTTGGTGTGGGTGGCTCTTCTTCAATCCAGAGGTAGAGGATCTCGTGATTGACATTCTTCTGGGAGACTTCTTAGAGTTGCAGAGTTCAGATCCGTCCATGGCATCTTTTGCATCCCTCTCATCTCCCTCTTCTCCTCCTCTTCTTCCTTCCAAAGATGTTGTTTGTATATGGGCACCTTATCAGGCCTTTAGTTGTCGGCCCCATTGGCACATCTTTCTTAGTTGTCTAGGGGAGTCTTCTTTTCTATTCTGTCTTACCATGACCTCTACCTCGGCTTCGATGAAGGGGGTGTTGGTGTGTGTGACCTGCCTAGTCATCATCCACATCACATGGTGAGTCATCTCACCTTGTGAGAGTCATAGGTCTTAGGGAGTCAAATGAAAAGTGTCATATTCTGTCATAGAATCTGTCATTTTCATTTGTGTCAGTGTGTCATACGAGTTACATTCCTTCTTTGGAATTGTAACTCCTCCTTTAGTGGCACCATATGCATCAGTCACGTGCTATACGTCAATGGCATCATAGGATTTAAAATCCTTTTTTAGGCATGGGGGTTACACAACACCCTTATTTGTACTTCCTTTTTTGATCTATGAGGATGACTGGACCTTTTTTCTTATTTACATATTCTTTCCATTATTTGAATCTTACTTATTGTGTTGGAACTACGATGTTACCATCGGAGTGACACTTTATTGTGGTGCATTCTTTCGATATCGGTTCTCACATATCCCTCTTTCAACCCCCACTTCCATATTTTCCACCAATAGTGTAGCGATACCTACTTCCACCTTACCACCCGTCATTTCTCATATCACTCCCACATCTTCTATATCTTCCACACCTACAACACCTATCACATCTTTGACATCTGCCTTGCCATCATCTACAATCCCTAGTGTAGGGATTTCCACCTCATCAGTTCCTATTACCTTGCAACCTCCAGTTGCATTGACCCCCTTTTCAGATTTTGGTCATGTCTATACCTACTACTCTGCCACCTATTTCCATGAGGGTTTCTACACACATTCCTCCCACCTATACCTTGTCTCAACCACCTCCCATCACCTACACTTCCCATTCAGGGTATATAACATCGGCATCTCGCCGCAACGTATATCCCCCTTCTCAATTTACTTACTCGGCACCTCCATATATAGGTGTCCCTTCTATTTCCTACTCATCATATCCACCTCCTTATACCATTGGAGGTCCACCTCAATCTAATTCGACTAATGATTTGATCAAGATGATGATGGACAAGATGCACTTAGAAGCATTTGTTTCGGGCTCCTGTAATTCTCTGACTTATGAAGATATTTGTAATGAGCCTATTCACCCTTCTATTCCAATTCATCCATACCCCGCACATTGGGAAATGCCAAAATTTAATTAATTTAATAGCAAGGAAGATCCGCAACAACATTTGTGATATTTTAAACATGTATGTTATTTGATTTCCCATGATGACACCTTACTTCTCTAAACTTTCCCAATGTCCTTAACAGAACGGCCTTAGACTCATATAGTGTTTTACCTAGGCACTCTATCTTCTCATTCAATCAATTATCCCAAGCATTTCTTGATCATTTCTCCATTAACATTTTCAAGAAGGTTACCATGACCAACTTGTATTCGTTACACCAATATGAGGACGAGTCTATCACAGATTTTTTCATGCGTTGGTGAAACCTTATTAATCAACTCACCTTCCAATTACCTCAAACTGAATTAATAGAGTTGTTTACTAGAGATTGTGCCGATATATCTCTCTCCACTCTCCAAGTTCAAACATTCTAACATTCGATGAGGCATTCACCATGGCCTGAAACTTGAAATTTGTGCTATCAAAGAGAAGAAGCTATAATTGTGCAACAAAAGCACTTCATTTAAATCCAATGACACCTCTTCTTCTTCCAAACCACAAAATAACTATTCTAAAGTGAAAGGATCTACCAACGCAATGGTTTTAAAATCCAGCCCTTCTCATCCATCCAACCAATCAAAACCTTCTTCTAATCTTTCTCCTGTTCAGACTTTCTAGTTCAAGCGGGAACAAAAAAATATACTCCCATTGGAGAACCTTACTCCTCGTTTTGGAAAATATTCTAAAATCTAGAGCAATCACCCTTCCACACGTCAAAACACATACTAGTTTTGACCCTTCCCATCATGTGCCTACATAGTACAAGGAGAACAATTATTGTAATTATCACCGTGTTAGAGGCCATATTGACGGTAATTGTATAACTTTCAAAATATCATCCAAGAATTGTTAGATGATAGAGATCTCATCTTGGATAACCCCTTCATCCAACTAATTCGTAAAAAAAACCTCAACTAATGATACCAACATTCAAGAGGTCCATGTTGTTTTTGATATCATACCGTATCCTTCCTCTCGCTTCCTCCCATCCCACCTATTGAGAAATTTCTTGCACGAGCTCCTTCACCCATGGAGGAACCTATTTCATCCACTTCTCTACCCACGGAGGAGTCCACCTTATCTTCGGATGCATCTACCCCACTCATCTCTTTACCTATCGAGCAACCCGCATTACCCATTCTTCTACCCACGGAAGATCCCAACTTACTCTCTTCTTTACCAAAGGAAGAGCCTATACAATCAACTTTGCCTCCTCTCGCCCACAAAGGACCCGCTAGTGGCATCTCTTCTTATTGGTGACAATTCCCCACTGGCTTTTAAAGACCCTGTTGATTTTCTATCATCTCTTCTACCCACAGAGTCTGAAGCCAACCATTTCCCTATCTCACAGATGCTAGATTTATTTATAGGGATAACTACCAAATCAACATCATCCCCTCCACTTCTACATCATTCTCACATTTGGCCGACCACTTGGATTATGTTGACTATTCCATGCTTTGGGGACGCCTTCGACTTCTTGTCTTGACTCAAATGCAAATGTTGTCTGCAGACACTTCAAAATTTATCCTAAAGTGTTCAATACCATTAAATCCATCACACCTAAGCCAGTTATAGTAGCCTCTTCTACATCATCTTCACTTACACCCAAACCTTTTCCATTACCCTAACAACCACCTGCACCCAAACCTCTACCTACACCTATACTTGCATCTGCACCCAAACCTACCGCTACATTAGGGGTCATGCCAACACCGAGTCTAGTCCATCCCCCATTAAGATTGATTTATCCACATCATCCCAAACTATCACCAGGCCTATCCCCCCACCTAAGAGGAATACCCAACCTCTTAGACCTCATACCCCAGTTTCTCCCACTCCTCCTCTCTCACCTTCACCACTTCCATCCATCTTAGGTCCTCATCCATCAACCCTGGTCAAGAAGCCTCCTTCTAGGTAAAATTAAAATGAAACAACTTACATCATTGTTGCAATATTCCATCCCACCCAAGCATTCTACATTACCTACACCGCTTCCATCTCCCATACTTTCTCCACTTTCCATGCCCTCATCATTACTTGCGCCTTTACCCTCTCCTTAACCTACACTTCCCGTATTACCTCCTACCACTACCTTCACCGCACCTCCACTCTCACCATGGTTGACCCATCCCCTTCCATCTTCTGCATTCCCTTCTACCTCATGCACTCCCTCAACACCTTTACCCAAGAAGGTGTAACCCAAGTCCACAACCACACTACCTACCAAAAGGGTAGTTAAACCTACTCAACCTCTAACTCCACCTTCACAGATCCTCTTCCACATAAGTCACCCAAACCTACATCCAAATTGACTCCACCCCCAGTGAGTACCCCTTTCACGAAGTCACCCAAACCTCCATCCAAACCCACTCTCACTTCTCATGGTGATCCCTGTGTAGGGTCATACGCTAACATCCTTGTTAACCTTTTAGAAACCTTTGTCATCACATTTCCACCTCTCAAGCCTTATGACCCACTCAAACCTAAACCGGAAGGGTTTGACGATACCAAGATTTGTGCCTATCATCATGTGTTGGGACATGATGTTCAAAATTTTAAGGCCCTCAAGAATATTCTTCTTCAATTGTTTTCTCATAGGAAATAAGAGATAAAATATGTGGAATAATACCTTACAGAATGCAATAGTAGAAACTAATATGTAGAAAATATTATAGATCTCAAATAAAAGTGTAGAATAAATAACACAACATAGTGAGACAAGATTTAACGTGTTTCACCCAATTTTGGCTACATCCACCAAGAATCACTTTCTCATATTTTATTACAAGCCTCCACTCTCTCAATATAATACCCAGATCTATTTGGAGCTATGCTCAACAAACTCTACATAATTCACACCCGAATTCAAAGCACATCTGCAATACATTTGCTGTTATTATATGTATCATATGCATAAGATCATATAAATAGACAATTTCTTAAGTAGTTTGATACAAAACCGTGGGTATCAAAACAATGGGTACTAAAAAAACCATGGGCCCAAAAACAGCCCATAATGGTTACCCATTACCCATGGGTTAATAAACCACCCATGAAAATTTGCTTCGGGGCTTTGCCCCAAACCAACCTGAACCGCTCACCGGCGAGCGGGACCACCGTAAAAATACCCGAGTGTAACACATAGAAGGTGTACCACACTCTAACATGAAAATAGGCTCCACAAACATAACATTTTCTCCTAAAGAGCTCTTAGAAGAAGATAACCTTTTAGATGATGATCCCATTCTACCCTCGCTTGTCGTCACACATCCTCACCCCATTTCTATTTAGTGACCTTCACCTCCACCTCCACAGCCCTCTTTTCCTCCTCGACCTTTGAGATCAATATGGTCTGGATTAGAGAACTCACAAAACCCCTCTCGAAATTCCAATGTGCCATACTTATTTCACAAGGTTCTTATCCCGCACTGGGTTTTTGTCCCTCTTGTCATTATACCTTTCATGATTCATCTCCCTCTCTTCCTCATATTAACATGGTTCAAGTTTCCACTCGTGCACAAAAGGACAAAGGAAAAGAGAAGACAAAAACCATCCACTACACCTTTACCCAACATTCCATCTACACCTGCACCCAAAATCACCATTTGTGGGCCGGCATATCCCATTTCTGATGGAGTCACACATCATACCATGATCAAACAATTGCACCAGTCCCCTCTCAAAATGTCTTTGTATGACCTCATCCAAACCACTTTGTGTCTCATCGCTGTGCCCCCATCTAGCTCTTGCGTATCTATTGAGGTTCTACCTAATGACCCCACACCTATCATTGCCATTATCACTCCTCATTATGTGGCTGCTCTAGCCACTTTGCCTCCATATTTTTCCCCCACTACCATTTATCAAGTCTCTACTCTTAGTTTCTCTGACAAAGAGATTGTCCCTCTCTAATCGATGATCCCGACTCGACCCCTATTCATTTTCGTCTACATTGATAATATATGCGTTTGACGTGTTATGATCGATGGAGGTTCCAAAGATATCAACATAATTTCCTCCCATGCGTATAAAAATGTGCATCCCTACCAATTGCATGCATAATAACCCAGTTATGCTACGTTCATTTAATGATGCTATGATTTCTACCCTCAGTACCATCCTTCTACACATTTGCATGGGGCCCCATACTATTCTGAATTATTCGATAATCTGTTGTTTTTTCAACCTTGGATTTGCACCATGGGTTGTTTTCCTCCTATTGGTATCCAAATTGATCCTTCCTTTGAAACTAAGTAGCATCACAAGTTGATCAGGATGCTTAGAGACAAACAAATCATAATAGGAGTCATTTTGTAGCCGGGGATGGATTTTAGATGACTCTTTATTACTCTGGTTTGGAAAGGACTAGATAGCACCATGCTAAGGGTTTGACCTACCCTCACTACTTTAGGTTGTGCCTTCAACCAGGGTGAGAGGACCCATTTTGTAACTTGTGTTGGTGAATAATATCAACAGATTAATAGTATTTGACTCTCCCTTTGTAATATTTGAAGGAGACCTTGAGAAAACATGGTCAATACAACATAACCTAACTCTCATGATTGTCACCTTAGAGAATGAAGATGTTTTCTAGACAAGGTCCAGGTCACTAAAGACAATGATAAAAATTGATTGCATCTGCATATTTTGGTAAAGGATAGGAAAATTCAATGAACTTCTTCAAGCATTTGTGGATATACAGTGCAAGAAGGGATGGTTCATGTATGATTTATTACTTGAATGTGTAATTTTTGGTTGGGAAGTTAAGCAGGATAAAGTTGATTATACCAAATTCTTGAGAAATTTTAACAAATGTTGGAAAATATACAAAGCAAAATGAAAAAAGGCTTCAAATAGTCAGAATGAACCTTCAACTAGAGAATGTGCATCTATGAAATCTCAAAGACACACGGTTTCACACATTCTTCAAGGATTCAACACAAAATCTCATGTTAAAGACTTAATTAAACATCAAAAGTCCCTGATTCATCATGCCTATGATACACTCATAGACTGACAAACAATCTGTATCATCAAAATGAAAGTAAAGTGAATTTAAATTGTTTATTGCATTATGAAATGAAAACTCTCTTCATAATGTAATTGAAAATTCCACAATACTATCACGAGGACAAGATCTTGTGTGATTTAGAGGAACTCCTAACATAAGATTGCAATAGGAACACAGATAACTATTTGAAGATATCTCAAAATGAAAGCAGACACAACTAGGTTCATGATTAACATGATTTACTCAAGGTTCTTCAAATTGATCAGCAAGGGAAAGTTTATTTACAATCTCAAAGCTTATCAATGGTTGGACACTTGCAACCATCTTGACATGATCAATTTCAAATATACATAGGAAATAATTGGTTTCTCAAATAAGTTCCTCAAAAATGGCTTCTCTCGGCTTTCTCTCCTTCTCTTTTCTTTGAATAACTCTCGAAAAATTAACCCCCCTTCTGGTGTGATTATCCTTTTTCCTTTTATATCACCCTCTTCACTTGTTAACCTTCAAATTTTTTCCCCCAAAAGCATAAATATTCCAAGGAATATTTCCCTTTACAAAACTTGTTCTAGAACATGGAATTTAAAAAAATCTTTTAAAACTGCCAAATGTACAAAGTGCAAGTCTTTTCAATCAGCTCCACTTGTGCTTGACTGGGATATCAAGTCATCATTTCTAGAAAATTACTTTAATCATTCTTTCCTGATATTGATTAGATAATCATTTCAAATAATCTCTAGAACACTTCCAGATGACTCTGATATGACATATATCCATATTCACTTTTCAAGAATCCACCTTGGGTGCCACACACTCTATTTTATGTCTCACTGGCTTAATTTCCACACATAGTTCTTATCGAATCACTTTGATTTACTAGCTCTGCTCATTCCTAACCTTTTCCAATTCTTAAATTCCTTTCTATGTAAACTGAACAAAATCTCCTTCATCTCATGGGAAAGATTTTACCAAATCAAAAACATATGTCTCCTTTTCATTATAAAACCTGCTCAATTTCATTATCATCATGCATTTCCCTTCTTGTTCTGAATATAAGGAATTTCATCAGAAAAATGGTAAAGGTACTGTAGCACACATCCTGAAGGAAATTTCTTCAAAGGACTTAAATCAGATTTTTTATTTGAGCGGTCTTGATGAAGCCTTTGTCAGGGATCTGTTTGATATAGAGTGTGCGGGTGACACTAGAGGACCCTTAACATATCGACAAGTTTGGTTAGCACTTCTTACAAGGCTAATCAGGATCAATCCTATGTTTGCATCCTTTCAAGTTATGTATTTCCATATTTTTAGATGGGAACACTTGAAATATCCCAAGATTTAAAGAGATATTGGGTTGAGAGAAGACCTCAGGTATCTAGGAAAACCAGTTTTCAATGTCCCTTTTTATGTGATGAGGGATTTGTATCAAAAGAGATTCCCAAGGAATCATATGTGTTGTATGATAAATCCTCCATCGACACTATGCCTATTATTTCCCATAAAATAGATGAGTTGGAGCAGAGAATCAATTCCCTGGAGAAAAAGCAAGTAGAGATTGTGCTTTTACGACCGCCAAAGACCAAGATCTTCTTCGGTAAGAGGAAGGGTGAACCACAACCTCAACCTCCAATTGTTATCTTTAATGGAGAAGAGGATCAATCATTATCTACTCGTCATTCAAGGGTAGTAATCTCCTCCGCTCAAGACAACAGGGGGAGATTTTCAATTCAGTCATCCACCGTTTAATGCATCATGCTCCTCAGTCAGAGCATGATTTTTTGGGGCCTCAACCAATTCCTTCTCTGAAATACAATCCACCTTTCACAAGGAAATGGGAGGTTGGGTCAAGTTCAAGGCCTTGCAATCAGCCCAGTCAATAACATGCAAGTACTTTCCCTTCCAATCACCTCAAGTGTCCCCTCTCAAACTACTCCTAGCACGTCAACCCTTCACAAAGGGAAAGGAAAGATGGCATTCTTCACAGGAGGTCTGGATATTTTGGATTGGGTGTCATCACAACAGAAGAAATTTGAGCTTGAGAAAATCATGAGTCATCCTAGAATGACTCTGGAAGTGTTGATGGACATGGGAATGTCCCGGGACCTAGTAGGGTCAGTCATTTTTTTTTAGACAACACAAGGCTCAAGTGAGTTTGTGTTGAGGAAAAACAATATTTTGAACAAGCTTCCCTGCTAGAGGAAACTATGAAGTAGGGCTGAAAAATGTCTAGATGTTGCCTTCCTTTCATTGTCTCTATTTCTTGCATATGTATATCTTTCTTTTTCATGGGCAAGGGGCCCCTATAGAACCCCATTTTGTTCCTTATTCAAAATGCAAGAAGCACAACAATATCAATCATTTACATGCTTATCCAAATGTATGTAAAACTTCATCAAAGTAAATATGACATTACTGCATTCTTCCACTTTACAATTGAAATAAGGGAACAATAAAATTCAGAAAAACAATTACATCCCATGTAATAGAAGTATTATTTTAAAGTATCAGTTTAAAAGAAGGAATATGAAAAGAAAATATAACTTAAGGAACAATGCCTAAGCATGTTCATCATCTTTTGTATCTACATTTTCTTCTTCTTCAACTTCCACTTCTGTATCTTGTTCTTGTTATTGTAAATCAGCACAGACCCCGGATGTTGATCAGATTTCTAGTTTGATCATACTAGCATCCAATGTGATTGCACAACATTGAATCCTTTCCCCAAGTGTGGGACTTGCAAAATGAGAAAGGAATCTCCAGTTTAGAGGATGGTTCCTCAATTCCTTTGGTCAGATTTATCACTTACAAGTTGCAGAGCTCTATATTCCTAATCCTACCCTAAATTCCAAAGGAGACAGAGATAGAGAATGCAGATAAACTAAAGCTAATGCTAATAGGTGATACACCAAAGGAGTGGTAAGCATTTTTCACTTCGTAGATTGACACAATTCATAAAATGCAACAAAAGAACATGCACAAACTGATAACTGTAATGAAGAATAAGAAATTAGTCAAACAACACCAACAGAGGATGGAAAATTAATCACAGGGCCTGTATTGTTATTTTAACATCAAAATCACTTGCATTACAACACCTGAGAGGCAAAAATCAGTTACAGTTCTTAGAAAAGGTCTAATATTCCACAAAATCACTTCCAAGGTGAGAAAGGGGACCTGCTATACACAAAAAATGTTCAACCCTTTTAAAATGAGCCAAATCTAGCTTTTACAAAGGTGCGGGGACGAACCCAGGAGAGAGAAACACGGGAAAAACATGGGAGGAGTTCAACCATTGACCAAAACACATTCAAAATAGCATGGGCATCCTTACAGACCCATTCCCTAACATTTTTAACCATGCTGGGAGAGAATGCGAGCCATTCTACATTAAAAATGGTGGTTGAAACGTCATTTCTACCCATGACCACGTGTCAACGGCATTTTTCAATTTTCTCTCTCTAAACTCCATCAAAATGCAAAAATGACCTTAGAATCTTATATATAATTTCACCAAATTTCCATTGATATAAAGAACGTGAAAAACTGATCTCTGGATCGAAAGATATGGTGACTTGAAGTTTTAGGGAAAACATGGCCAAATCGGGCGGCGAGCAAAAAAATTTGAATTTTTACCTTTTTGGTCATTTTGGAAATTTTTTTAAAATTTCCCACACTCTGCCACTCCAGGTGCCATGTGGCACGTTTCTATTGGGTGTGGGCCCATCCTGCTCTATTTTCCTTCATTTTTCCTTTGGAAAATTTTCCAAAAATTTCCCGCGGGGCCGATGAGCTTGGGACACGTGGCATGCGCTGATTGCACGCGGGCCTGTCCTTCCAGATTTTTCCGCAGCTATTTGATTCATTTCCATCCTAGACACGTGTCAAAACCCCATTGGGTGCGGGTTTGACCTTCCAAAATTTCCTTGCGGGCTTGCTTTGATTTTTTGGCGCCATCTGGACACGTGGCGAGATTCTATTGGCTCGCAATAAGGGGGTGGGCTTCACTCTCTGAATTTTCCTTTGTTTTCCCCATTGGAAAATTTCCCAAATTCTTTCCCCGCTCCGCCACTCTAGGACACGTGGTGGGTTTTTACTTGCGGGCCCTTGGAGCAAATATTTCCTTTTGTGCCAACACTTTGGGAAAATTCCAAATTTCCTCCCGCGCTCCGTGATTCTAGCTCCTTAGGACACGTGGCGGGTTTTTACTGGCCACGGGCTTTCTTCTCAAAAATTCCATGCGCCAACACTTAGCCCAAATTTTTCAAATTTTCCCCCGGACACGTGGCGTTACCTGATTCACCGGCGGGCCCATGGGGAAAAATATTCCATTTGAAATTTCACCAAACACTTGGTGAAAATTACAAGTCTTCCTCCGACCCCGCCACTTCCATGACACGTGGCAGCATCTCATTGGCTGCGGGCCTTGAAAGGGAAAATTTCCCACAAAAACTCCGCCGAGCCATAACTTCAAAAATACATGGAGTTAGGAGAAAACTTTACCTTTCTGGAAAGCTGAGAAAGAGCTCTATCCAATGGTGTCATTTCCAGAAGGTTTTGAGTGCTTGAAAAGCAAAAAAATATGTCTGAGGCACAAGAGAAGGAAGGATGAAATGAGTTAGCCAAAAATGAGTAGGGGGCACATTTTGGATAACAGTTTTTCTTCGAAACCTCAGCAACATATGGGTCATACCTTTTGAATAACTCATTAACCTCATCCTCATCTGGTCTTGTATGATGCTTTGGAAAATTAGTGCTTGCCTAGATATTGCATCAATGCAATGGCCCATTTTATGTTTGTATTCCAATGGTCTTGCTTTTAACTCTGTAATTCTATTCTCAATCCTTCTCATCATTTTAATGATTTCATAGGAGAAATCATTCTTCAGAATATTCTTTTCAAAGGAATTAAGTAAAAATTCAATCTTTAAATCCTCGTAGCTCTTTTTGAACTTATCAACTACCATATCCTCTAACTTCAAGTCAATGGCATCGAGAGTATCATCAACCCAATTTCTCTTGATTTCAAGCTTTTCCTTGATCCCATTCAAGGTTTCTACTCTGATCTTTGACAACTCTTCAATATCATGTTGGCTTCCTTTGACTGCTATTGGCACAATGTCTTCCTGCTCAACTAACTCATCACTGAGTTGGGTAATGTGGTCTAGCTTGGGAAGAATACCTTCAAAATAGAAAATATCATTGTCACATTGTTCAACTATCTCATCAATTTCATTGAGTTTGTTTTTGAGATCTTCATACTTTGACTGGCCTCTGCAATTTCTTCCTTTCCCCTCTTGGTTAATTTTTCAATCCATGTGTCCACTACCTGACCTTCTTGATGCCTTTTTTTTATTTTATCCATTCCCTCGGGGTATCTATGGAGGCACTTGTCTGAGCTTGACTAGGTTGCCCAATCAATTGTTGCAAACTCAAGCTCAAGGCTTTAACTTGCTCTTTTAATTGCCTCTTTGTCATTCTATCTTCATCCACTTTTTGTAAAAGGTCATTGACAACTTCAGATACCCCTTTCTTTAGTTGGTCCTTGAAGGCTTTCCTAAGGGAATAATCTAGACATTATAATCATTGGCTATTATGTCATCCCTAGTATTTCCTTCAAAGGGGATTGCTACTTCCAAATTTTTGGCTTCATGAGTCAGTGTGGGTTTTAGTGATAGTTCTAGCTCTTTTTGAGGCTCTTACTGTCTTTGGAAAAGACAGAGCAGTAAGGTCAATAGCTTGCACAGGAAGGACCTCTTTTTCCTCATTTGAAATTAGTTCACTGATCCATCCTTTTGCCAAATTTGTTCCATCCTTTGCCTCTTTTGATTCTGGTTGAGGTTCCTCAAGGACAACCATTAACTATTTGAAAACCCCTTGTTCATCCTGACTTAATGATTCTATTTATTTTTCATTATTTATTTCATTGACCATCTTGTTATGTTAATAATTCTTTCGTATCGGGGTTCATTTTAAGACACCTCTATAAAATTGTAGGTGGAAAATACCTGGCGAATATCCCCAACCAGTTTCAGCGAAAGGTGAATTTGACAGTATTCCAAAACAAAAATTTCACCTATTTTTTCATGGCTCCATCATTGACGTGCGACAACAAGACATCAATAATCACTCCTAAGGCACATCATCGGCTCCACCGACGCACGTCACTGGCTCCACCAAACGCATCACTAGCTCCAATTGAAACGCATCACTAGCTCCAATCGACGCACGTCATCGCTCCACCGACGCGCGTCATCGGCTCCACCGGCGTGCGTCACTAGAACCAATTGACACACGCACGTCACTAAACCAATTGGCGTGCGCCATCGGCTCCACCGACACGCCGTCGCCGGCTCCACCGATGCATGTCACGGCTTTTCATCGCTCCACTTAACGCACGCCATCGCGGCTCCCGACGCGCGTCATCGATCCTATTGACACGTGTCACCGATCCTATTGACGCCAAGATCACCGATCCTATTGACGCGCACTAGGTATTCTTGATGCACGCCATCGGATCCTCTTGACATGCGCGCCATCGATCCTCTTGACGCGTGTCACCGATCTCTTGACGTGCGTCATCGCTTCTATTGACGCACGTCATTAGCTCTATTGACACGCATCATCATGGCTCCTACTAACACACGCACTGGAGCGGTGATGCGCGTCGTGCCTAACGCATCGACGCGCATCAATTGAAGCCATTGACGCCCGATTTAGCCTATAAATACCCTTCAACCGGTCATTTTCTCATTTTCACCCTCCCGCTCTTGAATTTTTGTAGGTCTCAATCGTTGTCAAAGATGCAAGTACAACTATAATGTCGACTTCACATGCTTCCCAACTGCAAGTTCAGGAAAAAAATCAAGAGAATCCAATTCAATCGATTTCCAAGATCAACTACAGGAATCCCTTATGCCCTCACATCCATATTGTTTTAAAGATGTCTTCAGAATATTTAGATTTGATGGATGCGTGTGAATTTACAGGGCTCGTTAATATGCCCCATTTCAAAATAGATCTGGATATTTTGAATTACCTTCTGTCATCCTACAATTCAGAGGACGGCATTTTTTATGTGACTCTGAACAATGGCTAAATGTTCCAATTCAATATCAAAGAAAATGACATCCATCGGTTTACGGGCCTTCCGTTCAAAAATTTACCAATTGTTACAACCAAGGCAACACTCGTGGAAGAAGACAAGAAATTTCTTGAATCAACGTTTGGTTTCCATGTTGATTATAAGTATAATTCATTTTAATTCATATTTTTTATTCTGTTTAAAATTCTAATACAATTTGTTGTTATAAATTTATAGTAATTTTCACTCTTTCGCATTTGCAGCCCATGTCAATAAATCCAGGCGTGGTGTGGATACAAAATCAATTGCACACCACTTTCTTGCTGCACTTATTTCATTTTTTCAATCCAGAATCATTTTGCAGGGTCTCCAAACTGATATACCAAATTGGGCCATTGCATACATTGTTGCCACTATCTCAAAACAAAAATTCGATTGGTGCACATATCTATCCAAAAAAATAAGAACTGACATAACAAATTCAAAACTTTCAGAAAAACCTTTCATTTATTCAACAAACTATCTCCTCGGCCTTTATTATGAGGCACTTTTAAATTTAAAAGATAAAAAAATTCCTACTTGCACTGATGAGGAGTTGATGAAGTTGTCAATTCCGTTTGAAGATCAACAGGTATAAACTATTTAGTTTGTAATTGTATTTCAATTTTCGACATTACAATGCATAGTTATTAAAACTTAAATTTTAATGTTTTGCAGAGAAGATATCTTGAAGCCCTTCCCCGAAAAAAGGTGTTATCGAGAGGAAGAGGCCAACAACACGCTGAGGCTTCGGGGACTCCCAATCTAAAATGGAAGCTCACTCCTCTCCAAACCCTCAACAGTTTGAACTCGTTAAATGCCAGAGAAGTAATACCTTCTCATATATTATTTACAAATTCCAAAGTTGCATATTTATTTTTCAATTTAAATTTTAACCAAATGAATTGACAACATTTAATATTGATGAATTGTAGGGACTTTGGAACATACACCTGTTTCACAAACTCAACCTTCTTCCCCAACTCACTCCACCTTCTTCCCCAACTCACTCCATACAGTCACATGCATTCATATCTTCTGAACAGACACCGAGTACAACTCCTACAAGGCCACCCGTAGCACCGAGAAAAACAACCCCTCGACAACAAGGTACAACTCTTCGATAGTACGTTTAATTTCAAATTATTGACTTTATGAATTGTTTTCCTATTTTTTTTTTTTTTCTTCTAATTTTCAGCACATGTCAGTCCTGATCAAACCGCAACACCGACACCCACTCAACCAATAATTTTTAAAATTCCAACTAGAGGAACAGTGAAAAAGAACATTGGTAAACGCATTCCTTTTGCTCCGGCCCCTAGTGGGACACTAAACATTGCCTCCTCCTTTCGAATTCCAACTCTCTCACTGTTTCACTTTCGGAATGATTCGGCTTCAGGAATAGAGTTGTTTCTATCCTTTCATTCGTTTTAGAAATAGATAGGGTTAGGGCTAGGAGGAATACCTGTTAAATGTCGAGATGGTGTGCGCGTACCGTAGAGAAAGATCAGGCTGATTGCGAAGAACTCCTTTTTGTCTTGGAAGGACTACCTGCAAATAAGAACACAAGACCACAAGATTTTGATTAGACAATAAATGAGGAAACTGCCTTGGGCCCAGGAAATATAAAACTTCCTTTCGAAGGTGGTCAGTTTCCCTGCTAATATGAATTAACACAAAAGACTGTAAAATATCAATTAAGTTGCTTCGTTGAACTGGGTAGGGGAAAGGCTGGTTTTCTGGTTTTGATCGGAGGAACCGATGCCGGTTACTGATAACCGATGCCGGTTACTGATAACCGATACCGGTGGGTTCTAGGATCTGTAGGTTGGTCGCTTTATGGGGTAGTTGTGTTGTTTGTAAGGCTGTATATAGGTGGTATTAGGAAATAAGGGGATGAGAGGTAGATGAATGATAGTTAGAGGTAATATGCATGCTGGGTAGTGGATTCAGGGATGGATTTATGAGGACTGTAATTCAAAAGGCATAAGAAATGTTATAACAGAAGACATGCAAGATGTGACTTACTGGTTTTGACAAAGATGCAAGTCGATCTCCTTTCTTTGCAACGTTTCGGTTTCTTCACTCGTCTCTGCTTGGTCAAGTGAAGATTTGGACTCTGTTTTTCTTCTCCCAATGATCTCTATTCATTCAAAAATCATTCGACACTGATCCAAAATGAAATTCTGATCCTTTGTTTTTGGTTTGGGAGGCCATTTACAGGAACCGATGGCGATTCACGTAACCGATGGCGGTCAAGTAGAACTGCATCGGTAAGGAAAAAGTAGGCTATTTTTAGTAAAATAGCCCACCTTCCCTGCTTTTCTCCCGAGAGATCGGGCCATGGGGCTTGGTCAAGTGGCTAGAAGGTCGGTTTTGGGTGCGAGTAAGGAGGCATTAGTTATGGATGTGAGTCTAGACCAAGTCATAGGTCTTAATTAGGTTAGTTTAGGATTAGGGCTAGGTCATGATGAGGTGGCAAAATGAGGTGGTAGGTGAGGTGATGGGGATTTATCAATTACAAGGTAATTAATAAATAATTGTGTAAGGTTTAGGTAATGAGGTTAGGTTGCGAAATGGGATGCGGGTCACAAGGGGTCGTAAGACACGAATTTGGTGTCTACATTAGCCCCTTATTGTCGTGTAGCTTGTTTTGTAAAGCTGCACGGACAATAATATGAAGTGGTTTCCCCTGTTAAGGGTATAGGTAATCCCCCTCAAATCTATCACAGATTGAGTGAACGGGAAATCAGGGATAGGGTTGATAAAGGGTAAATGGGGTAGAGGGGATGGTAAGATGGTGGGGTAGGTCCAAGGAAGCAGACGCATGGTAAAATGCAATAGTACGACTAGGGTACATGATTTGACGAGCAAACCAGCAGTGCATAGGCAAAGGTCGATAGTTTATCCAAACAAGGGTGATATAATCCTGGTATCCAAGGCATAGGAAGTAGCTCCAGGGTATATAACAGGTAAGGTACATGAACGTTTAGGCATGTTCGGCAGTACCAAATGGTTGGTTTGGTTGAGATAAACGTCACGGTCTAGGTCTAGGCAAAGTTGGTCGACAGATCAAGTCAAGGACCCTAATCATGCTAAAACATGAACAGGTGAGCTCGATTGAACAAAAAACTACATGATGGGTGGATAAAAGTGGATGGTTTTGATTTTGGGTAAGGTATTGGAGTGATACGGCCGTGGGTCGGGCCGAGTTGTTGGGTTGCAGCCTTGGGTCGGGCCAAATGGGTAGGGCGAGGCCTTGGGGCGGGCCGGTTGGTTAGGGCGAGGCCTTGGGTCGGGCCGGTAGGGTAGGGCGAGGCCTTGGGTCGGGCCGGTTTGTTAGGGCGAGGCCTTGGGTCGGGCCGGTAGGGTAGGGCGAGGCCTTGGGTCGGGCCGGTAGGGTAGGGCGAGGCCTTGGGTCGGGCCGGTAGGGTAGGGCGAGGCCTTGGGTCGGGCCGGTAGGGTAGGGCGAGGCCTTGGGTCGGGCCGGTTTGTTAGGGCGAGGCCTTGGGTCGGGCCGGTAGGGTAGGGCGAGGCCTTGGGTCGGGCCGGTAGGGTAGGGCGAGGCCTTGGGTTGGGCCGGTTTGTTAGGGCGAGGCCTTGGGTCGGGCCGGTAGGGTAGGGCGAGGCCTTGGGTCGGGCCGGTAGGGTAGGGCGAGGCCTTGGGTCGGGCCGGTTTGTTAGGGCGAGGCCTTGGGTCGGGCCGGTAGGGTAGGGCGAGGCCTTGGGTCGGGCCGGTTTGTTAGGAATGATTCGGCTCGAAATGATTCGGCTTCTAGGAATAGAGTTGTTTCTATCCTTTCATTCCTTTTAGAAACAGAGATAGGGTTAGGGCTAGGAGGAATACCCGTTAAATGTCGAGATGGTGTGCGCGTACGAGAGAAAGATCGGGCGATTGCGAAGAACTCCTTTTTGTCTTGGAAGGACTACTCGCAAATAAGAACACAAGACCACAAGATTTTGATTAGACAATAAATGAGGAAATCGCCTTGGGCCTGGAAATATAAAACTTCCTTTCGAAGGTGGTCGGTTTCACTCGCTAATATGAATTAACACAAAAGACCGTAAAATATCAATTAAGTTGCTTCGTTGAACCGGGTAGGGAAAGGCTGGTTTTCTGGTTTTGATCGAGAGGAACCGATGCGATTCATACGATAACCGATGCCGATATGATAACCGATACCGGTGGGTTCTAGGATCCGTAGGTTGGTCGCTTTATGGGGTTGTTGTGTTGTTTGTAAGGTGTATATAGGTGGTATTAGGAAATAAGGGGATGAGAGGTAGATGAATGATAGTTAGAGGTAATATGCATCTTTGGGTAGTGGATTCAGGGATGGATTTATGAGGACCGTAATTCAAAAGGCATAAGAAATGTTATAACGAAGACATGCAAGATGTGACTTACTTGGTTTTGACAAAGATGCAAGTCGATCTCCTTTCTTTATGAAACGTTTGGTTTCTTCACTCGTCTCTGCTTGGTCAAGTGAAGATTTGGACTCTGTTTTTCTTCTCCCAATGATCTCTATTCATTCAAAAATCATTCGACACTGATCCAAAATGAAATTCTGATCCTTTGTTTTTGGTTTGGGGAGGCCATTTACAGGGAACTGATGGCGATTACATGTAACCGATGGCGGTCAAGTAGGAACTCGCATCGGTAAGGAAAAAGTAGGCTATTTTTAGTAAAATAGCCCACCTTCCCTTCTTTTCTCCCGAGAGATCAGTTGCGGGCTTGGTCAAGTGGCTAGAAGGTCGGTTTTGGGTGCGAGTAAGGAGGCATTAGTTATGGATGTGAGTCTAGACCAAGTCATAGGTCTTAATTAGGTTAGTTTAGGATTAGGGCTAGGTCATGATGAGGTGGCAAAATGAGGTGGCAAAATGAGGTGATGGGGATTTATCAATTACAAGGTAATTAATAAATAATTGTGTAAGGTTTAGGTAATGAGGTTAGGTTGCGAAATGGGATGCGAGTCACAAGGGGTCGTAAGACACGAATTTGGTGTCTACATTAGCCCTTATTGTCGTGTAGCTTGTTTTGTAAAGCTCGCACTGACAATAATATGAAGTGGTTTCCCTGTTAAGGGTATAGGTAACCCCCTCAAATCTATCACGATTGAGTGAACGGGAAATCGGGGATAGGGTTGATAAAGGGTAAATGGGGTAGAGGCGATGGTAAGATGGTGGGGTAGGTCCAAGGAAGCGGACGCATGGGAAAATGCAATAGTACGACTAGGGTACATGATTTGACGAGCAAACCAGCGAAGCAGCATAGGCAAAGGTCGATAGTTTATCCAAACAAGGGTGATATAATCCTGGTATCCAAGAAATAGGAAGTAGCTCCAGGTGTATATAACGGTAAGGTACAGAACGTTTACGCATGTTCGGCAAAGACTACAAATGGTTGGTTTGGTTGAGATAAATGTCACGGTCTAGGTCTAGGCAAAGTTGGTCGACGATCAAGTCAAGGACCCTAATCATGCTAAAACATGAACAGTGAGCTCGATTGAACAAAAACTACGGGAGGGGGTGGATAAAAGTGGATGGTTTTGATTTTGGGTAAGGTATTGGAGTGATACAAATAGGTGGTCGGGCCGAGTTGTTGGGTTGCAGCCTTGGGTCGGCCAAATGGGTAGGGCGAGGCCTTGGGGCGGGCGGGTTGGTTAGGGCGAGGCCTTGGGTCGGGCCGGTAGGGTAGGGCGAGGCCTTGGGTCGGGCCGGTAGGGTAGGGCGAGGCCTTGGGTCGGGCCGGTAGGGTAGGGCGAGGCCTTGGGTCGGGCCGGTTTGTTAGGGCGAGGCCTTGGGTCGGGCCGGTAGGGTAGGGCGAGGCCTTGGGTCGGGCCGGTTTGTTAGGGCGAGGCCTTGGGTCGGGCCGGTAGGGTAGGGCGAGGCCTTGGGTCGGGCCGGTTTGTTAGGGCGAGGCCTTGGGTCGGGCCGGTAGGGTAGGGCGAGGCCTTGGGAATACTGTTGGAGGCCTTACGGGAATTATATGGTAACAGAGAACATAGGCCGAGGAGTTGAGGGGTGTAGAGCGATTGAGGTGGATCGCGGGGCACGGAGCCGTGAATATGAGAGGATTCCTATAGATCGCTTGCAGCGATAATTTGGATTCGTGCAGGACATACCACAAAGCTTATAGACCATATATGAGGATCGACGCAGAGGCGGTATTCTCACCTCCCGAGCCAACACCTCTAGAAGGTCCTGAAGAAGTAGCAGCCGATCGCAGGGTAATTGACGCAAGAACGACAGAGGCCTATAGATTATGGTGGGTAAAGCAGAGCTACAAGGTGTACGTGATCGTCCCGACATAGCGGTGATTACAAAGCGAGAGAGAGATCATTTGCAGCGTTTGGTTGGCAAAGACTCAAACGCAGTGAATGAGACAAGGGGATTGTTAGTGGTTGCATGGAGTCACGGGCGGAGAGACTAGAGGCGGAGTCCTCCATGCGAGAGGGCATATTCATATGTTACAGGAGAGGTTGGCAGATCGGTGGGTGGTACCAATAATGTGGTACCATTGAGGACGAGAGAGGCTCATGGCGAGAGGGTCGACGATCACGATCATCGCCTAGTGCGGGATGAGGTGTGAGGGTCTAAATAAATGTTAGCAAGGTATAAGAATAAATAAGGATGCTGACCTGCGTGTCGATGATAGAGAAGATGTATTTGTTTAACATCTCAATAAAACTGAATATGTATGTTGATTCGAGTTATGATAATAATAAGAATGTTTTCGTTTTGACTGTTGGTGTTTTGAAAAAGGATAAAAGAGGAATGTGATTAAATAGAAATACACAAAAATATTTATATTTACCACACATGATAGGTTATGTTAGGGGATGGTTGAGCTAACCTTGGGAGACCCCATGTCTCCGAAGTGCTGCCTACATAGCCCTTTGTACAAAGCAAGGAGGGGCCTCAGACCGATGTAGTTCTCCCTTAGGACCAGGGAGAGGTGAATTCAGACAATTTTAGGTATGGTTAGGCGATTGGTTGGCTGGTAAAGGTATTGATAGTAATATTGGTAAGGTAAGGTTGATGGTGTTGGTAACGAATTGGTGATGTTGTAAAAGGTACAAGAGAAGCGAAAGTTAGCCTACCCAAGTGGTAGGGAACCATGTCCCGATTAAGATCAACACACAATCCTAGATGCGAGGCAAAGCGGAAAGAGTGCTCCGTAGGTGAAAAGAGCTAAACAAACCACCAAACGTAGAATGAGCTTGAAGCCCTAGGTACCATGCATAGACGAGAAGTCCATAGGTGAAAAGAGTTGTATGATCACAACCTATCAGGTGTACGTCACGTCCCTTGAGTTTGAAACAGATGGTGAGGTGAGGTGGATGATATAGCTGAGGTACAGAGAACTCATTACAAAGTGAGTGTTCTGACATAAGAGAACCTACCCTAAATAGACAAGTCCATGACTCAAAAGTTCTTTTGAATGAGGCTTTTATTTTACCGAATATAGACGATCGATGCGGGGAAGTCTACAAGGGATATTGATTGTGCTATTCTTGAGGTCTTCATGAAGCTGATCAATGTGAGAAGCTTCTGATAAAGGCTGACTGTGTATAGCTGTCCTTCGAGGGAGCAGTCTATTTATAGTAGCAGATATGATTTTAGTGCATAGCTGTCCTTCGAGGGAGTAGTCTATATAAAATAGCAGCAATAATTTGGCATATAGATGTCCTTCGAGGGAACAGTCTATATATAATTTAGATAGCTAGATGTTCCTTTGGCGTGAAGCATCTAGTTTGGTAGGAAGTTTGACTCAAGAAAATCCCATAAGAATACGGCTTATTTTAATACTTTGAAGTCATGGACTAGACTAAAAAGGGGAAGGCATCGTTTAGGTGAGGTGAGAATCAAACTATGTGAGCTTGATTTTTATTATGAGGTGTAGGAAACGAAGTGCATGTGGTGGTATGTGAGCTCAAGGGACGAGCAGTAGGTAGATAAGAAGTGATATAACACTAGATTCAATAGTAGAATGGTTGAAGATGCAAGGCATTAGGGGTTCGAGCTCGGAGCTTACCATTAAGCGAAGCTAAACGATAAGTGCCTGATCCATAGGTGTGAGTGATTATATAAGGCCCAATCCAATTGGGAGCAAATTTTCCATGTTTGCTCTTTTCTAGTTTGGTTACATGTTGATTCTCTTTGAGGACAAGATCACCAACCTTAAAGGTACGCTCATGAATTCACTTATCATAAGCACGTTTGATGCGTTTTTGATAGATTTGAAGGTGATCAAGAGTCCGTAAGACGACGTTCGTCCAAGAAGCTCCAATTGGGCTAACCGCTCTTGGCGGAAATCATCGTTAGTGAGAATATCCTGAAGGGATATTCTGAGGGAGGGTATTTGTGTTTCGAGAGGTAAGACAGCCTCGGTACCATATACCAAAGAAAAAGGTGTGGCATTAGTAGAGGTACGGATGCTAGTACGATAAGCCCAAAGGGCAAAGGGGATGTGATCGTGCCAATTTCGTCTGGACTCATTGACAACTTTCATGAGGATTTTGGTTAGGGTTTTATTAGAGGATTCGGCTTGACCATTGGCTTGTGGATAGTAGGGTGATGAGAAGCTGAGTTTGATACCAAAGTTGTCACAAAGGTCTTGCAACAACCTATTTTTGAAAGATTTTCCATTATCTGTAATCAGGCGATGAGGAACACCAAAACGACAGATAATGTGGTGGTTAATGAACTCTACAATTTTTTCTTTTTTAGTTGAAAAGAGTGGAATAGCCTCCACCCATTTTGTGTAATATTCGGTTGCTGTGATAATCCATCGGTGACATTGTGAAGAGGACGGGTGAATCTCACCAATAAGGTCTAAACCCCATTGTGAGAAGGGCCAAAGATCTCGAGCGACCTGGAGCGGGTGGCTAGGAGTATGTTGAAGGTTGGCATGTTGTTGACACATAACACAACGCTTAACATATTCGTAGCAGTCGTTATTGAGAGTAGGCCAATAATAACCAAGGCGAAGGATTCGTTTGGCCATGGCAAGGCCACTAAAATGTCCACCACAAATACCGTCATGGACTTGTTGGATGGTATGGGTGATCTCCGCACCGGTGAGACATCGAAGGAGGATGCCATCAAAGCCACGTTTATAAAGGAGTCCCCCCATAACTACATAACGAGAAACGTGTTTAAGAAAAGCACGTTTACCAGTACTAGTAAGGTCAGAAGGGAGAACAGAGGTTGTAAGGTAGTCATGGAATTGGTGATACCAAGTATCCTGCGAGTTAGCAGACACAGTATTTATCGTACAAACAACCGGGGCTGAATAAGATGGGGCAAAGAGTTGTTGGACCAAGACAAAAATGTCAGAGTCAGTTGATGAGGCTGGAATTTGTGAGGCTAAGCAAGCCATAGTATCCGCAAATTTGTTAGTAGAGCGTGGAATGGTTTGGATAGAATAGTGAGTAAATAAGGCTAGAAGCGAATCCACGTAGTGTTTGTATTTTTGAAGTTCCTCATTTTTGCATTGGTAGATGCCCATAACTTGATTGACTACCAATTGAGAGTCGCCAAAAATATTGATAGATTTGATACCTAAATGCAGCGCAACCTGGAGACCCAGAACAAGGGCCTCGTATTCCGCTGTATTATTAGTGCAAGGGAAATTGAGTCGGAATGAAAGAGGCATAGGCTCGGCGTCAAGAGGAATGAGAACAACGCCAGCTCCTCCACCGCGTTGGCATTTAGATTCATCGAAGAAGAGGGTCATTGGATACGACTCCTCCTTGAGTGAAATAGTGGCGATGAGTTCGTCGGGGAATGTAAAATTGGTAAATTGTTCCCTGTAAAGGGGCTTCCGCAGTTGGTCTGCGATGGTTTGTCCTTTGATTGATTTCGTGGACGAACTCAAGCTCGAGGTTGGCGAGAGAGCATGAGCCATCGAGTGATGCATTGGTTTAGATGAGGTTTAGCATACATGTAATGGATGGGGTATGTGTTGGTGATGACGAAAGTTTTGTGATTCAGAAGGTAGTGTCGGAGCTTTGTAGCCACGAATGATAGGGCTAGGCACAACTTTTCTACATGTGTATACCTAGTCTCATAATCCACCAAAGTACGACTTATATAATAAACGGCTTGTTCTCGATTTTCAGAGTCACGATGTGCAAGCATGGCCCCTACAAAGGTGGTGGCGGAAAGGTAAAGGTAGAAAGGGCGGTCGTCTTGAGGTGGGATAAGCACGGGTGGCTGCAAGAGATAAGTTTTGAGAGCTTCAAAGGCTTGGTGGCACTCTTCACTCCATTGAAACTCAATGTCCTTCTTAAGGAGGTGATGGAAAGGTTGACATCGATCCGAGAGTTGGGAGATGAAACGTCGGATAGATTGTAACTTACCTTGTAAGCTACGCAATTGTTTGAGATTAGTAGGTGGGGGCATTTCTATGATAGCTTTGACTTTAGATGGATCGACCTCAATGCCACGCAAAGAGACGATAAAACCAAGAAGCTTTCCCGAAAGGACACCAAAGACACATTTCTTTGGTTGAAGACGGACAGAATATTGTAACAGGTGATCAAAAATAATGGTTAAAACATCGAGATGTTCACTGCGATGTTTAGACTTGCCAAGAAGATCGTCGACGTAATCTTCAAGGATAGTGTGCATAATGTCATGAAAAATATAGGTCATAGCCCACTGATAGGTCGCACCAGCATTCTTAAGGCCAAATGGCATTACACGGTAATAGAAGGTTCCCCAAGGAGTTATGAAGGCAGTTTTGTGTTGATCGGCAGGGGCAACCAAAATTTGGTTGTATCCTGAAAAGCCATCCATGAGAGAAAGCATTTCATGACCCGCAGTGAGATCAACAAGTTGATCAATACTTGGGAGGGGGAAGTCATCCTTAGGGCAAGCGAGGTTAAGATCCTGAAATCCGTGCATATCCGAAGTCCCCCCGTCACTTTAGTGACAGGTACGATGTTAGAAATCCATTGAGGATAGTCAATAGGCAAGATGAAGGAAACAGAAAGAAGTCGTTGAAGCTCTTCTTTGACCAAGAGGGCAATGCGTGGATGCATTTTTCTCGCTTTTGTTTGACCGTTTGGAATCGGGGTGTAGAGTGATGTTATGGACGGCAATGTCGATCAATTCTGGCATGTCGGCGTAGGACCAAGCGAAAGCTTGGTCATGCGAGCACGGAGGAAAGTAGTAAAGGCGACTTGTTCTGATGCGTTAAGGGATTGTCCGATCTTCACAATGTGAGGATCCTCCTCTCGTGTGGATGTTGATTTCTATAGTAGATTCGTTTAGCATGGTTTGGGTTTCAGATGGTAAGGCTCGTTGAATATAAGAGTCATCCGCGCCAAGGTAAGTGAGGATGGAGTCATCATCCTGGCACTCAACAACATTAATCAAAGGCGAATCCTCTTCGATCATGTCTGGATACAGAAGGGGAAGAGAAGATGGGTCCTCATTATGGCGTTGATAAGTGAGAGGACCTATGAAGATAGCATTTATGAAAAAAAAAAGTTAGGAGGGATAGATTCAGGGTCTATAGATTCTGTGGGTGATGATGGCAAAGTGGGTGATGATGGCTTGGTAGGGGTGACATCATCGTCTTCTAGAAGACAACTGTCACGAGGTTCTCGTGGATGTAAGTGTTTTCGGAAATCCGAGACCACTACGATCATTATGTTTGCGTGTGGTGATGGGGATGAGCGTATGTCGGCCTTGTTCGTAAAGACCAAAACCAAAGCCTTTCCAAGCACAGCGAGTCAAGAAGGTGAGGGCGAAACAACGATTTGTCAAGTATTGAAAATTGGATTGGAAGGGAACCACACCAAGAGGAGGTTCAGGGGTAATGGAAGATGCGTCAACACCCCCATACGTTAGGTTGGTGTGGCAATGGGGTGGTCCGTAAGAGATTACCTCCCCACGCGACTGGTCGTAGGTGGGATGTGCATGTAATTGTCCGAACTCCCGCGGGGTAGGAAAGAACTAACGTTATATAGGCGGTACTCCCCAGCGTAAGGCGCTGAAAAACATCTACTAAGGGGTCCGCGGTTGGGATGTTAGCTGCGGGAAGGGAAGTGGTTTTTGCGACGGTGGTTTCATCAGTTGAAGGCGTAGGTGCGGTTGAAGTGGATGGTTGAGGTACATTTGAAGAGGATGGTTGGGTTGAATGTATGGGTTTCTTGATTGGTATAAGCACATCGTTAGGGCGGTATAACATATTACAGGTTTTAAAGGGGGGAGGATCAGCTTTTACGGTGTAGGACTTCCCCTCGTACTCAAATTTTATGCATCTATGTAATGTTGAGGGAACGCATCCCATGGCCCGGATCCAAGGACGACCCAGCAATATATTATATTGGAACTCTCCCTCAAGGACATAGAAGAGTTCGAGTAAAGTACGTGGTCCTACCCAAATGTTGAGGATCACGGTGCCTAAGGTAGAGGTAATAATAGCGTCATTGAATGACCGTAACATGATGGGGTTGGCACACATGTAGCTAGAAGGGATATTCATTTGTTGAAAATCTTTTGAAGAGATGATGTTTAGGCTATCACCCCCGTCAATCATAACACGACGTACACGAATGTCTCGGACGTAAGCTGAGATGAACAAGGCAGGGTCAGGATCTTCCTCGTACTCAAAATCGACAATTTCATCTTCGAGAAACTAATCATGCAGCAGGCTTGTGGTACGAGATAGAAGTGGTTGGGGCGGTGGGTTGTTTGGTGAGAGAGGCAACGTGATTGGGTGTTAGAATGGAGGCAACAGCAGGGGTTTCATTAGGTAAGACCTCGATCCCCAAAGAATTCCAACGAGAGCTTGTCGATGAGATTCAGAAGTCTGAATGAGATCATATAGTGTCATTTTTACGGGTGATTGGTGAAGCTGTTTAATCATGGCTCGATGGGCGGCTCCATTAGAGACGGGGTAAGCAGGTCCACGAATAACCACTTTAGGTGGTGGTGCAATCGGGATGCTGGACGGAGAAGGAGAGGACACAGGTGTGCTTACTTTCACTTTCTCATTGTTTTTCTGCGCTCGAGTAGCAACACTAATCATATTAATCTCGTAGACCGGAGATGAAGAAGATGATTGGGATAAATCATGGTCTTCAAGAGGTGGGGTTGTAATAATGACAGATCTTGGTGAGGCGGGGACAGATGGTATAGGAGAGGGAATGGAAACTAAAGGTCTCCCCTTCGTAATTTGTCTTTCTTAACCTTTCTATCCGGGAGAGGTGCTGACGAAGGATGGTTTTAAAGCTTTGCATCCCTCCACATCATGTCCCGGTGTGCGGTGATAAGCGCAGATCTTAGACTCATCATAACCTATAGGTCGAGGTTTAGACGGGTCATAAGGTCTAAGTGGGGGTAGGGAAATGGTCGCATTCTCTACTAACATAGCAAGGATTTTGGTGTAAGATCCTTTGAGTGGGTCAAAATCAGAAGAGGATGAGGGTATTGATTGCGCGGGTTTTGGTAATGTTTGGGCGTGGTTAGTTCGTATGGGTGGTGGTTTAACCGAGGGGTGTTGATACGTGTTTTTCAATAAACGTGGTTTCTTTGGCGCAGAAGCTATATTGGATGATGAGGCCACAGATGGTGTGGTATCAGAAAACAACCACGGGGAAATAGGAGTGACCGAAAACAAATCTTTTGATGATGGAATTTGTTTAGGGTTGATAGGTGGACAGGATACGCGGAGTGATAATGTTGATATACCCTTTGATCCCTGTATGGGTGCAGAAGGCGTAGATCATTTTGAAGAAAACGCAGGAGGTATGATATATTGGTGCAAGGTGGAAGGATGAGGTCCCAATATGGAAGGTAGGTATGACGATGATGGTTTTGATTGTGATAGAGGCACGGATTGAGCTTGTCTTCTAGGTGGCGGGGCGGCTTTATTCTTGGACAAATCTAGTCGCTTAGGCGGGTGTGTTAGACTGGGTATGGGCAAGGTCCCGAGCGTAGGGGAAGATTTGGCTAAGTTAATAGAAGTGGACGGGGCATTTGGTAGAGGTGAGGGGGGTGAAGGTGAGAACATGGGCATTTTAAGCTTCTGTAAGCACTTTGGGTATATGGTGGAGGCCTCAGGATCGGTCATTTGCATTTGAGTAGAATAAGGGGTACTCAAACATTCCCATAGGATTCGTCTATCTTCTGTGGAATGACAGTCCTCACGTGTGAATGTGAACTTTTGTACGGAAGAAAGGTGGGTTGTGATTCCAGTCCACTGTGGGTGTGATACAGTGAGTAGATGAGGCACTGTATCAATAGATGTTAAGAGGTCAACCGGTCGTTGAAAAGATTTAGGCGATGAAGAACTAATAGGTAAGAGGGCGTGTTCGAGAGGATCCATCATGGTTAAAGAATTTGGTGATGTCGGTGTAAGATATTTCTCCTAAGGATGTCAAAAGGAGTGGCGTACCTTCTTCTTATGCAACAAGAGTGGTAGAAGGGGAAGTCTGGGAAATAGATAGATTAGATAACATCCGTTCGCAGTCTTGTAGGGATGTGGTATAAGTTGACTCATCAATGGGAAGAGGAGTCTGGATGCTTAACTCCTTTATGGGTAAAGGAATGATTTCGCTTTGGCTTGATGGTGGTAAAGGAGGTTCGGGCTCCTGTGTTAGTGAAGAGGCTTGATTCAAAATTTTCTCGATAGAGGCTTTTGGCTGGGTATCGAAGACTGCATGGATCTCATGAACACTCTCTTCGGCTAAGATATCCTGGTTTGTGTTACTGTTGGAAGAGTGATTCGGGAATGGTTTGTTGAAGATTTTCAAATTTCGGTTGGCAGGGGCATTAGGATTATCGAGGGTTATATCCCCTGCGTCCACCATTTCCTGCACTATGTTTTTCAACATCTTGCAGTTCTCATGACTGTGTCCCTTCACGTGGTGGAAGTTACAGAAGTCATTTTCTTTGTACCAGGAAGGTATGGCGCGAGTGGAATCAAACCCGGAATGAGGTTTAACAGGAGGTAATGTAATGGCTCCTGCTTTGAGCAATTTTTCCAATATCACACCATATGTTTCTCCCAAGGGAGTGTAGTTGATGGGCTCTGCTTTATACTTATAGGTGGTTTTTGGTGGGGCATTAGACGGTGTTTGAGATTTAACCATCACCGCGTGGACAGCTCCTTTTGATTTAGAAGAAGTGGACGCGTGAGGAGTGGTGGTATTTGGTTTATTGGTAGAATCAGGAGTTCGAAATTGGGGTTTTTGTTACGCAACCGCAATTTCTCTTCCTCTAAGGCTCGAATCTCTAGTTTTCGAGCCATAGTAAAGGCTTCATCGAATGTACGGAAAGTTTGAATTTGGAGAGTAGGAGAAATGTGCTTAGCACATGCCCGCGTGAAAAGTTCGATAAGTTCAGTCTGAGGCAAGGCATATGTAAGTTGGTTGATAAGGCCGCGCCATCATCCGACGAAATCTGCGATAGATTCGTCTTCGAATTGTCGAATGGCATAAAGGTCGGTGATGGATACTTTCTTAGCAATGTTAATGGAGAAGTGATCCAAGAAAGATTGGGCTAGTTGGTTAAAAGAGAAGATTGAGTGCTGGGTTAAAGCACTGTACCACTCCAAGGCAGGTCCTGATAAGGACATGGGAAAGGTGCGGAGTAACAAGGCATCATCATGGGCAATCAAATAACAAGCATGTCTAAATGATCGCAAGTGTTGTTGAGGATCCTCTTTACTATTAAAACGAGTAAATTTCGGTAGTTCCCATTGAGGAGGATATGAGTGAAGGGGAACAGAAGGGTGAATGGGCTCCCGACAAACTTGCTCGTATGTCAAGGCGCTACGACTTCCCGACACAGAAGCCTCCAGATTTTGCATTTTGTCCATCATTTGTTTGATGAAATCAGTGGTTGGATGAGATGATAATGCGGTTGTGGCAAACGGAGGCAAATTGGGCCAAGGGCCTCCACCGGACATGGTGGGGTTAAGTGTTGATAAGGTATGGAGGATGAATATGTTGAGGCTGACAGAATAGGGATGTCCCATATAAGGTGTTGAGGTTACTGGATACGTGTATGGGAATGAAAAGGTAGGTGGAGCTTGAGAAGGAAAGCTCGTGTGGATAGGTGGCGAGAGCAAGTCATGAATGGAGTAGTCTGCAAGAGAGATGAGGTAGGGGCAATGGCGGTAATGATATGTGGGGTCCAAGATTAGCCAAAGAAAAGCCAATCTGAGTCGTATGAACCTCTCGAAGTCTGTCGGATTGGGAGATGGGGCTAAAGGTGCCGAAGCGGCGGTGTTATCAAAGGAGTGGGGGCTAAATAAGCAGCTATACTAATAGGCATGCCAACAAAGAGCTAACTATCGGGCGTACGGTCGGGGCATGAGACAAATAGTATTGTACAAAGGCTAGGATTAGCATCCAGAAATTTGGCAAAGTCCTTATCTCCCACAGGAATTTTAGGAACCTCGCTGGTATCCGTAGGATTCCCCACAGAATGTGAAGGGGGTGATTTAGGCAAAGAAATAGAGCAAGCATGTGAAACCATGATGGCGGCTTGCTTTTCGAGTGACAACAACCATGGACAGGAGTTCACAGTAGGGTTTCAATCTTGTCAGAATAGAAACAAACTCAGATTGTAAAATTGGTAGGTTGTTGGTTTGTCGAGGAATTGAAAAGAGAGTAACCGATATTGGGCTAAGTAACCGATGTCGGTTATACTATAGCCGACGTCGGTCAGGTAACCGATGTCGTGTAAGAAGTCCTCCCGACTAACAAGATATAAAAAGGCTGCTAATTTGATTTTTAACAACGTTTAGTATACTTGTCCAATTATTGATCACGTAAGGCGTAGTATGAGAAAGAAAACAGAACTAAAAACAAGCAAGATGCACACGCAAATCCAAAGATTAACCCTAGGGTTAATTTTAATTATCGTGGGCTTATGCCTTTAGACGTAGAATGATGTCAGAATCCTAAACAAGAGACTTAGGGGAAATGTCAAGTTGTTTTGGCTTATAAGGTTACTCTCAATCGGGCGGAGGAATACCGCGAAAAGGGGGATGTTTGAGCTGTTGTGTTAATTGTGAAGTGATTCGGTATGTGTTGTGCAGAATGTAAGATTAATTTCTGTCAATACCGTGGATATCACCCCCACGTGTACGACACTTGTTATTTAATCTATGTTCACTAGAATTGAAAAACAACAAGCAGAATGCAATGCATGTGTTTTAAACCCAAATCGAAAATGATATTCGATGAAGCAAGAGAGATGACTTTCACTAATGCAAAACTAGGAAAGCCGATAAATTCTTTACGAAATATATAACAAAAACAAAGCAATGAAAGAAGTATGCTTCCTAAAATGAAAATAAGCAAGAGAAACAGAAACCCAAAATGGGTCCCACCGGCGTGCCAAAAATGTTTCGCTTTCTAATGATTCGGCTTCTAGAATAGAGTTGTTTCTATCCTTTCATTCCTTTTAGAAATAGATAGGGTTAGGGCTAGGAGGAATACCCACTTAGATGTTGAGATGGTGTGCGTGTACCATACAGAAAGATCAGGCTGATTGCAAAGAACTCCTTTTGTCTTGGAAGGACTACTCTGCAAATAAGAACACAAGACCACAAGATTTTGATTAGACAATAAATGAGGAAACTGCCTGGGCCCAGAAATATAAAACTTCCTTTCGAAGGTGGTCAGCTTCGCTAATATGAATTAACACAAAAGACTGTAAAATATCAATTAAGTTGCTTCGTTGAACCGGGTAGGGAAAGGCTGGTTTTCTGGTTTTGACTGAGGAACCGATGCTGCCATCGATAACCGATGCTTTGGTTAATGATAACCGATACCTGGTGGGTTCTGTGGATCTATAGGTTGGTCACTTTATGGGGTAGTTGTGTTGTTTGTAAGGTCAGATATAGGTGGTATTAGGAAATAAGGGGATGAGAGGTAGATGAATGATAGTTAGAGGTAATATGCATGCTTTGGGTAGTGGATTCAGGATGGATTTATGAGGACCGTAATTCAAAAGGCATAAGAAATGTTATAACAGTAAGACATGCAAGATGTGACTTACTGGGTTTGACAAAGATGCAAGTTGATCTCCTTTCTTTGCAAACGTTTTGGTTTCTTCACTCGTCTCTCGCTCGGTCAAGTGAAGATCCTGGACTCGCTTTTTCTTCTCCCAATGATCTATGTTCATTCAAAAATCATTCGACACTGATCCAAAATGAAATTCCGATCCTTTGTTTTTTGTTTGGGGAGGCCATTTACAGGGAACCGATGGCGGTTACGTAACCGACGGTGGTCGAGTAGGAACCGGCATCGGTAAAGGAAAAAGTAGGCTATTTTTAGTAAAATAGCCCACCTTCCCTTCTTTTCTCCCGAGAGATCGGTTGCCATGGGCTTGGTCAAGTGGCTAGAAGGTCGGTTTTTTGGGTGCGAGTAAGGAGGCATTAGTTATGGATGTGAGTCTGACCAAGTCATAGGTCTTAATTAGGTTAGTTTAGGATTAGGGCTAGGTCATGATGAGGTGGCAAAATGAGGTGGCGGTGAGGTGATGGGGATTTATCAATTACAAGGTAATTAATAAATAATTGTGTAAGGTTTAGGTAATGAGGTTAGGTTGCGAAATGGGATGCGGGTCACAAGGGGTCGTAAGACACGAATTTGGTGTCTACACTCACTTGGTGGCTTGCCCAATCAAGCAACGAAAGCATATCTGTTTTGAACAATATAAATTTAGATGAAGATTATTTGGGCATTGATAAGCAATGACCCAACCGGTTTTTTCGATGCCCGCGAGATGATTCAAGGCCAAAGCAGTATACTTCAAATTTCAATTTAAATATGCTTTACAATTTTGAATTACATTTCGATTTAAATTTATTTATCTAAATCTTGATTAATTTTTTCACAAATAGGATCAACCCACCCAAAGGTAGAAACACGTAGCAGATTGATCTTGGTGAAAGCCCCATACTTCTCCAAAGAAGATCGTCTTCATCGATTCGAGATAGTGAACAAATTGCCACCTTTTCCTTTGGAGAACTTAATTGGTTTTGATTGTCAATCCCATGTCGGTGAGTTTATTCTTCCTCATATCAAATAGCTTATAGAATGGGAGAGAAGGGATAAAGTTATTATCAATGATATTATTAGTCGTTATGAAAATTATTAGCAATGGGATAGTTTATACGCTACAGTCCAGAATCAACCTGCGAAGATGGATTCCTTACTTACCTAAGTAAGAAGTGGGACTGTCACATATAACAACAACTATAAAGACAACATTTTAGATAAGGCATTAAACAAATTGGAAAATATTAGTGCCAAGGCCCAGGCATATTTTAACAAATGGTCCAAGGACAAGGATTTGGTAGCAATCGCAAATGCCGAAAGAGATAGAGCGGTTGTAAGTACTATTACATTCAAATAATCATTCTTGTTAATTTGAAATTTTCATTTTTTAGTAATATTTTGAATTGACATTACTCTTTTTGTGGAGTTGAAATATGAAAATTTGAAGAGTCAGGCAAAGGTTTTGCAAGTTCACTTGAAACAAAGAAAGAACAAATTATCCGCAGCAAAAAATTTGAAGCAAAATATTGTTTTGGTTAACAAAAAAAACAATACACTAAAGCGGATAATTAAAGAGCATGGTTTCGACCTTGACATATTATTCAAAGCTAAAGCAGCCGCTGATCCAAATTTGTTGTCGGATGGAGATGCGACAAATCAAGAAGAAAGAATTTTAAAAATCACAAAGCAAGTCTTTGCGTAGAAGATCTTATAAGTTTAGGGGTTATTTCGTGTTGGGGAAGAGGTACAATACAGCCACGATTGAAGAAGCCGTTGGTGAAGAGAGCCGAGGAGTAGAATTGGATAAAGAAAAAGAGGGTTTTAAAAACTAGAAACTTTTATTATTGAGGAAACTTTAACTATTGAATTTGAAAACTTCTACTATTGAGTATGTACTATGGTATTTGAATTTAATTATATGGATTTATATACGCCTTTAATTTTAATTGCATTAGATGGTGATTATCATGAATTATATGTATGTTTCTTGTTTACTTGCATTGTCATGAATCGTATGTGGACGAGATGATGAATGATGATAATTGATAATTAATGATAGATGATGCTGAAAGACGATCAATGACGATAATGATATGATATATATGGACGATGATCAATTTAATGTGGACGTAGATTTATCATCAAGCACAGTAATTCTTCTTCTCTAGACTTTTGTACTTGTTTTAAGATAATTATTCTCTATACTTGTAACAATATGAGCATAATGTCATTAGAATGGATATAGATGATAAATAAATGGAATGTGTTATAATGGATATAGATGACATTAGAACGAATAGAATTGTAATGATATGATAATGAATTATTTTTAAAAAAACTGAATTGTTTTAATAAATTTAAATTTGATAAATAATTGTGTTAATAATAATTGTAGTGTCGTGACTCAAGAGTCGTGGATATGATAATGATATGGTGATGATATGATATATATGGATGATGAGGAATTTTATGTGGACTTGTATTTAAAATTGTATAATGTATTGTTTATCCCACAGTTAAAAAAATATATCAAAGGAATTATATGTATGTTTCTTGTTTACTTGCATTGTCATGAATTGTATGTGGACATAGATGATGAATGATGATAATTGATAATTAATGATAGATGATGCTAAAAGACGATGAATGACGATAATGATATGATATATATGGACGATGATCAATTTAATGTGGACGTAGATTTATCATCAAGCACAATAATTCTTCTTCTCTAGACTTTTGTAATTCTTCTTCTCTAGAATGGATATAGATGATAAATAAATGGAATGTGTTATAATGGATATAGATGACATTAGAACGAATAGAATTGTAATGATATGATTATGAATTATTTTTAAAAAACTGAATTGTTTTAATAAATTTAAATTAGATAAATAATTGTGTTAATAATAATTGTAGTGTCAGGAGTCAGGATATGATAATGATATGGTGATGATATGATATATATGGATGATGAGGAATTTTATGTGGACTTATATTTAAAATTGTATAATGTATTGTTTATCCCACAGTTAAAAAAATATATCAAAGGATTTTGCACATATAAAAAATAAATTAAATATAATTCTAAGAAATCAAGAAAGAATCATCACTGGCAAGAAATTAAACATAATTTCAAATATGATAGGGTTTAGCTTACCTCTTGCGTATTAGATTGTTGTGAAATCATCAAGGGTAACGTGCTATGAAATCATTAAGGGTAAGCGTATTAGATTGTCAGTAAAATCATGTATATGATAGGGTTTGTTTTACCCGACATCAGAGATAGAGGGTGAGTTGCCCGACATTTTCAGTCCTCAAAAGTGCCAAAGAACATCTTTAAATATATAGACCAACAATATCTTTAAATAAATGTAAATATATATAATTAGACTCGTAACATCTTTAATGATAACAAGAGCTGAAAAATGTAAAGTAACAAACAATAAGATTATGTTGAAGAAGATACCTATTTAAAATTGAAATCATCACCGGTAATGTGCTAGATCTTTGTCTTAAAAAAATTCAACACAAAAAATGGATTAGTAGATAGATGGGTGAGTTTCCTGACATTGTCAGTCCCGAGAAGTAACAGCTTCCTCGGACGGATGTCAACCCACGTTTTCAAAAAATAAAAAGATTGTATTTAACTAAATGTAAATACATAGACCTGTAACATCTTTAATGATAACCAGAGCTGAAAAAAATGAATAGTAACAAACAATAAGATGAATAGTAATTTCAACATTCCTATCTTTTTGTAATGTCAACATTAAGAGGTAATTCAATTATGATATTGCAATATGTGTATATAAGATTATTGAAAACATCAAATATAGAAACAAAGGTCCTAAATTGTGCAAGGATATAATATTCTATCAACACTAATTCCAAAAAGTATATAGCTTAAATTAGGATGAGGGTTAAAAATAATTCACCATTCTACCAGATGTAGGGGTATAACGGTGATTTGAAACTAGATAAGGATGTTGTGCAGAGTGTCATAAATTTTCCTTTGAGATTTGGGATCCTAAAATCAGAGGAAATGTTCATCTATTTTAGAACAAGTTTTCTTGATGAATGTGTCATAGGGCTACTGAATGTGTCCTTTGATACTAAGATATCTAATCTATATCTAACACATACTTCACACGTGTTTATTGATCTAGGATATGTGTATGAATATTTTCAACGACTCTTCTACAACTATAAATATCATCTCTTTGTATTTTAGACCTATTAGCCTAAAAAAGTGTTTCTAATTATATACATTAGATTTACCTCATCATTCCCCCTTCGATACCTATGAGTGCTAGAAATTATGCACCAAATACACCAAAACAGGATTAAACTACTTGTAGTTCTCCAAGTGTCATGGAAGAGTAGAGGTTAGAAAAGTGTAAATGAAGATGGAGCCCTAATTTTATCCTCAAAACTTGGTAACATTGCTTGGCTTGTATTTAATTAAGGGATAGAGATATGTGATAAGGGTAAGAAGATAGATATAATCAAAATCGGATAACTCATGTATATGGTGACTTATGAAAATTAATTCTTGATCAATCAAATATAAGTTGACTAAGGTAATGTGTGAATTTGAAAAGATGACTATTGTAAGTATAAGAGGCTAGTTTATTGGAAATGTGAAAAATAATTAGAGGGTCATCCACATCTATTACAATATGATCTATCACAAGACTCTCAACCTTAAGTTTTTTCGAACAAAAAATTTGGTTTTAGACAACTTCATAAATCCCTTGCTTGAGGATCAATTTTTTCATCTTAGGAAACTTTTGGGAGTGAAGGCAAATTTCATTAAGGTGGGATAGTTCAGTTGTTCCTCCTTCGCTCCCTTTATTAAAGTACATATTAAGGGGGGATGTCAGTGTATTTAAATAACCATACACTATTGTATATAATTAAGGTGCACTTGTAATATTAGTTGTATTTTAGTATTTGGATAATTCACCCATTAGTGTACATTTATCCAAATATATTAATAGGGAAGAGTATGAAACAATTTATTGACTTGATTATCTTCATTATTAATAGAAAAGTAAATTTTCCTTACAAGTTAACTACTCTCCAAGCTCAATAATAGCCTCTACTTGTTTTTATAAAAGTATGGAGAGCTAGTGTTAGTGATCAATCTTGTGGAAGAGAGTTTTTATTACTATGAAGAATTCAAGCCATAACATCTTAATAAAATTGTGGTACTCATGATACTCTCGGTAAATTTGTGTTATGTCTTTACTTTAAGCTTTCATTAATTAATCATGTATACATGCTTGTGGGTGTTTGTTTTATGGTTGTTAACTACGATTTTGGAGAGTAAATTGTACATTAATAATCATCCCAAATATTTCAATTCAAATTTTCAATGATGACATCTTCAAAATGTGACACTTTCTTTTTTCTTGTCAATAGCTTCATCAAACTCGATGTTGTCTTCTGTAGAATGTGACGTGCGACAACAAGACGTCAATAATCACTCCTGACGCGCGTCAATGGAACGTCAATGGTCTTGACTAACGACGCCATCGGGCTTCTATTGACGCATGTCACTGGATTCTATTGATGCTCGTCATTGGCTCCTATTGACGCTGCGTGTCATCGCTCCTACCGACGGCGCCATCGCTCCTATTGATGCGCGTCACTGGCTCTTATTGACGCGCGTCATGGGATCCTATTGACACGCATCACTAGCTCCTATTGACGCACGCCACTTGTCAGCATTGACGCGCGTCACCGATCCTATTGACGCCGCGGCAGCCTAGACTATTGTCGTAAGGCCAGCTAAGACCTTTGACGCGCGTCAATTGAAGCCATTGACACCCGATTTAGCCTATAAATACCCTTCAACCGGTCATTTTCTCGTTTTCACCTTCCCGCTCTTGAATTTTTACAGGTCTCAATCATTGTCAAAGATGCAAGTACAACTATAATGTCGACTTCACATGCTTCCCAACTGCAAGTTCAGCAAAAAAATCAAGAGAATCCAATTCAATCGATTTCCAAGATCAACTACAGGAATCCCTTATGCCCTCACATCCATACTGTTTTAAAGATGTCTTCAGAATATAAAGATTTGATGGATGCGTGTGAATTTACAGGGCTCGTTAATATGCCCCATTTCGAAACAGATCCGGATATTTTGAATTACCTTCTGTCATCCTACAATTCAGAGGATGGCATTTTTTATGTGACTCTGAACGATGGCCGAATGTTCCAATTCAGTATCGAAGCAAATGACATCCATCGGTTTACGGGCCTTCCGTTCAAAAATTTACCAATTGTTACAACCAAGGCAACACTCTGTGGAAGAAGACAAGAAATTTCTCGAATCAACGTTCGGTTTCCATGTTGATTGTAATTATAATTCGTTTTAATTCATATTTTTTATTTTATTTTTTATTCTGATACAATTTGTTGTTATAAATTTATAGTAATTTTCATTGTTTCGCATTTGTAGCCCATGTCAGTAAATACAGGCATGGTTTCTAAGATGTAGCATTTCTAAGTACATGTAATTTTTGTAATGCTAGGGTCTAAGATGAGCTTTGTAACTTTGTTTGACCTGATGAGTGCAGTGGAAAAGTGTGTACTTGAAAGTATACTAGCGTGGGCAGAGTTTAAACAAAAAAAAGATCTTAAGAAAACTGATGGAACCAAGAAGGGAAAATTAATTGATATTCCCAAACTTGATGATGAAAATCAAGCAGAGGGGAAGAATTCTGATCAATGTACTTTAATATTAACGGAGGGTGACTCAGCCAAGGCTCTTGCTGTAAGTGTTTGTGCCTTGAATCAGGGAAATGTGAATACTGAATTTGGTAGTATTGTGACATGTTTCGACATCACTTTCCAATTTAATTTTTTGTTATTTTAGTTATCTTTATCCTATCAGGTGGCAGGAATATCTGTTGTTGGTCAAGATTATTATGGTGTGTTTCCTCTCAGAGGTAAGTTGCTCAATGTCAGGGAAGCTACCACTCACCAACAAATGGAGAATAAAGAGATAGTAAATATAAAAAAAATCCTTGGTCTACAGGAAGATAAAATATATGACAGCATTAAATCTTTAAGATATGGCCATCTGATGATAATGACAGAACAGGTACATGATCTTTGTCTAGCGTTGTTTAGTTTCTGCTTAATTCTGACACATCCTTTCTAGTGAGATCCTTTTTGACTTGTCCTTTGTCTCTTAAAGGACCATGATGGTTCCCACATCAAAGGATTGCTGATCAATTTCATACACCATAACTGGCCATCACTGCTTAAAATTCCTTCATTTATTGTGGAATTTATCACTCCTATTGTCAGGGTAAATGCTCCCCCTGTATTTGGTTGAGTGTATTGAGACTCTTTATATTTGTTTTTAAGCCTCCAGAGGTTATGTATCTCCATGTCTAATTTTGGCACATGTTGATGTAGGCAACTCACAAAAATGGAAATGTGTTATCTTTTTACACCATTCCTGAGTATGAATCTTGGAGAGAATCATTGAGTGGATCGATAACTGGTTGGACCATAAAGTACTACAAAGTAATGCTAGTTTGTTTTCTCTTTATATGTTTTTAAGTTCTAGTTTTGTTCACTTGCTGATTAGGTATCACTTGTTGCTTGGACCATACAGGGTTTGGGCACAAGTACTTCTAAAGAGGGCAAGGAGTATTTCATAGATCTGGACAAGCACAAAAAATATTTTGTGTGGGTTGATGAGAAAGATGGAGATGCAATTGAGTTGGCCTTCAGCAGGAAGAAGATAGAGGCCAGAAAAAACTGGCTGAGACAATTTGAGGTAGTTAGGCCAGGGGAGCAAGGTGAAATGAAATCTGAATTAAAATGATATTCATTTCAACACTAACAAGTTAACAGTTGCCACCTTTTCCTTTGGAGAACTTAATTGGTTATGATTGTCAATCCCATGTCAGTGAGTTTATTCTTCCTCATATCAATTAGCTTATAGAATGGGAGAGAAGGGCTAAGGTTCTTATCAATGAGATTATTAGTCGTTATGAAAATTATTGGCAACGGGATAGTTTATATGTTGCAGCTGATCCAAATTTTTGTCACATGGAGATGCGACAAATCAAGAAGAAAGAATTTTAAAAAATCTGGATGGTGCTGCAGAAGATCTTATAAGTTCAGGGGTTATTTCTGGTGTTGGGGAAAGAGGTACAACCACAGTGGAAGAAGTCGTTGGGGAAGAGATCAGAGAGTAGAATTGGATAAAGAAAAAGAGGGTTTTGAAAACTAGAAACTTTTATTATTGATGGAACTTTAAATATTGAATTTGAAAACTTCTACTATTAAGTATGTACTATGGTATTTGAATTTAATTATATGGATTTATATACAATCTTTAATTTTAATTGCATTAGATGGTGATTATCATGAATTATATGTATGTTTCTTGTTTACTTGCATTGTCATGAATTGTATGTGGACGTAGATGATGAATGATGATAATTGATAATTAATGATAGATGATGATGAAAGACGATGAATGACGATAATGATATGATATATATGGATGATGATCAATTTAATGTGGACGTAGATTTATCATCAAGCACAATAATTCTTCTTCTCTAGACTTTTGAACTTGTTTTAAGATAATTATTCTCTATACTTGTAACGATATGATCATAATGTCATTAGAATGGATAAAGATGATAAATAAATGGAATGTGTTATAATGGATATAGATGACATTAATGATTAGAATGGATATAGATGACATTAGAATGAATAGAATTGTGTTAATAATAATTGTAGTGTCAGGACTCAGGATATGATAATGATATGGTGATGATATGATATATATGGATGATGAGGAATTTTATGATATGATATATATAATTCTAAGAAATCAAGAAAGAATCATCACTGGTAAGAAATTAAACATAATTGCAAATATGATAGGGTTTAGCTTACCTCTTGCATATTAGATTCTGTGAAATCATCAAGGGTAAGCGTATTAGATTGCTATGAAATCTTGCGTATATGACAGGGGTTTTTGTACCGACATTGTCATCGATCTGAGAAGTGCCAAAGAACATCTTTAAATATATAGACCAACAATATCTTTAAATAAATGTAAATATATAGAATTAGACCTGTAACATCTTTAATGATAACAAGAGCTGAAAAAATGTAAAGTAACAAACAATAAGATTATGTTGAAGAAGATACCTATTTAAAATTGAAATCATCACCGGTAATGTGCTAGATCTTTGTCTTAAAAAAATTCAACACAAAAAATGGATTAGTAGATAGATGGGTGAGTTGCCTGACATTGTCAGTCCCGAGAAGTAACAGCTTCCTCGGACGGATGTCAACCCACGTTTTCAAAAAATAAAAAGATTGTATTTAACTAAATGTAAATACATAGACCTGTAACATCTTTAATGATAACCAGAGCTGAAAAAAATGAATAGTAACAAACAATAAGATTAAGGGGAAAAAGATACCTCCTTAAAGTTGAAATCATCACTGCCACTGGTAATGAGCTAGATCTATGTTTTAAAAAAACCCAACACGAGAAATGGATTAGTAGATAGATGGGTGAATTGCCTGACATTTTTAGTATATAGACCTGTAACATCTTTAATGATAAAGATAAAAGATAGATAAAGAAGATACCTATTTAAAGTTGAAACAATCCATTATCAATAGCTTCATCAAACTCGATGTTGTCTTCTGTAGAATGTGACGAAGAGCCAATTACACTCTCAAGGTTGGGAATATTTGTACTTGTAGCTGTATTATTCACACCTCTTCTTTCGCAAAGGGAATTCCAGTGCACAATTTCTCTGTCAAACGGAAAGGTTTTGATGGAGTATCGAGAAACATAACACCTCATGCAACTTTCCAGATTTTTATCCAACTTGTTTCTCAGTTTTGATTTTATAAATGACAATGCACTCGAAAAACCCTTTCATCCTCCACAAACCCCAAAATCATTGTTTGGCATAACTCATATAATCTGAAATATTCACCGATATCTTCTTATAAGATAGAACTTTGATAGATTCCTCGCCACAGCCTTGTAATAGCACCACTTTCAGAAGGTTGATCTAAATTCTTATATTGGTTCCTCATTGTTGTTGCAAAATTTGTTGACTGAAACTTTAATAAATCGGCATTCAGTATACCTTTGATTTCCATACCCTTGAGCTCTGACGTCTTTGTAAATTGTTCCATTATTGTACCCATTGATTTATGGAAATGCTTTCTGACAAAGTCTGCACGGCCACCTTCAGTATTCCAAAAATTAGGATTCATCACACCCATGGCTTCCAGAATTTTATCTTTACAGAAACGTTCCCTAATTTCTGATGACAAGGTTTCTAAAATTTTTTAAGCTTTATTCTTGTTTCAACTATAACAGACTCAAACAAATTACGTGTCACGGGAACATCTTCTCGTTCCGATCCTATAATATCTTGACATTTTTGCAAAATGTGCATTGGTATTTCCCTCCCATTAACAGTGATGTAGAGGTGATCGTGGATATTAAATCTCAAAAAGGTGTTAGGATTTTTAAGATCTAATAAATCTTTCCAATTTTCAAAAACAGGTGCATCAAAACTATCCTGGGAATAGTACAATATATCAAGACTTTGACATACCATTTTTCTCATCCGTATAAAATCCACAATATAGATTAATCTGCCCTGTGCATGCTTCATCAGTGTATTGATCTCCTTTAACATTAGAAGAATACCAACCAATGTAAGCAATGTCTCCAAATCAGTTAAACAGACAACAAGTCCCTTGGCCTATCAACTTCATGATGGTATTTGTGCATGAAACCAACCAATGAAGGATACTACTCATGAACTCGCATGCAGTTCATACAAAGAGATCCATCTAGTCTCCACATCCTTCAGAAGTTTTTTTCCATCTGTAATTCCAATTGCAAATTTTTCGAACTCGAGAAAATGCTTTGGGCTGCTTGACATATAGGCATGAAGTTCTCTTATAAGGTCTTCTAATTTAGCAACATTTTCATGGTTGCTTACCATTTTATATGCTAAATTCATTCTGTGAGCCATACAGTGAATTGGTAGCATATATGGGGCCACTGTTGTTTGTAATCTAACATAGAGCCCTGTTCGGTGACCCTACATGACAAATGCACCATCTGCTCCAACGCATACCAACTTCGTAGCAATTTCATAATCAGTCATTCCAGCAACATCTTTCAAATGAGAAACAACTATTTTATATAGGTTTTCGGCATTGCAGTTTTCAACCATTTTCATAACACCCAACAAATGAGGTGTCCTTATATGATTTTCTAAAGTATAGATGTGGATACATACCCATGTGGTGTTGTCAACTGCTGTCACTTCATCAATTGAAAGAGAGATAAAGTTTGCTTTTTTTTACATTCTCTTTCAAATCTTCCTTCTCTATCATCGAGAGGCATTTTGCCATTTCCCATCCACTACTTTCAGACCAATGAGACTGAGGTACATTCAGCATTCCGTTAAATTGATACAAAACTTTGAAATCAAGGAAATCTGAAATCACTCTTCCTTTTTTTAGTATTTGAAAAAGAGTAGAGAATTGTATGAATTTTGCATGTAGATTTGTTTCTTTCATCTTACCAATATGCGATGTGATCGTTCCTCCCTTTTCCAACAAATGTCTGTGTTTTTTCTGCTCTGCCTCATATTCCGCTGCGTATCTAACATGCATGCATTCTTTTTCAGTTTTCCACCTATGTGTTTTGATTTTCTGGCCATCCGCCCTCAAGCATGCTTAAATATTGTTTTCCACAATGTTTTTCTATAGTGTCCAAATTTCGATTGCATTTTTGTTGCTTTCCCAATTTCCACGTACATATTGTACATGTACATTCAGATGGGATTTCTTCATAATTAGATGATTGTACAGGTTCAATAAATGGAAATTTAGCTACCCAATCAAACTTGTATGTCCTGCCAATGGTCCACATATTCTTGTTCGTTTTCAATGCTTTACTTTTTTGAGTAGAATTTTGAGCAATATCACAATCACCTGGTTTCCTCTTTCTTGGACCGGAGTTTGATTTTGATTTCTGTCTTCCATTTTGCTGAGTGTTTGTATCTATGATATCTAGCTGCACTTCTGGTTGCACCCCAACAGGAACAATATCTTCAAGATCTAGCATATTATCGTAGGTTTCATTTGTTTGACTTTGATACTGTGCAGAATGCATGTCCACCTCAATAATACCTTCCACACAACAAGATTCCTCGATTCTTTGTGGTGGCATCTATATGATTGGTATTTACAATATCTCAGTATCTCAGAGAGTTTCCAAAATACTTGAAGAGTGATTTCTGAGATTTCTTACTTACTTTTAGGTTATTCGTATTCTTTGAGCTGGCACCTTCCATTATTCTGAAAAGAGTCTGCACAAAGAAAAGAACCAAGTAGCAACTCTATCCAAAGTTATCTCGAGGTCTTGTCGCACATCCCCTGTCTGAGGTCTTTGTCACGTGTCAACTCTGCACTTGTCGCGCGTCAACAACCCATTTCCTGTCACGCGTCCACTGTCTGAATATACTGTCGCGCGTCAACACTGCCCAAGTCACGCGTCAACACTTCCTCTGTCGCACGTCAACACTTCCTTTGTCGCGCGTCAACTTCTTTGCCCAAGTCACGCGTCAACACTTCCTCTGTCGCGCGTCAGTACAGCTTGTAGTCACGCGTCAACAATGCCCTTGTCGCGCGTCAACACTGCATTTGTCACGCGGCAACAATCACAAAGCAATAAATGTCTGAATATCTGGTTCTTAATGGTATGCGAGTTCAAATTTCACGGATTGGTAATTTGTTAAGCTACTTGAGGTATACTACTCGGTGAATCAGCTAGGTTTTTATAGGAGATGTTTTCAAATAAAGGTGAAGTCTGACCCCTAAAAAAATACTATATATTTTAGGTGAATAGGACACCAACCCACTCCGAATAATTCACCTTTTCAAATTTTCCTAAAATGAAATTTTTGCCATATTACGAATATTCGCCGCTAAAATTATCCCTGTTTTGTATGTTCCTCTCCTTGGTCTGGAAAGTAAAGTTGATGATTCTTTTCTTGTTTTGTATCATCAGAAGGGAAGAGTCCTTATTTTTTTATTTAATGGATGTCATACTGGACCCCATCTTTCCTCCAACATTTTCTTGAGTTACTGACTGTCTTGCAAGCTCTTCATTCCTCAAACTCTACTGAGTTGGCATCCTACCCTCCTCGTGTTCTAATGATGCTCCTGGTAATGACATGGTAGGTTGTTCATCTGAAGCCAACTTCACATTTCCATCTAGAGGTTACATGTCTTTATCAGTAATGATTATCTCGCTAGCAATTGTGGTTTGTGCTACTTCTACTTTCTCTTCAAAAACAGATTTTCCCTTTTGAGAAAGTTCATCAACCTTAGTAACTTCAATAGAAATAGAAACAATCTCTTTTGTTAACACCTTTGTATTAACATCTTCTCCACTAAGCAATTCTGGTTTATCTGATTCTGTAACAACTTGTCTTATAGAAGGAACATCTGTTGCTTGAGCTTTTTCTTTACTAATTAATGGATGAGCATTTTTCTCTATTTCCTTACTTTTTGGAGGTCATCTACCGGTGTCATCAATGGTTCACTCATAGATAATTTGAGTGCATCTAACATAGAAAATCCCTCACCAGTATCAACATCAATTACATCATCTTGGGCCTTTGTAGATTCATACAATGTTCCAAATGAAGGCATACTCATATCCTTAGTAAGCAGGGTCTCAGATGTCTTTGTACATGGAGTTAAGATTTGGTTGTTTACTTGAACTATTTGCAACATTTTCCTAGGTTGCTTGATCTTGAGTGGCTTTCATTGTTGCTTCCTCCATAGGTAGAGGTGGGAATAGAGACTTTGATTGTCCCACTTGTGGCAATGATGGGGCATGTTGTGCCTGATAAACATCACTCCTTTCAAATTCAGGAGGATCGATTACTACATCTCTGTGCTTGTGCTTTTTGGGCATGTGGGCACCTACTAGACTTCCTTTCGAAGGTGGTCAGTTCCCTTTTAATACAAATTAATGCAAATGATAATAAAGAAGCTATTGCAAAATCACGATTTAGGTACCTCGTTACTAAAAGCAATAGAGACTAAACTACCAATAATAAAATGTCATGTTGTTTGTTTGGTCACTGGTTATTGATACGTTCAGATCGAGTTATAGGGATAGACAAGGTTGGATATGATATTGTTTGGAGGTATATAGGTGAAAGGTTGGTTTTCTTTGGTATAAGTCACAGTGACCGATATCGGTTAGGGGTGACCGATATCGGTTAGGTAACCGGTACTAGTAGGGGATAACCGATATCGGTAGGGGCAGTGATTTAGGGGCTTTTAAATGGGGGTTGGTTACAAGGTGGTTATGGGGCTTAGAAGGTTGGTAGATGGTTGAGGGGAGTTGTAGGGTGATAGAGAAGACTCAGAGAGTGAGAAGGTTGTCTTTGGGGAAATATAGAGATGGATGAATGAAGGTTAGGTGCAGGGTACTACCGGGTGGTAGATCCAGGAGTGAGCTTATAATCCCTATGAATCAAAAGTTCACAAAGTAGTGTCTAGGAGCATACAAGGTAATAAAAGAGACTACTTACTAGTTTTTGATGCGGATGCAGGTCCAAGGAATGCGAAGAGTGAAGGCAAAGGCTCGGTTGGGATGATCGACAATCGAAATGAGTGGATGAAGCTATCCTCCGACTCTCCCAATGTTTGGATGAGTGTGACAGTGATCTAGTTGCTCAGTTATAGTCTTGGGCTCAATACTCCTCCCTGTAATCTCTTCTCTCTCTCTCACTTGTCTCTCTCTTGCAAATGAATTCCGAATCCCTTGGTTTTGGTTGGGGAAGGTCATTTACAGGGAACTGATGGTGGTTACCTAACCGACGGCGGTCAAGTAGGGACCGGCGTCGGTCAAGTCAAAGTTGGCTATTTTCGTGCCAAAATAGACAACTTTCCCTCCTTTTCTCTCCTGAGGGGTCAATTGTGGGCTTGGTCAAGTCATTATTAGGTCCATTTTGGTGCGGGTGAGGGGTGATGAGTCATGGGTGTGGGTTTAGACCAAGTTATAGGTCTTAATTAGGTTAGTTTAGGGTTAGGGCTAGGTCATGGTGAGGTGACGAGGTGAGGTGGTAGGGTTGGAGATGTGGATTTATTAATTATAAGGTAATTAATAAATAATTAAGTGTATAAGGTTTAGGTGGTGAGGTAGGGTTAGGTTGCGAGTCAAGATGCGGGGCATAGGGCATCGTAAGACCCAAATTTGGTGTCTATATTTGCCCCTTGTTGTCGTGTAGCTTGTCTTGTAAAGCCGCACCGACAATAATAAGAAGTGGTTGCACCGCTTAAGGGTATAGGTAATCCCCTCAAATCTATCACAGATTGAGGCAATGTAACATCCTCATTTTAGTACATTAGAACAAGAAAAAAAAAAATTGATTAGTGTTTCCTAGTTCCAAATACATAATTTAGAACACACGGATCATGATAATCATTCAAATAACAGATAACCATATGCTACTATAATGACTCGAGTGTTCACGACCGATCTATTCATTCCATGACTCGGTGTGCTACCGATCTATTCATGTGTATCATAGAGTTGGTGTTTTCATCTGAACACTTCACTCTTGTGGTTCTCTTCCCTAATCTGGGATTTCAGAATGCTCTATCCAAGGAACCTATCTGAATAATTGTTACCATTATTCATCGGCATCACGTCCCTTAGACTAGGTGACATAGGACAACGCAATCAGCCGCTTGCGATACTTTGGCCAAATATTTGTAACATACTATTCATGTCTTATATTCCTTGATGACATACTCGTCAATCCGTAGAATACATCCTTCACCCCACTCCGATGTTATATAGATCGTCTTATACTGACTTCTGTCAGTCCCCTTGTCCCAAGTTTTCACTCCGGAACAGGGTAGTATCATACACATGTTATAAGGATGCCCTTGGAGACTAGGGTAAGCTGACATACAGGATCAACCACTGTTAACCCCGTGTGTCAAGGTACCCTGAGTCCCAAAGGGCTACCTCATAACCTGTCTATGGTCCTAACCAGTCCCAAAGGAAAATCTAGATCAAGTTTCGGGTGTAAATCTTAACGATCAATGCAAAAGGGTGTTGTCATACGTCACCTGCATTGTTGTATCCTCGAGAAGATCCTAATCTTCTCGAAGGTACAACCCTGCAGTTGACATGTGTCAACATCCTACAATACTGCCTCGATAAGATTTACATAACTTCAAGAAGTTACTTAAGTTGAGTTCAATTAGAATTACAGGACCTCCTAACTGGGTAGCCTTTTCCCCAACCCAGGGTTCCACACCTTTGAGTTGCCTTACGTAATTAAGTTCAATTTCACAGAGAGAAGTTTAATAAGATTTGAGACCTCGTCAAGGTGTCCATCGGTTCCTAATAATCCTTGATTCCTCATAAAAGGACAACAGCCCTATGTTCTCTCATAAGGAAGCTAACTAAACCCGTAAGGGTTTATATCAACTCCGAAGACTAAAATATATCAGACTTATTGCTATTAAGACATGGTGATTTAAAACCATCAATTACATTGCCTTGACTTAGATCATTGTTAGGGAGTAATAGAATACTCTTCCTGTTTTAGCTACATATCAGGGCATAGTTTAACCTCAACTTCCCTAAAAATGCAGTGGTCTAATTTCCAATTTAGCCTTATTCATAATATATAAGAATTACTAGCCAAACATGAAGTATTCAGTCACATAATTTTTACAAGGCTTACTTAGGGAATCCGTCTAGACCCCATGGCTTTTAATAATAAGAATGTACTCTCATTCAGTCAGACATGAGAAGATCAATTCAACAAATAAAAATGCAGCCACGTAAGTAACAATTCCTCATTTCATTTATTTCCAAGCCATACAATTACAACTTATGCACTTCGGCATATTTTAATACAATAATCATCAACAAAAGAGTAACTTTCTTCCTATAGTACAATTAGAGAGATCATGTTGGAATTCATCATAAAAATCAGATTAAACAATCTGTGCATCATATCAGATCTGCGTGCCTTTACCACTTACGATGACCATCTGCAAAAATTGCTAGCACGGGTCAGTTCAGTGAACTGAGCATGATAAGCACTAATTCTTAAAACAATTGCATTCCACCAAATGTTTCCATTAAACAACCTGTTTAAATGAAATCATTACATCAAATCCATAAACATGAATCACGCCAATTATCTTTCTACCATTCTAATATGACTTTATAACATAACTCATATTATAGCCACCATTTCAACTCAAATATTTTCGGATGGTTCATCTTATATTAGAGAATAAGAAGAAACAAAATGAATCATAAATATCTAGCCATCCGAAAACCAAGAGCAATATCAATCCTAATGTAATTACTCTATTCAAGGAATGAAATCTTATCAAGGCATGTAACCAACAGATTTGCATATAAACAATTCGAGCAAAAACAGATTACTGCCTCAAGAAAGTTCAACTAACGGATATCCTCTAAAATTTTTGTATCAATTCATAAGCATTGATAAGTATTCAAAATTTTACTACCATACTACTTTTATACTAGAAGATAATAACTGAATTTCTCGATCAGGGTAATAATAACGCTAAAGAGAAGGAAAGGAGACTTCATTAAGATTCAGCACTTGCCACTCTTTCCTCCTAAATTTAACAGTCTATTCATCTTAAACCCATATTGTAGAGTTCTTATAGAGATTCAAAAGAAGGGAGCATTCATAATTTCCAGAAAGGGAGAGAATACCTTCGTATTCCAAAAATCCTATATCAACTTATACTTTACAACTAAGAGGGAGAAACAGAGGAAATCAGATCTCCATTTCAAACAAGTTCAGGACTGCACCAACTTTCCAGGAGTAATGCATATATAAAAATCTTAAATTCAATCAGGGAAAAAGAGAAGGCAAGAAAATCAACACCTAAGTTTACCATTAGCTCCAATCAGGTAGAACTGTTTAAAAGGTTTCCCTTAGATCCCTAGGGTCTTGCAATTACACATTAAACAAAAGCCACAGATTGTTACAAACGATATACATATACGTTCAAATATCAGTCCACAATCCTGATCCAAATAAACAATCTACACTTCACCCAGGACTCAAATCATTTTAGACTAAGAGTTAGGGTAACTGTTATCATTACTTACCAATAGATTAAACTAATTATTTCCAGCCATTACACTGGATAGTTTGTTGTTACGTTCAAGGATACCAAAACAAATAGCACTTCCAGTGTTAATAGATGAATTCTAATGATAGATTTCAAGGTCACTTCAGGTAACATCAAACACAGTCCATTCCCTTCCAAATATAAAACCTAATTTCCATTCATGCAGATCTAGGATCACCCACAAATTGTTAGGGGACAGAGTTCATCAAAGTAAGTTTTCTCTCGGTCACAACTGTGTTCCAATTATCCAAGTAAAATCATAAAGAAAACAACAGCTACACAAAATATTTCATTACTTACAGAACCTATAATCATAGAAACATCCAGACCCTTTTCAAACAAAGGTACAGGCTTAGTATTCAAACATATTTCCAACTCATGCGACTGAACCAGTCAAGCTTTATAGAAGGAACTAACAGTTTCACCACAATCCAACTTTATATTCACCTGAAGCTGTCAAGTAATAGTAGAGCTCATACAACTAAGCAACAATCAAATAAACCAACCAAATTTGACACAACAGTTCATTCTATGGTATTCTTCAAACACGAAATCATCAAGCACGACGTCTATCATGGTACCAGTTTGGAAACTCAATACCTCAGTCAGACAAAGAGACATAAAACACGTCTACAGAAGTCGATACCCATATAGTATTCACAGCAAGGCGAGAAGATAAAAGAAGCAGATTCATCAGGGTCTACGTAAAATTAGGGATTCCTAAATCCACAAGAAAAGAAGAAAACCAATACATTGCTACCAGCCAGGCCGACTGTACAAAAATCATCTAAACAGAGTTGTTCTAATGAAAGCATTTAAAGGAAAGCAAGATTTTTAAAAGTTAGGGCCTATCATGCCTGATAGTGTTGCTTAAAAATTTGAAGAAGACCTCTGAATGTGCTCACACCTTCTCTTCTTCTTCCATGAAAGATTAAACAACAATATATTGTTACCTCCATGCCTTATATATTTTCCCGACAGAGAAGTAAGCTAGAAACTCTCAAAGTTGCCATGCAACGAAGAGTAGACAGCTGGTTCGAAGAACCAGTGCTCAAGCAGAGTGAAAAATCGGAATGCATGGAAAACAAAACAACCAAACAAAATTCCACTTGCATGCCTTCCCAAGCAATCTGCGCTCGGGAACCAAAGCTCATTAATTACATTTACTTCCATTCTCCCACCTATTTTCCATTGCCACCGACTACCAAAGTTGGTGATCGCCACAACAAAACAAACAAACATTCCCATCCTTAGAGATACTGCCACATCAGGTTATATTAGCAGTTTTTATCCTCTACCAAACCTGATAGCATTCCATGTCCTTCAACCTTATCCCCCTCTTAAATGCCATGGAAACCACCGCCCATGACTCGCGACCCTTCTTAGGTCCCCCTCCCTTCTTAGCATTAGTTAAGATAGGTTAGTGACTTAGGTTAAATCATAGGATAAGACATTAGTCTCATTTCCATAGCGCTAGGTGTAGTTAACCCTTGAGTATTAAGCTCATAGTTTAGGGCTAGGTTAGATTAGCAATTCTTTTAACCATTAGGTTATAGTTTAGGTTAAAACTATTAACCTTACTGACTCTAGTTTAGGTCCCCTAAATAGGACTAATCAGTGTTAGAGTCTATACAGGATAAAACATTCCTGTAAAGGATTCCATTAGGCATCAATAAATTAAGCTTAAGATATAAAACATAAACATCTTACCTGGCTTAAGGTCCAGGCCTTTCCTGATGTTACGATATCTAGAACCAAATTCCATTTACCATGATCATCCTGAGTTAACCTCCGGGTTTGATCATTCAAAGCTCAGTCATACTTTGAAAGTTTCGTAAAGTCAATAAAAAATTTTCATCCTGAATAAACTTAAAACATTCCTTGGATCAATGCAACTGATCCAAGGCTGAGTCATAAAGGTGGATAAATCCACAATTCATCCAGAAATCAGGTTGAACTTAAGTGCAAGAATGAAAGAAATGAAAGCGTCCAATCATATTCCAGTTCAATCAAAGATATTCAAGAGCAAAGAGGATACAATCCATATCAAGCATGACTTCCCAAAACCAAAGGAACATGTTCTTATACAGAAGAAATCATTTATCAATACTTGAATGCTCGGAGAAAGTAACAACAGCTTCGAGGGTGTTACAGGTGATGTGAAATTATGGATAGGGTTGATAAAGGGTGAATGATGATGAGAGGATGGTCGATGGTGGGGTAAGTTCAAGGAAGCGAGATGCACGTTGAAATGTAGTAGTGCGACAATTGAGTGGTACATGATTTGAAGAGCAAACAAGCAATTCATAGGCAAAGGTCGATAGTTTATCTAAACAAGGTTGATATAATCCTGGTATCTAAGGCATAGGAAGTAGCTTCAGGGGATATAACGGGTAAGGTACCGGAATGTTTAGGCATGTTCGGTAGTACCAAATGGTTGGTTTGGTTGAGATAAATGTCACGGTCTCGGTCTAGGAAAAGCTGGTCGGCTGATCAATTCAAGTATCCTAGTCATGCTAAAACACGAACAGGTGAGCTTGATTGAACAAACAGCTACATGATGGGTGGATAGAATCGTAATTTTTGGGCCTCGGTCGAGGTACTTAATTGGTGCAGCCTTGGGTCAGGCCAATTGGTTGGGTGTGGCCATGGGTCGAGCATATTGGTTGGTCGCGGCCTTGGTCGAGGCCGATTGGTTGGTTGCAACCGTGGGTCGAGATGATTGGTTGGTTATGGCCTTGGTCGACTCAATTGATTGGTCGTGGCCTTGGGTTGGTTGCGGCCTCGGTCGGACCGATTGGTTGGTTGTGGCCTTGGGTCGGCCGATTGGTAAGTTACAGCCTGAGGTCGGGCCAATGAATTCAAAATAAGGCTATTTAGCAAAAGCCGAGGGTAGGCGATGTGGTGAAAAATGGAGATTGGTGGATAAGGGTAGGAGTTAGGTTAAACTAGGCAGGTAACCGATATCGGTTAGTGGTGACCGGTATCGGTTAGGAGACCGATATCGGTCTTCTAGGGCACGACCTAACCGATATCGGTTAGAGGTCAAAACCTATAAAAAGAAAAAATATGGCATGTCATTTTCACATTGTGAAGTTGAGTGCCAACTTTTTCTTGTTTGAGTTTTGAAGTGATTGGGTCGTGTGTTTGGGCTGAGTTGGCACTAGTTGAGTGGGGGAGTGAGTTATTGGTAGGCCCCAGAGATCGGGAGGCAGAGTTTGATTGGTTGAGGACCCTGCTGAGGAGATTTTGAGCTATGGTATAGCACGGAGGAGTAGGAGGTCTTTGGAGGTCTTTGGAGGAGCTGGACCACCACCACCTATCCCACCACGATGACGTGTAGTTATCTTTGGTAGGCTCAAACCCCTATTTTTGTTAATTTGATGAATTTAGCTGGGATGTGGGTATTGGGGTAGGAATCCAAAATTTGATAAAATAATGAATAAATGAAGGTAAACAGTAAAATGGATTGGGTAGATATGTTAGGTAGGCCAAAACATCAGGGTGGGTAAGTTTTTAGGCAATTGTGTTGGGTAAATGGGTAGAAATAGGAAAAAAAGGGATTGGGGGCCGTTTTCGGTTCAGCCCCGAAACCCCACAGTGACCGATGTCGGTCACTAGTCGACCGGCATCGGTCATAGGTTTAGGTGTAGATTAGTGGGTGAGGGGACCGGCATCGGTCATGTGTCGACTAACGTCGGTTCATAAAAGTTGGACATAGAGTGTGGGTGGGGGACCGATAGCGGTCGAGGGTGACCGATAGTGGTCACCATGGGTAGGAGGTAGGGTTGTAAACTTGTTTTGTTGGGTGTTGTTTTAGGTGGGTAGGATAGATTTTTGGGGTGAAGGGGGAGAAGGTAGAGTTGCTAGGAAAGGTTATTGGGGTGGGGGTAATTGGGTGGTTGGGGCCGGTTCGGGTAGGATAGGTTATGGGTTGTGTATGAATTGGGAGGGGTTAAATTGGTTGGGGTATGGTTAGAGGGCGAGAGTAGAGCGGGTGGAGTATGATTGGGGCGGTTGGTAGGGTGTGGGATAGGTAAAGGGGATAGTTTAGATATTTGTTGGGTGGGGTTATTGATGTTGAGGGAGATTAGGTGTTTTAGGTTTGATTGGAGTGGGTAGGATATTTAAAGAAGGACCATAGGAGTGAGAGGAATTTATAGATGTATAGGGTAAGATAGGGGGTGTAGATGTGTTGACAAAGTTGGGTGATGATTGGGTGGGTGAGTAAGTATAAAGGGTTAGGTTGGTTGTTTTGTTAAGGGTAGGCCTGATGGAGTGGGTTGTTTTGCAAGCATGCCAGCAGTTGACCATGCGAGATCGGATGCCGCCTCTACTAGAGCGGATGCGGCCACATGTGACTACAGTGCAGTGGGCAGTTATGTGGGAGGTTGGACTCGACGGAGTCTAGAGATATAGGGCTATGGATAGGGACCACATCCTGATGGTTGCCCTCATCAAGAGATGGGATCCAAAGAACCAATGCTTTCCATCTCCCTACGGAGAGATGATGTGATCACTCTAGAGGATGTGTATCACATCCTGAGACTGCCGATCATAGGTGAGGAGGTGTTCCAGGTGGATGCCGAGACAGCGATGGATAGCATCCTGTAGGTATTCGGGGATGTGACCCCATTGATTACATATCATAGTGTGAGCATCGGCTACGGGGAGATGTATCACACTCATCGACGGGAGACACGGCTTGCCGTGCTGATGATGGTCGGTATCAGTTGCTTCACCCTCCCCGACTCAGAGGGAGGCCGCTTCCCATGGGCTCTGATGGGAGTTTTACATGAGATGGTGGAGGAGCACACCTGCTACGCTTGGGCACCAGTGTTTCTGGTGCAGCTATATAGAGAGCTCTGGGGCTATCGCCATATGAGGCGATTCGGTATATGTTCGACATTCTTGTTACACTGCTGGGCATACAAGCACATCATGTGTATACAACTAGTAGGGTTTCCCTAGCAGCCAGGGCCACAGGTAGTCTACAGATATGGGTTTCAGAGGTGGTTAGGGGTCGTGGGCCAGCCACGAGCAGTGGTCGCAGGCGGGATGTCACTTTTTACAGGCATATGTTAAAGGGTCTGATTGCAGAGATATTATGGATGCCATACGAGGCCATCGACCCATGGAGGAGCCCGAGCACGGCTACGATGGATCCAGACATCTTCTCGGATAGCCGACGGAGACCCGAGAGTATGAGTGGATTCCCCTTGAGAGGGTATGACGGCAGCTAGGACTACAAAGAAGATGTGCCACCTCCCTTCCCACAGATGTCGAGAGAGATGTAGAGGCACCACTACCTCTACCACAGCCATTTGACCTGTCTGGGTAGCAGAGAGACCGAGAGATGATACGGTGGATGACACCGGGGTTACAGGCTCATTTTTGGTTTAGTGGGCGAGGCGGAGGGAAGCCGTGAGAGCACAGCTAGCACACAATGGCCCAGATTTAGCAGAATTACGGTGAGAGGGACCATCTCCTAGGTCAAGTGCAGTACTACAGGGCAGCTTGCACGCCACATAGGCACAGTTGGAGTGTTACGAGGGCGCTTAGCCCAAGACAGCGCACGCATAGGCACGGCCTCGTGTGCACCTCGGAGTCCTGTTCGAGTTCCGATGGTAGCTCCATCGCCACCACAAGTACCGGCCCAAGGTCAGGGCATACAGGTAGGGCAAGGCCCACTTCTATTTGGAGCCAGGGGAGCAGCCCCATTAGCCATGGTTGCATGGGCCCGTTACATTGAGGCTAGAGCAAAGTCCCGTTACTATCGGGACTTACTAGATGGTACCGGATTAAAGTATCACCATATATGGCTCATAGAGCCCAGACAACACGGAGTCACAGGTCACGGTGGCCGCAACCACGGCCAGTGGGTCGGTTATAGGTAGGAGGTGAGACCCGACACGGGGGCCCGCCGAGGGACGGGCCGAGGAGGAGGAGGAGAGAGCGAGTTTCTCCGAGGAGTAGAGACATTTTTTTGGTCGAGGTGGATAGATGATTTTTGATAGAGACACCAGTCTGCGAACCGAGTGTGTATATAGGATTTATGTATTCATTGTTGTGGTATATATACCACCATGAGCCGAGTACATTTTGTATAGTTGATCTTGGCTGCGAGTCGAGTATATTTTCGATATGAGAGACGGCCCGTGAGCCGAGTCAAGATTTGGATAGAGACAAATGCTGCTGCGTGCCAACTTTGTATTTTGGATTAAAGAGGCCCCATGCAGGCAATTTGTATATGTTGACATTGACTTGATGATATATATAAAGATGATGAGTTTGATCCACGTGGTGTATTATAATTTTGATTTGATGCATAGAGTATAATGTTGCATGTGTTTTTTCGATCGTATATAGATGATATTGATGATATTGATTGGAATGTGATGTATATAGATAATGTTGATGATGTTTTTCTAATATGTATATGGTTTGAAATGTTGATGTTATGATGATGATGGAGTTGGATAGTGATGTCATCATGCAAGGAAAAGAGGCGGGCTCTGCCAAAAATTTGCAAAAAACAAAGAAAAGGCCTAGGTATAAGCAAAAAAGGAGACAGTGACCGATATCGGTTAGCTAACCGATGTCAATCACTATGTGACCAATAATCTTGGTTAGGTAACCAATATCGGTTAAGCTAAAACGAGCTTTTCTAAAAGATAGAAATTCTTGGGAGACAAATCAAATTCATATTTTTAAGGTCATGCAACATGTTAAATACGAGGATGTGAGGCTGTTGACATCCATACAGGTTAATTACATGGGATAATTGAGTGATAAGGAGGAAAGAGACAGGTAAAGTGATCATGGGTTTGGATTAAGAAGGTGTAAAGGCAAGTTAGAGTGAAGAGGGTGGTGAACATGGCTAAACAAGGAGAAGCGTCCAGCAGGCAGAGAGGAGAGGGAAGACAGGTTCCACCTCAAGCTGTTGCATCCCAAGAGGTATAAGTTTTGGTTGGAATTAGATTTTGCATGGTTATGAATAGGTAAGTGGGTAGGGAGGAAAAGAAAGGTGATAGGCAAGGGTTTGGTTATAAATATTTTCGCGTATTTATATTTTTAAGGAAGACGTAACACATAATAGATCGTGGTAGGGGATGGTCGAGCTAACCTTGGGAGACTTTAGAGTCTCCTAAGTGCTATTTACATAGCCCATTACACAAAGCAAGGAAGGGCCTCGGATCGATGTAGTTCTCCCTTAGGACCAGGGAGAGGTGAATTCAAGCAATTTGGTTGTGGTTAGGCAATTTGTTGGAGGGTAAAAGTTTGATGTTGGTAGGGTAATGTTGTTGGTGTTGGTAAGGGTATAGGTGAAGCGAGGGTTAGCCTACCCAAGCATAGGAAACCGTGTCTGATTAAGGTCAACACATAATCCTAGATTCGGGTAAAAGAGGCAAAAGTGTCCCATAGTTGGAAAGAGCTAAACAAACCACGTGTTATCGTAGGATGAGCTTGAATCCCTAGGTACCTTGCATAGGTGAGAAGTCGATAGGTGAAAAGAGTTGTATAATCACAATATATCGGATATACATCACGTCCCTTGAGTTTTGTTGTTTTGAAGAATGGCGAGGTGAGGTGGATGGTATAGCTGGGGCGCAGAGAACTTGTTATAAGGTGATTATTTTGATGAAAGGGAACCAAACCTAAATAGACAAGTCCATGACTCAAAAGTGCTTTTGAATACGCTTTTATTTTTCTCGGATATAGACGATCAATGCGGGAAGTCTAAATGGGATATGCATTTTGTTGCTCTTGAGGTCTTCACGAAGTGATTGATGCAAGAAGCTTTTGATAGAGGCTAACTTTATATAGCTATCCTTCAAGGGAGCAGTCTACTTATAGTAGCAGATGCGGCTTTTGCACATAGCTGTCCTTCGAGGGAGTAGTCTTCTTATAGTAGCAGATGTGGCTTTTGTACATAGTTGTCCTTCGAGGGAGCAGTCTAGTTTATAGCTTAGAGGTCTAAATGTCTGCTGTACACGAAGCATATAGTTTTGCAGGAAGTTTTACTCAAGAATATCACGAATTGTATAATTGAGAACTTTTTATTTTGATACTTTTAAGTCATGGACCGACTAAACAGGGAAGGTATCTTTAAGAGGAGGTGATAATCAAACCACATGAGTTCGATTCTACTTCAAGATGCACAAAACAAGGTGTATGCGGTGGTAAATGAGCTCAAGGGACGAGCATAAGGTAGATAAGAAGTCATGTAACACTAAATTCAACAATAGAATGGTCGGAGATGCAAGGCATTAAGGGGTTCGAGTGCTCAGGGTTTACCATTAAGTGAAGCTAAATGATAAGTACCTGATCCATAAGTGTGAGTGATAATGTAAGGCCCAATCCAATTAGGAGCAAATTTTCCCGTTTTCTCTTTTCTTGTTTGGTTACGTGTTGATTCTCTTTGAGGACAAGATCACCAATCTTAAAGGTATGCTCATGAATTCACTTATCATAAGCATGCTTGATGCACTTTTGATAAAGTTGAAGGTGATCAAGAGCTGTAAGATGACGCTCGTCAAGAAGCTCCATTGGGCTAACCGCTCTCGGCGGAAGTCATCATTGGTGAGAATATCTTGGAGAGATATTCGAGGGAAGGAATTTATATTTCTAGAGGCAAGATAGCCTCAAGTACCATACACCAAAGAAAATGGTGTGGCATTAGTGGAAGTACGAATACTTTGGTATGATAAGCCCAAAGGGCAAAGGGGATGTGATCATGCCGCTTTTTCCCGGAATCATAACGACTTTCATGAGAATTTTGGTTAAGGTTTTGTTAGAAGATTCGGCTTGACCATTTACTTGTGGATAGTAGGGTGATGAGAAGCTAAGTTTGATACCAAAGTTGTCACAAAGGGCTCGTAACAGCTTATTTTTGAAAGATTTTCCATTATCTGTTATCAGGCGATGAGGAACACCAAAACGATGAGATAATGTGATGACTAATGAACTCAACGATTATCTCTTTTTTTATTGAAATGAGTGGAACAGCCTCTACCCATTTAGTGTAATATTCAGTTGCCATGATGATCCAACGGTGACACTATGAAGAAGGCGGGTGAATCTCACCAATAAGGTCTAAACCCCATTGTGAGAAAGGCCAAAGATCTCGTGCGACCTGTAGCGCGTGGCTGGGAGTATGTTGAAGGTTAGCATGTGTTGACACATAACACAATGCTTAACATATTCGCAGTATTCTTTATTAAGATTAGGCCAATAATATCCTAGGCGAAGGATCCGCTTGGCCATGGCAAAGCCACTAAAGTGCCCACCACAAATTCCGACATAGACTTATTGGATGGTATGAGTGACTTCAGCGTTGGTTAGACATCGAAGGAGGATACCATCGAAGCCACGTTTATAGAGGAGTCCCCCCATGACGACATAACAAGAAACACCTTTAAGAAAAGCACATTTTCCATTACTACTAAGGTCAGGTGGGAGAACAGAGGTGGTAAGGTAGTCGCAAAATTGGTGATACTAGGTATCCTGCGAGTTAGCAGATACATTATTTACCATACAAACATCCGGGACTAAGTAAGATGGGGCAAAGAGTTGTTGGACCAAGACAAATATGTCAGAGTCAGTTGGTGATGCAGGAATTTGTGAGGCCAAGTAAGCCATAGTATCCACAAATTTATTAGTTGAGTGTGGAACGGTTTGGATAGTATAATGGGTAAATAAGGTCAAAAGTGAATCTACGTAATGTTTGTACTTTTGAAGTTCCTCATTTTTACATTGGTAGATGCCAGTAACTTGATTTACTACCAATTGAGAGTCACCAAAAATGTTAATAGACTTCACACCTAAGTGTAACGCAACGTGGACACCCAAAATAAGGGCCTCATATTCCGTTGTATTATTAGTGCGGGAAATCGAGCACGAATGAAAGAGGCATAGGTTCACCTTCAAGAGGAATGAGAACAATGCCTGCCCCTCCACCACGCTGCATTTAGATCCATCGAAGAAGAGGGTCATCGGATAAGACGCATCACTGAGCGAAAGAGTTGCGATGAGTTCATCAGGGAAAGTAAAATTGGTAAATTGTTCCCCAGGTAAAGGGGCTTCCGTGAGTTGGTCTACGATAGTTTGTCCTTTGACTGATTTCTGGTGTACAAAATCAAGGTTGAGGTCGGCGAGGAGCATAAGCCATCGTGATGCATTGGTTTAGATGAGGTTTGGCATACATATAATGTATGGGGTCAGCATTGGTGATGACAAAAGTTTTGTGATTCAGGAGGTAATGTCAGAGTTTGGTGGCCACGAATGATAGGGCTAGGCACAACTTTTCGATGTGTGTATACCTAGTTTCGTAATCCACAAGAGTACGGCTTATGTAATAAACTACTTGTTCTTGATGCTTGTAGTCACGATGTGTGAGCATGGCTCCTATAGTATGGTCGGTGGCAGAAAGGTAAAGGTAGAAAGGGCGATTGTCCTGAGGTGGGATGAGCACGGGTGGCTACAAGAGATAAGCTTTAAGAGCCTCAAAGGCTTGGTGGCACTCCTCGCTCCATTGAAAGACAATGTCCTTTTTAAGGAGATGATGGAAAGGTTGACATTGATCCAAGAGTTGTGAGATAAAACACCGGATAGATTGGAGTTTTCCCTATAAACTATGTAATTGCTTTAGGTTAGTGGGTGGGGGCATTTCTAAGATAGCTTTGACTTTAGCTGGGTCGACCTCAATGCCACGCAAAGAGACGATAAAGCCAAGGAGTTTTCCCGAAAGGACGCCAAAGACACATTTCTTTGGTTGAAGACGAACACGATTGTAGTAGGTGATCGAAAATAATGGTTAAAACATCGAGATGTTCAACTGCGATGTTTAGATTTTCCAAGAAGATAATCGACATAATCCTCAAGGATAGTGTGCATAATGTCATGAAAAATGTAAGTCATATCCCGCTGATAGGTCGCACCAAGATTCTTAAGGCCAAATGGCATGACACGATATCGAAGGTCCCCCAAGGGGTAATAAAGGTGGTTTTATGTTGATCGGTGGCGCTACTAAAATTTGATTGTATCCCGAGAAGCCATCCATGAGAGAAAGCATCTCATGGCCCAAAGTGAGATCAACAATTTGATCAAAGATAGGTAGGGGAAGTCGTCCTTTGGGCAAGCGAGGTTAAGGTCCCAGAAATTCGTACATATCCAAAGTCTCCCCGTCACTTTAGTGACAGGTACAACATTAGAAATCCATTGAGGATAGTAAATAGGTAAGATGAAAGAAACAGAAAGGAGTCGTTGAAGTTCTTCTTTAACTAAGAGGGCAATGCATGGATGCATTTTTCTCAATTTCTATTTAACTGGTTTGGAGTCTGGTTTTAGACTGATGTTATGGACAGCAATGTCAGGATCGATGCCTGGCATGTCGGCGTAGGACCAAGCGAAGGCTTGATTGTGGGCATGGAGGAAAGTAGTGAAGGCGTCTTGTTCTAATGCGTCGAGAGATTATCCGATCTTGACAACGTGAGGATCATCCTCCGTGTGGATGTTGATTTCTATAGTTGACTCATTCAACATGGTTTGGGTTTCAGATGGTAAGGCGCATTGAATATAAGAGTTGTCCGCACCAAGGTAAGTGAGGATGGAGTCGTCATCCTGGCACTCAACAACATTAATCGAAGGCGAGTCTTCTTCAATCATGTCGGGATACAAAAGGGGGAGAGAGGATGGGTCGTCACCATCATGTTGCTAAGTGAGAGGACCTAGGAAAATAGCATTCATGAAAAAAAAAAGTTAGGAGGGATAGATTCCGGGTCTATCGACTCCGTGGGTGAATATGGAAAAATGGGTGATGATGGTTCAGAAGGGGGAACCTCATCATCCTCCTGGATACAATTGACGCGAGATTTCTTTGGTGTAGGTGGTTCAGAAAATCCAAGACCACTACGATCTTTGTGTTTGCATGTAGTCATGGGAATGATCATATGTCAGCCTTGTTCATAAAGACCGAAACCAAAACCTTTCCAAGCACAACGAGTCAGGAAGGTGAGGGTGAAATGACGGTTGGTTAGATATTGAAAATCAGATTGGAAGGGAATCACACCAAGGGGAGGTTTAGGGGTGATAGAGGATGCATCAACACCCCCATACGTTAGGTTGGTGCGGCAATTAGGTGGTCTGTAGGAGATCACCTCCCCCACACGACGGTCATAGGTAGGATGCGCATGTAACTATCCATACTCTTGTGGGGTATGGAAGGTGCTAACATTGTATAGGTGGTACTCCCCTAGTGTAAGGCATTGAAAAACACCTACCAAGGGATCCGAGGTTGGGATGTTGTCTGCGGGAAGGAAGAGGTATTTGCGTCGGTGGTTTCATTGGTCGAAGGTATGGGTGCGGGTAAGGTGGATGGTTGAGGCATGTTTGAAGTAGATGGTTGGGTCGGATCAATGGGTGCCTTGACTGGTACAAGCACATCATTAGGGCGGTATAACATATTACAGGTTTTGAAGGGGGAAGCGTCAACTGTGACGGTATATGACTTCCCTTCATACTCGAATTTGATGCATCTATGTAAGGTGGAAGGAACACATCCCATAGCCCGGATCCAAGGGTGGCCTAACAACATGTTGTATTAGAACTCTCCCTCAAGGACATAGAAGAGTTCGAGTAGGGTACATGGCCCTACACAAATGTTAAGGATCACGGTGCCTAGGGTAGAAGTAATAGCATCATTGAATGAACGCAACATGGTGGGGTTAGCACACATGCAACTAGGATGGATATTCATCTATTGGAAGGCTTTGGAAGAGATGGTGTTTAGGCTAAGACCCCCTTCAATCATAACACGATGTACCCGGATGTCCCGTGATGTAAGTCGAGATGAAAATAGTGGGGTCAAGATCTTCCGTACTAAAGACGACAATTTCTTCTTTGGAAAACCGACAAAGAAGTGGCTTGGCATGTACGGGACGTAAGTGGTTGTGGAGGTAGGTTGTTTGGTGAGAGAAGTGATGTAGTTGGGTGTTAAGATGGAAGCAACGGGAAAGGTTTCATTAGGTAGGACCTCTATCCTCAAGGATCTCAATTCGAGCTTTTCGATGCGATTCAGATGTTTAAATGAGATCATAGAGTGTCATTTTTATAGGAGATTGGTGAAGTTATTTGACCATAGTGCGATGGACAACTCCATCAAAGACTGGATAGGTAGGTCCACAAATAACCACTTTAGGTGGTGGTGCAATCGGGATGGCGAAGAAGAAAGAGAGGCCGCAGTGTGCTTTCTTTAGCTTTTCCATTGTTTTTCTAACCTCGAGTAGCAATGCTAATCATGTTGATCTCATGAATGCGAGACGAGGAAGATGACAGGGATAAGTCATTGTTCTCGAGAGGTGGGGTGGCAATGATGATAGATTTTGGTGAGGCGGGGACAGGTGGTATAGGAGAAGGGATCGAGGCTAAGGGATTTTCCTCCGTAAGTTGTCTTTCTTAGATTTTCTATTTGAGATAGGTGCAACTAGCGAAGGATGGCTTTCAAAGCTTTGCATCCTTCTACATTGTGTCCTGGTGTGTGGTGGTAGGCACAGATTTGAGATTCATCATAACCTATAGGTCGAGGTTTAGATGGATCATAGGGTCTGAGTGGGGGTAGGGAAACGGTCTCATCCCCTACCAACATATCAAGGATCTTGGCATAAGATCCTTTGAGCGGGTCAAATTCAGATGAAGATGAGGCTATGGATTGAGTGGGTGAGATTATTAATTGTTTTGGTAATGGTTGGGTATGAGTGGTTCGTACGGGTGGTGGTTTACGCAAGGGATTTTGATGATTGAGTTTAACTAGGCATGGCTTCTTCACGCGTAGAATCCATGTTTAGCTGGTTAGATGATGAGGCCACAGATTATGTGGTGGCAAGAAACAACCACGGGGAAAGAGTAGTGACAGCAAACAAGTCCTTCGATGATTGAGTTTTCTTAGGGTTGGTAGGTAGGCGGGATAAATGGGGCGATGGTGTTGAGATGCTCATGGATTTCTCGTATGGGTGCGAGAAGGTGCAGTCGTGTTAAAGAAGACATGGGAGGCATGGTGTATTGAGGCAAGGTGGAGGGTGAGGACCCAATATAGAAGGTAGGTGTGACAGTGAGGGTTGAAACCATGTCCTGTTGTACCGGTGTAATCGGGGGTGAGGGTTTTAGTTGTGGCGGAGGCATAGATTGGACTCGAGGAGATTAGGTCTATCTCCTAGGTGGATTGACGGCTTTAGTTTTGGATAAATCTAATCGTTTAGGTGGATGCGTCAAGGTGGGTATTGGTGAATTCCCAAGTGTAGGGGAAGGTTTGGAAGAAGATGAGGTATTTGGTAGAGATGAGGTATATGGTAGAGGTATCTAGATTAGTCATCTACATTTGAGTAGAGCATGGTGTATTCAAATGTTCCCATAAGACTAGTCTATCTTCTGGGGATGACAATCTTCACGTGTGGATGGGAATTTTGGTATGGAAGAGAAGTGGGCTATGATTCCAGTCCACTGGGGGTGTGATACAGGGGGCGAATGAGACACTGTATCAATGGGTGTTAAGAGGTCAACCGGTCACTGGAAAGATTTAGGTGATGAAGAACTAATAGGGAGGAGGGCATGTTCTAGAGGATCCGTCATGGTTAAGGAATTTGGTGATGTAGGCTCGAGGGGTTTCTCTTCTAAGGATGAAAGAAAAAGCGGTGATCCTTTGTCTTTTGTAGCAAGTGTGGTGGAAGGAGATGTTTGGGAAATAGATAAGTTGGATAACATCCGCTCACAGTCTTGCAGGGATGTGGTGTAAGAAGGCTCTTCTGTGAGAAGAGAACTCAGGGAGTTGATTCCTTTATGGGTAAAGGAATAGTAGGGCTGTCCTCTTGTCCTGATGAAGGAGAAGGGGGCAAGGACTCCTACATCAGTGAAGAGGCTCGATTCAGAATTTCCTCGATGGAAGCCCTTGGTTGGGAGTTGAAAACCACATGGATCTCATGCACACTCTTCTCCTCGGCTAAGGTTTCTTGGTTTGTGTTACTGTTAGAGGAATGGTTTGGAAATGGTTTGTTGAAGATTTTTAAATTTTGATTAGCAGGGGCATTAGGATTATCAAGGGTTATATCCCCTGCATCAACCATTTCCTACACTATGTTTTTTAGCATCTTGCAGTTTTCGTGGCTGTGTCCCTTCACGCGATGGAAGTTACAGAAGTCATTTTCTTTATACCAAGAAGGTATAGCGGGAGCGGAATCAAATCCAGAGTGAGGTTTAACAGGAGGCAAGGTGATATCTCCTGCTTTAAGCAATTTGTACAAGATCACATCATAAGTTTCTCCCAAGGGAGTGTATTTAATGGGCTCGGCTTTATACTTATAGGTGAATTTTGGCTGGGTATTAGATGGTGCTTGAGATTTGACCGTCACCACGTGTACATCTCATCTTGATTTCGCGCAGACAATGTGTGAGAGTTAGTGGTGTTGGGTTTGTTGGTGGAGTCTTTGGTTTGGACATTTGAGTTTTTGTTGCATAACTTCAATTTCTCCTCCTCTAAGGCTCGAATCTCTAGTTTTCGAGCCATAGTAAAGGTCTCATCAAAGGTGTGGAAAGTTTGAATTTAGAGGGTGGGAGAAATGTGTTTAGGTTAGGCCCACGTAAAGAGTTCGATGAGCTCGGCTTTGAGGTAAGGCATAAGTAATTTGGTTGATGAGGCCCCACCATCGTCCAACGAAATCAGTGATAGATTCATCTTCAAATTTTCTCGATGGCATAGAGATCGGTAATGGATACTTTCTTGGCAATATTGATGGAGAAATGCTCCAAGAAAGATTGGGCTAGTTAGGTTAAAGGAGAAGACTGAGTCTTTGGGCTAAAGCACTGTACCACTCCAAGGTAGGTGTTGATAAGGACATGGGGAAGGCATGGAGTAGTAAGGCATCGTCATGACCAATCAGATAGCAGGCATGTCTAAACGATCGCAAGTGTTGTTGAGGGTCCTCCTTACTATTAAAGCAAGTAAATTTCTGTAATTCCCATTGAGGAGGATATGTATGAAGGGGGACAGAAGGATGAATAGGCTCCCGAAAAACTTTCTCGTATGTCGGGTGTTACGGCTTACTGAAACAGAAGCCTCAATATTTTGCATCTTGTCCATCATCTGTTTGATTAAATCATTGGTTGGGTTAGATGATGGTGTTTTCATCGTAAACGGAGGAGGATTGGGCCAAGAGCCGCTACTAGACAATGGTGGGGTTAAATGTTGATAAGGTATTGATGATGAATGTGTTGGGGTGGTAGAATAAGGGTGTCCTATATAAGATATTGAGGCCACTTTGGATGCGTTTATGGAAATGAAAAGGTGGGTGGAGCTTGAGAGGGGAAGCTCGTGTGGATAGGTGGTAGAGAACAAGCTATAAAAGAGGCAATCTGCGAGAAGGATGAGGTAGGGGCGGTGGATGGTAGTGATATGTGGGGCCCCAGATTAACCAAAGGAAAGCCAATTGGTGCAGTATGGACCATCGAAGCCACTGAGCTGGGAGACGGGGCTAAGGATGAAGACGGTGAGGTGGAGTTATTAGGTGGAGAAGGGGCTAAGTGAGTGGCTATACTAATAGGCATACCAAAGAGGAGCTGACCGTCGGGTGTACGGTCAGGGGTATGAGACAAATAATATTGTACGGCGCTAGGATTAGCATCCAAAAATTTGGCAAAGTCCTTATCTCCTACAGGGATCTTGGGAAAAGCACTGGTGTCCGTAGGATTCCCCATAGGATGTGAAGGGGGTGACTCAGGCAAAGACACGGAACACGCATGTGAAACCATGGTTGTAGCTTGTTGCCGGGTGATAACAACCATGGACAAGAAGATACAATAGGGAATTAGTCAATCAAGAATAGAAACAATAACAAAATGTTGGAATTGGTAGGTTGTTGGTTTGTCAGGAACTGTGAAACACAGTAACCGATATCGGTCTGGTAACCGATGTCGGTCAGATTGTAGCCGGCGTCGGTCAGGTGACCGATGTCGGTAGAAGATGACCGGTGTCGGTCACTGTGAAGGTAAAGAGAGAATGTAAGAGGCTGCTGGTTTGGGGGATAACAAGGCTTATTATACCCACCAAACTGTCTGAAGTGATCACTGAGACAGGGTATAACCGAGAAAAAGAAGCTGAAAGAAAAACAAAAAACAAGCAAGGTGCACAAGAAAATCAAGAGACTAACCCTAGGATTAGTTTTAATCACTTTGGGATTATGCCTTAGACGTAAAATGATTTCAATCCTAAACAAAAGACCTAAGGGAGATGTCAAGCTTGTTTTGGCTTGTAAGGCTACCTCAATTGGGCGAGGAATACCACGAGAAAGGGGGATGTTTGAGATGTTGTGTAGACTATGATGTGATATGGTATGTGTTGTGCGGTGATAGTAAGATTAATTTCTCATCAATACCATGGATATCACGCCCACGTGTACGACCTATTACTTAATCTATGTTCACTAGAATTAAAAACAAAGAGAAGAATGTGATGCACGTGTTTTAAACCCAAATCAAAAATGATATTCGATGAAGCAAAGAAGGAGAAGAGGTTAAGAATATGATTTTCACTAATGCAACGATGAAAAAGAAAGACAAGTTCTTTTACCAAAATGAAAAATATTTTGTGAATATTTTAGAATAAAGAAACAAAGCAAGCGTGCTCCCTATATGAAAACAAGCAAGAAAGAAAGAAACCCGAGAAGGGTCCCACCGGTCGTGCAAAAATTTTCACACAAAAGAGACTACTTGCTAGTTTTTGATGTAGATGCGAGTCCAAGGAATGCGGTGGTGAAGGCAAAGGCTCGGTTGGGATGATCTCGACAATCGAAATGAGCGGATGAAGCTATCCTCTAACTCTCCCAATGTCCGGATGAGTGTGACAAAGTGATCTAGTTGCTCATTTACGCCTCTTGGGCTCAAAACTCATCCTGTAACCTCATCTCTCTCTCTCACTTGTCTCTCTCTTGCAAATGAATTTTGGATCCCTTCGCTTTGGTTGGGGAAGGTCATTTACAAGGAACCAATGGTGGTTACCTAACCGACGGTGGTCAAGTAGGTACCGGTGTCGGTCAAGTCAAATTTGGCTATTTTCGTGCCAAAATAGCCAACTTTCCCGCTTTTCTCCCGAGGGGTCGGTTGTGGCTTGGTCAAGTCATTATTAGGTTCGTTTTGGTGCGGGTGAGGGGTGATGAGTCGTGGGTGTGGGTTTAGACCAAGTTATAGGTCTTAATTAGGTTAGTTTAGGGTTAGGGCTAGGTCATGGTGAGGTGGCGAGGTGAGGTGGTAGGGTTGGAGATGTGGATTTATTAATTATATGGTAGTTAATAAATAATTAAGTGTGTAAGTTTTAGGTGGTGAGGTAGGGTTAGGTTATGAGACGAGATGTGGGGCACAGGTGTCGTAAGACCCGAATTTGGTGTCTACAAGAGGCTTGTGTTCAAAAGTATTCACAATGTTGTTGAATACCCATCTGATGTCATAACTGGCCCTTGCCTCAAACTTTTCCATGTCAAACTTCTGCATTTCATCTTCAATCAACCTGGCTTTTATGATGGAAGGGCATGAATACCTTCCAATTCTAATAGGGAATTTGATATTTGTCTTATGCCTTCCAACAATCAATTTATGCATAGGTGTTAGCTACCTTGCTAGTTCACATAAAACCAATTTATCATCTAAATACCTAGGCAACTTACAAGGCTTGCCTTCAAAACCACTAACCCTTATGTATGTGAACTTTTTATATTGAATGAAGTAGCATCCGTACTCCAAAATCACTTGTCTGGCTTGTTCAGAAATTCTATATTATCCCCACTCTAGCTTGAAAAGACAAATGATTGGGGAAAAGAAAGCATCATTAACTAACCTCACATTCCCACTCCAATTGATCAATTGCAGTTGAGGAATATCTCATGCATTTGGCACTGCTTGAAATCTACACGTGGTGACAAACCTAGGAAACGTCTATGCCCAACAACATTGTAGATTAAGTAAGTCATCATATAAAATTCTAGCTTTGAATTATCACCCATCTCAATTTTTGCTGCTAAGGTGACCATGTGGCCATGGAGTGCTTCTACAATGAAAGTAGCCCAGAAAATACTCCCCTTTCTCTCCAAAATGATCCATATGTAAGTAACCATCCATTCCTTAAATTCATTTATAGTTTCTAACCCCGCCATTCAACTTAATAACACAATGACATCTTCAACCTCTTCAACAAATTGTGCCCTAACTAGCTTTTTAGGGATTCTAGTTGTTGTCTTTTTCACAATGAGCCACTTTGTATTTATCATCTTGGCATAATCCTTTTTCTTTTCTTCATAATCCTGTAAGGCTAATTTGATAGCAATGGTGATTGGGTTGGTGATTACAGGAAATTTTAACATTATTCTAATGGCTGCAGGCATCAATGTCAAAACTGCATCCCCACTCCCGTCTAATACTTCCCTCTTTTCAGGATCATAATTCATAGCACAATGCCACACCAACTCGGGAAATGAACCGCTAGTGGGATAGCACCTGCTAAAGCAATACAAATATCTTGAATTGCCTTTAGGGATTCACTCTTATGGGGGCTATTAAGTCTCTAAAGAAAATCATTTAGATCAACACACATCAAGTCCATGTCTGTAATCTTTTCCAAATCACTCGTGACCCCTAACACAACCGAGAACGAAGATGGCATGGTCTTCATCTTCAAAAACCCTAACTTTACTTTAAACCAACTTGCCAATGAAGGAGAAACACAGGAGTTTCTAAGATCTTACCAGTCAATCTGTGAGCACCTGAGAAATTTAAATCCAAATCAACAGCCTTTTCAGTCCTCAAGTTTGCAATTCAAGCTTCACATTTAAAAATGTGATAATTCTCCATGAAAATCACAAAAGGTAGAAACAAAATCCAAAAAATTGGTAATAAAAGATGAAAGCATTCACAAACTTTAAAACATCCTTGATTTGTGTAGCAACATTAATGGCGGTAGAAATAAATGCATTGCATCATGACCATTCAATCTGCCATTCTCAACTTTGAAAATGAGTCGTCCACGTGGAATAATACTTTTCACTAACACGGGCTTGGGGGCACTTTTTGTAATTTTGCAGCATTTTAGAACTTACACACTTTTGACTAACTTGACCCGCCCATCCGCTTTTGGCTTTCAACACATGCTTGACACGTGGTCACACTTGGGTGATAGTGGGGTTGCGGCCCTTTTCTACAGTTTTATTTCATTTCCAATTCAAAACCAAGAATGTTTGAGTGCCCCAAGACCCGCATCCCCACCTTTTCCATAAAAGGAGCCACGTGTCCCTTGCAGGTTTCAGGAACCTTTTTACACCTTTATTATTTTCCTCTTAAATGTGCAAAACTAAAAATATGCATCGCTTCCCCACATCCACTCAAATTGTGACAAATGTACACTCCTGGATACCAATTGAGAAATTACTTGCGTTACTTTATGATTACAAATATTCGTAGAGAATATTTATTGGGTAACGGGGCTGATTTTGCACTTTGTGAATGTGATAGAAAATTACAAGTTTGTAAATTTGACCCACCATACCACAATCAATTGGGAGTTGCCACGTATCAGTAGGAAATGGGAGAGAAAACACAAATAAAAAGATAAGACCCAAGAGAAATTTACAACAAGCGATCCCTCCAACTTTAAAACTTAAACCAAAAGGCCAACTCGCACCCCCATAGGGAAAGAATAAAAATATAACAAACAATGATGGAAAATCTTAACCAAATAGGGGCGAGATTAATTCAAGCACCAACATCTTCAACCTTACATTGTTGTTTAAAATTTGAACATGAAGGGCACAACTACACCATTCCGGAAAATCCTTCACCATTCAAAACCTACAACATGCTCTATCAACCTAATGATGTCCTTATACCAGTTAAGGCATCTACCACTACTACCTCTTCTTCTCCACCAATACCCCATCTACCACTACTACCTCCACCACTTCACCATTGTCTCAACCACCACTTCTGCTACTACATCTTCCACAACCAACTCCTCTATTCCCACTACCACCACGGCTTCGTAGCTATCCCATCATCCAACTCATCTACTTATCAAACATTGGATGCTTCTTCTTCTCAGGCTCTTGGTGATTCTTCCATTCCCGATAACCAAATACCAACTTCTGATCCTTTAGTAGGTGTTTTTCAATACCTTACCTTGGGGATTATCACCTCTATAATGTCAATACCTTCCTACTCCTCAAGAATAAGGGATCCTCCATCAACACCCACATTAAAATCAGCATGTACATGAGGTCTTTCCATATGGTTCATCCCATCTTCGAACCAACTTGACGTATGGGGGATTTGATGCTTCTTCATATACTACAAAACCACCCACTCAAACCCACCCGTTCTCATCTGATTTCCAATACCTCACCAATCACCTCTTTGCCCACACATTCCTTCATCGATGTGATTGGAAAGGCTTTGGATTTGGTTTTTACGAACAGGGTCATCACACGATCATATGCAGTGCACCACTCGAAACACAAGGACCACCGCGGTCTTGGATTTTCTCGAGGAACCTTCTTCTAAGAAATATTGTAGTGATATCCTAGAGAAAGATACACCTTCTCCACCTCATTCCCCTACCTCAACACCTTCACCTATGGAGTCTATGGATCTAGAATCCATTCCTCCTAAAAAATTGTGAACACCATTTCCTTGGGACCTCTAACTTATTAGCGTGATAGCGAGGATCCCTCTTCTCTTCCCTTCCTATATCCTGACATGATTGATGAAAACATTCCTTCTATAAATTTTGTTCAATTTCATGATGATGATTCCATTCTCACATATCTAGGTGCGGAGGATTCAAATATCCATCGGTCACTAGCTTCAAACACAAACCATGTTGAATGAATCGACTATAGAGATCAACATGCACACTCGGACGACCCCCACATTCTAAAGATAGGCTAATCTTTAGACTCAGTTGAACAAGAAGTCTTCACCTCATTCATTTGAGATCATAAAAATGCTTTTTCTTGGTCTTATGCTGATGTGCCCAGTGTTAACCCAAATATTGTGGTCCACAATATCATAACTATACCTGATGCCAAACCTGTGAAACAGAAGTTGCAAAAAATGCATCCTCGCATTACCCTTCTTATGAAAGAAGAACTCTAGCACCTCCTTTCTATTTATTTTATTTTACCCATTGACTATCCCTAATGGATTTCTAACATAGTTCTTGTGACCAAAGCGATAGGGGGACTTTGCATCTGCATGGATTTTCATGACCTTAACCTAGATTTCCTCAAGGATGACTTTCCTCTACCCAATATCAACTAACTTGTTGATCTCACCACCGGCCATGAGATGCTATCACTCATGGATGGTTTCTCAAGTTATAACTAGATATTACTCGTACTAGAAGATGAACACAAAACTACCTTAATCACCCCTTGGGGGACCTTTTGTTATCGTGTCATGCCCTTTGGCCTTAAAAATGTTAGTGCCACTTATCAGAGCGCGATGACCTATATCTTCCATGACATCAGGCATGACATTTTGGAAGATTATGTTGATTACCTTCTTGCTAAGTCTAAGCATCGGTCGAAGACCTTGTGGTTTTTAAAGTCATCTTTAACCATCTCATCAAATATTACATTCTCCTTCAACCAAAGAAGTGCCTCTTCGCCATCCTCTCTAGAAAACTCCTAGTTTCATCATCTCTTTGTGGGGTATCAAATTTGATCCCACCAAAATCAAGGCTATTCTTGAGATTCCTCCACCTACTAACCTTTGACAACTTCGTAGTTTGCAAGGAAAGTTACAATCTATTCGACATTTTATTTCTCAACTCTCTCGACCGATGTCACCCTTTTCATCATCTTCTTAAAAGGATGTTTCCTTCAACTGGGATGACGAGTGTCATAAATATTTTGAATCGTTAAAAACATACCTCCTCCAAACACCTATGTTCATCATGTTTCACCCGATTCTTAGAGCATTTCGTGAAGTATTGACGAAACAGATAGGGTAACAGGCGTAGGAGGAATACATGTTGAAATCTTGGTTGTTGGGTTGTTGTGCACGTATGACTTTTGAATCCATAGCTAAATGTGAGAGCTTCCTTTTGGCTTGGTTGGATCAAATCCTTGTTGGGGGTGAGTGCGGGAGAGCAATTGATTGATCTCCTTCCTTGCATGCGTGTTCACACTGGAATTCATTCTCAAAAGATGTGATATCTCTCAGGGATGTGCTAGTGCTCACCAACTTTTTTCCAACCTTTGAAATAAGGTTGTTTTATGGGTTTAAAGGTGACCGACAAAGGTGGCTCGCTCAACCGGCGATGATTAGGGTAATCGACGCGTCGGTCAAGGCAGATTTCCTAGGTTTACTAAACTAGGGAGATCCTCTTGATTTTCTCAGATCTCATGTCATTAACTCACGGATTAGATTGGGAGCTTCTTGTAAGCATGCAGAAATGTGGCTAGAGAGAATGTAGGCATTTATCTTTAGGGTTTGGGTAAGTCTTAGTTAGTTATGGTAACTTACTAAGAATAGGTCTTAGGGTGAGGTGGCTAGATGAGGTGTCTAGGTGAGGTGTATGTGTGGATATTATCTAAATTAAGATATTTAAATAATAAATATGGTGAGGATAATGAATTAATTTAATTAAATTAATATTAGTGGGGTGAAGGGGCCATGGCTAGGTTAATGTGATGAAGGGTTTTTATTTTTCAAGGGACCAAAGGGGAGTGTGACCTAATTTTAGTGTCTACACACCCACCAAAGGATGACAAGCCCTTTTACCTCTACATTTCATCACGGATAATTCCTTGGGAGCCATGCTCACTCATCGCAATGAGCGGCATAAGGAGCAAGTGGTTTATTACATAAGTCATACACTTTTATATTATGAGACTAGATATACTCACACCAAAAATTTATGCTTAGCCCTAGTCTTCGTCGCCACCAAACTATGCCATTACTTACTCAACCACAAAACCTTCGTTGTCACCAACAATGACCCCTTACATTACATGTATGTTAAACCTTATCAACACCAACATGATACACGTGGCTTATGCTTCTAGCAGACCTAGATCTCAAATTCATCCATCAAAACTCATTCTTTGTCTCAACAATTACTAGACAACCCTAAACAAATATTGTTGTGACTATTTCAAACGATGTGTAAAATTTCAGCAACATGATAATATCCACCACACCCTAGTCATGCCTTACAGTTGCAAAGACCTTTGGCCTTTCTCCTAATGGGTTTTGATCTTATCGAGAGATTAACCCTCACTCTTCTCAACGTCATCAATGGATCATAACCGCGATCAATATTACACTAAATGGGTGGAGGTTGTCCCTCTCATTTCCACAAAAGCCAAGAAAAATATTGAATTCATCAAGCATCACATCATTTGTCTCTTTGGTGTTCCTCACCACCTCATCACTGATAATGGAAAATAATTCAAAAAAACCCTACGTAAACTCTGCGATGCCTTTGGCATTCAACTCATTTTTCTTCACCTTATTATCATCATAAAATGGCCAAGCCAAATTGACTAACAAAACTCTTTAAAAAATTCTTATAAAATTGGTTGAGGATACTAGTGAGGATTGGCACATGCAAATTCCTTTCATTGTATGGGCTTATCACACTAGTATTCACACCTCAACCATTACTACACCTTTCTCTTTAGTCTATGGTACGGAGAGGGTCTTACCTCTCGAATTCCAAATTCCATCTCTTTGTTTCTCACTCAAAGTCATGCTCAATGATGATGACTTTCACCAAGACCGTTTGGTCCAACTTGAGCTTCTAAATGAATGTCATTTAAATGTTCTCGATCACCTTCAAATTTACCAAAAATGTTTCAAACATTCCTATGAAAAACATGTCCATGAACAAGACTTCAAGGTCGGTGACTTTATCTCGAAGGAAAATCAACATGAAACCAAAGTGGATAAAATTAAATGGGGCAAGTTTGCTCCTAACTAGCTTGGACCCTATATCGTCACTCATACTTATGGATCAAGTGTTTATCGTTTATCTTCTCTCAAAGGTAAACCTGATCCTGATCCCCTTAATGCCTTACATCTTTGACAATTCTACTATTAAATCAAGTACTATATCACCTTTTGTTTATTACACACTCGTTTCTTGAGTAATTTTTCCTTTCATCTACCTCTTTTAAAGACCAAATACTACACCATAATTGTGGGATTATCTGTGACCTTTCAGACTTATCTTAAATATGAATACCACGACTCTACTCATGGCATGATTCTCATGGATTCTTTTTGTCCTTTTCAAGATGGAATCCCATGGTTGTTCATCACTTAAAAACTCTCTTTTATAGCTAACCTTTGTGTATCTTACAGAAGGGGCATGTTGTCTCACAACAAGGTTACGCTAAACACACCACTCCACCTCACCTTCTTCCTTTTCTCTTCTTCTACCCACTCAAGGGACGTGCCACACATGCGACACTTTGTGATCTTGTAACTTATTTCACCCTTAGAAAGTTCAATCATGCAATGCCTTTAGAGGGCTTAAGTTCATAACCCTATCTTTGGTATGCTCATAATGGTTCTTGCCACTTATGGAGTATTTCACCTCTTTTACTTGTTCACCTCTTTTCTTACTTATCGATTCTTCTACATAGGATAAGACCTTCGACATTTAGTTTCTAGGATTTCTTCTTCTTTCACCTCCGTTTACATTCATCATCTACTTCCATAAACTCATCTGACATAACCACGCCTAATCCACCTAGACTCAACCATGCCTAACAACCTAGACTCAACCATGCATAATCAACCTAGACTTAACCATGCCTAATCAACCTAGATTCAACCATGCCTAAATTACCTTTCCCATTTACCCATACCTAAACTCACCAACCTACTCACCTACCTCATCTTATTCTTCCCTATCCTATGGGAGAACTACATTGGCTTTGAGGCCCCTTTCACAAGGGCTATGTAGGCAGCACTCTTAGGGCATGGGGCCCTTTGAGGTTATCTCAGCCACTCTTTTACCCCATCAAACAAAAACTTAGTTAGTTTCCATAAAAACAATAATTTGGAAGTTAACTTAAACCAAAAATATACATCACCTATGTACATCATCATTTACTTTCCATACAACCAATAACTTGGAAATTAAATCAAAACAAAATTACACTCAACCATACCTATCCTCTAGTTTCCATAATATCAATACATTGGAAATTTAAATAATTCACCATAACATCATTTCATTTCACAAATAAAATCAACCAAATCATGCCTAAATCATTTAATTTCCATAAAAATAATAACTTGGAAATTTTCAACTCAACCATGCCTAAACCATCTATTTTTCATAACGCCAATACAATGACACTCCATACTTGACTCAACAATTCCTAAACATCTAGTTTCAATAACATCACAACAATAGTGATTAACTCATTCAACCATATAAAATGGCAACTCAACCAACCTTGATTCACTTCAACCGGTTTGGTCACCTCCCGCAACTAACCTACACCTAATTTACCCTCAATTTTTGCTACCTAAAACCATTTTCTTCCAACCATGACCTCACCCTAACCTCATAACCCCACCTAATGGCCTTATTACCTAACACCCAACTCGCACTATCAGTTGGGGCATGTTTTTGCCTCTACCTTGGCCTTACCTATGACCTTACCTATCAACCTAAACCACACCGCCCATTTGACACTTGAATTCACTTACTCATTATACCTTGTGATGACGCTACTTGTGTTGTTTATCCTACTAAAATTTCCTTGCCTAATGTCATGTTGTTTATCCCAACCACACCTTTTAGTGCTTTGGAACATACCTAATGCCCATTCTTACACCTAGCCTAGTTGTGTTTTAGGACCATATCCTATACCTTGGATACCTGGATCACATCAACCTTGTTTAGATAAAGTTATCGACCTTTGACGATGTAGAATTTGTGATCTCTTTGGCATAGTACCTTATCATATTCTATATGTGTGTTTGCGTTTGAATTCACCCAACTATTATTCACACTGATATCATCACTACCCTGCGCACACCAACCACCCTCATTTTTCAGCTCTTATCATTTTGTCAAACCAATGACCGCCTCACCCTAACCTTTCATCGCTTCTTGGTTTGAGGGAGATCACCTCCACCCATACTTGGGGCAACCTAACCTTCACTCATAAAAAGGACAATGACTTCTCATTTTTTCAAATGTCACTTATCAATACAAGCTACGTGACAAAAAGGAGCAAATGTAGATAATAAATTTGGGTCACACTCCCTTGGCCTCTTTCAATTAATCAACATAACGCATATACCTAGCCATACTCCCCTTTCACACTTGGATATTAATTTAATCACTTATAATTGAATTAATATTCATCCTCACATTATTAATTAATTTAATTATTTTAATTAAGTTAATTTACACCTCACCTAGACACCTCACCATGGACTTATTCCTATCCTATTAATTAACTAATACTAGGTCCCTACTTATCCCAACCAACTGGGACTTAGTCTAACCCTAAAATTAAAGTCCTATTCCTTCTCCAACAACACTCCCACTTATCTAAGCGCCAACCCTCACTTGAGACCCGGATTAGCAATCAAGATCATGCCAAAAATAGTGCAGATTGGACTATTTTTTTTAACTCGGACTAATTCTCCCTAATTGATGTAAGTTTTCCCTTGGTCAGTGATAGTTTCCTAACCACCATTGGTTACCCTTAAATATGAGTTTCTAACTCTTTACACAGGTTCTCCAATTCATTCATTCACACATCTTTGGCATTTAGACTCTCCAAAACTCAAAGCTTCCCGATGATGATGAACCCGAGAACATCACACCTCCACCAACATCCGATCATATCATCCATAGTTTCAGGTTGACATGATAGAGCACATAGGCATTGCTACCTTAGCACTAGATGCAATCACACTTCATCTCCAAATGATCAACCATTCCTACCACATTCGGATCGAAAAATTTTAATAGATAAGTAATTCATTCTTACTTGTTAATCTTGTGTGTTTGATCTTAATCATTTCATTTACTTATTTCATTTAATTTCTCTTTGTCTTATTACCACCTTCTATCTGTTTATCACCTTTTCTACCAACCATAGCCATTTCACCTATCATATCACCCTTTGTACCTTGTTTAGTCTTAATCAACACCTTTCCATCCTTCCCTAAACCTCCTCATCTCTCTATGTAATCACGAGATGCCCAAACTCCCATTTTCAATATTTTAACCAAATTTCCCCTACGACACTAGTTTGCTAACGGGCATCGGTCTATCTCCTATGTCGGAATCGGTTGACCAACCGATACCGGTCTCGAGACTAGCAATTTTGTCTATAACAAGTTAACAACTTCCCCAAAACAGCCCAAAACCTTGTCTAATTTCACCCAAACCTCACCTACACCTCCTTTCTGCTACACTGCAGCGAGACCCAAACCATCCCATTAATCATCCAGTTTTAATTCTAACCATTTCTGTTGAATTAAATTCACTTGTTGTATGTTAATAGGAGATAACTAAAGCTTATCAACTATAATAAGAACTATTATTTCTTACCTTAATTTGTATTAAATAGAGGATTGACATCCATTTGAGGAAGTGTCACGCTTCCCGGATCTAGCCTTGTTAGGCATTCCTCTGACTCTTATTATTTAATATTATTTGGTGGTCTTGTTTTGTTTCTTATACAGGTCATTCCTCCTAGCTAAAGGGAAACTCACACAATCGGTTTGGATCAAAAGTGTATAGTGCGCGTAAAACTTTCTACCATCTACATAAAATAGGTATTCCTCCTACACCTATTACAAACTTATCTCGTTTTATTGCATTACTTTGAGGTGAAAAACTGCGTCCAACTAATTGACTTATTGGTTTTGCAGTGAACTCTACCACATTTCGACTATCACAATATGTCATCAAATATTAATTTTTGAAAAAAATATAAAGTTCAAACAACTTTCACCACACTCTTCCACAATACTTGCTCATCATGCATGGTGTAATTTTAGGGTAACCAGATGTTCCTAGTCATTGCTTACCACTTTCACACATGTCATTATCATGTGCGATCAAATAAAAATGGAGAAAGTGCTCTCCAATTATTCCTCAATTTTCTCTATTTGATATTTTCAGCATTATGATTTCCCTTTCCTGGGTGATTGTCTGCATCAAACTTCACATTTGGGATTTGGTCTAAAAAGAACCTCATGCATCCTGCTTGCTCACATAGTTTAAATAGGGGTTTAACCTTCTACATCTCATGTTACCACACACAACCTAGACTCACGAACAAAATCAACACAATCAAAACATCTCCTTACCCGGTTCACTGTTTGGGATTTCATCACCCAATAGGAAGCCACCTGAGACTCTCCCTAGCCAAAACTACCGAAAACCAGCCTTAGACTGTCATTCCTTAGGTGCCTTTGTTATCCACTTTTCTTTTCAAATATTCTAATTAATCACGATGATACGAACTTGTTGCTTGATTTGTTTATTGATAAATTACATAAACAAATTTTCTTCTATTTCATGCATATTGTCACTATCAAAACAAAACAACAATCCACTCCATCCAATGACATCCCTTCCCCTAATGATATCTCCCAACACGATTCAATACTTGATACTACACCTTCGGTTACCCAACCCTTTGTCTCTGTGGTCTCGCCTCATGAGAACCATGTTATCCAAAATCATCCCTATCTTGAAACCAATCCTCGTATCTCTCATCACCCAACCTTTCTATACCAACTATGCCCTCATCTCTAGCTCCTTTAGAAACTCTTGGACCTCCTTCTAACCCCATTTATGACTTTTCACTTCACAAATATCCTACAATCTCTCATTCCTATCAATCACTTAATTGGTGAATCTTATTCCATCTATGTCGGTTTATGTCAACTTTGTTCCATCCGCTACTAGTATGCCTATCCAACCATCTCAACCTCTTCACACTTATGTTATTACCCATCATATGCTCCAATTGTCTCAACCTCTTAACACTCATATCCCCACTCATCATTTACCACAACACCCTACCCAAAATCAACAATCACATCATGTCCCTATTTCTCAACATCAACCTATCGAGAACTTACCCGATATCAACCCATGACACATATTAATCCCTATCAAACAATTCCCCAAACACCCACACATCCACAAATTAATCAACCACCTTATCAAATGATTCCACAAACATCCCACCCACAAGCTTATCAACCACCTTATCAAGCTACTTTTCATGCCACACAACCAATCCAATCCCTTCCTATCATCACATCAAATGATCATATTCATGTCTTAATGAATAGGTTGGCTAGTCTAGAAGCCACTACCTTGGTAACAAATCAGTAACAAATTGATTCATCCATTGGTTCCTATCAAACCTTACCCTCCTCATTTAGAGTTTCCCAAGTTCATTAAGTTCAACAGTAAGGAAGATTCCCAATATCATCTTTGTGTGTTCAAACACGCATGTTATCTTATTACACATGATTAATACCTAATGCTTCTCACTTTCCCCATATCCTTGGTCGGTTTTGCATTATACTAGTACAATAGTATACCTCAATACTCAATATTTTCCTCCACCCAACTCGTGTAGTTGTTCTAGAACATTTTTCGATCAACAAAGGCGTGTAAAATCACCATCACCGATTTATACGTCATCTCGATAGTTTGAAGACAAGTCCATCACGAACTTTGTCGCACGATGTCGCAATGTTATAAACCAACTATCCTTCTCTCTTCCACAAACCGAACTCATCAAGATCTTCTCACATTCATGTGTGAAGCATATATCATCTACCTTGCAAATCCAATCATTCTAAACCTTTGACGAAGCCTTCACCATGGCTCGCAAACTCAAAACCTATGTCATTGAGCAAGGTCATCTTAAACTCAGATTGACCAAACCTAAAATTGAATTTACTAAACCATCCACACATAACGACACATTTAAGGGTGTGGCCAATGTCATGGTTGTTAAGTCCTCATCCACACCTACATCTAGCACATGGCCTCAACAACAAGCCCCTAGACCATCTCCTAACTATACCCCCTTGGGGGAATCCTATAGTTTTGTATTTGACAAGTTGATGGTAATACACTCCATCCAACTTCCTCCCATATGACCCGTGGACGACTCATGACCCAAGCCTATTTGGTATCATGAAGCCCACTATTGTAAATATCATCAAGTCAAAGGTCATGACATTGAGAAGTGTTGTTCCTTCAAAGATCATATCCAACAACTTATAAATCAAGGGGATATCCAAATGGACAACTCCACCACTTCATCTAGCCAACCCCTCGACAAAATTATGCAACCTTTTCCTAATCAACCACCAACAAATCAAGTCACCCCTTTTACATCTCAACTATCAAATGCTTCAACATTAACACCATCAATCAAGATCTCATCTCATCACCAACTCCACATGTTCCTACCTTAGACATTATTCCCACTCCTTATTCAGAACCTATCGTATCCACAACTATCACACCTATATCAACTTTTACTACTTTTCCTATACCTATACATGTTCCTACCCTTACCACATCCACATCAACTTTGACTATACCATCTACTTCATCCACTTCAATCATGCCCCAATCTATCACATCATATTCATCCTTAGCACCTATTTCAGCCCCATTGATATACACACCTATCCCTACATCTCTCACATTTGTTCCTTCACCCACATCTACATCAAACAAACCTATCCATACATCCACACCTACAACATCAACCCCATTCGAAAACATATCATTCTTACCCCTTGAAACATTTATGAAACAACCATTCCCACCTACTTCTACACCCGATATTACTCTTGTAATTACTGCATTACCTATCATATCTACTCCATTGGTTACCACATCCACTTCATTGGGTTTGACTACCTTACCTACATCCATTCCACCTTTACCCATTATACCATCCTTAGAGTCAATCCCGCCTTCCTACTTTATCCACATTTATCATGCCCCAACCTATCATATTCAACCCCTTAACCACATCTACATCAAACATACCCATCACCACATCACTTACATCTCCAAATATCCCAATTATGCCTACATCCCTATCCATCCCAACTACCCCTAAATATGTCATATCAACAAATCCACTTATCCCTACATTAACATATTTACCTATATCCTTGCCCATGGCCACATCACCTATTTTATCCCAATACTCTTTACTTAATCCTTCTATCACACCAATCATATCCTCTTGATTGGAACCTCTATCAATGATACCCCTTGAGAAATTTATGGAACAAACACCTCCACTTGAGGAAAACACAAAGGGGATTCACAAATCAACTATTTCCACATTAACCAAACCAAAACCTACACAATCCAAATCTCACATAGACCTTATTAATCACATCATACAAACACCTCTTTCTCCATCAATATCTGCCCCTACACCACCACCTTCGAATCCTCCAGTTGAAATTATTATCATCCCTGCCAAAGGTAAATATTCTTGATCAAAATATAAGGCTCATGGTAAACATCCCCAAAAGTATCATGCACATCCTCGTAAGAATTCAAGTCTTCCCTCTTTTCAGCAATCCAATGTTACAACATCTATTTTAAGGTCAGTCCCTTCATCTAATACACCTCGTAATGATAAATCCCAATCCAAAAAATCTACCCCTCCTCTCAAAATTGATTCATATTTTAAGACATATAATTCACCCATCCAATCTACGTCCACTTCTTCCCCTAACTCCAAGCCAAAATATTCTATCAAAACCCACAAGAGTTACCTTCCCATGACACTTTGATTGGGTCTTACACAGACATTTTTCAACATTTAATTTGAATATCTGCCATCACGCTTCCTCCCATTAAATCTTTCAATCCCCATAGTCCAAAGCCATCATGGTTCAATCCCAATTGCATTTGCACTTATCATCGTACCCCAAGCCATGACATTGAACATTGTAAGGCCTTTCAAACAATCATCCACAACCTTATTGAGAAAGATAATTTCCTCATTCAGGGAACATCTTTCGTGTCTACATCTAATCCAATTCATATCCCATCCATCAGGTTTCCCACGATTCCTCCATCCACATCATCCCTTAACATCTCTCTTGCACATGACATTCCTCCTAAGGAAGGTCCTTCATTGTTCATTGATACTGCTTATCTTGCCAATCACCCTTGTGGTCTTCGACCGTTTATCCAATCCAAATCCAAAACAATCCTATCTAAAATTCTTCGACATCCACTAACTCATCTCGCATCTAATATAATCTCCCTTGCTAGGGGAAAATCCTCCCCTCATCCTTAACATCCCTTCGCATCAATTCATCTCTTATCCATCCATACAACTTCCTTGATGCTAGGGGACTTCACTTTTGACATCATCTTATTTAATCTCATCCAATCCATCTCATCCAATCTTAAATCCAAATTAATCTTGTCCAAATCTTCATCTCTTTTTAAAGCCCACTTTTGTGGCCATATTCGTCTCTCCCTTGAGGGACCATGTTTTTCATTTTAAGTCCACCATTGTGGCCATACATGTCCCTTCCTTTGGGGCACCATATTTATTCCAAAGTCCACACTTGTGGCCATGCTCTTATCTCAAAGTCCACCTTTGTGGCCATGTTTGTTTCTCTGTTGGGGGGACCATTTATTTTCATCCTAAGCCCACCTTTGTGGCCATTTATTCTCCTCATTATGGGGCACATATTTTTTTCTTCCTCAAGGATAGCACATAGATTTTATCTTCGCTCATCTATATCATCGTATCCTATCTTCCTCCCTAATACTTTATCCTATCTTTCAATCACACTCTAGAAAGGAGCCAATGTGGAACGTTTTCTCCCAACTGATTGGACCTTACATTATCACACATAATTATGGGTATGGGGTCTATCGTTTGGCTTCCCTTGATGGTAAACTAGAGATAGAACCTCTTAATGCATTACACTTGCGACCATTCTATTGTTAGCATACCTACCAATGAGCACTTAGTTATATCCTTAGATCATTCCTCCATCATGAACCTCTTCCATCTATCACTATAATGATTTGGAATTATGTGGTCTGCCATCACTTTCCTAGTCATGACCTTAAATATGGGCACCACAACTCTATCCATAACATTGTTCTTATGGATAGGTTCTCCCTTTTTGTGAGAACTCCACAATCATTACATCCATCATCCTCCTATCTACCTATCAAAACCACACAAAAGGTCCAAGGGTGTCACTTGTATGATCATCGTCCCCTCCTAAGTGGTCTACCTAGCTATACCTAGCTCTTCCCCATCAAATAGAAAATCAACACAAAAAAAGAAAAGAAAGTACAAATTATGGATGCTCCTGTCTCATGCTATCTTATCCAAAAATAGATTGATCCATCAAAGGACAGTTGTTCATAAAAAATATAATAAGTATAGCTCCCCCAAAAGACAACTATCATGCATATATTATCCTACCATCTAAAAACAAAAGTCAAAAATTCCAAATGCAAAAGCAAAAAGTAGACCATACCCTCAAAGGATGGCTACTCTATTGTATCATGACAGCGAAGGCTTCTCGCATTGATCAGCCTTCTATATATCATAACATCCTAAGAAATCTTCCCGCATCGATCAGCTTTCTCATATGCATTACAGACTTCCCACATTGATCAGTTTACATCTTCATCCTTCCTAAAGTTGGGGCATAGTCCTAGGAATAACCACCTATGGAGAATCCTCTTCCCACATACAAGTTACATCTCAAACCCCTTTATCATGTTGACATTAGGTTTATGAGATTATTGCATCCATTTTTCCCTCATGGTCTTTTGGTATAACTAACTATCATTGGTTATGTATTAACACCTGTTATTGGCTGCAAGTGCAATGCCTTGAGTGGTACCCTTTCTTTTTTACCTCTAATCTGGTTCAAAGCATGGTTTCTCTATATGCCCCTTACTACGATTATCTGTCATTTAAGGTCATTGTTTATCAAGATCACATTCTTACAAATAAAATTTCAAACCATGAAATCTATATCCATATGTTTACCTTTAAGGATGGCATATCTTACAATCATCCATAATTCCATGAATTTTGTGAATGCTCTCACTAATACACTTTTTGGTTTGGTAAATCTACTTGATCTCTGTTGTAGTTTGTGAATCCTACTTGAGGATATTTCTCAAGTAGCATTCGTTATCTAGCAACTCCTCATCCCCCACCATGGTCACCATGTATTTGATCCATTCATCCTTGCTCCTCATTTCTACTCATCCATGTTACCCTTCTCACCATTCTTTTCCCCCTTCATTACTTTGTATTCTTCCACTTTCATGCTTACGATATTACTTGATCACCCCTTCGTGTGGGCATATTGGTTGAGATATACCCTATTCCTTAGATCTTCTTGCTGTAGAAACTCCTCCACCATCTCCTCTTTCATCAAACAAGAATAACCACCACACACATCTTTCCACTCTGCCTCTTTTTCTTCACATTCTTGCATCATCACTCCCACTACATGGGCATCCCAATTACGGACTAACCTCACACTCTCCACTCTACACTTCATATATTCCTCCATCCATTCATGTCACACTCCTTTGTTTCCTTCCTTCCTTGTTATCACCCCCTTTCACCTCTTGTTCCATTTTGACATACACCACTCACTCTTTTCTCATCCTTCCTAAGTATATATTTTATGCTTAGTGATCTTACTTACACATGATCATAGTATGAAAAATTCACTTGAAGGTTCCCCTTTAGTTCATCTTGTCATACCCTCTCCCCACCAACTCTGTCAATCACTTACTTCTTCTCATCATTCTTCTTCTTCTTCACTTGGTGATCCTACTTAACCATTCTCACTACATGGAAATCTTACTTAAGAGTCCCTCTTAAGTTTGATGTGTCATCTGTCCTTTCACTTTTTCTTGGAATTCCCCATCATCCCATATTCTCATAATCTATATTTTCCTCTTCTTCTTAGCAATATTACTTAACCACTCGTGCGGCATGTCAATCTTACTTAGGATTCCCTCTTAAGAATGGTCTATCATCTTACACTCCCCCATCACTCCACACCCTCATGATCCACATTTTTTCATTATCCACATCATCACATCATCTCACCTCCTCTTTCATTATCGCAAATGCCACCTCCTGTTTTCCCACTTTCATCTCCACCATCCTCGCTTGGAAATCTTAACCACTTTCATCGCATGATAGTCTTACTTAAGGGTCCTCCTTAAGTTGAAATCGTCATTCCGGACTTCTCCCTCACCTCATCCTTCATTCCCTCCATTGATTGTTTCTTCCTCCTAGCCTATCATATGAATCACATTTTCCTCCAACCTTTTTTCATTTCTCCATCTATCATATCATAGAGTGCGTCTTCCATCTTATGCATGTTATCATGTTCCTTTCCCCCATTTTCTCCTTCTTGATCCATCATCCTTCATACTATTTCTTGCCATTCTTTTCATGTCTCCTTTCTTCATCTTTACCTCATTCATCCTCATCCACTGCATCCTCTCCTCGCCTTCATCTTAGCACAAATCATTATCCCTCCTTTCTTTACTCTTTCCACTCCATTTTCTCGAATTCTCCCACATATCTACCCCCATGCTTACCCACCATTATTGTTGGTATTCCCCTAACATTCTTTCATCATAATCTTTCATTTCCGCACTAATAATTATTGGAGTAATTATTCTAAAACTCACTCATCCCCATTCTGCACGGCCTTGTTCCCTCTCTTTGAACTTCTCCTTTTTTTCTTCATTCCTTCCTTCCTCTATGCACATTGATCATTATCGGGACTTCTCCTAATGTCCCTTCATTGGCATTTCCTCTTCCATTCCTCATTTACTTTTTCCCTCTTCTCATTTTTCCTCTCATCTTTCCCTACCAATCATTATCGGTGGACTTCTGCTAATATCCGCTCACTAGCATTGCCTCTTCTATCCCCCATTCTCTCTTCCCTCACATCCCTTTTCTCCACCCCCACCCTTTCTTATCGCTTCTTCCCCACCTCTCCATCTTCCATTTTCCCTCTTCAATATCTTTACTATATTCATCATACACCCTCTCTCTATTTTCTCATCATCAACTTCTCCTCATTTCCTGCCTCTCCACATCTTTTCCAATACGTATCATTCCTTTCGTCTTCCTTCTCTTTACGTTCCTGATACTACTCACTCTTCACTGAATATCTCTATTCTTGGTTTCCTTCCTTCTGCATCATTTTCTCTATTGTCCTCTCCTCCTTTCTACTCCTTGTCTTATTTCACTTCCTCTGTATCATCTTCATCCCCTTTTTACTTCATGTTTCCTTCTTACTTCCCCAGTGATAACCTAGATTTTCAGGTGGTGTCCCATCTTTTTATCATCCCACCATCCACATGCATTTCCATGCGGTTTGTTCCATATTCTTTACCTTGGTTTTCCTCATGGTAACCTAGGCCCTTCAATATTCTCTGCTCTATCATCTCTTTCATTTTCCATCATTTCTCTCCCTTCATCTCCTTCACCCTTCTTCATTCCCTTCATTTTGAATATCTCTCTCCCTTTTTCATAATTTCACCCTCTTCTCTGTCATTTTCTTGTCTTCTCCTTATTTTTCCTTCATCATTTCCTTCTTCCCCTATCATCCCTCTCTCTTATTCTCTTCTCCCTATTTCATTCCTTTTTCTCTTCCTCCATCTCTATCCGCTCTATTCCATACCCTTGTCTCCTTCACCTTTGACCTTTCTTGCTCTTCTCATAATCAACCACTACTCTTGTTCATTCCTTTTTTTGCCACTCTTACTCATTACATCCTTCAACACATCCTCACACCTAGCATTCATGGTTGATTATAATATTTCTCCATTTGTGCACCACCGTCGATCCATTTCATTACACCCCATTCTCATCCTCCTCTCTGCAACATTGACCTCTCCTCTTTTCGAGAGCTTTGTTGCCTCTTCTATCCTCGTTAGCCCTCTCGAGGGGGCATCATCATATCCATTTCTAAGCATTTCTTCCCATGGTATTTTTGTCTTCGAGGATACCATAACGACCATCACTTATCACATTTTCCCTCACAAGTGCCTACTCTACTTTTTGCTTGGCAAACGTCGATCATAATCTTCCCCCCATTTCCATGAATCAAAGTTTGTTCTACTTTCTTCTTCTAATATTTTTTTGTCAATGCAATATCTTCCTTAGGAAATATCTCTTCACAACTATTAACCCCCTCTCCTGGGGCATATTACCTCACCATCCATATTCCAACTCACCTTTTAGGTCGGTCTTCATGTCCTATTCTGGGACACCTTTTTTTTCATTCTTGTCCTTATGGACACATAAATTTTCACTCGATCTTACATACCTTTCACATTTAGTTGTGCTTATTTTGATGTTTTCCTATGACCCATTGGTCGTCATGGTTTGCATCCGTACTACATGATAGTCTTCACCCACTCACTGGCTTTCGAAGGTTGTCGCCCATCTCCATTGAGACCGCAATTGTCCTCTACCAATGTGATATTCGAGTCACAACCATATTTTTCATTATCATTATGATCCTTTTACTTGGGATATCTTTCCTTAGTTATGCATTTACCCATCTTTTCATCATCTAACCGATCTTTGACATCTATCTCTTTCAAACTCATGATTGAATTCCTTTATGTCATCAATCCCAAGTTTGAGGGGGTACACTCAATTAATCATATTTTCAATACTTCATCCAGATCAATCATATTTTCGATACTTCATCATTTTTTTCTCACGGCTTCCCCAACGCAAACCGCTCATCAAAAAGGGGCAAATGTAGACACTAGTTTTTGGTATCATTCCTCCCCTTCACCCCACATTTTCTCTCCTTCATTAGGCTTACCCATTCAATTCCCTTTTACCCTCAATTTGAAATAAATCTCATTTCCCACCAAAAATACATGTTCAATTAGTCAACCTTAATTGATTGATTAATCTCCTTTAAATACCTAAACCTCATTATCCAAATATTCCAAATTAAGTCATATCACTCAAAAATCATTCAAATCATGAACCCCACTCATGATTTAAATAATGCAGAATAATCTTTATCAAATCCATTATTTCACCTAATCATTCAAATCATGAACCTCACTCATGATTTAAATAATGCAAAATAATCCTTATCAAATCCATTATTTCACCTAATCACTCAAATCATGTTCCCCCACTCACTTAACCAGGGTTACTTTGTCAAACCAGTTACCTAATAACCCTATCTCCGGGCTATAAATGCAGGCCTTTCCCCCTCTTTCAAACAAGTGAAGAAGTCATAGAAAACCTCTGATATTATAACTCCTCATTTTTCATTAAATCACCACCATACCCTTGTGGTACCACTTGCATCACCATAATATCATCCTCATGCCCTTGTGGTTCTCTTAGTAAGCCCATTTCTTGGCATCCTTCCATCTACAACAAGAAAGTTTACATATTTTTTTACAAGTTCCTCACATCCAAATTAATTTTCCATTGATTCATGTAGGTTTGGTTTACTTTACATGTATTGTGATCGATCAGTACCATCATCGATTCAGTTCATTATTTATTAGTTTTTACATTTTATCTATCTATATTGCATTTATATCATTTTTTTCTTATCTAAAGGGGTTGACATCCGTGAAAGGAAGGTAAAACTTCCTGGAATTGAATTTTTCAGGTAGACCCCACATATACTATCTAATCCATTTTTTCACTTAGTTTTCTATGTTTCATAGGTCTATCCAGGATCACAAAGTGAGGACATCCATTTTACACCCATCCATTTGTCACCATCATCTCCAAAGGTACTAATCCTTGCATCTTCGAGGTTGCTTCCTTTTCTTTATTATCTAGCTCACTAATCTAGACAGGGGATGAAGAAAACTTAATCAACACGACCATGTCCCTTTCATTTCCCGAGTTGTCTCATTTGACCGCAGATTTGTCGGCGGGGTCTTTTTGTGGTGTGTGTGTGGGGAGTAATCCCACATTGGGCATGGAGTGGTTTGAGAAGGGATTATTATATCCCATGAGCTCTAACACTATTATGGCTTAGGCCACATTGATCCATCATATTTCTTGCCTCCTTCATGGAGGGTTGAGCCCGATTGGTGGGTGAGTTGGCTCGGAGACATATGCCAAGATTGGAATGTCGGCGGGTGAGGTTTGTTTGGCGGTGAGCTATGCGGAGACAATTGGTGAGTGACTTGGTTGGCTTGGTGACTTAGCCATGTAACTTGGTTTGCACCTCAATCATGAGATTGACCATGACTCGATCATCAAATCGAACCCATCTCGAGTCTAGAACTCATCAAGCTAATTGAAAATTTGAGTTGTTAATATAACTCGGCGGTCAAGTCCCTTTTTCGAAAGAAGAGTGGACCCCACGGTTAGAAACCCCATTTCTCGACTAAAGAAGACCATAGGAAAAGGCCACCTCTTTTTTTGCTCTGTTGAATGCCACTTGTTGACTCCACATTGACCCACTTACTATTCCACAGTGTGCCCTAGCATTGTTTCACCTATACTTTCATTTCCCCGTTGACTCTTGTTCTCGCACCGATGATATCTTAAGCGTATGGTGTCCATTATGGCCCATTAAAAATGCATCGAAAGATGAATCCAAGATTATCTATAAGAAATAGGTTTAGGGATATTTTGGGAACATAAAAAGTTTGTAAAATCCTCCAAATCACACCTCCCCACTAAGGAGGCTTTTGTTCCACCAAAATTTGAAACTTTCATTTTCCCGGTACTAGAATTATTACTTTGCATTACCTCATGGAGATTTTTATAGTAGATTTGTGGACTTGATAATCACTACTCCAAAATGAACAAGTTATGTTATTCCTTTCCTATGGAAAATTGGCAATTCACTACAATCACAACATCATATTAAATGATCAATTTGAAAAAGATGTCTCACCGCTAAAGAGATAAGTGTCTCGACTAATTCCATGATCTACCAATGAATAATTTATGTCTCGCACTGTTGAGTGTTGCATTCCCAAATGGTGAATTATGTGTCTTGAAACACAATGTTGCCCATGTATGGGTATTAACGCATTCTATCATCAAATGTAATTTTTCATAGCAAATTACTTCAACTCGCAAGCTAGGTATATTAAACATGCCTCAACAACATGCGTATACTATTGTCACTTCACAATGGAGTTACTTAAAATGTGAGAAAAACCAAGCATGATAAACCTGTCGTGAGACTCTCCTCATCTGGTACTCCAAAAATATTCAAAGCTAAAACATGGGTTAAATTTCCTTTCATCATTCAACAAGAACCCCACAAACGTATGCTTTGAAAAATTTGTATGCCATCAACAATCATCAACTATGCAAACATAAAACTAAGGAACTGTTTACCAACCCATTTCAATGGATTACCCTGTTTAGGTGGTTTTGCTTCCTCAGTAGATACCTGGTTGACTCATCAACTGGTGGTGAATTAAGAACTTCATTTGCCTTTACAACATGCCTATATTCCATCTTCATCTTACTATTTTGAGATGGATGAAGTCTCCAACATTTCTCAACCTAATGCCCATTCACATGAAAATGAGCACAAAATTTCCTCTTGTTCTCCTTCTTATATGAGGAATCACATTTTCCATTTCTCGCCTTTGAACAACGAGATTGGTCTTTAGCACCTGCCTTGTTTCTGATGAAAGGCATCAACTTCTTCAACAATGTCCTTCTCTTCCAACAACTGGCAACAGAATGGATTCTTAACCCACAAAAAGTGTAAGGAAAAACATGCCATATTTTATGTATATCATAGCCGTATTTTTCATATTGAAAGAGAGTATTAGAATTTTTGCAATGTACACAGTTCCTTCTAGTGATATGATGAGTGAAATAATGAGGAGGTGGAAATTCATTACCTCTTCTGATCATTCATTTACAACTTTTGTCATCATGTTATGATGACTTTTTCCTCTGCATGGAGGGGTGTTACGATGTTAGTGGAATAATCACTTTGTTTTTGAAAGCTTGTCTTCCTTTAATGGATTTGGAACTCTCTCTAATTTCCATTCACTCACTAGTATAACCCAAACCTACAAAACGAGGACAATCCTCAACTTATATTGGGTTAGCAATACCTTGGCTATTTTTTCCAAGACCTCTTCCATCAAAACCCATTTTAAACAACAATTTCAAGCCAATACCTCTGGTGTGTTTCTCAAAATCACCAAAATCTACATCTGAAATTGATTGGGTGGAAGTGTTACAGGGTGAACTTACAGTGCAATTTTCTCGTCATGGTCTTTGCATCTGTGGAAGGTAACTCCTTCTATTCACTACTCTGCAACTGTTGTTGCAACTATGCTAAGAGCTCATCCTTGGTCTGTAACTCGGCTTTCAAATTTTTCTACCTCCTCTTCTAAGGAGTGAAACTTAGATCTCAGGAAAGTGTTCTCTTCCTATATCTCGGTGGTTGCATGCTTCGAGCTCTTTGAGCTTCACCTATTTTGACAACTTGCCCATATTGCACCTATACCTGTCTAATCACAATTGAACCAACTATAAAAATTGGAGCAATCAATTGCCAATCAACCAGACTTTGATACCAAACTTACTTCGTAGATAGCAAGTTTACAAGTAGGAAAACCTCCTCTCGATACCAAACTTTCTTCGTAGATAGCAATTTTATAGGCAAGAAAACTTTCTTTGATACCGAACTTGCTTCGTAGATAGCAAGTTTACAGGTAGGAAAACCTTCTCGATACCAAACTTGATTCATAAATAGGTAGTTTTTCTACTCTGAAATTGTACTTAACTTATCCTTATAGGCAGCTTAATTTAAATGCCAAATTTTTTGACTCTAAAATAAAATCAAATCAAATTAAATGTAATACAAGTAAGAATGAACACCGCACATAAGTTAATAATGGATTTTGGCGAGATGTTTACATCTCCGGGTTTGCTAAATGCTAAACCGATTCATTATAAAGTTTCATTTGCAAGTATAAAAATAAGAACTTACAACACTATAATGAATTCTTCACCACAATGAACTCAATGTCAATTGGTCTGCGAGAACCCAAACTAGTTTTGGAAGGCTTGCACAATGTTTTGCACGGTTTCACACTTTATGTCGATGTCTCCTTTGTTGCATGGCCTCTAATAGCCTCTACATAGAGATAAGTTGGAATAGTGTATGTAGATGAATTCACACATTCATGTTGACTTCTTTGTTGCATTACCTCCACCTTCTACATATAGCTAAGACAAACCGGTATAATTTGTCAAGCTCCATAACACGATCCTCCTTTGTTGCCTCCAAATACCGATAACTCTTCCAATAGAGATATTTTTATAATATATGGATTTTAAAAATGCCCAATGAATAGTAAAATCATATCTCTCCCATTGTCCCATAATGCATCTCCAAAGTGAGCCGAGAAACCCTCTCGCTCCAAATCCGAGCTTCATAAACAATCACCAAAATTAGGCTCAACAAAGCCTTTACATAGAATTAATAATAGGATGAGTTAAAATAAAAAACTTTAATAATTCCTTTGAATAAGGCTTAGAATCTTATTAAATAATTTAATCTTTGATGATTTTGAATGGCCCCCTCAACCCCTTTTTATACTTAGGGAGGCCTAAAATAATAGGATATAATGTATATTCATTGTCTTTTTAAATAGCCACTCGGTTGGCTGAGTTGGTTAAGTTAAGACCACCCACTACGCTTGGGGAGGTCGGTGGTTCAAGCCTTGTCATCATTGTTCTACCAACTCCACACCCACAATCTCACCATGTTGTGTTATCCATCGAATCTCTTGCTTTGTTGCTTTATGTTGTCTCTGTTTGGCTTGGCCACATCCCGATCATTTCCCAAGTTGTCTCCTTTGAACACTGAGATGTTGGCAAGGTCTTTTTTTGGCAGTGTGTGGGTGGGGAGTAATCCCACATTAGGCGCGGAGTGGTTTGTAAAGGGCTTATTATAGCTCGTGAGCTTCAAGTATATTATTGCTTTGGCCACGTTGATCTATTGTTTTACTCACCTCCTTCGTGAATGCTTGAGTCTAGTTAGTGGGTGAGTTGGCTTGCACATATGCCAAGGTTGGCATGTTGGTGGGTGAGGTTTGTTTGGCAAACGAGCTATGCAGAGATGGTTGGTGAGTGACTTAGTTGGCTTGGTGACTTATCTATGTAACTCGATCCGCACCTCAATCGTGAGCTTTCCCACAACTCATTCATAAACATGACCCTAGTTCGAGTCTTGAACTCATCGATTTGATTGATAAATTGAGTTGTTAATATAACTCTAGTGGTCGTATCCCCTTCCAAAACAAGAGTGAACCCCATACTTGAAAACCACATTTTTCAACCGACGAAGACCAGAGGTGAAGACCGAGGGGAAGACTCGCTCTTTTTTTTGCTTCGTTGATTATCACTTATTGAATCCACGTCGACCCACTTGTTATTCCACATTGTTCCCTAGTTTTGTGTCACTTGTGCATTCATTTTGCTCATTGAATCTTGTTCTCACATGAATGATATCTTGCGCATACAAAGTGTCTATTTTGGCCCATTCAAAATGTGTCAAAAATTTGACTCGATCTCTTCCGTAAGTAATAGGTTCAAGGATATTTTAGGAACATCTAAAGTGTGCAAAATCCTTTAGATCAAGGGGAGAACTTTGATAGATTCTAAGATTCCAACTGCATGATTAGTAAGTGTAATGGCATAAACAATAAGAGTGTGTCCATTAGAATAAACTAAAATAGGTGGAACATTGGTAAGAAATAGGTGTAATTTGGGAAGATAGGAAGCATTAAAGTTGTATGTACTATCCCCTATGACTATAGAATAAACCATAGACATAAATGTGGAAAGAGGGGGATTGATTTCCCCATGGATGCAACAAGATGAGGTGTAGTCATAACATATTAGTCGACGTAGAAGTTTGGAAAGTGAGTAAGGGAAGAGCATCATGAATGATTATCAAATCAACGCATTATGTTTTTACTTGTGGTGGGGAATTCACAACAAGTAATGTAACATTGGATTCAATAAGCATAAGATCATTATAATTACAATGAGAGTTGTTCCAAGCAACAAATTTTAAAGCCATGGTCATGGTGACATTATGAAGGGGGTGTGAGTGTATCCCAACACCTTAGATATTATAGATGTAAGAACACACCATATGGGAAAAATCTCTAAATATAGGTAAGTGTGCGGTAGTATGCATTAGGGATCGAGCACCATTGGAATGAGAGTGGGACATAGTGGGAGGAGTATCATGGGTGTAAATATAAATTCCATCATGTAAATAAGTAGTGTATTCATTATTATGTATGAGATGGATACTACAAAGATTAGAAACATGAGGTATGGAATCTATTGTAGCATTATCCATGGAAGAAGGTGTTGCAAGGGCCTTGTGTGTTATGGCATGGGTAGAAGGGATTGCATGTATAATATGTAACCAAAGATGGCCTATAAGGATATTATAATTGAGATTATTAGGCATAATGTGACATAGAACATTAAGAGTGCAAGGTCCTACAGTAATGGGTAGAGTGATTTCTCCCAACACTTGCTTAGGTGTATACCCAAACATATGAATAAATAGAGCGAGAGGGAGTTAAATCAATAGCAGAAAGCCATATTTGATAGAGAAAAGAGATGTTACATATATTAAGACCAAATCCATTATCAACTAAAACATGCTTAACAAACACATTATGAATTTTAACTTGAATATATAATGGGAGAATTATCAACAAATATTTGGGAAGGGGTATCCATTATAACATGCAAGGAAAAAAATATCTAGAATAAAGCAATGTGCAAAGAATACAAGCATATATAAAATGCATAAACTATAAGGATCCTTTAGAAAACTATGGTTCAATCAAGAAGTGTGTTTTCGTGTAAAATGACTAGCCTAAAAATTGAAACTTTAAAGCATGACAAGTAAGTTGATAGTTCAAAATTTTGCTTCCCCATCACACTAAACTCCTCTCGTGGCCAACCTATCTTCAGTGGCACCATAAACCTCACTCGAAGAATGTCCCAAATAATGTTTCAAATACTCCTCAATGTGAAAAGATGGGTGATTAAGTTTATGGATGAATTCAATAAGGTTCTATGAAAGTCAAGTCCTCATGGAAGCCTAAAAAGGCCATTTTTCACCATTCTAAAATTGGTAAACACCCTCTCGGGAACATTCAAGAAGAATATAAAGCATCTAAGGGTGATTTTGGATAGTATTGAAGATTTCAGAAGTAATTTAGGAATATTTAGAAAAGAAAATCTCATTCAAGGACAATTTGTTCAAGATCGGGTTTTCAGGGAATGGGAAATGAAAGCTCCTCGGTAAAACTTGACTTCTTTAGATGATTCTGGGAGTTCTCAAATGAATTAAGAAGAAAAAAATAGGCATATTAAAGATATGGGAATCATATAAAAGGTGAAAGCATCATATTTTCTCCAAGGCTCAAAGAATTCTGAGGTATTTCAAAACTCTGCAACTACCCCTCTAAGTTCAAAATGAAATAGGACCTAAATTTTGAGTTGAAGGTATAATTGGATTTTGGGAATTATTCCATTGATATTAAAATTTCATTTGGAGTCAAAATAATATAATATTTGACCCCAAATCATTTCTCTAAACCTCTAAGGTGAAACATGAAATTTCAGTGTCCAAATTTAGACAATCGAGGCAAAACTAACTTTCCTAGAATGGAAAAGTCACACTTTGGACACATATGTGACCCCTCTATCCCCTAGGGGATAAGGGATGTAAGGGGTACACCAAATTTTTACCTCATCTTCCTCCCCAAGTCACACTTTGGACACCCATGTGTCCCGGTGTCCCCATGGTACAAGGGGGACACCAAGGTGCAGCCTCCCTCCTTCACCCAAGTTTCACTTTGGTGTCTCTGGTGTCCCCTCCATTCCATCTATCCCCCAAGATACATGGGGGACACAAAATTGTGACCCAATCTTGCATGTAGCTCCGGACCTCCATGCGACCTCACTCAGCTCCACAAGTGCCATTTCCTAGCCCCCTCATCTCATTCACCACACACCACAAGCTGTCACTTGTCACCATCTAGTGCAAGTCACACTTTGGTGTCCCCTATGTCCCCTTTACACCATTTTCAAACTCTCATTCACTCCATTCTAACCCTAGTTAAGTGTTGCAGTTACAAGGTGAGTTAAAAACATATTTAAATCATCCTAACTCCTCATTCATCAAATAGTTAGACATTTTTCATGTCAGTTATTGTTGTAACATCCTCCAAACACCATTTTCACCCATATATGCTGCCAATTTTTTTAGAAACTCCATAGCCATCAAAACAAGGATTTGATCATATCTCATCATCTAGACACCCGATTTCCTTGAAAATTTTCCAGATTCTCCCTCTCCAAAACACATTTGGGGAGATTGTTAAAGAAAATCAGTGATGCCTTCAATTTTTTACAGCAGAGAAAACTAAAATATCAAACCCTAAAACCTTATTTTTCATTTTCATATAGATCTAGCAGATAAAAAATTATGAAATTCAAAGCAGAAGATCTCGGTGTAAAACATAACATTTTGACAGTGGTTTCGTTGTAACTCGACACTGAAAGTGTTATTTCTAAAAATAGTTTGTATTTTAAATGGTGGATGGCTAAAAATAGTAAGTTTCTCAAAATGATGAATCCTCAGCATTTGTAATATCTTAAATAAGCAAGAAACATAAAAAGGGGGAATTCGGAAAACTTTCTAAAAATAACAGTATTCAGAATAATGGGTATCTAAAAATAGTAAGTTTCTAAAAATAGAAAACCCTCAAATATTTTCAATGATCCAAATGAGCTAGAAACATCGAGAGAACAACAACAATAAAAACTTACTAAAAATAGCAGTCCTAGACAAGACCTGCTAAAAATAGAAAGTTCTGGATTTGAGTGCAGAAAGTTTGTGGTGACTCCTATGCTCATCTCAGTGCTTTTTGGCACTATGAAGTTCAAATGCTTGTGTCCGAAACTTATTTCAATCTTAATCACTAAGTATCGTGGTGTGGGAGACACTGATGTCACTCACATGGATCTTGAAGATTTAAAAATTAAGATGTTTGGCAGACCTCGAGAGCCAACGGAGGAAAATATATTCTCAAGCAAGTTATTCTCTCGTTGGAGGTCATGTATCATTTTTCCAAAGCACTTTGAGTTGGTTCTAGCCTGCACAACATTATGAACCTAATTCCAGGATAGTGCGGTTAGATGATAATTCAATCCTTGCATTCCTCACTCTCATGGGTATCTCACATTGTTTGCAAATTGTCAAAAGTAGCAATATGGTTATTATCACCAAGGAGTTTTCTCATGACATGACATGAGTGGGAAAATATGAATTCTTATTTACAAGGCCTCGCACTCGGATCATGGATCGGGAAGGGAAGAAAAATTCTTGTGTCCTAAAGAACTTATTTGAGAGTGAATTTCATGAAGGTTATTTAGATGTTATCATCCTACTGAGCAGGGTGATGGGTGAGGAAACAACAAAATAATTCCAGGATTGGATGGCCCAATTCATCCTTGGTGTCACTAAAGGAACCAAGTAATTGATTGGGGGCAGATAATCAGTGATAACATCCATCAACAATTACTTCAATTGCCCTCCACTAAGAAGTTCATCATGACTTCATACCTAGTATATGATATTGCCTACACAATACCCTTCAAGGACCTAACTACTACTCTAAATGTCTCCCAAAAAGCATCGTCCTGCGAGAAATACCGCAGCTCACTCACAAAGAGAGTAACCATCAATTTTCTAGGGTGACCTTTACATTCACTTTGTGTTCATCATCTAACTTCTAGAAGACAACCTAGAGTTGAGGCTCTCCTCCCAAACAGGTTGCAGACCGATCAAGAAATACGGGAGCTACTTCGCTAAATTTTCAAATTTCACCTACATCAAGGTTTTGGAATTCAACCTTGCTCCTTGCAGCTTCGTAGGTACCCTAATGATAAAATGATAATGTGTAGACACCTAAAATGTCTACATAACTAATTAACATTAATCATGTCCCACATTTTAGCCTCATCATCATTTATCTGCTATCAGTTTGTTTTAATCTATTTACCCATGTGTCATTATTATTATTATTCATTATATCCCAACATCATCCATATAATAATTAATCACTGGATTAATTATTATTAATTAATCCATTTTATCATATTTCCCCTCTATCATTTTATCATTATTTATCATTTATCCTTTTAATCCATCTTACATCCCTTTCATTTCATTAATCCATTATTACTTCATATTATTCTATTCTAATCCTTCATTAATATTCATAGGAATTTAATATTCCTATGCCTCACCTACCCTAGTCTACACCTACACCTATCACTAGTTATTCCATGTAATCACTCATCATTAATTATCCTAATCACATCATTTAATCTAATCTTAATCATGTGCACATCCTCACACCTCTAAATCTAGAAGCTTCTCTATCTTTCCCTCTTATTTTCAAATATTCAAATGAATCTACATTATTCCATTGAATTTTTAATTCAATGGAGAGTCCTCAAAAAATCTAGAATTCTCCATTCTAGAATTCTCTAAAAATCTCTACACAAATCCAATCCTCTCATCAATTTTCAGCCCTTGGATTCAATCCAACATGGATTAATCCTCACCCTCCAATTTGCCACTCACAAACTATAAATTTGCACTCTCATCCTCCATGAAAGCAATATTTTTAGGAGGCCATCATCTTGTTACTTCATCTTTTGATCATCAATCATCCATCTTCATCCTTCAAGCTTCAATCAAGCTATCCATAGCCTTCATCCAAGCATCCAAGGATCAATCATCAAAGGGGAGGTGTTGTCCAAGTCTTCCCACATCCAATCTGAAGCAATCTTCCAATCCACAAGAAAATCCACCATCAAGGAAGGAGAATTGCATGCTAGATGGTAAGTGTAGGTATAATTCTCCCTCTTTCCATCCTTGCTTGATCTAAGGTAGCAAATAGTAGTGTTAGTTTAGGATTTAAATCAATTTATTTCCTAGTTTACACACTAACACCATTATTTTGTCTACATTTTTGCACCCACCGTGGGCTTACCTCCCCGATTTGTGTTGTTTTTAATGGCATTTCACATTTACAACAAACTATCAAAATTTCAGAAATTTTCATTGTGATTTAACCTCAAAAATTTTGAATTTTCGTGGTTCGGATCCGTTTCAGCGTGTTTGTGACCTAAAACAACATGTTTATCATAAAACAATGCTTTTGTCCTACCTTTAAAACTCCAAAATTGACATTTTGACAAATTAGCGTGTTTGTGCATAGAACAATGCATTTTTAACCTAAAACAGTATGTTTATCATAAAACAACACTTTTGTCACACTTGTAAAACCTCAAAATTGACCTTTTGGCAAAGTAGCGCATTTGTGCACAAAATAAAGATGTTTGTGACTGAAACACCGCATTTTTACCCGAAATGGTGTTTATGTCTTGAATCGGTGCTTTGGTTTTTCTCTTTTTGTTACCTAACTTCCTAGAGCCATAGCTTTTGACCCCCGTGTAGACACCAAATTTAGGTCACACTCCCTAACATTATATTAATTTAATTACCCACAATTAAATTAATGCCCATGCTCATAATATTCATTATTTAATTACCTTAATTAAACTAATTTCCACCTCACCCCACCACCTCACCTAGACACCTCATCACAAACCTATTCTTAGCATATTTCTCTTTTACTAGGACTCAATATTCACTCACCATAACTAACTAAGACTTAGTCCTACCTACCTTAATTAACTAAGACTTAGTTCAACCCTAAAATCACATGCATATTCTTCCTCTAACCACATTCCTACTTATCTAGGCACAACATTTTGTTTTGATCCGCGAGAATAGATAGAGTTGGCCAAAAATATTGCCAAGATCTGTCATTTTTAGTAAACCTAGGATTTCCCACCTTAACCGATGTCAAATCCCCTAAACCAACGCCACCACCTAAATCATCATCGATTATCATATATATACTTTGGTAACCTTTTTGGGAGGTTGGAAGAATTATCAAAGTTTTGGAGAAGAAATCTACATGCAAGCACGCACCATAGCACTCCTACACAACCGAGACACCCTAAACCAAGAACAAACACCGATCCGAAAGGAAAGAATTCACGGTAACATTCCGGGAAGTACAACCATGGCACTAACCACCGGTTCCATAGATCAGCCATCACCTCCATCTAACCACCAGGTCTGTAAACACCAGTAAGTACATTTGGATCTGCACCTTCTCATATTTATTTAGATTAGCTTCTTCATCTCTATTTTGGGAGTTCTAATCTCCTTTACATCCCATCACCTCTCACCTCCCTATCAATCCCTTTACCCAACCATCTACAACCTCCCAGCCTCCCATACCTAAATTGAGAAACCTCTTACTACCCCCAAAGATTGTCATCTATCTCCCCATTATCTCTGTCCATTCCGTGGCAATCCCAGAGAATCACCAAAATCCACCTTCACTAAGTTTCTACCAGCCCAACCCTACCGACAACGGTTAACCCAAACCATCATCAGCTTTTCCTTTCAACCAACATCACTCATACCCTACCAATATCGGTCTTTGTATCGATAAAACCTTCCTGTAACGAAAAGAACCTCGGACCTTTCATCCAAATAACCCAAATCACCTAAAACTTGACCACGACCTATCCCAATCACTTTATTCACTGTCGACTTCCGGATCTGATCATAACCTAGCTTTGTTAGATTAGATTTGTTTATTGTACTTGAATAAGATACCTAAATCATACAAATATAGTAGGACATTATCGGTTCATATTATTTATTACATTAAGTTGTTTTAAATAGTGGATTGAGAGCCTTTTAGGAAGTACTACACTTCCCGGATCTAGCATACACTAGGCGGTCCACCGCAAATATTGTTTAATATTCCTTTTGTGGTCTTGTTTATATTTGCATGTAGTTCCTCCTAGAAAAAGGAAGTTCTCACAATCAGCATTGGATCGGAAATCGAACGCGTGCACTCTACCTTTCACCTTCATTCACAGGTATTCATCCTCACCCTTACCTTATCTATTTTGCTCTTACATATGCACACTATTCGGTGAAACATTTTGGCATGCCCAGTGGGACCCATTTGGGTTCTTTGCATTGTTCATTCTTAGGGAATCATTTTGTGTTTATTTCTTTTTGAAATATATTTCACATTAAATCTTCTCCCTTGGAAACATTCTTCTTCTTCTTGTCTTAGTGAAACTCATAGTTTGGATTAAAAAGAACACTACTTTTTATTTTTTATCAGCATTAGCAAAAGACATACTCTTACCTATTCATTATTGCTCTCATCGAATATAATTTATGGATTCATTTAAAATCTTGTTGTATTTCATCCTTGTATGTTGCATTATTAGCTCACATTTAAAAATGAGGGTAACCTATATGATATAAGTCATGCCCAAATGATGGTTGACACAATTGAACTATAGAAAGAAAATTTGGGTCTTCTCTCTATTTTCCAAACTGCACAAATTTGAATAAACACATCTTCTTAAAACAACATCGCACCCAAAAGAAGATTTCAATGATCACACGATCAAAGGATTGACAATGGACACTGTACATACCCAAAATTGTGGCGTCTTGCACCACCGAACAACGTAACACGTGCCCCAATGATGATACGAGTCTCCTCACAAGGTTTTCGGATCCGAAAAGATCTCCAAGTGTGCATTAACATCCCGCATGCACCACTTAGCCCCACGTGCTTTGTTTTCCCTTTTCCCCTCTTTTCTTGGCCTTTGCTCTTCGATGGCACGAAACCGCCGCCTCGAACAAGGCGGCGGTCCTGTAATCACCGCCCTACTCGGGGTGACGGTCCTTTATGTGTTTTCCGAAAGCTCTTTTAACACGACTCACGTAAATTCAACATTTCACCAGCTTTCTTTCACCACCATAAGCTTGCATTTATGATTATGGTTCCCTGGAATAGTGTTTTGCCATTGTTTATAGTTTAAGAGTTCTATTTGGTTTTTACCTTGGGTAAATGCAAATGCTATAAATAGTTGGCTTGTGCTCAAGCAAATGCCCCTCAAATTTGCCTCTAAATTTCTCATTGCAATAAATTAGTCTCTTTTTTTGTAGATTCTTAGTTTCTTTCATTGCATGCTTAGTTAGTATTGTTTTTCTGTTAGGAAGCCACATATTCATCTTGTGCAAGTATTGTTGATATTTCATCCAATCCATTGGAGTAGAATAGTTTGTTTTCAATAGGAAGCCATTAAATTTGTAGGTTTTCTTCTTCAAATAGGATAGTTTCAGGTTCTGGACGTTTCTTGTTGCATGACTCGCAATAAATCCCGCTAGGAATTGCATAAGCCAAGCTCTGTACTCTTGCGCTATCCCTCTCCTACTCGCATTGTATTCAGTCTGTATCTTGAGCTGCCTTTGTCCCAATATCTACTTCTGTTGATGCTAGCATTACACACTTTTCTGGATCCACGTGAACGCAAAGGAATGAGGAGATCACACTAAGGGGACAAGATCAAACACACCATCGAATTCACCACTGTTTTGCGGAATCCAGGTTCTAGCTTTCAAAGTTCTAAATTAGAATCATATCAAATAGAGTAGTTAATTGCTTTATTTCAGTTAATTTTACTTTCGATATTGCCGGGAAGTTGTGGGGATTGATAGTTTCTGAGAAACTATGATTCATTCCTCACTTCTGAGGTAGGATCGACAGTCTTGCAAATAGATTAGATCAGTTATTTCATTATTCAGAATAGGCTCACAGTTGCACAGACAAATAGCTATACTCGGTTATCTTGTTTGTTTTAATTTCTTATTTTAAGCCGTCAATTCTAGATATGTTAAACAGTTACTCTTTTAGATTCATTTGAATAGTTCATCAGAAAATACAAAAATAGAGAAATCATATATGCTATAGATATATTCAAAGTAGTTAAATTTCACTTTGTTGTAGTTAATTTATATTGTTGCTTTTGTATGACAATCACGAGACCTAGGGAGCCCAGAGAATACATATTCGAGCCAATCATGCCTCAACCCAATCTCGTCACAGCAATAGTTGACATAGACCAGAATCTTAGAATCCAAGTCTTCCAAACAATAACAGACTTACAATAGATCAACTCTCAGTTGAGGGGATTAAACATAGAAGACAATCAAGCACATACGTTTTGGTCAACTCAACCAAACTACAGATTACCCTAGATACATGCCCGCATGACTGTGGAGGGATTTGAAAGAGAGCAAACATTCGGTTGTGATCCTTTGGTCCCACAACCAGACGCAGGAGACATTCTCACAGACATAGATACTAGCCTAAGAATTCAGGTTGCAAGAACACCTGTGAGGTACTCTGAGAAGATCACACAGCTATTAATTTTGAATATAGAGGCTGAGAAAGCATATGATTATTAGATACTAGGGATCAGGGACTGAATTCGTACATGACCATAGCAGGACCGCAACAACCAAGAGTCTACGGTTGCGATCCACAAATCCCGCAACCCAACGAATCCGTAAGTGAATCAGACATAGACACTGGCCTATGCACACTAGTATTCAGATCTACTCCACTTCCACCTATCATCATCACACAATTATCCTTGTTAGATATAGTGGCTAATGAAGCTAAAGAATTCTGGACTAGGCCAGAGAACCGCCCATAAAAACAACTACATCCATCATCCACTCTATGACCCTGTCTGGAGACATACACGAAACTATCCCAGGCCATTTTCCACGTATCCCACAACCTATAGATCGAATCATGCCAGAGCTCGATATTGATTGGAGCCTTCGAGTAGTCATCCTTGCTGATCGATCTATCACACCAGTTCAGGTTAGGAGGGCCTTCTTTGTCTTAGATTCCTAATTTCTACTAGTGCGTGTAGAAGACATTAGATTGCCTAACTAGTTTGTCTGTATCCCACACATATTCCATCCCCACTGGCTATCTTAGCACGAACTCAGGAGGTCGGGTGTGAGGAAGAGTTACTTGTAGATTCCCACTCTTGCTTGTCACTTTTTCTATCGTACAAAATTAGTGAACCCAACGTGAAACTTTCTACTTTCTAGTTCGAAGTCATAGTATTACGTGTTCTTCCAAATTAGTATATATTTCATCTTTACCACCTCATTATCTTTCACTATCACCTTCACTCCTTCCCATTATTCTGCGGGTATTCATATACCCCCGAATATGTCAGGATTCGATGCATATGGTAGGCCTCTCTTAGGTCTTGAGGCATACTACGCCCAACAGAATAGGCAATCATCACCCTCACTCTCAGTATGGGGTGACAACTACTCAACTAACCAGTTGTCAACACAAACTCCAAGGATCAGATATAACTCATCTTTTCAAACTAAGGAGTTAGATCAGCTCGCTCAAACACAACAAACAGAGCCTTCAGGCTCGAATAATATGACGTTCACCGGAGAATCTGGTTCATCTCCTCAGGTGCTGCTTAGACCACAAATTAGTAGACAATCAGACCCATACCTGGTTTTAGATGATGAACAGTCAATACGTTATCCCAGGAATGAACAACACTCTCGGAGTATGTACCCACCTATAGGGAGTTTACAAACACAACCCGAGGCCTCTTTTCAAGAAAATACCTCTATACCACTGCATATAGGAAATACCCTCGAAGAAACTTGGCAAGACAATGGTCAGTTCATAGCAGGGTATCATAGACCTATACAACATCAGAATATACAACAAATGCCACCAAGGCAAAATATCGTGACTTCACCATATGAAGTCATTTCGACTTTAGTAGAAAAAGTTAAGGGATTAGAACTTGCCCAAGCAAGTCAAAATTCTCAATTCATGCAAGCAGGAAGTTCCAATCCCCCACACCATCCTAGCCAAGTAGACCTCCTCACAGGAATAGGCACGTTAGGCATGCCTCCTCAGTATTCACAACAAACGCCAACTAGACCCACCATCTCTAACACTGTTCCTCCTCGGTCTAGTGCAAAACAATCCATTCCTGGACAATACCCCGTCATACTTAAACATGTACTCCAAATCACCACAAGGGGATATGTTCTCCTCTCCCAGCATGTTTTCTCAAACACAGGTGTTTCCTTATGCCCCTACCAACGCATACGCTATGCCATATCAACAACCCATTCCACCACCACTCCCTCAGCAAGCACCATCAATGGTCGAAACCTATGCGATAGGGACTTATTCAGAATATTTGAAAGAGCCCTTAGACTTCACCATACGAAGCATCATGCTTCCAAGACCCCTTCCTGATTTACCCAAGTACAAAGGTGAGGGAGATCCGAACGCACATATCAAGGCTTACGCTACAGCCATACGAGAACTACTCCCTTGGGATGGGGTTGTTGCTAAAATATTCCCAAAACTTTGGAAGGCATCGCTCTCGATTGGTATTATAGAATACCTGAGGCTTCCATCCATTCATTTAAACAACTCATTTCAGAGTTCATTAAGGCATTTGACATGAACAAACTGTTGAGAACAGGAATCAGGGAGTTCTTACACATTAAGCAGGAACATAATGAATCATCACGCTCATTTCATCCAGAGATGGCGTACAGTTCTTTATTCTTCAGCCAGTGCTCCAAATATGGACCAAATGGAACTATGTGATTTATTCCTTCATTCTCTCAGCAGAGAAGTGAAGGAAGAAGTCCAGAAGTTCCCACTAAGGACTTACGATGAAGTACTTGAGAGCGCTCTCCGAATAGATCAAGTGGCAATAGATAGTGGTCGTAAGACATATGGAACAAACGGGAGGTTAATCACCTCCAGCCAGAACACTACAACTTATCCTACTACCATGAATGTCAATCAAGGACCTAAAATCCTTAACAAAAATCACGGGGTGACAACAGATGGAGTAACCGATCAGCCTAAAAAGGTAAATACTGTGAATACTTCACCACCAATGAACAATCAACGAAACAACAACTTTACCCCAACAATCAATACAGTGGATTTTAATCATCCTCAACAACAACAACAATGGTGAAATCCCACACAGGGTCTAAGCCAAAACTCAATTGGTTATCAAAACCAGAATCAAAACCAGAAACAAGCAAATGTAAAACTTTAATCCTAATAGGCAACGGTTTGATCAGAGTTTTAGGCCACAATATACACCAAACCAACAAACCAGGAATTACAATCCCAATTCATATTGTGGTTTCCACAAAATTCGAGGTCATGACACTAGAACGTGTCGTGACTACAATAAATTCATGCAACGTTTGCCAGAGGAACAAAGACAATTCTTCACAGATATGTTCTTGGCAGATCCTGTGTCACCACCACCAAACACGCTCGCAGGGGCAGTTTCCCCTCAGAATGCTCCCCTCAAGATCTTTAATGATCCACTCCCAAATCACGATAACAATAGGCTAAGTCTAAATGGGACAAACAAAAGCATAATGACGGAAAAATGATCATGAAGCCTCGACTTCACTAAATCCATCAGTTGCGCCACAACTAGGGAGTCAGCCACGACCTAAGATAGTCGGTTTAGTAGAGTTAGACGTTGAACTACCCATCAAGCTGTAACAAGGACACGAGATTATTTCTCTCAGCCAAGTCCAAGCCACCTACCGAGACAGATAAGATCCAACAAATAGTAGAAAAACCCGTAGGTGCCTATGATTTAATTAGTGACCTAACAAAAACCTTCTCGCACATTTCATTTTTGGACTTACTGAAGAATTCTCCTACCCACAGGGCTGCTCTTCTAGAGGCATTAGGTTTAGGTCATCTAATTAACATCACTCCACCTCCCGAAACACAAGTGAACCATGTAGACTTTGATATCCACCCTCCGGGGCAGCCGGATAAGGATGTCGAATTCATATTCGAAATAAATAAAATGCCTACAGATGTTGAGATTACATGCCGAGGTGATCCAGCCTTACACTTACAAGTATGGGTTTATAATAACTACGTGAAACGAGCAATGATTGACGATGGGGCAGCAGTCAACATAGTCCCCTTCTCTTTCCTTCAAAAACTAGGATATGGGGAAACAAATTGTTCCACAACTCGAAATACATTGAGAGGCTATGATAGCCTTAAGGCCACTTCGATTGGGACTATAATACTACCAGTCACCTTAGGACCCAAAACAATCCTGACTGAGTTTTATATTATAGATCGAAACTAACTATAATATGATCCTTGGCCGACCATGGATACACCGTATGAAGGCAATCCCTTCTATGTTATTCCAAGAAGTAAGATTCTTGCATCTAGGAAAGGTGTTTGTAGCCAAAGGTGGTCTAAAGCCATTTGATATACACCTAGCTGACTTAAAGAAAAGACCAGGCGTGCACTCGGAATTTGAACTTCCAACAAACCAACTTAATAAACCCACTGACGCAAAACCAGAGGAAAAGTTGGTACCTACAACGGATCTTGAGACTATGAGTCTAGTCAAGACAATCCCAGCCTCAAAAGATGAGGCTAACATTGTAGAAATGGTATCATTAGGAACTACTGCAAAAATCGTTGAATTGCTAGAACAGGATCTACCAATGTTCTTACCATTTGATTCTGTAGGCATGGGATATTCCCTAGGTGTTGGTTCTCTTCCAGCAGAGGATCTCTGTATGGTGGAAGTAGAATGCGCAAACACAACAAATATCCCAGTGTCCATATTCCCAGCTAAATATTGGACACTCCATTTTGATGGAGCTAGATGTCGTTACGGAGCAGGGGCAGGTGTAATCTTTACTTCCCCTGAAGGAAAATTCCTACCGTTTGCCTTCAAACTAAATTTCAATGTACAAACAACGGCGCTGAGTACGAAGCCCTCCTCCTTGGCCTCATTTTAGCCAAGAGGATCGGTGTTAATAACATCAGGGTGTTAGGAGACTCACAATTGGTAGCAAACCAAGTCTCTGAGATATATGAAACCAAAGTCGAGCACTTACAGCTTTACAAAACAGCTGTATTAGATCTAAGCAAGGAGTTTGACTTCATATCAATTGAAGCAATCCCGCGAGAACACAATCTTCTCGCTGATTCTATAGCAACCTCGGCATCACGCTTTACTCCAAACAGTAAGTTAGAGGATACCCATTTCATGGTATCCCTTCGTGATAAACCATTGATAAAAACAATGACAAATTCTCTTTTAAACGGAAATGAAAACAAATCTACTATCCTAGACCACATTGATAGTGATATGGCCACTCTGAATTACTTAAACGCCTATGCGGCATTACATCTCTCCTATCATATGATAGATTTGTCCTTAATCCCACATTCGTCTTCCTACTTCGGAAATCCCATGATGGAGCTTCCCTCGCAAATGGAACCTAGCGTATACACAGTAGAAAATGGGGACGATTTGAATTTACCTCCAGCCCCACCTGAGTTTGAAGAAGGTAACGCCTCTTTGATCGAAGAAACAATTGATATTAACATCGGAACAGAGGATGAACCAAAGATCTTAAAACTAGGATCCTCGCTAACCCCAGAAGAAGTAGAAATACACACTCGAATCCTCAAGGAACATCAGAAGGCTTTTGCATTTAATTATAAGGAAATGACCTCGTCACTAAATCTGATGCAAAGCCGGTCAAACAAAAGTCAAGACCGATGAAACCTAAGGTAGCTCTCATGGTGAAAGAGGAAGTAATAAAACTCCTCCAAGTAGGATTCATCAAACCAGTCAATTACTCTCAATGGGTATCTAATATCGTTCCCGTTCTCAAAAAGAATGGGAAGATATGCATCTGCATAGATTTCCGAGACATTAACAAAGCATGTCCTAAGGACGACTTCCCATTACCATCCATAGATGTCATTGTTGATGCAACAACTGGATTTGAACTTTTGTCTCTCATGGATGGATTCTCAAGATACAATCAAATCAGAATATCTGAACAAGATCAAGCTAAAACCACGTTTATAACTCCTTGGGGAACCTATTGCTACGTTGTTATGCCATTCGGTCTCAAGAACGCTGGCGCCACATACCAGCGAGCTATGACGTATATATTTCATGATCTAATTCATAAAATTGTGGAATCCTACGTAGATGACTTGTTGGCTAAGGCCAAGAAGCGCTGTGACCACCCGAAGGTGCTCCGCGTCATTCTTTCACGTCTAATAGAATATGGAGTCACGCTAAATCCAGAGAAATGCGTCTTTGGTGTAACAGGAGGAAAGCTCCTAGGTTACATCATATCGTCATGAGGGATAGATGTTGATCCAACCAAAATTCGGGTTGTCCTCGAAATGGTCCCACCTTCGAATGAATATGGAATCAGGTCATTTCTCAGAAAACTTGGTGCAATCTAGAGATTCATCCTAGACTTAAGCTTCGCCATCCATCCAATCAACAATCTGCTCAAGAAATATTATAGTATTGATTGGATGAAGACTACTGATGAAGCTTTTGATGCAATTAAGCTTTTCTGTTATCACGACCTACGCTAATGCCACCTAAGCTAGACCACCCGTTAATTTTATATTCATGAGCTACCGATGTCTCACTGGCCTGTATGTTGGCCCAAGAGGATGATGACAAGAGAGAGCGCACGATTTATTTCATTATTCAAACATTACTTGACTACGAAACACGTTATACACAGGCAGAACGAGAATGCCTTGCCATAGTATTTGCTACTAAACGCTTAAGACACTATATGTTGAATCAAGAAACAAGGGTCATGGTAAAAACAGACCATTTACAAACTTTCCTCACACAAGGGTCCTTGTCTAAGAAGGCTGGATGTTTTATAACCTTAATGGGGGAATTTGAATTAACATTTGTAAATCAGAAATCCATTAAGGGACAAATCATCGCGGATTGGTTAGCTGATAACCCATTAGACGGAGGCGATCTAGTAAATCTAGACTTTCCCGATGAGTGCGTATACTACATTGAAACCAGACCTCCTATCTCTGAGTGTCCCTGGTATACCGACATTATTAATTATATCATGGACCATACATATCCAGAAGGGGCTACACCACAACAAAGAAGGTGGTTACGCATTATTGCAGCCAAATACGTCATTATAGAGCAAGTGCTCTATCAAAAAGCGTTCGATGGAATGCTTCTAAGATGTGTCGACACAGAAGAATCCAAGAAGATTCTCCATGAATCTCACAGTGGAATGTGTGGGGGTCACTTCGGTGGCCATGCCACCGCTCGTAAAATACATCGAATGGGCTATTTTTGGCCCACTCTAGAACACGACGTAGTAGAGTTTGTACGCAGATGTCATAAGTGTCAAGAATTCTCCCACGAGATTCACATACCAACACAAGCTCTACAACCAATTGCTACTCCATGGCCCTTTTCTATGTGGGGTCTTGATTTGATAGGGAAATTCTCTCCCTCATCTACAAACAGCCATAATTTTATAATCACGGCCACCCAATATTTTACCAAGTGGGTAGAGGCTATGCCTCTTACTACTGTACCGGGTTCTGTAATCGCCAAGTTCATTTTGAACCAAATCATTTGTAGGTACGGTGTCCCGTAAATCATTATCTCAGATAATGGAACTTCTTTTAAGAATGAAAAAGTTCATGAACTATGTAATAAATTTAAAATAAGCCATCATACGGCTTCCTTGTATTACCCTCAAGCCAACGGACAGGCTGAAGCGACAAACAAAACAGTGAAAGCCATTCTCCTTAAAATTGTGAAAGAAAACAAATGACATTGGCATTTGAAGTTATATCTAGCCTTATGGGCCCACTAAACCTCAATAAGAACACCAACGGAGTGACTCCTTTCTCACTAGTATTCAAGGCAGAAGCAGTTCTCCCGCTTGAGGTTGAAATACCCAGTCTCCGCATTTCATTACAAGGGATCCTGGATGAAGATGCTTATAGAGAAGCACATCTTTCCCAACTAGAAAGCCTAGATGAAGCTAGGTTAGATGCTGAAAAGTGACACAGAGTCCATATTGACCGGATGTGCCGGCAGTATAATAAGAAGGTCTATGAATGTGACATATATGAAGGTGATCTAGTTCTAAGGCTAGACAGTCGAATCGACAAAAAGATCGGTGAAGGAAGGAATTTCCAGCCCAAATGGTTGGGCCCATACCGAGTCATGAAGGACTATGGAAATGGTGCATACCTCTTATGTACACTGGAAGGTGAGGAATTTGGCAAAACAGCCAATTCCCTACACCTCAAACAATTCTACGCATAAGCAACTAGCACTATTTATAGCTATATCTACATTGCATCTTCATATAGATTAAGATCATTTTGTCCGCTTGTTTCGTACAAAAATTGTGATCAAGGAATTTTGTTCTCAAAGTAATTCATTACAAACTCATGATGTTGTTGGCATAAACACTCTAATCATACTTCTCCATTTCCATGATATCATCAAACTATCTTGGAATCATTTCATCAAATAAAGCTAGATATGACAAGGTCTTAACGGTAACCATGCCAAGATCTGCGGGTTTATTCTCACTTTTGGTTTCTTCTTAGGATAGGTGTCTTTCCTATGGTCTGTTCTAGAAGCTTCATGGTGTCACATCTATCCCATATGTATATCTCTTTGGAAATAAGCACATACTGACATTTTACTCAAGTAAACAAGTCAAATATTGATCAAACAGAAAATTTTAATTTTACACATTTCCTTGCCCCACCAACCTTTGGTGATGAGCTTGCATCTCTTACTAGTGACGTAGGGTTGGGAAAGGATGGAAATGCCCTTACTCGCCTATGCTTTTCCCATGGTGATAAACCCACGCTTCTTACTAGTAGCATGGGGCAAAGTGTAGGGGGTCCTCTTGACAAACAAATGCAAAAGGTCATACACAAACAATTCAAATCTCGAAGTCTTTGAGTCAAAAACAAATGAATCGGATGTCTGAAATTCCAAAAGAGTTCAAAATCCTAAAAGCCCGATTTTGTCTACCATGTGGCCATCTACGGATCTAAGTCTAGATAAACCGCAAAGCAAGTTGCATCCAAACTATGAAGTCACTCGAGTGGAGTAAGCTTGTGGCATCCTAATTTGGTTCCGCCAAAGCTTTGTCTATCTTTCATCACTATCATTTCAACACATTTCATAACTTGCGCCCTTCCCAACTCTCGGTGATGAGCCCTCGCATCTTACTAGTTGTGTGGAGTTAGGAGTAGGGGCAGGTTTATCTACTCATCATATCAGTTTATCTTCACCACTTTGCCAAAACAAATATGAAGTATCAAAAATTGCTTAAAGAAACTAAGATTCAAAATCACATTGTATCTACATTATCATATATCAGCATCATGAAATACAAAAGGAAAATAAACACTTGCATCATTTGTTCTCCATTGCATACATTCTAAAGAGCATACATACATACATCATAATCTACATGAGGAAACTAGAAATGGAAAGTAAGCCATAGATACCAAGGGTTTTGATCCAAAAGAGAATATATATACATGAATGATCAAAGTTTCTATACAATGCCATCATGCACTAAGCATGGTCAAAACACTCAAAGAGCCCGGGATATACAAAATAATATATCATACAAAATCTACGAGAGCCAAGTGGCTTCTCAATCCCTACAAGACCCCTCTGAAGGCACACGCCCACGCTTAGGACTCCGGCTACATTGGCGCTCTGAGTGCATGGAGGGCTCAGGATCCCGAGGGGCAGCCACAGTCTCGCCACGAGAATGACTCCTCATCAGGCGCTCGGCTGTCCTATACCCCGCTAGCTCCATGTGGAGAGTCGATACCATCCTTGCCACATGCCATATTGGGGCAAAGACGTCAGTGTGTCTACCACTTCTTGAGGGCTCCCAAAGCATCTGCTGCATAACTCTGCATGGGTCCTCTCCATGGGGATCATCAGGGTATTGGTGCATACCCTGTGAATCAAGTCTCGCCACTCATCGCTCTCTGCAAAACAAAGGAAATGAAAACAAATTAGAAACAAAACAAGAGATTAAGGATAAAACAAAAAGAGAGATAGCAACTAAGGAAATCCTAACTAAAAACCAACATTAAAAGGAAGGATGGTAACTTACTCGGATCACCAGGCCTCCAGGATGGATCACTAGGGTCAAGCACTCGCCATGGATGTCGCCGCTGGCCAGGCGAGGGTGTTGCTCCAGTGGTCGGAGTAACATAGCATCCCACAACGGACTCATCCTCCCCTGCCATGGACATGGGAGAGTGGCTCCTCTGAGACCAAAGTAACTCTCTCTACACTCTGCTCGGCCTTGCTGCCTGCATAATATCCTGAGTGTCATGCCACTCAGGATCGTTGTCCTCCTCTATCTCTCCCCCTGTAAACTCCTCAGACTCGAATCTATGTCAATGGGGTCATCGCTACTATGGGCAGGGCCCACGGCAATCTGAAGCAAGGGTGCCTGAGGTGCACCAGCTCTCCCTCTGGCACGTACTACCCTCCTAGCCGCAATAGGAACACCAGGAGTAACCACTATCCAACCCCGGCCTCTAGGACCCCCTCTGGCCTCTCGAACTGACTCTGTATACTGGCACTACTGGGGGAAGCATGCCCATATAGGGTAGGCCAAACTAGCTGAGGAACTCGGCCAAAGGGGTGTATCTCCACTCGCCCCACTCTATCAATAAGTTGCCTGTGGTGGAGCAGGAGATCAAAGTAAGAGCCTCCTTGCCCCATATACCTGCCATAGTCTGATACGGTGTGGCCTCCATGTCAGCAGTGGTCAGAGAAGCAACTGGCTGATGAGGTGCTCGGAGCACCGACATATCTGTCCATCTAGCTGCCCTCACAGCTCCGGGATCTATCACCTCTACACCTCTGCCATAGGGGATGAAGTGCTCATAGACCCAACTCATGACCAGGGTCGGGTGGCTCAAGGACTGCCCCTATAAATGGACTACCCTGTATAAATCATGGTAGGTGGTCCCAAGTATGTCTGCTCCCCAGGCATATATCCGGCCATGTCCCTCTATCTGTGTAATAATGGGGGACCAGCAATATAACAATGTGTCTCCTCCCTTGTCCCCGATCAGTCTCGAGGCAAGGATCCCCATAATAGCCTGGCGAAGTAGGGGGATGGGCAAGCTGGGAATAGATCAAACTCTGACCCCCTTCTTTGAACCCGTGGAGATGACTGCATCTCCCATATAAGTGGCCCACTGTGCTATCTGGGCCCGTGAACCTGCTGTCTCTAGGGTGAGTCATCTCCCAATGATCGGGACCCCCAGGATACGGTAAACATCCTCTAAAGTGATGGTCCACTCACCGTGGACCCCTGGTAATCGAAGGTGTTCCGATCAGCATCCCAATAGGAAAACAAGTCACAGAGTATGTGACTGGACGGTGCAACATGAGGCACGCACGATATGCGCAGTATACCAGCCCGCTGAAGAGTATCCTCCTCATCCTGTGAGAGGGCATCTAACACTCCTGGGAGCCAGTCACACTCCCTCTCTCGGCTCCACCGGATATACTCCTCTCTCGCCTGCATACACCCAAAAACACACAAAACAGCAAGTTAGCATCCGAGTGATATTAGAAAAATCATGAAAACACGTAGAAATGCTAAAAACACAAAAACAACCTTAAACAGTTATTCTTTTGGCATTCTGTGCAAAACCGCCGCCCTGAGCAGGGAGGCGGTTTTGTAACCGCCGCCTTAAAGGCGGCGGTCGTGTAACTACCACCACCAAACAGGCGGCGGCGGTCCTGTAACCGCAACCCTAGGCGGGGCGGCGGTTGTGTGTTGAAAACTCACGCGGGTTTTATAGCTTAAAAGCCTAAAAACACTAAAAATAACCATTTTAGCTAAAAACAAAGCCTACCCAGTAGGCGCCCCCTAGATAGACCTTTTGAACCTAACATTTTCAAAAACTATCCCCCCATGACAAAGATTTTAGCATTTTAAAATTGAGGGGGAAAAGCGGTAAATTGAAGAAAACCAACCTGTGATCTCGCGGGTCGATGTTCTACTCGCGGAGGCATGATCACTATCTCGTCACGAGACGTTTTGACTCTACTCACGCAAGAAACCGTCACCGTGGGTCCCAGAGCTCAGAATCAATCAAATCAACGCGCGCAAATGAATAGGAAAATGGGCCCACTTTCATATATATAGCAACCTGACTGGTTTAAATGCCTTTTTCGCAGGTTTGGAGTGCCGACGGAGGTAAGTTTTTATCCTCACACAAATGGTACATCCTCATTTCCTATTATTTTAGCGTTTATTTTCCAAATTATTGTGTCTATCTGCACTTGAGTTCTCTTTTCGTTTTGCAGGTAACGGGAAATTTGGATGGCGTCATTTCAACACATGGACATATCAGGTATAACTTCTAACTTCCCATTTCGGGACCGCCATACTCGAACCCACCGTTTACGCCTCTTCATGGCTAAAACGCTTCTCCGAGGGGGCATGTACATACCCAAAATTGTAGGGTACGCTGCCGGAACAACGTAACACGTGCCCCAATGATGATACAGGTCTCCTCGCAAGGTGTTCGGGATCCGGAAAAGATCTCCAAGTGTGCGTTAACATCCCGCATGCCCCGCTTAGCCCTGTGTGCTTTGTTTTTCCCTTTTCCCCTCTTTTCTTGGCCTTTTTCTCTTCAGTGATGAAACCGCCGCCCCTGCTTAGGCGGTGGTCTCCTCCTAACCGCCGCCACGAACAAGGCGGCGGTCTGTAACCACCGCCACCGCTCGGGAGGCGGTCCTTTCTGCGTTTTCCGAGAAAGCTCTTTTAACTTGAATCATGTAAATTCAACGTTTCACCAGCTTTCTTTCACCACCATAAGCTTGCATTTATGATTCTGGTTCCCTGGAATAGTGTTTTGCCATTGTTTATAGTTTAAGAGTTCTATTTGGTTTTTACCTTGGGTAAATGCAAATGCTATAAATAGTTGGCTTGTGCTCAAGCAAATGGCCCCTCAAATTTGCCTCTGAATTTCTCATTGCAATAGATTAGTCTCTTTTTTTGTAGATTCTTAGTTTCTTTCATTGCATGCTTAGTTAGTATTGTTTTGCTGTTAGGAAGCCACATATCCATCTTGTGCAAGTGTTGTTGATATTTCATCCAATCCATTGGAGTAGAATAGTTTGTTTTCAATAGGAAGCCATTAAAGTTGCAGGTTTTGTTCTTCAAACAGGATAGTTTCAGGTTCTAGACGTTTCATGTTGCATGACTCACAATAAATCCCGCTAGGAATTGCATAAGCCAAGCTCTGTACTCTTGCGCTATCCCTCTCCTACTCGCATTGTATTCAGTCTGTATCTTGAGCTGCCTTTGTCCCAATATCTACTTCTGTTGATGCTAGCATTACACGCTTTTCTAGATCCACGTGAATACAAAGGAATGAGGAGATCACACTAAGGGGACAAGATCACACACACCATCGGATTCGCCACTATTCTGCGGAATCCAGGTTCTAGCTTTCAAAGTTCTAAATTAGAATCGTATCAAATAGAGTAGTTAATTGCTTTATTTCAGTTAATTTTACTTTCGATATTATCGGGAAGTTGTGGGGATTGATAGTTTCTGAGAAACTATGATTCATTCCTCACTTCTGAGGTAGGATCGACAGTCTTGCAAATAGATTAGATCAGTTATTTCATTATTCAGAATAGGCTCACAGTTGCACAGACAAATAGCTATACTCGGTTATCTTGTTTGTTTTAATTTGTTATTTTAGCTGTCAATTCTAGATATGTTAAACAGTTACTCTTTTAGATTCATTCGAATAGTTCATCAAAAAATACAAAAATAGAGAAATCATATATGCTATAGATATATTCAAAGTAGTTAAATTTCACTTTGTTGTAGTTAATCTATATTGTTGCTTCTGTATGACAATCACGGGACCTAGGGAGCCCAGAGAATACATATTCGAGCCAATCGTGCCTCAACCCAATCTCGTCACAGCAATAGTTGACATAGACCAGAATCTTAGAATCCAAGTCTTCCAAACAACAACAGACTTACAACAGATCAGCTCTCAGTTGAGGGGATTAAACATAGAAGACAATCAAGCGCATACATTTTGGTCAACTCAACCAAACTACAGATTACCCTAGATACATGCCCGCATGACTGTGGAGGGATTTGAAAGAGAGCAAACGTTTGGTTGTGATCCTTTGGTCCCATAGCTAGACGCAGGAGACATTCTCACAGACATAGATACTAGCCTAAGAATTCAGGTTGCAAGAATGCCTGTGAGGTACTCTGAGAAGATCACACAGCTATTAATTTTGAATATAGAGGCTGAGAAAGCATATGATTATTGGATACTAGGGATCAGGGACTGAATTCATACATGACCATAGCAGGACCGCAACATCTAAGATTCTACGGTTGCGATCCACAAATACCACAACCCAACGAATCTGTAAGTGAATCAGACATATACACTGGCCTACGCACACTAGTATTCAAATCTACTCCACTTCCACCTATCATCATCACACAATTATCCTTGTTAGATATAGTGGCTAACGAAGCTAAAGAATTCTAGACTAGGCCAGAGAACCACCCATAAAAACAACTACATCCATCATCCACTCTATGACCCTATCTGGAGACATACACGAAACTATCCCAGGCCATTTTCCACGTATCCCACAACCTATAGACCGAATCACGCCAAAGCTCGATATTGATTGGAGCCTTCGAGCAGTCATCCTTGTTGATCGATCTATCACACCAGTTCAGGTTAGGAGGGCCTTCTTTGCCTTAGATTCACAATTTCCACTAGTGCGTGTAGAAGACATTAGATTGCCTAACTAGTTTGTCTGTATCCCACACATATTCCATCCCCACCGGCTGTCTCGGCACGACCTCGGGAGGTCGGGTGCAAGGAAGAGTTACTTGTAGATTCCCACGCTCGCTTGTCACTTTTCCATCATACAGGCACCCAGTGGTTATCTCTATCCAGTCATCACCTCAGAGAAAGGACCACCCCACCATAACATAACCTGAAACCTCACCTTTAGATTTCCTTCTTCATAGGATGCCTTCCCAACCAAAAACTTTGTTCTAAATTCACAAGTCAGTCTTAATAGCATAAGCTAAAACAAACATAAATTCACTTTTAGGATTACATGTTTTTCTTAGCTTTGTTCTTGACTTGCATTTTGAGGTGTGAGTTATGATTCTCCATTTTTTCTTCTTCCTTTCACACTCCCCATCATAGCTGGAGTATTCTAGTTATTTTTAGTGTGTCAGGACCTTATCTGGTCATTCTTAGATTTATGGGTTGACCCTTTATCTATTTTAATTCACAAACATCCATTTTTTCATTTCTTCTCGTTTCACGATGTCGACGTTGGTCCAGTGACCATCGCCAGTTTACCTAACCAATGTCGGTTTACGGCTCTTTTTCTTGTTTTACTCGCTTGACCTTCGCACCGTTCTTTTCTATTTTTGGTCCTCATGACACCATCATATCCCCCAACTTTTTGATATCTCTGTCAGGTATAGTTTCCCTAGCTCATACTCATCAATTTTATTTCATTTGTTGAAACTGGTACTTTCTACAGTGACTGGTATCAGTTATTATAATCATCTATGGTTCCCCTATAATCTGTCATCAGTCATACGACCATCGTCAATCGATTGTTGTGTTTGATTTTTAATCAAAACACTGACCATATTTACCCCCCAGACTTCATCCTTCTCTATTTTTGTTGTTTTCTGTGTCATTTATAGAATACAGTTTTACCAGGTCAACACTAATTCACATGGTGTTGACTCACACCAAACTAACGCCCTTGTATTTCCCCACCACCCGCATACGACTACTAATCCCTTGGAAGGTGTTTTTCAACACCTTGCTCTTGGGGATTACCGCCTCTACAACATCAACACTTTCCTCACTCCACAAGAGTATGGAAACCTGCACCAGCACCCTCATTTTGACTACCGCATAGGTGAGGTTTTCCCTTATGGTCCTCCCCACCTTCGCACTAACTTAATGTATGGGGGACTTAATACTGCTGACTATTCAACCGAACCTCCATCCCAAACACGATCATTTTCATTTGACCTCCAATCTCTTACTAACCGCCACTTTGCCCAACCTTTCCTTCATCACTCCGCATAGAAGGGCTTTGCTTTCAATTTTTATGAACAAGTCATCATACCATTATTTCATGTACCACTGTAAACACAATGATCGTAGTGGCATTGGATTTGTCATGTCACCTTCCAAGAAGGCCCGCATCAACCTTATTGAGGAAGAAAAACCTTCCCCACCTCATTCACCAATGTCACCACCTTCACCCATGGAGTCCATAGATCCGAATCTATTCTTCCTAACCTTTTTCATAAACACAATTTCCCTAGGATGTATGAAATATCAACGCGATGGCAAGGCTCCCTCTTCTCTTCCCTTCCTATATCCTGACATGATCAATGATGATACACCTTCTATTAACATCATTTAATGTCAAGACGATGAGTCTATACTCACCTACCTTAGTGTGGAAGATTCTTATATTCATTGGTCATTACCTTCTGAGATGCAAACCATGTTGAACAAATTGACTATCAAAATCAACATTAACACTCAGGATGACCCGCACATTCTAAAGATAGGCCAATCTTTAGATGTTGTTGAACAAGAAGCTTTTACTTCTTTCCTCTGGGACCATAACAACGCTTTTTCTTGGTCCTATGTTGATATGCCCAGTATTGACCCAAACATTATGGTCCACAATATCATTAACATTCCTGATGCCAAACCCATAAAACAAAAGTTGCATTGCTCTTACTCGGTAAAATAAGAACATTAGTGCCTTCTCTCGCTTTCCTTCATCCTACCCATTGACTATCCCCAATGGAACTCTAATATCGTTCTTGTCACAAAAGTGACAGGGGGACTCTACATTTGCATGGACTTCCACGACCTCAACTTAGCTTGCCCCAAAGATAACTTTCCTCTACCAAGAATTGACCAACTAGTTGATCTCACCACCAACCATGAGATGTTATCACTCATGGACAGTTTCTTGGGTTATAATCAAATATTACTCGCTCCAGAAGATCAACACAAAAATGCCTTCATCACTCCTTGGGGGACCTTCTGCTATCGAGTCATGCCTTTTGGCCTTAAAAATTTGGTGCTACATATCAGTGAGCCATGACTTATATCTTTCATGACATCATCCATTGCATATTGGAAGATTATGTAGATGATCTTCTTGCCAAATCCAAACATTGGCCCAAACACTTGACATCGTTAAATTCATCTTTGATCACCTCATCAATTATTGTGTTCATCTTCAACCTAAGAAGTGTGTCTTTGTGGTGCTTTCGGACAAACTCCTTGGTTTCATCATTTATTTGTGTGGCATAGAATTCAATCCTACTAAATTAAAGGCTATTCAAGAAATGCCTCTGCCTACTAATCTCCATCAACTTAGAAGTTTGCAAGTTAAGTTGCAATCTATCTGTCGGTTCATTTCATAACTTTCCGACCGGTGTCAACCATTTCATCATCTCCTCAAAAATAACGTCTCATTAAAATGGGATGATGAATGCCATAAAGCCTTTAACACCTTGAAACAATACCTTCTTCAACCACCAGTGCTCATTCCTCCTAAGGATGACCATCCCTTTTACCTATACATTTATGCTACTGACCATTCCTTAGGTGTCATTCTTGCTCATCACGATGAGTAGCATAGGGAACAGTCGGTTTATTACATAAGTCATACTCTTTTGGATTACAAAAATAGGTAAACCCATGCCAAAAAAAAATTCTTAGCCTTAGTCTTTGTTGCCACTAAATTGCGTCATTACCTACTCAACCACAAAACCTTTGTCGTCACTAACATTGACCCTCTACATTACATGTATGCCAAACCCTACCAACATCAACATGTTGCACAATGGCTCATGCCTCTTGGATACCTTAACTTTGAATTCATCCATTAAAATTCTATCAAAGGCCAAGCTATCATTGAGCAACTAATGACGCACCTCTTTCTAGAGATCAACCCTCTAACTTCGATTTCCCAGATTTAATCCATTCTACCCTCTCTTTGGATGATACCACTTACCACATGACCTTATCTTTGATGGTTCCAAACATCGCCGTGGAGGCGGTGCAAGTGTTATCCTCATTCCCCTTGATGGTGAACCTATGCCTTTATCTTTCAAACTAGATTTTGATAGCACTAACAACATTGTCAAATATGAAGCACTCGTATTATGCCTTCAAATTGCCTTCTCCCTAGATGTTAAATCAATTAATATCTTTGGTGATTCCTAACTAGTTGCAAACCAAGTCAATGGTATATACCAATGTTGTAATGAAATACTGCGCAAAAGTACAAATGTCATGTCGACATTCTTTTGACTACCTTTGACCAGATTACGAACTTCAAACCACCCAATGTTCTACTAATAAATTTGTGAATACCATGGCCTTCCTGGCTTCTCAAATACTCACTTCACCTGTCAACTCCAAAATCTTTGTCACAATATAAAGGTTTTAATCACCCTCTTATTTATCTCTTGAGGTCAACTCCATCGGAGCGTTGCACCTAACCCACGTGACCTTTGGTATAAGAACTTTCGGTGACTACCTTTCCCTTTCCATTCTACCTTCGATCTCACTTGTAATGGACAATGTGACTTTCTTAAAGGTGTCTCTCGGTATATCATCATGGGTGGTCTCATTTATAAATGTGGCTTTGATGGTATTCTCTTACAATGCCTTACCGGTTCTGAAATTCCTTACGCCATCAAGAAAGTTCACGATGGAATTTGTGGAGGTCACTTTAGTGGTTTACTTATTACTAAACACATTCCTCGCTTTGGCTATTATTGGCCAACCCCGAATTGTGGCTATTGTTATTATGTCAAATTTTGTGTGAAATGCCAACAACATGCCAATCTTCATACACACCTATTCATGCCTTACAAAGTCACACAAGACATTTGGCCTTTCTCTCATTGGGGTTTGGATCTTGTCGGAGAGATCAATCCTCATTCTTTACAATGCCATCAATGGATTAAAACTGCTACTGAATATTACACTAAATGGGTAGAAGGCATTCCCCTCATTTATACAAAAGCTAAGAAAATATGTGAATTCATCAACCATCACATCATTTATCATTTTGGTGTCCCTCACCGTCTCATCACTGATAATGGAAAGCAATTCAAAAACAAAACCCTATGAAATCTTTGTGATGATTTTTGCATTCAACTTAGTTTCTCTTCACCTTACAACCCAGTAAATAAATGGCCAAGTAGAATCAACCAATAAAACCTTGTACAAAATTCTTATGAAAGTAGTTGATGATACTAGGAAGGATTGGCATATGCACATTCCTTTCACCTTATGGGCTTGTCACACTAGTATTCGCACTTCGATTGCTGCCACACCATTTTCTCGGTCTATGGTAGTGAGTTTTCTTACCTCTCGAAGTCCGTATTCCATCTCACTACTGAGACATGCTCAACAACGATGACTTTTTCTAGGACCGTTTAGCACAACTTGAGTTGTTACATGAACATCGTCTCAATTCTCTTGACCATCTCCAAATCTATCAAAAACGTATCAAGTGTGCCTATGAAAAACGTATCCATGAATGAACCTTCCAGGTTTGGTGACCTCATCCTGAAGTAAAATTAATATGTAACCAAAGAAGAGAAAAGTAAACGAGGAAAATTTTCTCATAATTGGCTTGGACCCTTTATTGTTAATCATGCATATGGATCGGGTGTTTATCATTTGTCTTCACTTGAAGGTAAACTGAACTCCGAGCCCCTTAGTGCCTTGTATCTTAGACCATTTATTTTTGAAATAAAGTCCTATATCACCTTCTGTCTATTTGACCGCTCGTCCTTAGAGCGTCTTCACCTTCCATGTTACCCGTTTGTAGGATCAACAACTAAACAAGAATCATGTGATTACCCGTCACCTTTCATCTTTATCTTCAATATGAGTACCATGACTCTACTCATGGCATGATTATCATGGATAATTTATGTCTTTTTCAAAGATGGAATCCCATGGTCATTCATCACTTGAAACCATCTCTTTCATAGTTAACCTCTGTGTGTTATGGTTTTGTCTTCTAAACAAGGACATAATCTTCCTATATAGTCTTATCCATGACTTAAAAAATCCAAAAACAAAATGGGATTCAACTCTTTGAGTCAAAATTCTAGCAAACAGATGACTCCCTCAAAAGGGACATCTCTTCTCTCTATCTCACCGCTATAAATAGACTGCTCCCTCGAAGGATAGCTATATAAAGTCATTGCAAAAATACAATAAAATGTTTAGAAGCTTCCCACATCGATCAAACTTTACGAAGACCTCAAAGAGATAATATGCCCATCCCATTTTGACTTCCCGCATCGATCGTCTATCACAAACAAAAATTAAAAATGAAGAAAATGATAACTTTTTGTCGTGGACTTGCCTATTTTTGATCATGGGTTTCTTACCAAGTAAACATGTTGTCATACACTAAGTTACGCTAAACCACCTATTTTCACCTCATTTCCTTTTCACCCTACTTCCCTATCTGCTCAAGGGACTCACCATAACTACGACATTTCGTGATCATGTGACTTTCTTCACCCTGAGAATAGTCCATTATGCAAACACCTTTAGGGTCTTACGTTCATAAGCCCATCTTGGGTATGGTAGAATCGTTAGGGTTCTTATCAATTAAGTGGTTCTTTTACCACCTCTTACCATTCACCTTCTTCATTACTTATTGATTACCCTATACAAGATTAGATCATCAACACCTACATTTTAAAATATTTCCACTATCACCTAAGACTCAACCATGCCTATCACCTAAAACTCCACCATGCCTATCACCTAAGACTCCACCATGCCTATGACCTAGACTCAATCATGCCTAACACCTACTAACCCATTCCTCTAATTCATCATATTCTTCCCTAGTTTATGGGAGAACTACATCGGCTTGAGGCCCCTTTTCATCGGGGCTATGTAGGTAGCACTTCAAGGGCACGTGGCCCTTAAAGGTTAGCTCAGCCACTCTTTACCCTAACCTATTTTCCCCATTTTCCTATTCATATTCTATCTTAGTTTCTATTTTCTACAACACTTGAGAAATTAATACAAACATACATATCTACCATGTTACCACATCATAAAAACATCCAATCAATCATTTCACATTTCTATAATATCAAATATTTTGGAAATCTACACCATAACATACATATAACTCATCATTTATTTCCCATGTTACTAATAACTTGGACACTAAATCAAAATTACAAACAAGACTCCATCATGCCTAAACTAACCTAACTCAACCATGCCTAAACCGACCTAACTCAACCATGCCTAACCAACTCCGATCATGCCTAAACTAACCTTGACTCCATCATGCCTAAACCAACTTGACTCCATCATGCCTAATCCACCTAGTTTCCACCCATATACATATAACAATGGAAATTAAAGTAACTACATCATCCATACCATAAATCCCATCATCTATACCAATGAAAGTTTGTACATCAATACAAATGTACACCAATACAAATACATATAAGTATCTCAAAAATCTCATATAAAACCTCACCATCTTAAGCACGCAAGCTGGTATATGATAAAAAATCTTGAAACACTCTCATGTACAGCCACACTATCATCGACACGTAGGCTAGTATATATCAAAAATAATAAACAAAATGACGACATCAATCGTCGGCCCATCTAATGTCCGACTGGTCTCTCATTTATCTCCTCCTCCTCTCTCCAATGTGGCACCCCTGCCATCATCTCTCCACCCTCTATGGGTCTAGGTATTGCCTCTGCACTAGCTGCTCGCCGCAATCGGGTTAGGCCACCATGAGCTAGTGACCTCTCCCCGACCCTGTCTTTGGACTTGTCGTACCCCTATACTCTTTGCACTATGTGTGTGAGATATCATCCTCTCGCTCAAGGCCTATTGTACCATGTACTTTGCATAAGAAGGGATGTCTATCCCAGGCAGAGTCAAATGATCCTTGCAATACCTAGCCTCATTCATGACATCCTTGAATCTGGCCATTGGCACTATCTATAGTGGTGTCATTGGTCTCGCAGCAACCTGTGAGCTCTGCCCTACTACTGGTGGCCTCAGCCACTATACCTGTGAACCCTGCCCTCCTCATTGTACCATGGGACCCTATCCCGCTAATGCTCATACTATGGGGACCGTGTCCCTGAGCTTAAGGTGATGCTTGCGCTATGCTTATGAACCCCGGGCTCGTAAGGTCACAATTTGAGTATGTGCGGTGGCTAACTAGCCCCGTGAAACCTACTACATGCACTGCAGGTGGCCATATGTCCCCGGTCTCCATCCCCACCTGTGTGGTACTTTATCCCTATGTAATCTGGGCTGTAAGGCCATACAACTGTGCATGTAATGTGGTAACTTTGTGCCTCGGATCTGTCACCGCCTGCCCTGTAATACTGTGATCTGGGCCTATAAAGTGGTAACCTTCCCCTACAAAGTATACCTCTAAACTATAAGGGTAGCCAATTCTAGCTGCCTTGGCCTAGGTGGTACTACTCATAGCTAGACTGCCCACCACTTCCTACATCTATCTATAACTCTGACATCATCAATCTATTGGTCCATTACCTGCTCCTCCTACCTACCTTATGCTTCAAGCACTGCCAAGGTGGTAGAGGCATAGGCCTCTCCACGTCGTCTCTCTGTGGCTTAGGGAACGGTGGTGGCACATCCTGGGGCAGCCCAAACTGTCACCTAACTCTGTCGGGGTATCATCTCGTGCTCCCTGGCACAGTGCCCCTCTATCTACCTTAGTAGTTGCAACTTGTCTAACTCTATTTTCATCTTCATGTAGGAAGGGAAGCAAACATACGGCCTCCAAATAATGTCCACTCCGGATAACCCCTCTAGTTTACACTTGTAGTATGCTACATCATGTGTATCCCTAACAGACCTTGTGCTCTCTAACAACAAGCACCTAATGTTTGTATCCAACTTGAACCAAGCCCGCATCGAATACATCCAGTCAGGGCATACCAACTAGACACACACATACAATGTGCTCATATGCCAAAGAATGCATGCAAAGAAAGTTACTGACATTAATCGAACCTTCACAACCTCCCGTAGGCCCACAAATCCATGTACATTTGCACCAGAATGCTAGCACCCATGTAAAATGGGTCCTATCCTCCATCATGTCATGAGAACCCCTAATGGCACTGCAGAAATCTCCCACCCTCTCGCATCTGGCAACACAAAACAACACACCGCTCCATAATCAAGACCACTAACCTCATCTCCTCATGATGAGCCGAGTACATATCTCCATAACTCGGGCTCACACTATGGAACCTCATCTTTTTCATCCCCTCTCTAAACACCATCAACATCATCTCCTCTGATGCCTCTAAGGTAATAGAATAAACCTGTGTCCCCACTATCGGTAACCACAAGATCCTATACACGTCCTCCAAGGTGAATGTGATCTCATCTATCGGTAGATGAAATTTCTTTTTCATTGAATCCCATATGTCGATGAGTGTAACCATCAAGCTCGAGATCCCAAACTATGTGTATGTAGCATCGACCCTAATCGGGATGACATATGTAACGTGACACCACTCCTCTTTCATTACACTCCCTCGTACTACTAGTAACAGAGGCGTACTATATATTTCATCCACAATGGTCCCTAGCCTTGCACTCCAACAAACCACACCATTATTAAATCTTGATCATACCTAACATATCACTTATCCAACTAACCTATTCCCAAAATTCTTATTATTTATTTCCCTCAACCCTAGTAACCTACCCCTTTCCCCATCCCACTTTCACACCCCTCAACTCGTATCATATATACCTTTTATCCTACCTATTCTCAACACACTTACCTTTATACCTCACCGCTTTCTTTCTCTTTCCCTCCCACCATAACCCTTTCTCAATCTATTTTTCCTCAAAATCCAATCGGTATTGGTCACGATGATGACATTGATCCATCATGATCGGCATCAGTCATCTGCTATTTGACCAATCTTGACGATGGCTTACCGACGTCATCCACCCCCATTTTTCCAAATTTGACCATACTGACCTAAATACCTACCCTATCCTACTCAAACCTCCACTAACTTTCTCCCCCTAACCCTATTTAACCCACATTTGACTTCCTACCCTTCCCATTTCATCAATTTTAATTCCAAATTCAAATTTAATTCCTACCCAAACTAATTTCTACAAACTATTTCAACTAACAAGTGTATAATTGGATTGAATCTTACCTCATCTTGGTTCGTCATGGGCGTGGTGGTATGTCAAGCTATTGTAATGGTGGCCCACCCAAACCCTCCCCCATCTTTGCGGTACCAAAATCCACTCCTCACCTTCAATCAATCAAATCAACCACACCGCTCTTGTGGATCTATCTACTAGCTCCTCTCACCAACTCGTAATCTCCACCTCGCCTGGTACAATGCCTTGTCCTTCTCTCTAGGAAAATTTCTCCAAGGTCAAATGGTTCTTTCATTTTCTCAAAAGTCACAACACAACAATGATTCCGTAAAATAAAGATTTTTTATTTTATAAACCCAAATCAAACCGACCAACGTTAGTCATATTTGTGCCCTAGAAACCGACGCGTCATTCACGTTATAACCGACATCGGTCACCATTAAAGTTATTTTCCCTTGATAAGCTTCCTTTTTACTGCGAACCATTAGTGCTCACACCTTTGATTAGTCTCGGACACCTATTGAACCATACCTACAAGCCAAAACTACCCCTACATTTCCTTAGTTGTGTCTTGGGATTTGTTATTTTACCTATACCTTGGCCTTACTCGTGCCATGACCTATTTGCCTGAACTTGACCTACTTGGTGTGACAATTGACCTTATGTACTCATTATACCTTGCGATGTTGTTACCTATGTTGTTTTATCCTAACAACCATACCTTGCATATTGTCGTGCCGTTTATCCCACCCAAACCTTTGGTGTACTAGAACATACCTAAATGTTCCTGCGCTAAACCTACATTTTGTTTCCAGACCATATCCTATACCTTGGATACCTAAATCACTTCACCCTTGTTTGGATAAACCTATCGAACTTGGACGATGTAGAGTTTGCAAGCTCTTGACTGGTATTGTGTTGCAATCTATACGTGTGCATGTGTTTGATTTTCATTACCCATTACCTGATTTTGGACCCTGACCTATTACCTATTACTTGAGTTGACCACTACCGTTCCCCACATACCTTCACTTCCACCAACTACACATTTATAAAACCACTCACTAATTCTCAGTTACACCTCATCGATTGCCTAGTTTGAGGGGGATCGCCTTTACCCACACATGGGGCAACCACTTCTTATTTTTTTCAGCATCGCTTACCAATACAAGCTACACGACAAAAAGGGGCAAAATGTAGACACTAAATTTAGGTCACACTCCCCTTTTGCCCCACATGTATATTAATTTAATTACCCACAATTAAATTAATGCCCATGCTCACAATATTCATTATTTAATTACCTTAATTAAACTGATTTCCACCTCACTTAAACACCTCACCCCACCACCTCATCACAAACCTATTCTTAGCATATTTCTATTTTACTAGAACTCAATATTCACTCACCATAACTAACTAAGACTTAGTCCTGCCTACCTTAATTTTTTAAGACTTAGTTCAACCCTAAAATCACATGCCTATTCTTCCTCTAACCACATTCCCACTTATCTAAGCACAACATTTTGTTTTGATCTGCAAGAATAGACAGAGCTGGCCAAAAATATTGCCAAGATATATCTTTTTTAGTAAACCTAGGATTTACCTCCTTAACCGATGTCGTCGACCTAAACAGATGTCGGTGACCCTAAACCATTGTCGATTACCATATATCCACTTTGTGAACCTTTTTGGGAGGTTGGAAGAATTATCAAAGTTTTAGAGAAGAGATCTCGCATGCAAGCATGCACCAGAGCACTCCTACGCATCCAAACACCCTTAACTAGAAACCAAGCACTGATCTGAAAGGAAATCATTCACAGAACATTCCGAGAAGCACAACCACGTGACACTAACCACCGATTCCATAGATCAACCATCACCTCCATCCAACCACCAGGTCTACAAACACTAGTAAGTACATTTGGATCTGCACCTTCCCATATTTATTTAGATTAGCTTCTTCATCTCTTTTTGGGATTTCTAATCTCCTTTGCATCCCATCACCTCTCACCTCCCTGTCAATCCCTTTACCCAACCACCTACAACCTCCCAACCTCCCATATGTGACTCCAAAATTGTTGAATACCCCTAGCATTGTCATCTACCTCCCCATTATTTTACCATTCCCTGGGAAATCCCAAAGAATCACCAAAATCCACCTTCACTAAGTTTATACCACAAATGACCTATCGACGCCGATTAACCCAAATCTGTCGTTAGTTTCTTCTCAACTGGCATTGGTCATACCCTACTGATGTTGGTATTTGTATCTAATAAAACCTGCCTATAACATCAACCTCATACCTTTCATCCAAACAACCCAAATCACCTAAAACTTGACCCTGACATGTCCCAATCACTTTATTCACATGTGTGACTTCTAGATATGATCATAACCTAGCCTATTAGATTAGATTTGTTTATTGTACTTGAATGAGATACCCAAATCATATCAACTATAGTAGGACATTATTATTTCATATTATTTCTTGCATTAAGTTGTTTTAAATAGTGGATTGAAAGCCATCTAGGAAGTACTACACTTCCCGGATCTAGCATACACTAGGTAGTTGATGCACCTATAATTCACCAATACACAAACCCAAGCACCTGGCACATCACTCAACCTAGAATGAGCACTCACCTAAAGCGTGCAATGGTATCAGGTCCCTCCTTATGGTTGTTTTTGCAGGATGTTAGCATGATGAAGACTTCAATCATTTAGATCTATAATTAATATATCTTTCATACAGTGCATAGTCAGATCTAGATCTAGAAAATAACAGACTTAACATATCGCAAGCATGCAATATTGAATTGTAAACATGATGAGACCTTGATTCAGTCCATAACCTCTATTAGATTAAATGTAATAAGTACACATAAGCTTCATTACAATAATAGTAGTATAAGCTCATGTGTGTAACAAATTTAGCAGCATAATCTCACTATATTTCAGTTCTCACACTGTATGTTCTCTCTCTCTCTATCACCATGTATGCATCTATGTATTACATAGTTTAATACATATTTATAAGGGTGGGGACTTTCCCTTCACCGCTTATCTAATCCTAAAATAGGTTACATGCTATTATTAGCCACGCATCGTTACAAAAATAGCCACACATGCAAGTGCGCTAATAATAGACTACTGTTAGTTAACTAATAGTAGTAGATCTATTCCTAGCCTATGTCCATGAAAATTTATTCATAGTTGATCCTCCAAAAATAGCCAATGCGTGACATGCAAGTATCCAATTGGTTTGAGTGCTCTGTGCGCTATCTCCAAAAATAGATCCTTGTCGTGAAAATGGCCAAGTCCTGAACCTGTTTTTGTTCTTCGTGTGCCATCCTTTCCAATAATTTTGCACCTTTAAATGCACTTTGTTCTCCCATGTGAACCTTATGTATTTCCTTTGCTAAGTGTCAGAGTCTGTCTGATCAACATTACCCCACACTAGTTTCATTACCACCTCAAAATAGTTATCTCCAAAATGAATCAAAGAATAAGAATAGAAGAATAGAAAGAATTTGGATGAATGAAATAATGCCTTCAACTTGTTGTATCTTCTTCTACAACTAGAATAATCAATTCGGATATTCCTCTTTTATTTCCACCTCTAATGTCTGTCACTCACTAAGCGTGGCCTTTTCCTTCTCTGGAATATCCACTGCAATTGATTCTAACTCATCTCTTACAACCTCTCCTTTTTCATTATGTAATACCAACACGATGCTATACATTTTAGTCATTTTTCCTTCCAACAAGTCCATCTTCTAAGCAATGAGTTTCCCAAGCTCGTCTAGCCTCTCCCTATGTGGTTCTTGAGCTACTATAAGGGCTTCGTGCTTCTTCTTAACAAGTGTTAACCATTCTACGTGGCCTAATGTCTCATCCTTCATGGCTTTCAGGACCTTATTGTCTTCTAAAATGGTCTTGGTCATTATAACAGCCTCTAGCACTGTACAAATATTCGCCACTCGATCTACCTTCTTTAGTTCCTCCTGCAAGCTCTAAAGCAATCATTCATATCATACAATCTTCTACATCACTGAAGCCTTTTCTCGCTTTGCTTATTTTGTTGTATCCTTTGGCATTGGCATGCGCTTTGGTTCATCTTCAAGCACTAAATCCACCAATGTACTTACATAATGCATCACCGAAGGAAACATCTTGGGTACCTTTGGCTCCAAGTGTGGCCTAGCCTTCATGATATTATCACCAATTTCCTCGCCATGTTAATAAACATTATGTTCTTCTTCTGTGCCAAGTCTTTTTCCTATTTTAGGTGCACTATCTCCTCATCCTTAGTCTTGATCTCTTCTCTCAGCGCCCTAATTATGGCAGCTTTATCCATATTGCGTCGTGCCACTTCTATCGAGACTTTTACCAAAGCATTGCTTACTTGTTCATCGACATAACAGTAGGCTTTACTCGTTATGTGCCTAGCCTGAGGTGTCTTTTTCAACCTCCTTGACATGTATGACTCCTCACACACATAAAATTTTGGTTCATCCATGTGTGTGTGCATCGACCATGACAATTACTTCCTTGTGTACATTGTTTCCATATCCTCATCCATTAACTCCCATCCATATAACTCCTTTTATGTCATTATGCTCTAGAAGTAGGCGCAAACAATTTTACTTGTGTCCTCGGTATAGCCCATGGCTAGTGGAATTTATTCCCCACTTGTTCTTTTTTATCTAGGTTGCTTAGGAACTTGGGCTTCAAGATTTGGAACTTGTGTGGCTATGTCCTGAGCAGTCTCTGTTGTTGTCTCATCTGTCCCTTTTTCTTCCTCTTCTCCATCCTTCATTTCTTCATCTTTTTGTTCTTCTACATTCTCCAGAGGTGTAGGATAATTGGGTGCACTTTCCTCAAACTCTTCCACTTCCTCATTCAACTTCAATTTCCTTCTTCTCTTCTTAGTTGTCTCCCTCTGTGGAGAGAGTCGAGGTGATCTATGCACTATTTGTGGAGTAGCACCTTGGGTCCTTGTTCTCCTAAACACTCTCTTGAATCGGTGCTCTCCTTGGTCCACACCTAAGTCCTCTTCATCCTCCTCTTGTGGCTGCGGTGGTGTAGTTACGCACTCAGCTTCATCCTTATTTGGAGGATGTCTTCTACCTCTATGTTCCAAACCACCACTATCCTCATGCTCCTCCTCTTCATCATCAACCTAAACTATTTCTGTGGGCTTGGGTGCTGGAACATTTTCCATTATATGCTTACCCTTTGGCAGCCCTGGGAGCGCAAACTCATTCTCCACATATTTTACATTCTCTAGCTTGGGTTTGAGTTGTAGATACACAAGTGCTACTGTGTCCCCAACTACCAAGATTACAGGTTTCATGTTTATAATATCTGAAATAAGTCTTTCAGTGTATGCATTGCGCTCTGGATATACATACTTCTTCCTTAGAGTGTGGTAGTTGCAATCTACCTTATCTGTATTGAAGGCTAAGCGGTGTGCATCTAAAAATCGATGAACTGATGCTTGAAAATACCTATCTATGAAGGCATATGGCAATTTACACCATGGGCTCCAAGCCCCATCCTTCATCGCAAATCACACAATGCAAAAGTGTTGGTATACAAAGAAATTGAATTGCCTTACCCACCATTGAAGGAAAATCCTTGGGTATGCACCACTCTTCCTCAAATGTCACATGGATTCTATCATACCACATCTCCGCCCTCTACTTGAATGGTCCACTCATTGATCCATCACACAAGTACTTGCTAAACCTCTCTCTCGGGTGACTTGTGTTCTATGGGGTACTCCCAAATCTTCTCCTTTGGCCCATCAGGCACCCCAATCTCCATGAATACTAAGGATAATAATACAACACCAAAACTTATTCTGTCACTTGTCCGTGCTTCTTCAATGATTGTCTTTTCTATGTGATCTGCAATGTTGTAGACCACTCCTTCTGACATCTTCTTGGCAATGTGCAACCACATTGTGTTTACATATGACCACCTTCCTTGGTCATTCAGCTTTATCAAGAGATGTACAACTGCCTGCACTACTAGGTACTTCTTCAACTTTTCAATGTCCATGTTGCGCAAACCCTTGGTAAACCCAAGCTCCTTCCTCATCTCCAAGATTACGGATTTATCGGTTAAATCATTATCCAGATCCAACCCTGAGGCCCTAAGCCCTGTCACCATTGAAATCAAGGTAGTTTTGATTCTTACCCTCCATCAGGTAAAGTAGAAGAAGTCCTCGTGGACTCTTCTCATCAACCACCAATACAATGGCTCATACTTTCCAAAGTATGGAAGCTCATACAACTAGTAGACTCTATTCTACTTCAGCAACTTATCTACCACATCATCATATACCGGCATATCCTTTGTCGTGTGCTTGTCTGTTTTCATTCTCAGCAATGCATCGAGCTCCTTCTTATTATCTGAAGTTTGATGGTTGTAATCATTGATTTTACATTGGTGGATATGGGAATCCCATTCTTGTCCCACAATCATGCCCTCTGGATACTACATTTCTAAAAATTACTCTCGGGAGTAATTTCTTCTTACACTGGATACTACATTTCTAAAAATTACTCAATAGTCATGTACCTAGATATCAACAACCTACCCCTCATTAAGGGTATGTGTAGTCCTCTGCGCATAAAAATTCTTCAAATAGTAATTAGCTTCGGGCGTAAACGTTCTTATTACAAAAACACACCAACTAAATTGACAAAGCATAATGACAAAGAAGGAAACACATTAAGGAAATGTAGAATTAGAAACCTAATCTAAATGGCAACACTGCCTTATTACAAACACCAAGAAGACTTATTTATAGTAGGGCTTCAGCCTACTCCCGTTGAAGTAACTGGGTAACCACATTCCATCAAGTGCCTCTAACTAACAAGCGTCAGTTTCAAGTATGTGAGTGATAACATACAGCCCCAACCAATGTACCTTGAGTTTTCCTAGATGGCATAAAAATTTAGAATCATAAAGGAGCACCATCTGTCTTATCTCAAACTTTTTATCCCTGATGTGCCTGTCATGCCATGATTTCTACCTGGCCTTCTCTTGTTTTTTACTCCAATGTGCTATGGCTCGTTGCTCATCCAACTTGATTAACTTTTCAATCCACTCTTCTAATGCTTTCTCATCAGCAAGACCTCCAGTGCACGCAATACGCAAAGAAGGTAACATAAATTCCATAGGAAGAATGACTTCTACACCAAATACTAACTGAAATGGTGTGGCCTTATTCAACCTTTTATATGTTATCTGATATGCCCAAATTACAGTAGAGACTTCATCATCCCAATCCTTTCATCCAACATCACAGATTTTTTCCAATGTCCGGCTAAAATTTTTATTGAAGCCTCGATAGTTCTATTTGCCCGAGGATGATAAGGTATAGTCTTATGGTGTGCAATCATGAATTCATCCAATAAAATTTTGATTGTCTAGTTAAGAAAATGTGTGCCCCTATCATTGTCAAACTTAAAGGACATCCATACCTTGTAATAATATTTTCCCATAGAAACTCAGCTGCTATAGTCATTGTACAATCCTTTGTAGGTGTTGCTTCGCCCACCTTGTCGATAGTAGTCTATGCAAGTTATGATGTAGTGTGATCCAGCTTATGTGCGCACTGGGTGAAATGGGACCCACAAAATCTATAGCCCATTTCTCAAACGGCTCAGTGCTAGTAATAGGTCTCGAGAGGCATTTCATCTCATTGACCTGGTTTTCCAAGGCATTGACAATGATCACAAGCCTTACAAAATTCCTTACAATCTTTATATAGGATCTCTCACCATAATCCAAATGAGTAGAATTTTACGCACAAAGGGCATCACCGGCATAGTGGCCACCTACAATACCACCATGATCCTCTTCCATAATATCCTTGTGCTCATGTTCCAATACACAACGGTGCAATACTTTATCTCGGCCTAATTTATACAAGTCGCCACTAATTAACATTTAGAGTGCGGCACGTATAGCAAGTTGTTTCTTATCCAAGGATTTCATTCCTTCTTGTGACATCTCTCTTCATAGAAAGACAAAATTTCCTCCGCTTCGATGGCGCTGTCAGTTGTAACCTATATAACTATGCATCGGACATGGTATCTTCAATTTCTGTGCTTCTTCTCCAGATCGTATTCTTGATAGATGGTCTAGTCCGTAATTACTTTTCCGTGGTTTTACCGCAATCGTGAATTCAAATTCTGAAATAAGAGCATCCATCGACATATGCGCCCTTGTAGAATAGGATTTTTTACCAAATGCTTCAATGCCATGTGATCTACATAAAATATGAATGGTATAGCTAGTAGGTACTGGCAGAATTTATGTAGCACATAGATCATTGACAAAGCTTCACGCTTTGTAGTTTTGTAATTCTGTTCTACATGAGTTAGTTTTCTACTAGCAAAATCAGATAGGATGATCTACAATACCTTCTCTAGGTTGAGCTAACACCACGCCAATGGCCATGCTAGAGGCATCAACATGTACATGAAATGGATTGTCCCACAAAGGAAAATGTAGAATAGGCGCAGTAGTAAGATTCTCTTTAACGTCTCGAATGCGTGTTGTTGCGGTTCTCCCTAGTAGAGTGTACCTTTCCCCTTCAATAACTCTTCTAATGGTGCTGCAATTTTGGCATACCCTTTGATAAAATTTCTATAATATCTTGTATGCCCCAAAATCCATTCACCTCACTCGACCGGTAGGCTCCTTAAGCCTATAATGACTGCAACCTTAGCTAGATCAACTAGCAAACCTTCCTTACAGATTATGTGTCCTAAAATTATTCCAAATGGTGTAGAAAATATTCACTTCTTGATGTTCAAAGAGATACTCAACTATCTACACCGTTCAAACATTAAGTGCAAATTTTCACAATGATCCTTAACTAATCCATACACCGTCCAATCGTCTAAATATACTTGTAAGAAGTTGTGAATAAATTCCTTGAATGCTTGAACAACTATGCGTGAAAATACAACAAGCACATTTTTCAGACCAAAAGGCATTACAATATAGGTGAAGCTACCCCATTCAGTAGTAAATGTAGTCTTTTCTTGATCCTCTTGGGCAATTCAAACCTGATGATACCCAGAGAACCCATCTATAAACGAATAGATTTCACACCCTGCAATGCCTTCTAGTATTTCCTCGGTGAATGGCGTAGGAAGGGATCGCTTAAACATGCAAAGCATTTAGCTCCCTCGTAGTCCACACATATTCTAATCCATCCATCCTTCTTGATACTCGATCACTATTGACTAACCCATTTTGATTCATCAAGGGTTTTGATGATTCCGACTTCAACATTTTATCAATCTCTTCTTTGACCGTTTTCACACAAATTGGGGTTCATCCTATACTGGTCTGCTTTAACTAGGAGCACACCCTCTTTAAGCTTTATCTTTATCTCCCTAATGATTCATGCACGCCTTTAAGTTCATGGTACCCCTAAGGAATAATTCCTGGTAATCCTGTTATCCAAAATGTTCACCTTGCACATTTTGTGGCTAACCCCTTCTGTTCTTCCCTCTCTTGTGCCTCAGTCATAATTTTTTTGCTTTTTAGGCACTCAAAACTTTCTAGAAGTGGCACCATTGGATAGATTTCTTTCTCAGCTTTCCAGAAAGGTAAAGTTTTCCTCCTAACTCCATGTATTTTTTAAGTTATGGCTCAGCGGGGTTTTTGTGGGAAATTTTCCCCTGAAAGGCCCACAGCCAATGAGATGCTGCCACGTGTCCAAGGAAGTGGTGGGGGTCGGAGGAAAACTTGGTTTTTTACCAAGTGTTTTGGCAAATTTTCAAAAAGGAATATTTTCCCTACACAGCCCGCCGACGAATCAGGTGATGCCACGTGTCTAGGGGAGGAATTTGCAAAATTTGACTAAGTGTTGGCGCATGGAAAATTTTGGAAGGAAGGCCCGCGCCCAATCATATTGCGCCACGTGTCCTATGGCGTGGGAGTTTCGGAGGGTGGAGGAGAAGTTAGAATTTTGGTGAAGTGTTTCACCAAATTTCAAAAAGAAAGTTTTGGCCCGCTGCCCCATCAACCAATCAGCGAAGGCCACGTGTCACCGGGCCTGGAAAGGCGAGCGCGGGAGGAAATTGGGATTTTTTCCCAAAGATTGCGAACAAAGTAAAAATATTTATGGAGGGCCCGCGGTGAATGAAATCAGGCCACGTGTCCTGGACCGCGTAAGGCGGGAGAATTTGAGAAATTTTCCCAAGGGAAAAACAAAGGAAAATTCAAAGGGAAAAGCCCGCCCCCTAAATGCGAGCCAATGGGATCGCGCCACGTGTCGTGGTGGCAAAAACTCAAGTCAGGCCCACAAGGAAAATTCGAAGGGGAAAACCCACATCTAATGGGGTTTTGCCACATGTCCAGTGGGGAAAAATGATCAAATAGCAATGGAGAATTCAGGAGGAAAGGCCCACGCCCAATCAGCACGTGACACATGTCCTCAACTCATCGGCCAGTGGGGAATTTTTGGGAAATTTTCCAAAGGGAAAAACAAAGGAAAATGAAGCAGGATGGGCCCGTGCCCAATCAAAATGTGCCACGTGGCACCTGGAATGGCAGAGCACGGGGATTTTTTGGGAATTTTTCCCAAATGCAAAAAAGGTGAAAAATTCAAAAATTTTGCCCGCCAACCCCATTTGCCCCTTTTTTGCATTAAAACTTCAAATGGCCATATCTTTCGATCTAGATCTTGGTTTTTCATGTTCTTTATATCAATGGAAAGCTGGTGAAATTATCTACAAGATTCCAAGGTTATTTTTGAATTTTGATGGAGTTTGGAGAGAGAAAATTGAAAAAGGCCTCCTCGCACGTGGTCATGGACAGAAATGACATTTCAACCACTGGTTTTAATGAAGAATGGCTTGCATTCTCTCCCAGCATGGCTAAAAATGTCAGGGGATGGGCCTGTAAGGATGCCCATGCTTTGTTTTGATTGTGTTTTGGTCAATGGTTGAATCTTCCCCATGTTTTCCCATGTTTCTCTCTCCTGGGGTCGTGGCTTGCACTGTAAAAGCTAGAATGGGTTCATTTTTGCAGGGGGAGACACTTTTTCAGCTCTGCAACTTCCCTTTTCTTCCTCCTTGCGTAATTTGTGAAGATTTTTACCTTTCCATGTAATACAACACCCTTTTGCCTCTTGATCACTGTAATGCATTGTATTGGATCTGAAATGTTAATATATGTTCTGTGATTAAAATCCCTCAATCCTTTCATATATCTATCATTGTTTTCCTGATCTTTCATTACATTTTGAGCAATTTGTGCATGCTTTGTGTTGTGTTTTCTTGTGGATTGTGTATGTATTGCAGTATCAGGTGTCTACAACTCCTTTGGTGCATCACTTCATTAGCATTAGCTTCATTTTCTTGCATTCCCTATCTTTGTCCCCTTGGAATTTAGAGTAGGAACTAGGAATTCAAACCTCTGCAACTTGTAAGTGATATATCTGATCAGAGGAGTTTGAGGAACCAGCCTCTAATCTGGAGATTCCTCTCCCATTTTTACAAGTCCCACACTTGGGGAGAGGATTCAATGTTGTGCAATCACACTGGATGTCCATGATGTCAAACTAGAAGTCTGATCAAGGTTGTCATCCAGGGTGCTTTCTGATTTGCAACAACAATCCCTTAATAACTCTATGGTTTTTGCCACTTCGAGTCGACCAATAGTCTCCAATTATGGCTTCCTTAGGCTCAGTATCTATTCCAATATTCACCTTCTTTGTCTTTATAGGTTCATGATAGGCATGCATGGTCTTATCTACATTATCCAACACCTCACGCCTACCTGTTGAATGGTTTACATCTAGATTTTCTACTTCTTTATCATCCACTATGTAGACCATTTTGTCTTTTTCTTTCTCAAGGCAAGAACATTGAAGTAGTATGGCATCGACCTCTGTTTCTTCAACAAGACACGCTCCTAAGTTTCCTTCATCGAATAACTCTGAAGGATTTCTTCAGCCTTGGCACTATCTCCCATAGTTAAGCGCTTTATGACTTTCAATGCTTCTTCCACTTGAGGCTTTGTAGAGAAGAAGTCAAACGTCTAGGCCATTCCTGTAATTAAATCCTACCAATTTCCAGGTCTCTTTATAGTCTCGCATATACATACCAAGCATGCGCGTAGCCTTGTAAAGTGGAAAAAAACTTGTGCACCCATAGCAAAGGTGGTAAAGCTTCCTACCCTTCTATCCAGTCTCTCACACTTCGAATGTGGTGTTGAATGGTTGATTACGGTGATAAGTGCATATTTCAGTAGGTACATTGCTCCCGAAGAACCTAGTAGCAAGAGAAATCCTAATTTCATTCCATCCTACAAGATTATCCTTGTGGGCCACCCACCAAACATGTTGTTGTTCCACGTAGTGTATATACTAGCATATTTCTTCTTCCATGGCGTGCAAGAATACCATAGGATCTCCTTCTCCGGTGTAACAAGGTACCGAGTTATTACCTATCCTCTTGACATAATGTGGTTTACTACCTCTAGAAATATGCTCTTTACTTCACACCCTACCAACTCATAAGTGTTATGAGCCCAATTATCACAAGCAACACTTATAGTATCGCTTATAGACTGTGCATCCTCCCACTGAATTAGTCCTTCTTTGGTCAACCCAAGTATCTCTAGATCTTGGATGGTGCATACATAAATCCTATTCAGATCTTCTTCACTTAAGGGCTCAACATAAGGCACGATTTTCCATCTGTTAATGGGATAATAACTCTCTCCTCCTTGTTTTCAAAATTGATATAGCCCTTGTTGAACCAAAGATAAGCATTATTTTCATAGCACCAAGGATGCCCCAATAGAGTAGGGAAGTTATCTAACTCGCCAACGCTAAAACTTCAAATTCCAGTGAACTTAGCCCCTTGTATGGTGATAGATGCATCTTTCAAAACTCCGATGGGAGTGGCCTTAGTTCTATTAGCCATGAACAATATATTAGAGGATGGTTGTAATGGGGGTCTCCCCATTTGTACCCATGCATCTAAGGTAAGAACATTGACTTCTATGCTTGTATCAATCAATATATTACTCAATAGCCACCCATCCACAACAACATTCAGAGTGATTTCCTTGTCATAATCTAGGCTATGGGGGGAAGATTAGCATGCAGGATTTGTCATCCAGTCTCAATACTTATGCACGGAGTGTTTCCTTTAACCAATCCCCTAATAATGGAATGATATTTTCTTGGCACAACATTTTACACACTTCCCTTAAGTCATTTATATCAGTTTGGACCATCTCTCTGATACTTTCTTTTGCTCTATCTTCTGTGATTTCTCTTTTAAGTATTGTATCTCACCCTAAAGATTCCTGAGAACTTCCATGGTTTCCTGATAAACCTCCTTTTGATAGGCAGGATTTGGGTACCGTGCATGTAGAACCTCCTCCTTAGTGATGGTAGGCTTCTGTTGCAATGCTTCTCTAGTGCGTGTCACCTCAGCATGGGTCGTAATCTTCACTTGTAACTCTTTGGACTCTACCGCCAACTTAGGCATCCATTGATTTTCCATAGCGCGTTGTATCCTAACCATCCATGCGCCTTTGTTTTCTTGTTTATGTTACTTACTAAGATGCTCATATAAGTCCAGGGCACTCCTCATAGCTATGGTTCTTTCCATAAAAAGAACATGTAATATTCTAAGGACATTCATGCATGTAGTGGTCAGGAGAACCACATGTATAATATGTTCCACGAGGGAACTCACTTCTTCCACCACCATGGCCTCATCCTCCAAATCCACCATGGTATCCTCGACCTCTGCCACGATCACCTTCAAAATGCCCTTCATTCTAATCATAGCACACCTGATTGTGATCCTAGTCCTGATGCTCATTCTTGCCCTTAGAGTTATTTGAAACTCTTATCTATCGTACACCAATATCTATAGCATCATGGATCTGACCAATCAGCTGGCAATCTTCCATGTCATGATTCGTGGACCTGCACAGATTTTATAGTAGCTTGAAACATTCTTCCTTATCACACATTGTAATAATGGGCAAGGCTAGCATCATGGTTTAAATGACATATCTCACAATCCAATAACAACGAGCATACTGATCTGTGAGGACAACTATCCTTTGTGTGACCTTCTACTTCACAATCTATACACCAAATCCCTATGCATGTCTCATGTGTTGAATTTGTTGATAGTTTCTCCAACTGTTTTGCCATAGCTATTATCTGTGCTTCTAAAAATGGGCTCACTCCAGTGTCTATGCTTCCAACTACCTCAGCGTGTAAATTTGCTTCAAGTGCTTCACGCAGATCAATGTATGTCTTATGTGATAATGCCCTCCTAAAAGGTGTAATCAAGCCCCCAATAAACCATTGTGCATGTTGGCTTATGTGTATATCATACAAAACCTTAGATAATAGCATTTTTAAACTGTGCATCATACTCTCTAACACTTTCAGTAGTTCCTTACTTAATATCCTTGAGCACACTTATACTCTTCTACTCAAACTCAGGGATGTGAAACTCTTTAAGGAATGCATCTTTTAAAGTTGTATAGTCTACGCAAGTCTAATCAGGGTCAAAATTTATGTACCAACTATGTGCTCACCATTATAATGTAATAGCAAATTCGATTGCCCAATGCTCAGAAGCCATGATTCCTTTTACACGCCATAGTATTTCACACATATGCACATGCTCAGCAGCATCTTCTATGCCCCTATACTCTGGAAGATGAAGAGATATCTCCATGTAAATATTCTAGGGTTGATGCGGACCTTGCCCACCTTATCTAGAACCACCTATGTTTCCTCTGCCTTGAGAACCTCTAGATCCACCCGAACTAGGTTACCTATGCCTCCCGATCCCAAACCTATAGCTGGGTCGACCGAAGATGTACTTCCCTGTGTCCCAACAATAGAACTAAATTGTACCTCAACAGTCTGTGAAGCATTACCACTCCCAAAAGTCAGTCCAAAAATTGGCGTGCTTGTATTATGTGTGATGATGCACCCAAAAAAGTACTCCCATATAACAACGAATCCATTTGTGCTATTGCCATTATTGTGCCTCTTATAAGACTCACTCCTACTCTTCCACTACTTGAATTAGCGTGTTGACTACTTGTTATACTAAATGCTTGGAAAACCAAGCATAAGGGAAAGGTTGCCAGGTGGATTCAGATGCACACCCATGGCCTAGGTCATCTCTATTGGCGTGCTTCTACGTGAGGCCGAGGAGGGTTCCCTATCATGTTTTCCTAAATGGGGGAGTTCCTGAGGCTCGGGTTCCACATCTTCTACGTGAACTTCAACTCCTTCCCGAATTATCTTTCTCCATAATGCCATTTTCTCTGCAACCTTTGTTGTTTCTCTGATCTCCCTCTCGCATGCCTCGTTATACTTAAGTCATCTTTCCTCTCTCTACCTTTTTGCCACTAGGTCTACCATCCTTCACCAAACCTACTCCTGCCCCATCGTGGTGAGGTTTAGTTAGCCATCGGTTTACTCTCCAAATTCAAAGTTACCATCAGGATCTTGATTGTTAGTGGAATGCCTTACAGGTAATTTCCCTTGGATATCATAAAAACTAGAATTCAGCTACCTCTAGACACAAATAAGTGGAAATTGAGTACTCCAAGATATAATTGTTCAAAACACCATGGAACCACGTATCCATAGCTCAAGTCCAAATCAAATCAGCATCATAAAGGGCCTAAAATTCTTCCTACGTCCAGACAAGTGTGCAATACCTCCAATTTCACTTATATGCTTAAGTAATCAGCCACTCGTACAATTCCACTAGAAAAATAGCAAAGAAGCTCTCATATAAGTTGTCATACATGTTCTGTTCCACCCATATGCATGTGTTAAACTCAAATCCAATGTTGAACCGTTGTGTGTATTCTTCTTCCAGATCATGTATCCACTCCTCAACACTTGCTAAGGTCAACCGATATGTCTTCATTGTGAACCATCCTAAAAACAATTGAAAAATAGGTCCCGACAATGGAACCAATGATACAGCCTAGAATTCAAGTAGTACACAAACCTGTGTGCATTGGCACATCACTCACCTAGACCACCACTCACCCAAGCATGCAATGGTATCAAGTCCCTCCTTAGGGTTGATGTTGCAGGAGGTTATCATGATGAAGACTTCAATCATTTAGATCTATAATTAATATGTCTTTCATACAGTGCATAGTCAGATCTAGATCTAGAAAATAACAGACTTAACAGATACCCACAATAAAATCAAGCATGTAATACTAAATTGTAAACATGATGACACCTTGATTCAGTCCATAAGCTCAATTAGATTAAATGCAATAAGTACACATAAGCTTCATTACAATAACAGTAGTATAAACTCATTCACGTAATAGATTTAGCAAGAAAGATAATCTTGCTATATATTTCAATTCTCACACATGTATGTTCTCTCTATCTCCATGTATACATCTATGTATTACACAGTTTAATACATATTTATAAGGGTGGGGACTTGCCCTTCACCACTTATCTAATCCCAAAATAGGTTACATGCTATTATTAGCCACGCGCCATTACAAAAATAGCCACACATGCAAGTGCACTAACAATAGACTACTTGTTAGTTAACTAACAGTAGTATATCTATTCCCACCTGTGTCCATGTAAAGCACTTCGTAGCTGATCCTCCAAAAATATCCAATGCATGACATGTAAGTATCCAATCGGTTTGAGTATGCTATCTCCAAAAATAGATCCTTGTCGTGAAAACGGCTAAGTCTCAAACCTGTTTCTATTCTTCGTGTGTGATCCTTTCGATACTTCTGCACCTTTGAATGTGTTCTATTCTCCCGCATGAACCTTATGTATTTCATTCACTAAGTTCTAGAGTCTCGACTGATCAACAGTAGTTCACCGACACATATTGTTTAATATTCCTTTTTTGGTCTTGTTTGTATTGTGTAGTTCCTCCTATCAAAAGAAAGTTCTCGTAATCAACATTGGATCGGAAATCGTAACACGTGCACTCTATCTTCCACCTTTATTCATAGGTATTCCTCCTCACCCTTACTGTTGTAAATATCTCCCCCGGGTAGATATAGACAAACAGAAGAATATGGAAATCAAAGAAACTCAGAGCCCGATTTTTATTGCGTCACCAACAGCCTAGGCGCAGGTAAGAGGCGCACAACAGAAGGTGTCGACATGAAAATGGATGCTCCTTGGTGCAGGTAAGAGGCACACGATAGAAGGTGTCAACATGAAAATGGATGCGCCCTTGGTGCAGGTAAGAGGCGCACGATAGAAGGTATCGACATGAAAATGGATGCGCCTTGGCAGAGTAAGAGGCGCACGACAGAAGGTGTCGACACGAAAATGGATGCGCCCTTGGCGCAGGTAAGAGGCGCACGACAGAAGGTGTCGACACGAAAATGGATGTGCCCTTAGTGCAGGTAAGAGGTGCACGACAGAAGGTGTCAACACGAAAATGGATGCGCCCTTGGCGCAGGTAAGAGGTGCATGACAAAAGGTGTCGACACAAAAATGGATGCGCCCTTGGCGCAGGTAAGAGGCGCACGACAGAAGGTGTCGACACGAAAATGGATGTGCCCTGCACAGGTAAGAGGCACATGACAAAGGTGTTGACATGAAAATGGATGGAGTGCCCTTGGCGCAGTAAGAGGCACACGGCGTAAGGTGTCGACACGAAATGGATGCACGCACCTCGCGCAGTAGAGAGTGTCGACATGGCAGAAGTTGTGCCTTGGCGCACGTAAAGGGCGCATGACATAGAATGTCGACATGAAAGAATTCACACCTTGGCACACGTAAGGGTATGTTGACATGAATATGGATGCACCTATGGCGCACCTTCAGGAGGCGCAACATTCTGAGCGCTGACAGGAAGCAGACCCTGACCCAGATATTCAGATGGCCATAACTTTTCACAGGGAGCTCGGATTCACGCAAGGTTGGAATTTTTGGAAAGCTTACGAGGTCCTCTGTCCAACTACGACTAGATATATTTAATTAGGTGGGAACAAGTTCTTAAAAATGCAAAATACAGTTCACCACTTTTTAAGTTTGCTAGGGTTCTCACCTACCACCATAATGAGATAAATTAAATGCAACCTGGAGGTGGTTGGGGTAGATTTGGATTTCCTCTCTCTTCCCTCTCTCATTCTTCCTATAAATTGTAAGGAGGGGCTTCTTTCTAAAGGTTGGACATTCTTTTTTTCCCCTCCCTTCTTCTCTTTGGTAGGTGAATTTATGGAGTTCAAACCTCCCATTAAAAACTGTAATGCAACTTTGCCTCTTGGCATTTTGTAGTGTGTTGTATCAATCTTTGGAGAAAATAATGCATGTCTGTGGATGATTCTCAACCCTCTCTATGTTCATTTGCATCCTCTTGATCTTTCACTACAAATCTGGTTATCTCAGGCATGATCTTGCATTGCATTTTTATGGTTTGTGTTTATTGGCAAGACAGTGTTCTTCATTCCTCGCATCACCTTTGTAGTTTATGTTTTATTTTATGCATCTTCTTACCCTATCTCCTTGCAAGTTAGTTTAGGTTTTGAGTAAACCCTCTGCATTTTTACGTGTGCATCTGAACAGAGGAATAGGAACCGGCCTTCATCCGAGAGCTTTTCCGTTTTTCGCAAGGTCCCACACTTGGGAAAAGCTCCATGTTACGCAATCGCACTGAGAGTCTCAACCCATCGTGTTGCAGACATTTAGGGGTGCTGTGATTCCCCTTCAACAGTTTTGGCACGCCCGATGGGACCAAGAGGTCATTCCACAAGATTTGAAGGAATTTTCAAGAAATTTGGACTAAAAATTGCAGGTTTTACAATTTCAAATTTTTTTACCTTCCAGGCTAAACTTTGAAATCAATTTTCAAGGGCTTCACTTGCTCAAAACAAGTAAAAATTTCACCAGTTGATAGATTGGGGATAATCTTCAAAAGGGTATTCTTAGATTTTTGAGATTTTGACTTTCAAAATTTCATGGTTTTTGGTATTTCGGGTTTTCCCAGTTGCCTTGCATGACCTGAGTTTTCGCCTGTACCTTTCGGAAATTAGTAGCTGCAAAACAATACCCCCATAACCAAATTGAAGAGTCTGTATCTTCTGGGTCCTTCAAGTTTTAAATTCTATTTTTAATATTGTCAGGTTTGGTGTGTAACTTGGCATAAGCTAGCCTTTTGAGGCTCATTATCTAACACATCTGGCGACTCCGAAGGGGTAGAATTCAGTGGTATAGCAGCAAAAGTTGCCCAGGCATATGAGAAGAATTCAAACTAGGTCTGATACTCGAGAAGAGGGGCTATTTTTCCACTTGCAACTATCACCAGGAGGAGGAAGGAGAGGAAGAAGACCACGAAGATCACCATCTCCACCTAACCGGACTTTGTCTACACCTCCACCTGGTAGACCTTTTCTCGCATCAACAAGGGTTCTCAGGCCAATCAGAATGGCGCAACCACCAAATCCCTTTGTCAATTTCACTGGCAGCAGTCCACTTGCCCTCAATGCACAGAATCCAGTTCCAATTGCAGCATTGAAGAACATTCCATTTTTCACTGGAGAAAATCATACCACTCCCGTGATCATGTTAAAGACATTGCTAACATTTGTGCAATCCATGAGATAAATGAAATGGATGTTGCTATCAAATCAATTGGCATCTTCATTCAAAGGAGGGGTATTGCAATGGTTTAGGAGCCTTGGGCCGGTACTATCCAAAATTGGAATCGATTATGCATAGTTCTCCATGAGCGCTTTGGAGAAAAGGGAGACAATTTGTCTCTTCTAGAACAATTAACAACTATTAAGAGAGCTCCCAATGAGCAAATGACTCGACTTCAACTTCAGATTTCAAAGGTCTTGGGATAGGATTCCAGTGGTCGTTAGGCCAACAACTGAAGGTGCTTTTCTATACTATCTTAAGGCTTTGAATTCTGATATTTCTATGTTAATTCAATCTATGGGAGGCACAACCTTACCTGCTGCTTATAGCATTTCCATTAGGGCTGAAAATTGTCTTATTCAAGCTGGTAAGTTGGCTCCTAGGCCTCCCATGCCCTTGTATCCAAACTTAGAAAATCCAAGCACTAGTCAAGCACCCACTTTGGATCCTATTCTCACTCCTAGAAATAAAATTTCAAATGAAACTTCTACTTCATCCTCTAGTGCTTCAAATGAACTCCAGGAGGTTATGAAACAATTGCAAAACCTTGGAAATGAGCTGGTGACTATCAAAAGACAGCAAGCTCAAAGTGCTAGACCGTATCAGCCTCAAGCGTAGTACCAAGCTAGGCCCCCATACCAACAAAATAGGTCACCACTCAGGCTGCAAATCAAAATCAAAGCCAAGTAAGGCCTCCCGCTAATAGACCATTTCAGCCCTATAACCCCAATGTTACATCTGCTTCTAAAGCATTAGTGCCAGTCCAAAACAACATAGTTCAAGAGTATGATTGGTGTTTCCCATGCAATGAACCTCACAACCAATCTATGTGCTTTAATGGTGCTTTGAACCAAACCTTGATGGTGAAAATACTCTTGGTGTTGAGGGTGAAGTGAGTCAAGAAACAAATCAGCAACAAGGGATATCTCAAAGAAACACAAACATACAAATGATACCGCACTTGCGAATTGGCAAGCTGAGGATTTTTGTGGCATGAATCAAACAATTTCTCAGAATGTAGCAGCTAACACAAGATCAAAAAAGAGGAATATTGGTGAAGGGCAGTCATTGGCTCCAAGTGATCTACAACCTTCCATCACTCCACAAGTTGTCAGTAAGCAAAATGCAGCTCCAAACATGCAAGGACAGCCCAAACCACCTTCTAAACCAACTCAAATGCCAGTTGTTGCTGCCCATGCACAAGAAAGGAATGTGCTGCCTAAAGGACAGCAAAGAGATGTTTCATCCCCATTTAGCATCATTGATCAAATGAAGAAGACAAATGTGAATATATCAATGTGGGAATCTTTATCCATCCCAGGCCAAAGAGATCTTCTACAAGTTGCCATGAAGAATTGGTCAACTTCGAACCAGCAGGTCCATATGCGAGAGAATGTCCTCACAAATGCTGCTCATCCTGAAGGGAATCATGGAGGACAACAAGGTAAATTTTTGAAGCCCCCTCCATTCTATGTTTCATTAATCATTGAGGATAAACTAGTACACAATTGCATGATTGATTCTGGGGCAAGTAGTTTTGTCATGCCTAAGCAAATAGCTGATCAGTTGGGTCTCCAATATGAAGTAATATCAAAGGGGGTAGTGCAATTGGATGGGACAACAGTAGCAACGGTGGGAGTGATTAAAATTTTGAATCTTACCTTGCATGCATGCCCCAATGTTACCATTTTGCAAGATGTGTCAGTGATAGATTTGCCACCACTATTTTCCCTATGCTTATCAAGGGATTTCACAGCTAGAATTGGAGGCTACTTATCTACTGATTGGTCACACATGTTGTTCAGAACAAGATATGGTACTAAGGTCATAATCAGATCTGAACCAATTGCAAACTTTCATATTGAGCCTCATACTCCAAGCCAAATCAATGCCAACTATTCAGCATTTGATCAAGAAGATTATCAAAGCACAGATGAAGCTGACACCAAAGTTGGAAGCATCCCAGATTTAACTCTTGATGAATGGGCAAGCAAGGTACATGCTTTTGATCCCTACCAAGAAGTAGAAGAATGCTGAGCTAGGAGTCTATCATACATGAAGAAAACCACTGCTCCAGCATCACCAAACAAAACCATAAGGATGACAATGAGGTATGGAAATTATTTTTCGATGGATCAAGGAGTAGGCAAGGTGCAGGAGGAGGAGCTATGCTTGTTTCACCTCAAGGCATCAAATATTATTCAACTTTTCGTTTCCATTTTTCTTGTTCAAACAACACAGCTAAATATGAGGCCTTGATTCATGGACTTCATTGGGCTAGGAAAAAGGGCATAAAGAACTTACAGGTGTTCGGGGATAGCGAGCTAATCGTCAATCAAGTCAGGCAACATGCTACAAAGAATGAATTACTAAAGAACTACAAGAATAGGGTATGGGACCTCATTGAGGATTTCGAAGCTTTCAACATCGTGTCCATACCTAGGAAGAAAAATGAAGCCGTGGATAGGCTCGCAGCTGTTGGAGCAATGTTTGATGTGGTTGACAACATCAAAAGAGAAAAACATAGCCACATATCCATGTGATTGTGAGGCCGTAGTTCCAGATAATAACACAAGCCGGGGTGTTTGAGAATGATCAACGATCGTCAATTTCTTACAAGAAGAGGCTGAATTCTCGGCTAGGAATCGGGACAGATTAGAGCAGCAGATGGGGATCAAGTAGTGCATTGCTTGCAGACAAACAAGCTTCCCAAGGGTTTAGTAACATTGGAGTCTATCTTCAACCCTAACGACCGCCCATAAGGAAAAGGCTAACATACAAGTCAAGAGAGAAGATTTAGAGCCAATTCCGGTTGGGGAAGGCAAAACACTTCAAATTGGCAAAGCGGCCACCGAAAGCAGAGAAATCAGATTTCATACAACTTTGCAAAGAATTTCTAGATGCCTTCGCTTGGAGCTATGAAGACTTGAGAGGTTTT